>JASEVX010000001.1:132343376-132650407 GCA_031761405.1 Serripes groenlandicus | reverse complement strand
CTGTCTGTCTGTCTGTCTGTCTGTCTGTCTGTCTGTCTGTCTTCTGTCTGTCTGTCTCTGCTGCTGTGTCTGTCTGTCTGTCTTGTCTGTTGTTTGTCTGTCTGTCTGTCTGTCTGTCTCTCTCTCCCTCTCTCTCTCTCTACTCTTCTCTCTTCTCTCTCTCTCTACTCTCTCCTCTCTCTCTCTCTCTCTCTCCCTCCTCCCTCCCTCCCTCCCTCATCTCTCTCTCTCTCGCCCTCCCTCTCTTCTCTTCTCTCTCTCTCCTCTCTCCTCTCTCTCTACTCTCTCTCTCTCTCTCTCTCTTCTCTCCTCTCTGTTCTCGTCTCTCTCTCTCTGTCCTAGAAGACAGTTTCCCCATTGCGAAGACATACAACAATCGAATACATTACAAACTGCCTTCTTATATCATGTACAAATATATAGTAGTTTCACTTTTGTTTACCTGGAAGTTCAAAATAATTGTGTCATTTGTAACCCTGGACCAAAAATTGCTTATTAGTTATGCCACTGTACACATATGCTATCTTTGCAAATGCTATCTTTGCAAATTATAGAAATGTTCTCCATATGTTACATTTGCCCTTAACGATTGAGTCAATTTCACCAGGCGGCTATCATTATAACCAGTCAAAGAAATAAGGTATTAAAGCGATACAGGTCCTACATGGGCTTCCTGTTTGAATTCAGATCAAGTAACTTCTTTCCTGGTGGAGTGGAGGTAAGCATTCTTTTTCTACGAGCACCATATTGAGGGAAGTGTCGTCAATGCGAACGTTTTTGTTTCTTAACCGTTACAATAAGGGGAAGGTCTGGCTAAGGGGCGTGAAGAAAATGTGCATCGTCCCCAAAAATAATATTCATTTCCCACTTGCATTTTTCGAAGAATATGAGAGCTATACTACTCGCCCTGCGTCGGCGTCTACAGTCACACCTTGGTTAAGGTTTTACATGCAAGTACCTAAATACTACATGTATTGCATTGAAGCTTTCTTACACGCCTACCCAACGATCACACCTATGTAGATTATCAAGTCAGATAACTCGATCCTGCAATTTATGCAAGTTATGGCCCTTTTTTTACTAGAAAATTCTGGTTAAAGTTTTGCGTGCAACTACATTAAGAGTCCATATCTCAGTATTTACTTGATGCGTTGCATTGACACTTTCTACAACCCTACCCAACTATCACACCTATGTATATTATTATGTTAAATAACTCTATAATGCAAATTATCACTCTTTAAGAAATTGTGGTTAATGTTTTGCATGCAACTACGTTCGAGTCCATTATCTCAGTAACTTAAATAAGCGGAGAAATAGTCGAGCGCACTGTCCTCCGACAGCTCTTGTTAGATCGATTCTTGCTATTCTGATAAATTTTTGTCCATCGTTAACTTTTAGCTTTAAACATCATCTCCGGCTTAACCACAGGACCAATTTCAACCAAACTTCACAGGAATGTTCCTTTGGTGGCCCTCTTTCAAAAGTGTTCAAAGACTTAAGTTCCATTGAGAACTTTGGTTGCCACGGCAACAAAAAAAGGATAAATTAACCAAAACTTAAAAAATCTTCTTGTCTGAAAGTAGTCTCAAGGCCCATGCCTTTTTATATTTGGTATGTAGCATTATTTAGTGGACCTCTACCAAGATTGTTAAAATTATAGCCCTGGGGGTAAAAATGACCCCTCCCAGGGGATCACTTGTTTTACATAAGACTTGTATAGGGAAAAAACTTTAAAAAATCTTCTTGTCCAAAAGTAGGAGGCCAAGGCCTTTGATATTTGGTATGAGCTTCATCTAGTGGACCTCTACCAAGATTGTTCAAATTATAGCCCTGGGGTCAAAATTGCCCCCACCCTTGGTGTCTCTTTTTTTTTAAAATAGACTCGTATAGGGGAAAAAAATCTTCTTGTCTAAAAGTAGAAGGCTAAGGCCTTTGATATTTGGTAAGTAGCTTCATCTAGTGGACCTTTACCAAGATTGTTTAAATTATAGCCCTGGGGTCAAAAATGGCCCCTCCCTTAGGGTCACTGGTTTAAAATAGACTTGTATAGGGAAAAAGCTTTAAAAATCTTCTTGTCTGAAAGTAGAAGGCCCATGCCTTTGATATTTGATATTAGCTTCGTCTAGTCGACCTCTACCAAGATTGTTCAAATTATAGCCCTGGGCTCCCCAGTTATCACAAATGGATTTTAAAAGATCATATAAAATGTGTACATATTAGCTGATCAACTGTTAAGATGGATTGTAACTGCACTATGTGCTTTAGAAAGATAATGTATGAGGTACAGTCCTTATTGTTATTAGTCGCCGGGCAGAAGCCCGCGACTTCTATTTTTAATAGCTTTTTGGAAATGACATGGGGGAGAGTTATTATTAGAAAAAAACAAATTTAAATGTCTTGAACATATTACAATTGTGATTATGACACATCTAAAATGAAATAAATAATCCGATGTTTTAAGTATTTGCAGTTACCTTATTTTGACTCGCAATTGTGTTTTTTTGTCTTATTTACGAAGACAAAAGAGTCCCTGCTAGACTTGCTGCAGACTGTTATGTGTCAATATCGAGATAAAAATCACGTCGAATTCTCCTTTTAGTAGCAATATTAACTTACTGAATGTTATTTTCATGTTCAAAGAGATGTCTTGATTTATGTAGAATTCATTTAATAATGTTAATCCATGAATATCTAAAATAGGAACTGTTTCGAAGCTAAATATGTTGATCAAGTGACTACCGAATACGGACTGTGTAGATAAATCTCCTTTGCAGAGAGCCGTTCTTTACACTCACTTACAAATAGTTAATTATAGGTGATTAAAAATATTTATTTGGTTCGAAACAAATGACGAAAAGAACAAACTGAGATAAGACTGGTTTTAATATAAAAATTACTTTGAATGAACACTCTCTGCCTATAAAGAGAGTGTAAAAAACGACAATTATGCAAAGATTACTAAGAATCAAATCGGGTCTTATTTCGTCCTTGACAAATTTAAATGTGTTATTAAATTCCCTACACGCATTTTGCTTGCGATATGCATATTGTTATGCTTCAATGACACATTTAGGGCGCTCATCATTATATAATTTTAAAACATGAGTAGACTAATGATTGGGAAGATTACTCATTTCCTGTTTATGATCAATAATTAGTTGGCTGTGTATATGGTCAACCAGAGACATATAAACATGTATATATATGTTTATATGTCAATGGGCCAACCTACCTTAGAATGGAGATTGATCATAAACAATGAAATTCTGTGAAGGACATTCACTTCGTTGACAAAAAAAATGCAAGTTATGATACATTTTCACTTGACCCCACCCCTGATGTTCCAATATGCCCTTTAGTTGATAAGTGTTTTTTTCATCTACTATATTGTAAGTGTTATGCATAACTGCAGTATGGATTTCCGGCAACATTGATGTGTTACATCTACTTTATCTTGTCTTCTTTCTTAAACAAATGCAATGTGCATGTCCTGAGAACACAGCCCACAGTCAGAGTTATGGGACTTGTCCTGCAAGGTCATTTGATGATGTCCAATAAGTGAGTGAAGTTTCAAAATTTAACCAAAGTTGCAACGCCAACGCCGACGCACAAGTGACTGTTATAGCTCTCATATTCTTCGAATAGTCGAGCTAAAAAAACTACTAAGTTTTAAAGCAAGTTTAAAACAAACAAAAAACATGATCAAATGCAATTATTAATTACATTTTCAAAATAATTCGTTAGCAGTACTTTCAGTACTTTGATTTCTTTAACAAATGCAATGTGCATGCCCTGAGAACACAGCCCACAGTCATATACCGGTCAGACAAACATCTTGGCAATTTAATCACCTTATCAAGAAAATTAATAGTCTAATGACCCATGGGTAATTGATGCTGGCATTTAATAGCCTAAAAGCTAACTGTTTATCGTTTGCAGATTTGAGAAAAATTTCACCCATAATGTGGGAGACTGTAAAGAGATTTACTGGGGAATACATAAACCGGTTTTGTCCGGTCACAAAAGGCCCCAGGTTATGTGAAAACACACTCGTCTTGATTAACCCTTTGTTTTATCTTTTGTTTCTTTTTCATATTGAGAAGATTGAGACCTCAATTCTAACAGTCAAATAATTCTAACACAACTGTCGCGTGTAAACCACACAGGTTTAAATTATCATCAAGCTAAAGGTGTTACATGTAAAATTACCCGAGGTCAAATTCTGCAGACGTGTACGTATTAGAGTGGGTAAAAACCGATAATTGCATTGTTAGCAGTTTGTATTTAATACACTTTAGCTACAGTTATTGTCTTTGTTACGACTCTCAAATACTGCAGATGTATCACAGTGGTAAAAGCCGATAATTGCATGTTTATCAGTTTGTACTTAATACACTTTAACGTCAATTATTGACCGTGTTAAATCACCCCGTGTGTAGTCTTGGGATTGTTTGTGGATTAATTATGACAATTTTGGTCCGACTTTTTTATCTCTTTAATTGGATCTGTGTTTGTTTTTTGCTTTCTAATGGTTTAATTTGGTACCATCACCCATGCAGGCCAAAATCACGGTGAAATGGGTCTTGTCGTGGCCATTATTATGGCTTCTTTTTATCACCTTCTGCAAACATGGACTTTCTAATTAAGATAGTTTGACAGCTACGTGTGTACGTGTCTACACAATGACAAATTATCACTTTCCCGCATGCAACAATTATGTACAAGGCTACGTTGAAAACATCAAGGCAAGAAACATCGTGGATAAAGGAGAAATTGCTTATTGCAAGTAATTTTGAGTTAGCATTAACATTTCAAAATTCGGATGGGAAGCCTCAATATATGGTAATAAGGGTTAATAAGGGTTACAAATCAATGACTTTTTGTTTAAAATAAAAACAACACTTTATCCTGAAATATAAATTAAAGTTTATTACATTATTTTTTCAATCACATATAAAGTGACATACGACCTAGTAACAGTATTATGGTCTGTATATTTACGCATCTGGACTTGAGCTCCGCAATTTATATTTTCACAAAATTCAAAATGGCTTCCAATCGAGCTGAAATCGAAACAATAACTTGGAACAAATGACTTTTTAAATGTACATTCATAAGTTATATATTTTTTCTAGTGTTTGTTTTTATAAACAAATCAATTCTATAAGATATGTTTCTTTCAATCAAACTTGATTTATTCTGTAAAATCATCATTTAAGTCGCCCTTTTTAGCAATGACCGGCCTGCACAGTTTTTGACGATCGGTGAATTGGAGGGTAATTTTTTCTGAATTTTTGCTTGACCCTCTTATAAGTCGCTCCCCCCACTTCACTTTCGATTTTGAAGGTAAAAAAGTGCGACTTATAACTGAGTATATACGGTACATCCCTTGATGTGTTGGTGCAAAACTTCCTTTACTTGTGTACAACGTTAAAAACTTACTTTACATGTACTTCATTTTGAAACTTCATTTACTTGTATTTGAGGGTAATCACATACTTTACTTGTATTTGGTAATAAAAACTTTCTGTACTTGTATTTGGTTGCTGCGGCATCAGAAAAGGGGGGTGGAATGCCTAATCTTTACAAAATCCTTGAGTGACCCTCTCCAAAATTGTTCAGCATCAGAATAGGGGTAAAATGATTTTTTTTTAAAATTCCATTCTGATGAAAGTTCTTGTCTGATTTCAAGATAAATGAGTAGAAACTTTTTCTGTGACCCTCTACATTAAAGAAATAATGATTAGTTGAAAGACATAGCATACAGATGGCATCAGAAAAGGAGTAAAATTCAATCTTAGCTTCAAATTACATCTCCTCCTTATCCACTGGACCAATTTCAACCAATCTTAATAGGAATGTTATTTTGGGGGTCCTCTTTCAAAATTGGTCAAAGATATGAATTCTATACAGAACTTTGGTTGCAGCGCCATCAGAAAGGGAGAGAAATGTCATAACTTTAAAATTCTTCTTCTCTAAATCTGTTTGTCTGATTCCATAATAACGTAGTAGAAATGGTCCTTGAGTGACCCTCTACAAAAAAAATTGATTGATTGAAAAACATGGCCGCCGGGTGGCATCAGAAAAGAGGCAAAATGACAAAACTTTTAAATTCCATTCTTATTAAATGTCTAATATGATTTCATAATAGTTTAGCAGAAATTGTCCTTTAGTGACACTGTACATAATTTGTCCAAGACATATTGATTGGTTGAAAAAGATAGTATCAGAAAAGGGGTTAAATGAACTTTTACAGGAATGTTCATGTGGTGGTCCTCTTTCAAATTTTTCAAAGATTCAATGCTTTATCACAAGTTACCTTTTCGATAAGATGATTCATTTGCAGTTCATTCCCAATCTTGATCAAATTTTTACCTTTATTATTTGTAGCTTTTGCTACAAAGCTATCACTCAGGTGATCAATTTAAGGCCATCTTGGCCCTCTTGTTTATACTTAATGATCAAATATTCCTTTATTTATATTCAATGGTAAATTCTTATTTTATTTATACTTAATGGTAAAAACTTCCTTTATTTAAATTCAATGCTAAACTCTTCCTTTATTTATACTGGACGGTATGTTGGAAGGTAGACATTTGCCTTGGTAGAATGTAATGTTGAGTCAGGTCCAAGAAAATATGAAAACAAATGTTAGGTGAACTGGCTGCCATAATAATATATTATAATCATAATACATGTATAACTGAAATACTGTTGAAAATGCTGTTTGGATCCAATCAATCAAATTGGTTGCATTTGATGGAAAAAAACCTTCTGTACTAAGTCTTGTATTTTAAAGTAATGACTACTTTCCGTTGAAGCTGATGGAACAATCTTCCTTTATTGTATTTGATGGTTATGACTTCTGATTGTATTCAATGGTGAAAACTTACTTTACTTGTATATAATGGCTGTAACTTCCAGGGTGTTTGTATGTGATGTTAATTACTTGTTTTACTTGTATTTGAGGGACATTTAGTGACAGTCACAATGCTTCCTTTACTTGTATTTAGTTGTAATAGAATAAATTATGAGCAATTTCCCCTTTTGCCACAATCTTTTTAACTCGATTCAATAATAATACTTTTATTTATACAGATTCTTCATATTCATGCCTAGATGTTTTCCTGCTGCACATTTGTTTATTTGTAAAATATAACTATTGTTTCAAACAGAACAGAAATCACCCAATCAGCACAGTGAGCCAAGTGAAAATAAGGATTCAAGTACCCACTTGTCATCGTCTGCTTCTGGTGAAAAAACAGACCCAGCTTTTGAAGGGTGCTGTGAACAGTTTCCACAAACCGCCTCCGGATCTTATGTAGGAAAAATAGACTCGCCTACTGAGGGGATTGATGAACAGTTTCTACAGTCATCTAATGCTACTGTGGCCATTTTGTTCTCTGGCGGAATTGATTCAACCATATTGGCTGCCCTTGCAGATAGGTACTGTATGTCCTTTCAACAGTCTCCCTCCTACAGACAACTGTTGAAAACATTGTTGGAAAATGTGAACTCATTATGAGCAGCTTCCTCTTGGCTAAAAGTGTTTTCTCAACATTGATTATACTCCACTAAGGAGAAGCATTATTACAGTTGCCTCACGGTCACTGTATGTGTGTTGTTCCTGCAGTCTGTCAAAAATCATTAATAGCTGAAATTAAATGAATTTAATTTTTGAAAAGCTCAAATGATTTTTTAGAATTTCAAAATGTTTTTTTAAAGTCATCATTTGCAAATGCATTAAGATGTGTCTGCAGGTGGGAAAATGTTAAGGTTCTTACACATGGACAGTCATTGAAGATGACAATAATAATAATAATTATAATAAAAACTTTATTTATGATAATGTGTTGTACTTGCATAATACTTTTGACTCAATATTCCAATACTTTCTTCATGTTTCCTATGATGTTTTCAATTTGGCAGAGTCCAATATACTATAACAAGGACTGGGTTAATTTTTTCGACAGATGTTTACCCCCAGATGAAGAAATAGACCTGCTGAATGTAGCCTTTGAGATGAAACAAAAAGAAATTCCAACAAACAAGAAAAAGAGGTAAATTGTATATTTTAGGGGAATTTAATAATTATTTCACAAAAATAGACTTCTCTTATAAATTTTAACTTATATCCTTTATTTTGTAGATATTTACAGAATCTTAAAATTCATGTCAGGTTTAGGGTGATTAAAAAACCATTTAACTAGGGGGGCTGGATAGCAAAATTTGCGAAAAAAATCACTTCCAAAGGTTAGTAAATATCCATTGCATAACGGGGGTTTAAAGCAAAGTGAGAGTTGCTTCAGTTTTGCAGATGATTTATATCTATCATTTGTCGTTATCTACCAGCGGTGTTTTAAGAAGTAAAGCTGGCATTTTCTTCAACTCTGTATCTAGTGTAATCTTACATTTTGAGATAGTTTTACACATTATTTATTGTTTCAGCAATTAAACTGTGTGTAAAATTGCCAAACATGCAAACTTACACAAATACACCTTGCCAATATCATGTGACTGTAACTTTTACTGATCATGCATACAATTTATAAAAAAACAAACATGGAAATTAAAAGTGTTAAATGGTCTACACTACTGGAACATATAACACAATCACAATGTTCAATGAGTGGGACCACTTGTGAAAAAGGCTACAATTCTCCAGAAAGAACACAACAATACAGTAGTGTTACTAAAATACCTCAATCAGTTCTAATGGGCATAATCACAAACAAACTGTTTATTTTTAGAACACCTGATTTACCTCCACTTCCAGACCAGAAATGGAATGTTCCAGACAGACTGACAGGTTACACAGCCCTGTCTGAACTTAATCCAGACAGGAAGTGGAATTTTGTAGAGGTTAATGTCACTGCTACAGAACTACAACAAGCAAGGTCTATAAGTGTTTTAACCCTTTTCTCACATTTGACACTATTTGATGCCACAGACAACTTTTCGAAAACATTTTGGCAAAAGAAGAAATTGCATAAATGAGCAATTTCTTCTTTTGCCTCAATGTTTAAACACTATTATATAATTGTACTTTTGTTTATAGAGATTTTCTAGATTTTTGCATGAATACTTTCGAAATTGTCTGCTACAGATTTAATTTGTTGTACATGGTTATGGTTTCAGGATTTTATGAGCCTGCAGCGACTGTGACTGGTCAGCTTATATTATTGTTTAGCATGTTTCCACATTGTTTAAGTTTTGTTTCCAAGATTAACAATATAGCCCTTCCAAAGCTGACTATGCTGATTTTCATTCCGGGCCCAGGTAGTGATGTGGGGTGTCAATTCAGGTGTTGTGAAGTCAAAACCTAGGTTGGCCAACATTCTTTCCGACGTTTGACAAACGTCACTGTGGCAAGCGTCATTCTTCTTCCACCAATGGGCGAACTCTATGATAAAAACCAGCCAGTTTCTTTGAAAGGCTGAAAACATATTGAAAATGGTATTAAACCCCAATCAATCAAATGTTGTTCATGTTATATGAATATAATCATCAACAGATAAAGATAATTATACATTCATTTTCAAAGCAAAAATTTAACAATAATGAATGTCAAAATATAAGCACTATCCACTGTCCTTCAATTTTAATGATGTATAATATTAGACTTTTCTGAATTGAAAAGGATAGACAACTTACGGTAGGCAAATCATGATATCAGTGTAGAAAACATTTTGAAGCATCTGCAGGAGATAATGAACAATTTCTCCTTTTGCCTCAATGTTTGAATCCCTTTTCAATAATATTACTTATAGATTTTCCATAAATTTGTCTAGATGCTTTCAAAGTTGTCTGCTACATGCCTAAAGTTGTCTGCTACATGCCTAAAGTTGTCTGCTACATGCTTTAACCCTTTCCCTCATATAGACGCTTTCTGACGCCTCTGCAGCAGACAGCTTTTTGAAAACATAGTGACAAAAGAAGAAATTGCTCAAAACGAGCAATTTCTCCTTTTGCCAAAATGTTTTTCACTTTTAGTCAAAGGTTATCCATTCAATTATAGAGATTTTCTAGTTTTTGACAGATTATGTTCAAAGTCGTCTGCTGCAGATTTGTCGTATGAGGGAAAGGATTAACAGGATTTTTGTTTGTTCACGAGCATCTATTTCTTTCAAGATAAAATTATATGTAAAGGCCATAATATACCAGGTAAAGAATTACAATTTCATACATGGGCCATGTCATACATAAACCAACTTTACAAAGTTTTACAATTTATTCTAGTTCTGATCAGAATACAAATTTCCACTTTCATGTTGTACTCATAAATCACTCACAGGCAGTTTTTATAATGAAAGAGCATCAATATAAATAAAAGAAAAGATTCGGATCAAATCTGAGTCATGGCTGGATGCAAATTCCTGAAGGGTAGTTTCCCTATGCTATGGCCCATAAATGAAATTATATTCTGATTAGAATGTATGTCTCCACAGGCTGATATGAACCTTTTCTGTCTGTTAAACCTTTCCCACATAAAGATGCTTTCTGACGCGTCTGCAGCAGACGACAATGTTTTCATCTTTTTTCAGTTATTAAACTGACAATTATAGTCATCTGCTACAGATTCTCTATATGTGGGAAAGGGTCAAATTAAAAAGTCAAATTTATATCTCAGACAGAGTCACATAGAGTATTTACTCCACCCGTTACAAACAGTGTTAGATGACAGTATAGGCTGTGCCGTGTGGTTTGCAGCAAGAGGTTCTGGGGTCCTAGGAAATGGTCCTTTCAAAGGTTCAAGATTTAAAAGTAAAG
Organism: Serripes groenlandicus; assembly: GCA_031761405.1. Classification (NCBI taxonomy): domain Eukaryota; kingdom Metazoa; phylum Mollusca; class Bivalvia; order Cardiida; family Cardiidae; genus Serripes; species Serripes groenlandicus. The sequence goes on along the minus strand of JASEVX010000001.1, from coordinate 132,639,634 downwards.
CTAAGGTATGTCACTTCCATCAATGTATCCGATAAAAAAATTAAAAAAAATTAGTCATTACAACTCCAATCAAACTAGCTTGTGATGCCCTTGTTCCGATTCAAAATTTAATCAGCTCACAGAAAAGGTATGTACAATTGAAACTGTTCAAACGGTCACCTGTATTGTGCAACCACCATGTAAAGTGCACAATTTTTTGAGCAGGGCTTTTTTTTCTATCATAAAAACGTTCTAACAATTATCTAGACTTTTTATTCTTTCCTGTAAGTGATTTCTCTCTGACAGTTTGTAAAAAGGATATGAGGGATAAGAACAATTAGATAAGAATGTGAGCTGTTCCAGGACAAAACCAATATTTTGGACTCTGTGTAAAGCATTGACCCGGATCAGCCTAAGCATGCTGCGCAGGCTAACCTGGATAGACACTTTTTGCCTTCTGTGGATTTTCTGTTTCAGGACTCGTTTTTCTATACCTCTATCCCCCTGAGACGAAATGTGTTGACCTGGATTAGCCTGAGCGGACTGCGCAGGCTGATCTGGGTCAATACATTCCGCAGAGTCCATAATGTTGGAACGACTCATATGTTGTATATTTCTAGGTTATATTGTGTGGTATGGGAGCAGATGAGCAGCTTGTAGGTTATTCTAGACACAGAGTGAGATTCAAGTGAGTTCCAAATCCTAATTACCTGTAATCCCAATATGACGTGAGTCAATTGCTTTGGACAAAATCTTCTGAAATTAAAGTTATACATATATATTAAACTTTGGAAGTGAGATTTTGTTGTTGTACTTAGTTGAAAACAACATGGGGAAAAGTGATATTGCTCTGTTTGAGCCATTTCTAATAAAGTGCTGTATAATGTGTCAAACGTTCTCTGTATCTGGGAAAGGGTTATACAACTGTCAACTTCTATACTTTAGCTGTAAGAATTGTATCTTGGTGCTTTAACATCATGTATAATAAAAATTGATATTCATTACATCTTGTTTTAAATCTGTCAAAATAAATTATGCACATGCACACTTGAATGTGGTATTATCCTTTCCTACTTGCAGACTCATTTTCACACATGCACAGCAGACAACCTTTGGAAACATTATGGCAAAAAGTTGATATTTCTCATAGTGAGCAATTTCTCCTTTTGCCACAATATTTCAAGATTATTCAATAATGATACTTTATTTTAAAGAGAATTTCCATACGTCTGTCAAGCTGTTTTCAAAGTCTTCATATGCAGATTGTTAGTGGGTAGGAAAGGGAATATCTGTATGTACAGTTTTAATTTTTAAAGTCTATAAAGAGCTTTTAATATTCTGGTTTCAGGCAGGAGGGCTGGCAAGGACTTTTAAATGAAATTCAGTTAGAAATCACTCGTCTTTCAGCTAGAAATCTTGGCAGAGATGACAGGTAAGGTTTTTATTGTCAACTTGTTTGTGTCACCTGTCTGGCAGGGATAAATGGAGGGATCATTTCTTTATGACTGGAATCTTTGTCACACTACAACTTTTAAAATTTGTCATAACTTTGTTAATTAATTGATCTTAACATTGTTTCCATTGAAGGAATTAATTGATCTTAACTTTGTTCCTGTTTGAGGGATTAATTGATCTTAACTTTGTTTCCCTTTGAGGGATTAATTGATCTTAACTTTTTTTCCGTTTGAGGGATTAATTGATCTTAACTTTGTTTTCGTTTGAGGGATTAATTGATCTTAACTTTGTTTTCGTTTGAGGATTCAATTTAAACTTGCAACATTGATAAGATGAATGAAATGATACAAGAATGCCTGTTTATGGAGTTATTCCCCTTTGTCACTTTTTCTTGTCTGATTATTTCCATGCTTATTTTCCAGAGTATCAACTTAAACCTTGATAACCAGATACCATGCAAACTTCAGATTGCAGTGCACAAATATCCATAAGTCTTTCATGCCTTTAATTTATCTCTCTAAGTTACTGTTTTGTCTTACCATTTTCTCATTTATTTTCCAAGTTATCAACTTAAATCTTTGAATATATAAAGCTTGTGACCTGAAGATGTACAGTGTATGAGAATCATAACTTGATTATTCCCTATTTTTGGAGTTATACCCCTCTGTCACTTTTTCTTAAAGGTCATTCCTCACTTATTTTCTTCAAACTCGGAATACAGATATCTGATAACATAAAAGTGCAGTGCAGTAGAATCATAACTGTGTAGCTACAGAATTACCAATATCATTTTTTTTTACTCTTCAATGTCAACCCATTTTCTCCCTGGATGTTTAACCTTTGGCATATATGACAACTCGGCAGCCGACAACTATGTACACATCTAAGCAAGAATATAGAAACTCTATAAATTACAGTACATGTATAACTATTGGCAAGACTGTATAACATTGTGGAAAAAGGAGAAATTGCTCATTATGAGTAATATCTTCTTTTTCCACAATGTTTTTAAAAGATGTCTGCTGCATACAGTTCAGATTGCATCTATAAGTGGGAAAGTGTTAATAACACTGTCTGGTACCTCAGTGGTCTTGCAGTTAAAACATGTGCCTCGGTAGAGCACATGATCTGTGTTTCTGCACTGTTTTGGTCATAACAAAGACTTTTTTAAATATACAGACTGTAAGGGATTCCCTCCTAGGCATTCAGTTGTGCATGGTTGATTTTACAATCCATTACTGTAAAAGAACTTTTAAAAATATTATGTTTTCATGAGCAAGTTACATTTACATGTTTTATGTCTATATAATTTAAGAGATGTCAGATTGTTATTATGTTGAGGACATAGAGCACAGGGTGAGATATAGGATGCTAACTTTGATATTTCACTGTTAAATAAATATCTTATTACCCATTTACTTGGTTTAATGTCCTCTGCTTGTATACTTCACAGTCTTGTGTCAGTCTAACTTAGATTTAACCTTTCCCTCATACGACAATTCTGCAGCAGACGACTTTGAACATATTTTGTCAAAAAATAGAAAATCTCTATAATTGAATGGATAACCTATGACTAAAAGTGGAAAACATTGTGGCCAAAGAAGAAATTGCTCATTTTGAGCAATTTCTTCTTTTGTCACTATGTTTCCCAAAAGGCGTCAGAAAACGTCCATATGAGGGAAAGGGTTAATGGGTTGTAGCGTTTCTTGGAAAACTCATGTCTTCTTGCATCTTTAAATATGACCTTGATATCTAGGCAGCTTGCAGGAGTATTAGCCATTTCCCACATACGACAAATCTCCAGCAGACGACTTTGAAATCATCCATGCAACAATATAGAAAATCTCTATAAAAGAAAGTGTTGATTTTGAATCAAATTGTAAAACGCTGTGGCAAAAGGGGGAATTGCTCATTATGAGCAATTTTTCCTTTTTGCACAATGTTTTCAAAATGTGTCTGCTGCAGAGGCATCAAAAAGCATCTGTATTTGGGAAAGGGTTAAGTAATCTATATTGAGGGTTCTGGTTTACTTTCAGGATCATCACAGACCATGGTAGAGAATCTAGATTACCCTATCTAGACGAAAATGTTGTCAAGTTTCTCAGTGAAATACCTGTCTATCAGAAAGTAAGCTGTCTATGACTGTCCAACATTTTATGAAAAGGCAACACAAAAATCCCAATCATACTTAACACTTACTCTCAAACAGCAATCCTGCAGAAGACAACTTTGAAAACATTTTGGCATAATTTCAATAAATGAACATATAATAATTTAATAAAGTTGAAAACATTGTGGCAAAATAAGAAATTGCTTGTTATGTTGTCTGCTGCAGATGTGTCAGACTGCATCTTCATGTGGGAATTGGTAAATATTAAAAATATTGAGCAGAGTTCTGCAAAAACCTTCCTTAACCCTTTCCCTCATATAGACGCTTTCTGACGCCTCTGCAGCAGACAGCTTTTTGAAAACATAATGACAAAAGAAGAAATTGCACAAAACGTGCAATTTCTCCTTTTGCCACAATGTTTTCCACTTTTAGTCATAGGTTATCCATTCAATTATGGAGATTTTCTATGTTTTGACAAAGTACGCTCATCTGACCGCAGACATAGAAGGTTTCAAGATACTTCTGAAAACAAGTTTCTATTTGGATCTGATAGTCAGAGTGCGCTGGCAGATTTCTGTTTATATGTGTAATAGTTATGCTAAGGTGGATTTTCCTAAAACACCCCTAATTTACCAATTATCAAGTATGTGATTTACAAACCGTTTTTGCTGAAGTTAATAGTTTCTACACTCTTGGAAATATGTGAGGATGTAAAGGTACTGCTGTTCCATTTTCAGAGAGAGTTCTTTTACTTCATTTCAGGCCGATTTAACACTACCCAGAGGTTTAGGAGAGAAACTTCTGTTAAGACTGAGTGCATATGACCTTGGTCTGTTCAAAACCTCAACTCTTCCAAAACGAGCAATACAGTTTGGTTCAAGGATAGCGAAAATGGAAAACTCGAAAGAAAAAGCTTCTGACAGATGTGATAGACTATCAAATGTTCAAACTGATCAGATATGATAGTCATTCAAAATGCTGTCTGCTTTACCCTTCTCACATTTTGACACATTTGCAGCAGGAGATTTTGAAAACATTGTGGCAAAAGAAGAAATTGCTCATAATAAGCAGTTACTCCTTTTTGCCTCAGTTTTCAACTATTTTCAATATATTTGCTTTCATTTTTAGACAATTTCCATATACTCACCTATTTTACTCTAAACATTTTTAAAGTCGTCTGCTGCAGATAAGTTGTATCTGTTTTGCAACTTTTCGCAAATTAAATTTAAAGCTGGTGAATGAAAGAACAAAACTTTGGACAAATTCAGTATAAATCATTATGCTCTGCTACAGACGTCAAAAGTGGGTTAATTTCTTGAACTCGTTTAATGAAACTTTATATAAAATGGCAACTCATGTAAGATCCTTTATGTAATATATATGCTCTGTTATATACATGCACTGTAATATATATGCAATATACATGAACTGTAACATACATCACAGAATAAAACTTGTGCAACAGCTTTTGAGTATAAGGTGCGCTTTGAGATATACTGGTAGGAAATATTTTGTTTGTAAGAAAATAAACACATTAAAACTTATCTATTTAAATAATATGCTTTGTCTTGTTGTTTTCTGCCAAACCAATGTTATTAATTGGTGGCTGACTTCATGTAACATGGAATGTGGAATGTTATGTGTGTAAAAAATATGTGCCAAATTGATTAGAGGATATACACAGCAGACAGGAAGCATGCATAAGAATGCGAATGTAAATGAAAAATTAATAAAGAAAAAGTTTCAACCAAATTTTAAATAGCGACCTTGACCTTGTCCGTGACCATAGGGGGCCCCAAACGCAATCCCATGACAGGTCTACATAAACTCCTTCTACATAGCAACTTTGGTTATGTTGGAAACCTGGTTAATAATCAAGAGGCCAATTCTGATTATCTTTATCAAGCATTGAACTGGGAAGCCGTCAAGCACTGTAAGTGGCCTCTTGGTATAGAAGCTTTCTATAATATTCCATTGAACTCTACCCAGTGATTACCGAGAAATAGTGTGGACACAAATGGCCGGTATATACCAGATAATCAAGGGGCCATATCTGATTATATCTCAATCAAATATCCAACTGGAATGTCATCAGGCACTGCACGTCTCCTTTTGGTATACTAGTAGAAGCTTCCTATAAAATTTAATTTGAATTCCACCCAGTTATTGTTGAGAAACGGCACGGAAAAGAACGTTGGTATATTACACTGTATAATAGTCAAGGGGTAAAAAGATAACCACCCAACTGAAATGCCATACGGCACTGCACATCTCTTGGTAGAGCAGCTACCTATACAATTGCACTCATGCATTGATTGCTCAGAATCAGCGCAGACTTTGAAAAGATCTTGGCATAAATCTCTCTTAATTAATGTAAAAATAATTGCTAAAATTAAAACATTGTGGCATAAGGGGATATTGCTCATTGTGAGTATTTTTGCCACAAGGTTTTCAATAGTTGTCATCTGTAAATGTGTGTGCACGTCAAAAAGGGTTTATACTGGCAATAATGTATTATCTGTTGGAGATAATTAAAACATATTACTATTAGACTATTAGTGTATTCCTTGTGAAAAGACTTTCTTCTTATGCCATTTTTAGCTTGACTTTTCGAAGAAAAGGGCTAGCTATACTACTAGCCTTGGCGTCGGCGTTGGTGTCACACCTTGGTTAAGTTATTTATACCAATCACTTTTTTTCAAAACCATTACAGATATTGCTGTGAAACTTTCAAAACTTGTTCACCATCAACAGACAAGAGTACATGACTCTGTCAAAGTTTTTGTAAGAACTAGAACTATAACTGAATGTGATTAATACCCCCAAACGCCGCCCTGATAGGAAAGGTTGTGAAATATTTAGAAACCCCACCTTAAAAGGACAATGTTATGGATCGGGTTATTCTTGTTTTGTTCATTTTTGGATAACAAAGGGCAATAACTCTGTAATTATGTAAATTAGAGTTATGGTTCTTGTACACTGTACTTCCTCTCATTATGATCTACCATTGTATGTAGTTTTATTAGATTCCATCTGTTAGTTATTAAGTAATTCTCCGGACAAGAAAAAGTAACAAAGGGCAATAACTCTGTATTTAGATAAAATAGAGTTATGGTTCTTGTACACCGCACTTCCTCTCAATGTGTTGTATCATCCTATGAAGTTTTAATAAATTCCAAGAATTAGTTTTAAAGTTATGCTCCGGACAAGACTCTACGAACAAGAAAAAGTACCAAAGGGCAATAACTCTGTAAATATGTAAATTAGAGTTATGGTTCTTGTACACTGCACTTCCTCTGATTATGCTCTACCATTGTATGTAGTGTTATTAGATTCCATCTGTTAGTTATTAAGTAATTCTCCGGACAAGAAAAAGTAACAAAGGGCAATAAATCTGTATTTAGGTAAAATAGAGTTATGGTTCCTGTACACCGCACTTCCTCTCAATGGGTTGTATCATCCTATGATGTTTTATTAAATTCCAACAATCCGTTTTAAAGTTATGCTCCGGACAAGACTCTACGAATAAGAAAAAGTAACAAAGGGCAATAACTCTGTAATTATGTAAATTAGAGTTATGGTTCTTGTATACTGCACTTCCTCTCATTATGCTCTACCATTGTATGTAGTTTTATTAGATTCCATCTGTTAGTTATTAAGTAATTCTCCGGACAAGAAAAAGTAACAAAGGGCAATAACTCTGTATTTAGGTAAAATAGAGTTATGGTTCATGTACATCGCACTTCCTCTCATTGTGTTGTATCATCCTATGATGTTTTATTAAATTCCAACAATTTGTTTTAAAGTTATGCTCTGGACAAGACTCTACGAACAAGAAAAAGTAACAAAGGGCAATAACTCTGTAATTATGTAAATTAGAGTTATGGTTCTTGTACACTGCACTTCCTCTCATTATGATCTACCATTGTATGTAGTTTTATTAGATTCCATCTGTTGGTTATTAAGTAATTCTCCGGACAAGAAAAAGTAACAAAGGACAATAACTCTGTATTTAGATAAAATAGAGTTATGGTTCCTGTACACCGCACTTCCTCTCAATGTGTTGTATCATCCTATGAAGTTTCGTTCAAATCCTATGATGCATGGTTAAGATATGGGCCGGACAAAATATGGCTTCCGACCGACCGACCGACCGACACAGTGACTCCTATATACCCCCCCAAAACTTTGTTTTTTGGGGGGTATAATAATGGAACTTTTTCGACTTAGAATTTTGGTTAAGTTTTTCATACCACCCCACTTTTTTCAAAACCATTAGAGATATTGCTTTGAAACTTACAAGACTTGTTCACCATCATAACCTTCATCAAAAGATGTCAAGGTTTTTGTAAGAATTATGGCCCTTTTTCGGTTTAGAATTATGGTTAAGTTGTTTGTACTTTCAACACTTGTTCCCCAGCATTACCTTCATCAACAGAAAAGAGTACATAACTCTATCAAGGTTTTTGTAAAAATTATGTCCCTTTTTCGACTTAAAATTTTGGTTAAGTTTTTTTATACCACCCCACTCTTTTTCAAAACCATTAAAGATAAAGCTTATACACTTACAATACTTATTTACCATCATTACCTCCATCAACAGACAAGAATACATAACTCTGTCAAGATTTTTGTAAGAATTATGGCCATTATTCGACTTAAGATTTTGGTTAAGTTTTCGTAACACCCCACTCTTTTTCAAAACCATTAGAGATATAACTTAACTTACAATATCTTTTTACCATCATTACCTCCTACAACAGCTAAGAGTTCATAACTCGGGGAAGGTTTTTGTAAGAATTATGACCCTTTAATGACTTTTAAAGTACTTTGCTTATAAATAGTATGATAAAGTACTTGGTTATGTTTTCTGTACCACACAAAAAAGTTTTGTTTTATTGGCAAGCACAAAAAAGTCGAGCAGGCTGTCCTCTGACAGCTCCTGTTTATCATATATTGACCTTTATCTTCAAACAAGAGGGCCATGATGGCCCTATATTGCTCACCTGAGTAAGTGTTTTAGTGTCCTAATTTAATTGCTCTACAAACATAAGAAAGAAGGTCAAAAAGTCATGGTGAAGGTCATCCAAAGACAGTGATGATATTTGATTGTAAAATATCACACTAAGGTCATGGTCACATGTTTATAAATCAATGTAAAGGACATGTGACAAATAAATGGAGTTTTTATCGTGTTCACAGTCAATTATAAAAAAATTGCCAATTTTAAAGGGCCATAATTCGAAAGGAACCGAGCTCTCATGTATATCTAGCTACTGTATAAGTTTGGTAAACATCGGATGATAAATGAAGACTTTATTGTGTTCACAAGGTCAATTATAGCAATTTTGAAAATTTTAAAGGGACATAATCCCATCATGCAGGAAAGGATCTAGCTAGTTTTCGAAAGGAACCAAGCTCTCATGGATATCTAGCTACTGAATAAGTATGGTAAACATCGGATAATAAATTAAGTCTTTATCGTGTTCACAAGAAATTATGGACAGACAACAGACGAAGGGCGATCACAAAAGCTCACCTTGTCACTACGTGACGGGTGAGCTAAAAAGAACAAGAAGGCCAAGATGGCCCTAAATCGATCACCTGAATGATAGAATTGTTACAAATACTTAACTGTCAATATCTAGGTAATTATTATTTTCTGATGCCACCTTGCTGTCTTCTTTTTCAACCAACCAATATGGCTCGAACAGTTATTGTAGATGGTCACTCAAGGAACAATTCTACCAAATTATCTTGGAAACGGACAAGTGGATTTTGGAACAGAAGAATATAAAAGTTTTGGCATTGTTCTCACTTTGTGATGTCACAGTAACCAAAGTTCTACAGAGAATGTTTGTTCTGAACAATTTTGAAAGAGGACCAACTAAGTAACATTCCTGTAATTGGTTAATTTTACCCTTTTTGTGATGACTCCTGGTTTCTATGACTTTATACCAAATCAATATGGCTTGAACAAATTAGAGCAGAGGACTAATGAAATAAGATTTCTATGCAGTTATCTAAATATCAAACAAGCACTTTCATAATAATGGAACTATTAAATTTTATTATTTTGCCCCTTTTCTGATGTGTCCTGGCTGCCATGCTTTTCATCCAATCAATACGGCTTGAACAATTTATGTAGAATGAATGTATATTGTTTTATGGCGCATCGACAGCTAAGGTCATTTAGCGCGCATTTTAAATTTTATTATTCATGTTCCCTGGGTGAACAAACCAGTACTAGGCTAGAAAATGTGCCTTGCCCAAGGGCACTCCACCATGACCGAATTGCCGCGACTGGGGATCGAACCCGGGACACCTGGTTTCGAAATCCCCGACGCTAACCACTCGACCACAGCGGATTTCTCAATTTATGTAGAGAGCTACCCAATGATCATTTCTACCAAATGATATTGGAATCTGACGAGTAGATTCAGTCCTGTACTTTAGGAGGAGAGGATGTTTAAAGCTTATGATAACGACAGACAGAGTGATCAGAATAGATCAACTTGAGCCCCTGGCTCAGGTGATCTAAAAAGCTATCCGGGGACATTGGTATATAAACCCTTTCCCAATTACAGACACATTTTGACCCATGTGCAGCAGACAACTTATGTAACATTGTGGTAAAAGAATATCTCAAATTTCTCCTTTCGCAACAATGTTTTCAACTACATGTATTTTAAACAATCATACTACATTTGTATCACTGCAGATGTATTGTATGTGGGAAAGAGTAAACAAACTCATCTTGTTGGGTTATTCTAAATTGATATTCACGCCAACATTCAGACATAGCCAAGTTCAAGAGAAGGAGATGCTAGGCTATTATGGCAAACTCCTTCGAGCTTTGTTTATGTATGGACTTGGCAAGGTTATTATTCATTTTTCACCTTTCACATGATTATTGCTGAACATTTTACTTTTCTGCAATAACATGGCTGTTATTGATGAAGGAAAGACTGTACTAATTTAACCCTTTTCATTATACAGACGCCTCTGCAGCAGACTACTTTACAAAACGTGGAAAAAGGAGAAATTGCTAATTATGCTCATAATTAGCAATTTCTCCTTTTGCCACAATGTTTTCAAGTCATGTACTTGTTCTTTCATTTATAGAGAATTTCCTTATTTTAGACTAAATGTTAATCTGCTGCAGATTTGTTGTATGTGTTCGGTCCAAATATGAAAAGGTCTCTTTATCAATTGAAAAAGGAATCTGCCGTGGCCGAGTAGTTAGCGTCGAGGATTTGGAACCGGGCGGCTCGGGTTTGATCCTCAGTCATGGTGGAGTGCCCTTGGGCAAGACACATTTCCTAGCCTGGTACTAGTTTGTTTACCCAGGGATCATGAATAAGTGCCAGGGATCATGAATAAGTGAACTGTCGCTGTGATATAACTGAAATACTGTTGAAAACGGCGTAAAACCCAAATTAAACAGTCAATTGAACCATTGTAGGATGGCCACTTCTTCGGATATTAAGAAACAAAATCAAATGCCTGATAGAATGGTGATCTTTATTTGTTCAAATGATCCCAAAAATACATATAAAATAATATAAATCATCACAGCTCTGACTTTTGTAATGCTATAGATTAAAATTTGAATGATATAATAATGTATAGATTTAAACTTTAATGATAAAATAAAGTTAAGATAATGCCAATACTGTATGGCTTCGGTCATGTAAAAATGAGACGCATGAATATGGCGCGAGTGATATAAATATTATGGAGATGACACATCTTACTGAAAATCTAGAATCATGAATGAGATTGTTTTGATGCAATGTTTTAATGTAATTTATCTATTTACAAACTAAATTCACATGAATTGTAATCTATTACATGATATTCCCTTATGAACTCTTCCAATACATAAGTTTCCACAACAACAATAATTATCTCCCTTGCCTGCCATTTTGATAGGCAAATATAATGAGCATTAACCCTTTCCCTCATATAGACGCTTTCTGACGCCTCTGCAGCAGACAGCTTTTTGAAAACATAGTGACAAAAGAAGAAATTGCTCAAAACGAGCAATTTCTCCTTTTGCCACAATGTTTTCCACTTTTAGTCATAGGTTATCCATTCAATTATAGAGATTTTCTATCTTTTGACAAAATATGTTCAAAGTCGTCTGCTGCAGAATTGTCGTATGAGGGAAAGGGTTAATAGAGAATATTTTAAAATAATGTGATAATTAGGAAAACTCCAAGGAATTTGAGTTAGACAACCATATGTCATTAATGCCTTTGTATGATCTGATTATATTGACTCCTTGCTTGAATAATTTTTACACATGCAATTGTTTAATTTAATTATATTTGATATTCCAATTTATAGTAAATTTGCCCATCAAAATGGCAAACAAGGGAGAAAAATTATTCATTGTAGTTGTGGGAAATATGTATTTGAACACAAGAAAAGACATGTACTGGAAATTCGAGACAAGGATGAGTGAAAGAGTCGAAAATTTGAGAACAATTTCTCCTTTTCCAACAATCTTTTTAAAACATCATCTGCTGCCAAATCATCAAAAGTAGACTGTATTATAAAGGCAATGGATGATAACAAAAGATCAGCACATCTAAAGAAAGCATAAACGAATACATAGAAAGCACATTGAGTTAAGGTTTGCAGAACCTCAAAGCTTAAGATTAACAGCTGAAAAAGACGAGAGCTTTAGTCATTTTTTTTATTTTTTTTCACATGAGAATCAAGTGGAATGCAGAAAATAATGATTAAAAAAAAAAAGTGTCTTTTATTATGAGAATATCAAACACATGAAAAACATTTTGATGATAATTAACCCTTTCCCTCATACGACAATTCTGCAGCAGACGACTTTGAACGTATTTTGTCAAAACATAGAAAATATCCATAATTGAATGGATAATGGATAACCTATGACTAAAAGTGGAAAACATTGTGGCAAAAGGAGAAATTGCACGTTATGTGCATTTTCTTCTTTTGTCACTATGTTTTCAAAAAGACATCTGCTGCAGAGGCGTCAGAAAGGGTTAAGAAGATAAACAATATGTTCATCTTGAAGCAACCATACCAATACCCGTTGAATCCTTTCTCTCATACAGATGCATGTTGATGCCTCTGCAGCAGATTAGTATTGAAAATATTGTGACCTAAGAAGAAATTGTTCCAAACAATCAATTTCTCCTTTTTCCACAATGGTTTCAAGTCTATTGAATTATCAAACCCACTTTTGCTGAAATTTTCAAAATTTGCTAAGATGTTTTCAAAGTTGTCTAAAGGAATCCGCCGTGGCCTAGTGGTTAGCGTTTTTGGAACTGGGCGTCCCAGGTTTAATCCTCGGGCACGGCCCTGTGGTCATGGTGGAGTGCCTTTAGGAAAAGCACATTTCCTAGCCTAGTACTAGTTTGTTTACCCAGGGATCATGAATAAGTGAACTGTCGCCGTGATATAATTGAAATAATGTTGAAAGTGGCTTATTTAAAACCCCAACAAAACAATTAAAAGTTGTATTCTACAGATGTGTTGTTTGTGGGAAAGGGTTAATATGCCATTTTTCGAGATCCTATGCCATCCATGATACAACAATCTTTCTAATTGAAAACGACCTAATACCTATTCTTTTAAAATTCAAAAAAATCTGAAAAATTTGGTAATTGCTCTCTCTCTCTACTGTCCCAAACTAAAAATTCTAAGTACTAAATTCAAATATCTCTATATCAATGTGATAAAATCTATGCAAGATCACAGCATGATAATTTTGATATAGCCTTATGACTACTGTTCTAACGGCTTAAAATAAAGAAATACTAATGACTACCTGTATCTAACCACAGCCTCCCCTTAACCCTTACACAACTATGAACAATTTGAAGCAGACAACATATGGTACAAAATATGGAATTTTCTATTTATAACAGACTACTTATTGAAAAACTTCGAAAACATTGTGGCAAAAGCAGAAATTACACTTTAAGAGCAATTTCTCCTATTGCCACATTGTTTGCAAAAGTTTTCGTCTGCTGCATAGGCGTCAGAAAACGTCTGTATGTGGAAAAGGGTTACAGGTGAATTAACCCTTTTCCTTATATAGATGCTTTCTGACACCTCTGCAGCAGAGGGCTTTTTGAAAACATAGTGACAAAAAAAGAAATAGCTCAAAACGAACAATTTCTCCTTTTGCCACAATGTTTTCTACTTTTAGTCATAGGTTATCCATTCAATTATAGAGATTTTTACCATAAAATATGTTTTAAGTCGTCTGCTGCAGAATTGTCGTATGAGAGAAAGAATTAATACTTTTGTTTTTGTATAATATGTGTACCCGTATCAAAACACATCTTTTCTCTGATACAGACATCTTCTTATCCCTTATACAACAGATGGTTTTTGACAATTGATTTTGCTCAAAATGAGCCATTTCTACTTTTATAACAATGTTTTTTACCCTGTATCAAAATAATAAATCCTATTTTCACGATCATACATATGAAAAGCAGAACAATTCTTAAAATATTATGATATGTAAACTGTGAGTATTTTAACTGTCATGTTGTTGGAAAAGCAGAAATTGTTCATTTTGAGTGATTTTTCCATTTCCCACAATGTTTTCGAAATAAATTCACTCGCTGCATAAAGGGATTGGTTGTCATCAATATCAGGTACGATTTAGTATCGAACCCTGGACTCACAACAATGTCGTGAAAACTGTGGTTTGCTCTACACAATTCCTATACTATTATAAAGACTGACTTATTAACCCTTTCCCACATATAACAAATTTGCAGCAGACGACTTTGAACATATTTTGTCAAACAATTGAAAATCTCTTTAATTGAATGATAACCTATGACTAAAAATGGAAAACTTTATTGCAAAAGGAAAAATTGCTTGTTTTGAGCAATTTCTTCTTTTGTCACTATGTTTACAAAAAGCTGTCTGCTGAAGAGGTGTTAAAAAGCGTCTATATGAGAGAAAGGTTTAATGCAGTGATTCAACTGGGAGGATTAATCTTTTTATCCAGATTTGTCTCATGTTATGAAACAATTTCAATGATTTCAACTAGCTCAGTTCTAGCCCTTTCAATGCTGGATTTTTAAATGAACTTGTCCAACTTTGCATTTTGAAGAGTCAACAGGAATATCGAGGTAAGAATGTTGAATGCATGGGCTGGTCTGGCTCTAAACTGGTGGCCTGGGTTTCACAAAATTGGTTTAAGCTTCCATAGAGCAAATTTATAATGCCCACTATATCTTGATTATCAATTATTTGGGGAAGAAAAAAAGACAATGCCCTAATGTAAATTTCGCCAAGTGTAGACACAAGTGTCGTACTGCCTAGATCCTAAAACGGATGCTATACTGTATGCCATTCTAAGATGAAAATATTTTGCATGTTAACTTTCTCTTTCTCCCCGACACAAATGACTAAATATTCATTTTACAGCAGATAGGTATGAAAAAGATTGGAGATATGGAGGAACATAAATTCTCAATTTCCATTTATCTTACAATACATTCTATTATGCTACAATTTTGTCTAAGTAAGTTCTTACTTCAAATGTATTACAAGATATCAAAGATTCATCAAACATTATATAAATTCATCAAGAAATGGATGAACAATAGGAATAGAAATATCTGTTTCAGTAAACAAGATGCATTTTCCGCCATCCTGGTAGATTTATATAAATCTTCATAAAATATTTAATTTGAAGGTCTAGTTTCCCCACAGAGTTGCTTAATGTCACACCTCCTGGAGTAACCCTTTCCTTCATACAGTCTTCATTGGATTCATCTAAATTAGATATCTTTTGAAAACATCGAAAAATAGCTAATACTCCTCTTCTCAGGATGTTTTAAATTGATTAGATCTACATAAATACAACAAGGCATTGAATAAGTAATTAAGGATTCCAGTGGATCATCAATTGGTGCATAACTACATGTACACATACCAGATCTAAATTTATCACAGTTCTACACATAAATTAACATTTAAATTACATCAACTGCAGTCAAAACAACACTATTATTGTCAAAGTAAATCCTAAACAATTGAACATACTATTTAAAATATTGTCTATGTCAGGGTAAATGTTACGTTTCTCAAATTTCAATCCATGAGACTCATGTACATTGCATTAAAAGCTGAATAACTTGACACAAACAAATCCTATCTATAATGCCAGATCCATGCCCTATTTTAACCCTTTTCCTCATGCAGACACACTATGACACCTTTGCAGCAGACGACTTTTGAAACCATTGAGGCAAAAAGAGAAATTTCTCATGATAAGCAATTTCTCCTTTTGCAACAATGTTTTCATCTCTATTCAATAATAACAAGCTCATTTGCAGAGATTTTCCATGGTTTTTCCTGTATGTTTTCAAAGTTGTCTGCTTCAAATTTGTGGCGAAAGGGGGTTAACACATCAATACTAAATCATCATGACAACAACACAAATTAGTATGGCAAGATATTAAGAAATACAAAATATTGTATTATTTAAATTATATAAGAATTAGCATGTCTTTGTTACTAATAGCAACAAATGGAACTGTCAGTGTAACTTATTCTAAAAGAGGGGAAGAATTTAACCCTTTTCACACATTCAACAAATCTGTGACGGACACCTTCGAAAACATCGATAGAAAAATGTGAAAAATCTTTACAAAAGAATGTGTTATTATTAGGGATGGCAACGGTTACCGATATTACTAACCGGTTACCCGGTTAACCGAAAAGATTCATAGACAATAAATATCCACTGTTTTAGTCGAATATGGTTGCGCATGTTACTGGTTCCACCAGTCCAAGACAGTTCATTACCACACAAACTGCACTTGACTTTGTTATCATCAGCACAGCGTTTGAAATTATTCCAGACAAAGGATGTAGCAGGCGGCTTTATGGCAACATATTCTGTAGATCTTTTTAACCTATCATGTCATTTACGTGTGACAAATTGATAAGAACAAAAGGTGAAACACAACTGTGTATATATTTTATCTTTTCTTCCGAGTACTCGGTTACCGAAATTACTAACCGATTAATCGGAAAACATACGGTTAACCGGGTAACCGAATAATCGTTGCCATCCCTAGTTATTATTTAAACAAACAAAAGTGACTACATCGGTAGTATATGGGAAATGGTTAAAATAACTGATATCTAGTTTTCCCCTTGGCACTTGACCTTTCCATTTAGGTTTCAGCCTCGGGAAAAAAGGCCCAAACAAACAAAGTTTAACTCTGCTTTTGAGAACATCTGAGAAAGAAAATCTATCATCTAAACAAATTAAAATAAACTTGATAGAGAGTTAAAAACTGTGAGGGGTAAATGATATTTTGCTCATGAGGAGAAATTTCTTCTTTTGCCGTTTTCAAATGTCTGCAATAGGTGTCAACATTTTTCTGTAGAATGGATTAAATTTTTCTAAAAGAGAATAACAGGAAACACAGCATGACAATTACATGAGATCTATTTTTAGTAACAGTGACCTTGAGTCGACTCACATGCCAAAATCTACACAGTGATATAGATAATATGCACATCTCCTCTAAGTACTTAAGCTCACAATCAAGTTTAACCTTTTCACACATACAGACGCTTTCTGACGCCTCTACAGCAGACAACTTTTCAAAACATGAGCAATTTCTCCTTTTATCACAATGTTTTTAACTTTGTTCAATAGTTGTTCTTTCATTTATAAAGAGTTCACATATTTTTGACTAAATGTTTTCAAAGATGTCTGCTGCAGATTTGTTGTATGTTGGAAATGGTTAACCCAGTCCCTGCTAAAGAAGACATCTGACACCTCTGTAGCACTGAACTTTTAAAAACAGTTTTAGTAAAGAAGACATTGCTTGGAAGGGTAAATTCTGCCGTTTCCAACTCTTGATAAAAGTTGTATTTTAAATCGTCCAGTTAGTATCAAGATATCATGAGATGATCTCAAAGCACAGAAATACAAAAGAACAACTATAAACTATGTTTCTGCTTTATGATGCATGAAAATATGAATACACGTATCAAATACTGGATCAACTGATTTATATAACTTGTATAAGTTTCTAGAACAGATAACTTTGAAAATGTCAACACAAAAGTATGAAAATTCTAAATAAATGACAATATATTTATTGAAAATAGTTATTTTTCATTATATGCAATTTCTCCTTTTGCCAGTGTTTTCAAAAGTTAGCTACTACAGAAGTTATCTGCATTTGGGAAATGGTCTAAATAACTATGAAACCAGGCAAATATGTTAATGCAGTCATAGAATAAGTTTAAATCTTCCTCTCACCATTATTGTCTTTTCTTTTAGTCTTGCTAGATCTACTCATCTATAAGAGTTGGAAAAATTGAGTGGGAAAGTGATTACCTGACATGGTACTAACAGTGTTTTTAAAATCATCTTGGAAAAAAATTGAAACATATGAGTAAATGTATCTGGAACTGTAATCCAATCCTTTAACAGGGTTAAAAACATTATGAGAAAAGGAGAAATTGCTCATTATGAACAAATTTTGCTTTATCCACACTGTTTTTATATGTGTATCAGCCAAAAGGCTACACCCTGCAGATGACATTTAAAACTTCTCAAAAAGGTCATTTTTTTTCAATTTGGAAAGGTCTTAAAAAGTGTATCCAGTGCTGGGTTAAGAATCCAGCCAGAAGATGTTAAGTTTGGTGAGACTGGTGTTGGTTTCAGCAGATCTGGGTGAAGTGTTATAATCCCTGCGCAGAAGATTGGAGAAGTTCACCATACTTGGGAGGACCTGAAAGTATTAAATAGAATTACAATGGAAATCTCACAGCAGCAAAACACTTCTTACTTGTTTGAAGGGTGTTTTAATAGCTTTCAACAGTATTTCAGTTATATCACAGTGTTTCCAGTACTTCCAGCATTATTGATCATGATAAAGATGCAGTCGTCTTAATGTTTTCCCCAAAACCATGAGCACCAAGGAGGGAAGCCATTAATTACTTCTCTTTTGAAAGTTTTTGGCATGACTTGAACGGAGATCGACTACTGAGGCAATCGCCCTAATCACCACAGAGACTGTTTACTTATTTGTAAAGGATCCAATGCCAAAATTGTATCACTTTATTTATTAACCCTTTCCCTCATACGGCAATTCTGCAGCAAACGACTTTTGAACATATTTTATTAAAAAATAGAAAATCTCCATAATTCAATGGATAACCTTTTAAAAAAAGTGGAAAACATTGTGGCAAAAGTAGAAATTGCATGTTTTGTGCAATTTCTCCTTTTGTCACTATGTATTCAAAAAGCCGTCTGCTGCAGAGGGGTCAGAAAGCATCTATATGAGGGAAAGGGTTAATACAAATTCAAACAGTATTTCTGTCAATTCTGACAGTCAGTTCAACTATCTATGTAGTTATTTTCGTTGACCAGTACTCCTCACAGCATTCCAATGACTCACTAGCTCATTATTAAAAGATTGAAACTCATCCTCAAAAGTTAGTTCTGACAATTCAAGTACAAATTAATAGGAAGAAAAGTAAGTTCAAAGAAAAACGGGCTTAAGAAAAAGATGTGTGGCCTGATAATATTTGAGTATGGGTAAGTGAAAGAAAAGGCGGCAACAGAAAAACAACCTTTTACAGACTTGTAGGATTAACCTTTTTTTGGCTGTATGGTTCATTGAATAACATTTGAGCCGTCCCGTGAGAAAACCAACATGTTTAGGCTGATCCGGGTCGATACTTTACGCAAAGTCCACAATGTTGGTTTCCTCGAGGGACGGCTCATTTCTGTATCAGGTTATTCACAACTTGAAACAACAATAGTGAACAAAGTAGACCAAAGTTTAATCTGCTCATCTTTGAAGTCTAATCTTGGTTTTTATTTTTTGCTATGAACTTATCAATTTTTAGTAAAGACTTCATAAATGATTCCTGTATAGGGCAAGGGATTAAGTACTTACTCGTGTGGTTGGGGGGAGTTTTCTGCGCCTGGCACCTGAAAGCTGTCTATGTGGTTGGGGAATTCCCTCTCCGTTGAAGTTGGCGGTGTGTCTGAAAGAAAGAAGGGAATGGTTAATTAATTACCTATAATCATAATCATAAAACAACATTACTGAAATGACGGCCATAAGAAATATTATCATGTATAAACATATTCTTGAAAAGTTTTTTTCACTATCATTTTAACAAATTTTTCATTAAATGTAAAAACTCACACATCCGAGCCAGATAACTGTGAAAAAAACCAACAGTAACTGATGCTAAAAAATAACAGTTTCTTCTATTCCAATAGTTTTCAATTCTGTCATCTAATCAAACTTTTATTTTTCAAGTTTTAAGAAAGGTTTGTTATTAATGTATTAGTGTTTTGGATTATCATTTCAAACTTTTAAACGAAATGTAATCAATTTGTTTAAGAAAATTTGGAAAGTAGTAAATATGTTAGAGAAAAATAATTTTTCATGAAACATCAATTGCAGAGTTGTTAAAAGTCTGTGCCATGAGGGGAAAGGAAAAAGTCAGTTATGTGGTACACATGTACAACTTTAAAAGTATTTACCCTTAAAATTTATGATCAAAGTTTTAAGCCTGTATTTAATGTTTTAAAGAAACATGTTTAACTTTTAAAATTAGAAGGATAAATTTCATTGGTTACCAGTGGTTGAAATCTTTAAGAGAAAGCAAAAATTCCTTTCATTTTTACAAAATGATTGGCCCCAAAGGAGACAAAATTCCTCTTTATCAAAGTGAGAAATGTACCGGTATTTATTACATTTACATTTACATTTCGTAAATAATTATCATTTAGAGAATTAATTTAAATATAGCTTTACTTTGTTCTCCAAAATGATAATAGTTATTCATCAATCAACAAAATACAGGTTCATTTAGTTCCCAGATTTACTTCTTTCAAGATGACTTATAAATTGTATGGCTAATAAGTTACCTAATGCCTTTCCAATATACAACCAATCTGCAGCATATGACTTTGAAAACATCTGGACAAAAATCCATGAAGGTGAAAGTTCAATTATTGAATGAAGATAAAAAATGTGGTGACAAATGGAAAAATTGAGCAATTTCTGATTTTTCAAAATGTTTTCAAAAACAATTCTACTTCAGAGGCCTCAAAATTTGACTATAAGAAAAACCTACATTTGTGTATATGCAAAGATTTTTAGGAAAACCACTAGGTTATGATTTAAAAGTCCATCAATGGAACCAGATTAGAGCAGAAATTAATACCATTCATACCATAAAGCTAATTAATGGTAAACAATAGATGTCACACTGTGAGGCACTTAATCTGCTTTCCCCAAAAATGTAATGCATGACTAAATTTAAAATTCTAAAGACTTCAAATTTGTAAATATCTGAAGAAAAGAAAGATACAATCTGTATTTATGAAGCAAAGTAATCAGAGATAGAAGAAAACATTGTCAGGTTCTTTATGATGATGAGCCGAAAGACCAACCAACATGCTTTAGGCAACTAATCACTCATTTGTCTAAGGGAAGCATTTTTAAATTTGCTACAAAATCAAAATTGTCTGTGTAAGAGAAACAAATATATATTCTCAAGCTAAAGGAAAAATATGTACCATGAAAAAACCTCTAAATGAGAGTTTTAACCTTTTCCCACATACAAAAAATCTCCAGCAGAAGATTTTGAAAATATCAAGGTAAAAATATGAAAATCTCTCTATAACTGATCGTATAATTATTGAAAAGTGTTGGAAACATTGTGGTAAATTGAGAAACTGTTCTATTAGCAATTTCTCTTTTTGCCACATTTTTTTCAAGCATACCTGCTGCAGAGGTGTCAGAAAGCATTTATGTAGGAAAGTGTTAAAGAAATAATATAGTAACCAAACTAGTCAGCTCCATCTAAAAACAATCTAAAGTCAGTTCCATGTAAAAACAACCTAAATGGGGTTCTCAAGAAAGATACCTACATAGTCTGTGCCTAAAAGGTACTGTGGGAAAAAAGAGGAAACGTGAGAATAAAAAAAAAAAATGTTTAACATTTACTTCATAAATTAACCTATTATATTACTGGTTATTATAACATTATGACAGGAATGGAATCTCTGGACATATAAAAGCATTGTTTTGAGACAGAAGAAAACAATACAAGAACTAGAAAAGTGTTTGTAAAACACTGTGTCATAGTAAACTTGTCCTTAGAATATAAAAAAAAACCTCTGAATGTTTGATTTATTCGGATATTTCAACAGTTTCAACCTTAATTCAGTTATATGATGGATTCATAATCCATTGGAAACTCTGAAAGTACAACAATTTAAGAAAATGCCATATTTTGATGATAAACCCAATCAATTATTAAATGTCATGATTCTAGCTTTATGCAGTTTATAAATAGCATGATGAATTAAAAAACAAACATACGCAGACAAAGCTACACCCCATCAACGCCTGTTGGGGAGCATAAACATCATCAGAACAAGAGGCATCAAAATTAGTCTGAATAAGGGGGAGGGTTAATAATGTTTAAATCCTTCTCTTATAAGTCGATTTAGTTTAGTTGAAACTTTATTTATTTTACATTGATTACGTAAAGAGCGTTCAGATTATATTAATTACGCTCGATGTTTGCTTCCTGGAGAAATAACCAGAACTCTCTCCGTTTGTGAGGAAAATCCAAAAGGCAGAACACGCCCATCATGGGATTCTCAAATGGGACTTCTGGAAAATGAGGCCGACTGTCTAAACTTTTTCAGAAAATATTAGGGATGGGAACGAATAGTGAAAACGATATTCGAATATTCGGTTTTCAAATCAAAAATCCGAATACTGGTACTATTCCATTTCTTTTTTCAAATAATGTTGATTTTACAAGTATAAGTATAAGCTATTGTTTACGTATATATTGCATGTTTTTAACTGAACTTACAATCTCTTTTTTCACAACAGATATGTTTGAATTTCAAGTTGATGTAAATCAAAAAAAGAATTCCCCTCGAAACAATAAAGCGAATCGTAACGTTTACCGAATGTAGTTTTTAACCGAATCAAATATTTATTGAAATAATTATTTATCTTATCCATATAAAAAGCATAGGCAGTTGGGTGATAATTTGTTTATTTATTTTTTACTGATTTCGCCTAGTCAATTAAACTACGTGTTTGAAGAGAACAAAATGGCGGAAAATTCAATTGTATTCGAGGTAAAGAGGAAAGCTGCATCCTTTTCAGACGTAATGCAATATGATTTATTCAATTGTTGCAATAGCTGTCTGTGATTTAAACATCGACTATGTTTTGGTTAAGCTGGGAGGGTTTTAGGGAACCTGACTTTAACTTTCTTAATTATATGCAGACTAACACCGTTTATACATGACTTTGTGTGTTGATTAAAAAATAACCACACGATAAGAACTCGGGTAAATGTACGGTGACAATTATCGATTTTATAATTGTTACTTAAGGTTTGACATACGTTGTAAAAACACAACACACGACACATACACACTTGTTATCACTTGTCAGAATTTTACTAAAAAGTTTTGTTCATTTTTTATATTTCTTAAACAAATCGTAAACTGAAAACAAATATTCTTATTCGAAAACAGTATTCGAATATTTCTCCGTTTTCGAATATCCGAATATTCGTTCCCATCCCTAGAAAATATCCATCAAAAAGAAAGGTTTCAATTCTGATCATTTTCTAAACTGTCCCCATATTATTTTTTCAATTTCAAATCCATTAAAATACCTACATGGTTATATGGCCATTAAATTCGAGGATGTTTTATACATTGAAAAGAAAGGTTTCAATTCTAACAATTTTCTAAACTATCCCTATATTATTTTTCAATTTCAAATCCATTCAGATACCAACGTGGTTAAATTGATGGCCATCCAATATTGCCAGGCTATTCACCAAAAGAAAAACAAATATTAAAGTACTGATTCTGTTAATTGTTCTAAGCTCTTGACTATTACAATTATAAGACAAAGCTCAAACAGCATACATAATAATCAGTACTACTTCTCCTGTCTTGATATGAAATATCTCAGCTGTAGTGTATCAACATGTCTTCGTTAACACTTTCCTACATGCAGACATCTGTTGAAAACAATGTGGCAAAAAAAAAAATGATCAATAAGTCGTTTTGCCAAATGTTTTCAGCTTTGTTCAGTAAATAAACTTCCAGGCATAGGATTTATTCTGACATTAGCGAGACAGGTTGTAATGCTATCCTAACAATCCGGAGTGCCACGGAGGGAAAACCATTACTACCATTTTTGTAGCCTTTTGTATAACTAAGCCAGAGATAAAACTGTGACCTCCCACATCCGAGGCGGACACTCTACCACTGTTCCACCGAGGTGATTCAGTTGTAGAGGTATTATATTTTTGCCTAGAGGTTTTCAAAGTCGTCTCCTGCAGATTTATTGTATGCTGGAAAGGGTTAAAAAAAATCAAAACTTATTGAAAAATACATTTACATGTATATCCAAACAATAAATTTCTTTGCACAGAAGAAGAGATTAGGTTAATTAACCCTTTCCCACATACAACTAATCTGCAGCAGATGGCTTTACATATATCCAGGCAAAAATATGGAAAATCTCTATGAATTTATCATTTGATTAGAGTTGGAAAACATTGCAGCAAGAGGCCCAAGAGGGCCAGTATCGCTCCAATGCCATTAAGCAAAAATTAAAACTCAAAACAGCCCCGGCCCCAGGTGGCCAAGTTTTTTGACCAATCACCATAGCTTGAAGGAATCTTGTAGAGTGTCACCCAATGAACATTTCTGCAAAATTGTTTGAAAATCGGCCAACCAGTTTAGGAGAAGAAAAATTTTAAAGTTTTTTTCTTTCGGTTGCCATGAAAACCAGAATTATGCATGGATCCAACAAATTTTAAGGAATTTAGGAGAGGACATTGAGATGACGCTTCCTATTGGCCAAGTGGTTTTGGAGGAAAAGTCGTTTGAAGCAATTCGTCAAGACATAAGCTTGACTGGCTTTCAGCCAGCCAGTGGTGCTAAAATATTTCTCTCAGATGCACTTTATTTTGCAGTCTTGAAAAAATATATCAGGTAGCGAGTTAAAATTGAAGCATTATTTCACCCCGTCCAACATACAGGCGCATTCTGACACATCGCAAAAATTGTTTTAAAACATGATGCCAAAAGCAGAAATTGCTCATTATGATCAATTTCTCCTCCGGTCACATTGTTTTCAACTCTAATTAATATTTAAACTTTCATTTATGCAGGTCTTTTACATTTTGACAATATGTTTTCAGTGTCATCTAATGCAGATTTCTTGTATGTAGGAAAGAGAGCAGGATGAATCAACACATATTTACTATTTATAACACACAAGAAAAGCGGTCAAATTGATTAATATAAGCAGACACCTTTGTTCAAGAATGGATGGATGAAGCCTTAAATAAAATAACAATACTGGTATAAATGTCAAGTATGTTGAATGGAGATGGTACTAAAAAGTGACAAGACTCCTATTCAAAAAGAAGAAAATTACAGGTTTATGAGAACTGGGCAGTATTAAACCATCAAGCTAAACACTAATAAAAAAGTAAAAAGTATTAGAATTAATCCTTACCCCACATATAGAAGCGTTCGGATGCCTATGCAGCAGACGATTTTTGAAAACATTGTGACAAAAGGAGAAATTGTTAAAAATGAGCAATTTATCATTTTGCTACAATGTTTTAAACTTTTTTCAGTAATTATTATTTATAATACCTTCACTTTTAGAGATTTTTCCAAAGAGATTTGATGCAGATTTGCGGTTTGAGGGCAATTTCTCCTTTTCCTGTAATTTTTATAAAACTGTTTGCTGCAGATGCTTTTAAATGTTGTCTGTATAACAAAAACCAATATATTCCATACAAAACGTGAAACTGTATTCAATTTCATCATCAATTCTAAGATTTTGTTCACACGATTCCAAAATACAAATCAAATGGAATGACAAGTAACATTGATTTCTTCTGCCTAGTATTAAGAAACTATTATGCAGTTTACTATTTCCCAAATGTAGACATATTTGGATGCATCAGCAACAAACAACTTTTGACAAAATTGTAGTAAAAGGAGAAATTGCTCATAAAGTTTTCAACTCTTATTTAATCGTTATATTTTCTATGTAATTAAAGATTTTCCATATATGATTTCAAAATGTCTTCTACAGATTATTTGAAGGAAAAGGTTAATTGTGCTTATTGTCCATTATGTACATCTGTCCCAATGTTTTGAACAGGGAAACATAAACAAATATAAATAAAGTAAGTCAACATTACAAGTACTGGAAGACACTAATTTTAGTAAACCCGATTCAATTACGTTCATCAAATTACATGTACAACTAAGTTTCGAGCCTTGAGACTTGAATGCGTTATTAGTTTAATCAGGGTCTTTCAAATAGTATGGTCCGGAAACGAGCGTAGTTCTCGAAATAAGCTGCCCCGCATCACGTGACCAACATCCGGGGAACCCGCCATTGTTTACAAATGGCTGAAACCCGACCTCCTTTTGTCGTAACTTTCCTACTTGCATGATGTTCATGGGGCTAATATAGCGGCTTTTTCTCTTTGATTTAAGCCTAATTCACTTATGTTATGTCTTAGATTTTCATATTTCACCCGTATTTTCGTTTTCTTAGACGGATAGATCAGTTCAAAATCTCAATAATCTAAAAACATGGTGTTTTATATGCACAATACGTTGATATTTGGAAACAGTTTTTCAATGTGTTTTAAGGGTCAAATGATGGAAAATTGGTAATTGGAATGTAAATTAAGGGTTGTTTTTCATATGTTATGAATGAGATTTTTTCTTTTTTTTTAGTTTATATAATCATTTCTTAGATATCAATTATTGGTAAAAAAGCTCTTCCAAAATACCGGTTAATTCACTAAGCGTGATAAATACACGGCATGATAAACACTTCCAGGTAAAAATAGATAACCGAGACAAGATATCCAGTACGATAAGACATTTTATATAGGGCGTTTCTAGACCAAAGACCCTGGTTTAATAAAACACAAGAGTAAACACAGATGAGGAACTGTATTTAAACCCTTTCCTACATTGAGCAAATCTGCAGCAAACATCTTTCATAACATGTAGGCAAAATAGGAACAATCTCTTTAAATGAAAGCCGTAAACCTCTTTTTTAATGAAAGGCTTTTTTTTAAAATTTAATTCAAAGTTTATTGAAACCATGATGGCAAAAGGAAAATGTCCTCATCATGAGCAACTTCTCCTTTTGCCACAATGTTTTCAAAGGTGTCTGCTGCAAAAGTGACAATATGTCTGTATGTGGGGCAAGGATAGATGGCTCTAGCCTCGAAATCAAGTTATACAACATCGTCATGTAAGCTAGGCTAAAAGTAAACCATTCTCCTGAGTTTTAATTAACCCTTTCCCGCATATAGACGCTTTCTGATGCTTTGCATTAGACAATTTTTCGAAACATTATGACAAAAAAAGAAATTGCTAAAATCGATTGCCACAATGTTATCAACTATTTTCAGTTATTTTACAGAGATTTTCCATGTCTTCGCTTACTTGTTTTCAAAATCATCAGCTGCAGATTTCTTTTATATGGGAAAGGGTTAACAGTAAGTATCCATTAACCCAATACAGATTTTTTTTAATTTACTTGTCCAGCTTTGCATTTGGAATATCGAGATAAAAAGGTTGAGTTGGCCAACAAACAGTATAGAGCCTGGTCAGACAGTGTAGATGAGACTGCTAGCCTGGCTTTATACTGGTGGCAAAACAAAATCTGTTCCAGCAGTCAAAGTGTTAACCTTTTCCCACAAACAACAAATCTGCGGAAGAGGCCTTTGGAAACAATAAGGTAAGCATATGGAAAATCTCCATGATTGAATAGAAAGGAAAAAGAAAAATTGCTCTGCTGTAGATGAGTCTTCACATGGGTAAGGGATTAACTTTATAGTAGATTTTAACAGATCAACTTGCAGATTTTACATCATCTTAGTGTTATAAGCACTCTACAGACTGATACATTTAGGATAATTCAATAACTGAAAACCCTGATCAGACTGGGTATAAATACAGACTTCACAGCTGGGATCAGTTGGTTAAATTTCTTCTTGTAAGGATCATGTTAAAACAGTTAATCTATACAATACATCTACAAAATGTTAACAAATGAAAGTCTATCTAGCCACACCATTTAAACCAATAAACTCTACAGTCTAATTAACCCTGATATACTTTGAAAACATAGTGGTAAAGGAGTTTATTGCTCAAAGAGCAATATTTAATTTATCAAAAATGTTTCCTGGTCTATGAAAATTTGATTTCAAATTGTTATGATATCATAATTATCTCTTAGTTGCTTTCAAACCAAACTTTATGAAAAAAATATTGCATCATGTTAACAGTAAACAATCTTGGTTATTTTTTTCTAATTTAATTTGACTGCTCCATAAATGTTTTAAAACAGTCCAGACATCAAACTGACGGCATACATGTGCAGGTTGATCTCTGTCTGTCTAACTCTTCCTATAGAGAATTGAGGTTTAGATAAGACACACAACACCTACCAAAACTGGTGTGGGTAGTCTGAAACATGAAGGATGGAGAAATGAAATGATGGTCACAAACACAGGCAGTATGGAACAATAAGTTGTTCTTAATGATTTCGCAAAATACAATGAAATCTAAAGCACCTCCATTCCAAGAGCTCCAACTAACTGAAGATTTAGAGAGGTGTATAAATAGGATCATTTCTTATAAATTTACTAACTGAAACAGCGTGTTTATCAAATATTATCAACTGGGATTTCTAAACAATGGATCAAAAGCGATAATAATATTGATGCATAAAACATCACAAATGTTATTATGTACATGTACTATGTTCTGAACTGAACTAATATATTATAGCTGTGCTACAAGAAAACCAACCATTAACCCTTTCCCATATTTAGACGCTTTTGAAATCATTGTGACTATAGTGGGTTTTTTCTGTATCAATTTAAAATGCTCTGTATATGACTAAGCTGCAACTATGCAGATTCAGATCAAACTATGTGGATGCTCAAGTTAGTCTGAATCTACAATGTGCTAGCAAATGTTCTGTGGTTGGTTTTCATGAAGTATGACTCCTTTATTACATGTAAAGTTATGAAAACAACATTCCTTATAAGCCCATTACCAAACATACAGATTTAGACTAATCCATTTTGGCATTAGGGTTCATTCTAGATAAATGAATGTATAATTTTGAAACATTGTGGGAAAAGAAGATTGTTTCCATCATAAGCAATTCCTCCTTTCCCATATTGTTTCACTTAGCGTCTGTTTTAAAGTTATCCACAAATGCAGGATTATTCTTTTTAAAAACACAGAAAAGTACATCCGTACATCTGGCATTTAATTCATATAAAACAGTCAGAATTTGATGGTATAAGATTAACAGTAATAGATAACAATGTTTTAAGTAGTACTCTTTGATACAGAGTTGGGTGATAACACATCTATTCTAAAGCTGTTAACATTCTGAAATTGAAAGCTGTTAGATAAAAGTACACAGATTGCAAAAGCAAGAACAGATCCAAACACTATTTTAGTTTTCAAATACAAGTGAATTACTGTACTTCTAATCCCTTTCCTACATACAACCAATCTGCAGCAGACAATTTTAGGCAAAAATATGGAAATTCTCTAAAACTCTAGGTGTAATTGCTGAAAAAAGTTGAAAACATTGTGGCAAATAGAGAAATTGCTTGTTTTGAGCAATTTCTCCTTTTGTCACATTGTTTTCAATAGTCATCTGCTACAGAGGTGTTAGAAAGCATCTATATGTGGGAAAGGAATATCAGAGGAAAGAAAACTGTCAATTGTCCTGACACTGTTAATCCTTTCCAACCTGTTGACAGTTGACACATTCTGATGCATCTGCAGCAGACAACCTTTGAAACATAGTGGCAAAAGGAGAAATTGCTCATAATGAGCAACTTACTCTTTTTGCCACAATATTTTCAACTCTATTAAATTTTTTTACTCTTATATATAGAGATTTTACATATATTTTCCAATATAATTTTAAAGTCGTCTGCTGCAGATTTGTTTGTGAGAAAAGGATAACCATTTACTTCATATACTATTTTTTGATATTTAAAAAAAAAATGAGAGAAAATAAGAGAACCATTATAATTGTTTATCACTCATTTGAGATACATGAGACCCCAGCATAAATAAAATAAATAAACTTACTAGGTACCAGCCATGGAGATTATTCAGTAATTGTATGCTCAAATGAGCTAAATTCAAACCCCTTCAAGCATGATGGTTTCAACTTCAATATTGACTGAACAGTTTTTGTTGAGGATCATTTAAGGAACATTTGTGACACAAGAGATAAAATAATTTTAAAGATTTTCCCTTGAACTCCTTTTCTGATGCTGCCTGGCATTCATCTATTTCAACTAATGAATAAGACTTGAGCATTTTCTTGAGAGCGTCACCCAACAAGCATTTCTGCTAAATAATCTTGAAGTCAGACAAGCAGTTTCAGGAATACAATTTTTCAAAACTTTGTCATTTGATTAATTCTGATGCAGCTTAGTGGCCAAGCCACAATGGTTTTTAAATATTTAATATGGCTGACAATTATTGTGTAGGGTCATCCAAGAAACACTCTGACAAATTATCTCAAAATCAGACAAGCTGATTCAGAGAAAAAAATAAAACCAGCAGCTTCAGGAGAGAATCTTACAACCAGATTTCTACATAGATTCTAACACTATGAACACTCAATAAAGAGGATCACCAAAACACTCTAGTGAAGTTGAGTTGAAATTGATCCAGTGGTTTTAAAGGAGATGATGTTTATAGAAATTAATGACAATGTTGCATGACAAACACGGGGTGATCACAATAACATACCTTGGGCAATCTGTGGTCAGGTGAGCTAAAAACTGATTACAAACAGATTTTAACCCAGTTAATATGAACTTATTTTAACCCTTTCCCACTTGCAAACGCATTTTGATGCATCTGCAGCAGATGCCTATTGAAAACATTGTGGCCAAAGTAAAAATTGATCATAATGAGCAATTTCCCCTTTTGCCACAATGTTTTCAACTCTAAACAATAGTTTCACCTTCATTATGAGAGAGTTTCAACATTTCAACTAGATTTTTTCAAA
Source organism: Serripes groenlandicus (assembly GCA_031761405.1). Classification (NCBI taxonomy): domain Eukaryota; kingdom Metazoa; phylum Mollusca; class Bivalvia; order Cardiida; family Cardiidae; genus Serripes; species Serripes groenlandicus. The sequence goes on along the minus strand of JASEVX010000001.1, from coordinate 132,608,911 downwards.
GACGTCTGCTGCAAATTTGTTGTATGTGGGAAAGGTTTAAAGATAACTGACTTTTCATTATCTGCTACTGTAGCAAATCAAAGCCAAACCTCCAACCAAAGGGAATATTTGTGTAATACATAATATTTCTATGACCTTTTTACTTGTAGACTGAAACTGAAGGCTGGTGAGACTTTGCTTAACCCTTTCCCACATATAGAAGCTTTCAGACTCTTTCACCATTTGCCACAATGTTTTCAACTCTATTTGATAATCTGTCATTAATGGAGATTTTTCACATTTTTGAAAAAATAGTTCCAAAGTCGTCTGCTACAGATTTGTTGTATCTGGGAAAGGGTTATGCACGAGTATCTGCTCTCATCTAGCAATTTTGACATTTTCCACAATGTTCATATTTAGGTTACACATCCATTTGTATTACATATTTTCCCTAAGATGCTTTCAATGCAGAAGACAAGTAAAATGACCAAACATGGTATAGAATATCAGGAGACTTTCCTCTTACATACACCCTAGATTTGTTGATGTTTTATCATCATCTCCCACAGATCTAAATTCCAGGTTATATTACATTCCCTTTTCTAAGCATATCAAAGCAGTAACAAGAAATTAAAACCAAGAAAACATTTTCTTAGCAAATGTCCAACTTTAACACTTTCCCACATGTTGACACATTTTCACACTTCTGCATCAGACAGTTTTTTAAAAACATTGTGACAAAAAAAAAAATTGCTCAAATTGATAAATTATATATTTTCTATGACAAGGAAAGAACCCTTAAAATCAAACACTTTTCCATTTGACAAGAAGGTTTTAGGAACCATGCATAGCAATATAAACTTTTATTTGGTGCATTACTGTAAGAAAATGTTTTCCATTAATTTAAAATGCCAATACAAGAAATACAAACATATAATCAAAAAGTAGTAAAACAAGAAGAAACCAGAAAAAAAGTTCCTCTATAAAAAGTTATACACAAGTGTTACCTGGGGGACAGTGTCACAGCATTCCCTGCCACACCCACTCCGGTGATCAAGCTAAAGTCCACTGCGAGACACAGTAGAATATATTTAATATTAAAGAAGATTTAATTGAATTAACCCTTTCCAACTTTCAAAACCCTCAGTTCTGTGCAAGACAACTTTTGAAAAAAAATATGACAAAAGGAGAAATTGCTGATATTGTGCAATTTCTCCTTTTGCCATAATGTTTTTATTAAACTTTCCCTTCTAGAGAGTTTCCATAATTTTGCCTAGATGTTTGAAAGTCGTTTGCTGCTGTTTTTGTTGTTTGTGGTAAAGGGTTTACTGGATACAATATTTTTAGATTAGTCTGCCTTAAAAACATGATTGAAAAAAAATGTAAAAGTAGAAATTTGAAAAAATATTTTGTTATAAAGAGTTCAAAAAACTTTGTTTTCAAAAATCATCCAATGTAAACAGTGACCGAAGTTGTCTGAATCAAGTAAAATGTTAAAAGCCAAATCCGGAGTGCCAGGGGGCAAATTTATTTCATGTTCTTGAGTTCTTATTTGACTACCAAATATATATTTAAGCCCATGTTGTGCGGCTACTCAAAAGAATAACATCTGTGAGAAATACTTTTTGACTTTCCTAACATTATAGAGTTAAATTTAATAATAATTTAATTATGGGGCAATGGCTGCCTTCCCCCTTTTCTAGGCATCTTCAAATCTAGTCTAGAATAGAGTTGAAAACATGGTGACAAAAGGAGAAATAGCATGTGTATTCATGTTGTCTGTGTTAATTATTACTTTGTCAAGCAAGAAACTTTAAAGTCTAAATCAACTTGACATCTTAAACTAAGGCTTGTTTTATGTTAGAATTCATTTTATTGATTGTTTGAGGTTTACTGCCATTTTCAACAATTTTTCAGTCATATCACAGCAACCAGTTCGCCTACTCATGTGTTTCCTGGCTTTCTCACTCCAGTACACCTGACCACACAACATTCTTTCAAAGCAACTAGCTACTTTTCCACATAGACTGTTGGCCTATTGGTGGAAGTCAAATGACACTTGTCACAGTGACTTTTGTCAAATGTCGGAAAGAATGTTGGCCGAGCTCGGGTTTGAACTCAACACCCCTGGATTGACAGACTGTGTTGTTACCGGGGCTCGACTAGAATTCATTTGATGTTAGAACATGATCATATATATCAGTAAATTACTTTCTATCTCATTATGGCTTATATCTTCTTTTTTTTATAAAATCATTTCTTCTTTGTTTTAACTCTTTCCCTCAAATAGACACTTTCTGACGCCTCTGCAGCAGACGACTTTTTGAAAACAAAGTGACAAAAGAAGAAATTGCTCAAATCAAGCAATTTCTCCTTTTACCACAATGTTTTCCGCTTTTAGTAATAGGTTATCCATTCAATTCTAGAGATTGTCTATTTTTTGACAAAATAGGTTCAAAGTGGTCTGCTGAAGAATTGTCGTATGAGGGAAAGGGTTAAACTCACATTATTATTTGTTCATACCTTCAAACATTTCTTAGATGTTTTCAATTTGAAGGGTCTAGATTTTATCTATGAAGGTAATAGATTAGTCATAGAAGCACCTCTTAGTTACTAGTTTAGTTCAATTAACCCTTTACCTGATACAGTCATATTTTGACAAATAAAACATTGTCAGAGAAAAAGGATAAATCCATCAAATCCTACAATGTTTTCTATTTGTAAGCTATCTTAATATTATTCTGATCATATTGAAAAGTCTAAACAAACCACATCAGGTAATAGGTTAACCCTTTCCCACATACAGGAAATCTGCAGAAGACTACTTTAAACAGATGATATAGATAAAAATATGGAAAGTTTCCGTGAATAAAAATTAATTAAAGATTTGAAAACATTGTGGTAATAGCAGAAATTGCTCAATTTCTCCTCATTCCTAAATGTTTTCAACTTTTTTCTGCTGCAGAATCGTCAAAAAGGGTTAGAGAAAGGAAGGCAATTGGCGAATAACATTTACTTGTCAGGAAAGTACAGGTAGCATCATTAATTTGCAGATATTCAGGAATAAGTAATGATATCTTCTACATATACATAGAAACACACAGAGGTTGAATATTTACCTGGCATAGGTATGAATAGCCCTAGTGGTAATATAAAATATAACACTTTACGTAACTATGGAACATCTATTACATCTATTTTTGACAACAGATTATGATGATCCTATGAAACCCGACGTATGCACTTGGCGATATTATAACCAATGCAGCCAAGTTGTTTACCTAGTTATCTACAGGCCCATATTTCATCATACAACCTTTACATGTAAAATATCTTGCACATAAGATTTTACAAATACTACAGATGACATAAGAAAATTTCTCATTTTGTTTACTGATTATTTTGCAAATTTAAAATTAGCATGGTTTTGTATTTAGCATTTATTTGTGAGTAAGTTGATCTTCCTAATAAGCAATTTGTTTTTAGGTGGACTTGATCTTAAGAAGATAGAAGCAATTTTGACCATCATTCCATCTAAAACTCTACAAACCAGACACACTTTCACAAATCCTATGTGAACAATTTACCTGTTATGATGGTTTTAGTGCTGCCATTCTTTGAAAACAACTAAGGAAAGGATTTTGAAAATTGAAAACATGGCTTTGTTTCAAAGTTGAAACATTGATGGGAAAGGAAAAATGTCTCTTTTGTGGGCAAATTTGTGGAAATAGGAATACTTGCTCTCATTTAATAGCTATTTTTCTTATTAAACAACAATATTTACGAATGTTCAAACACGAGATAAGGTTATGAAAGGAGGACACAATGTCTAAAACACAGGGGTGATAGGAAGTGCATGGATAAATACAATTAACAACAAACATGCATTTACAGCGTGCTTATTGTTCAACGTTTATTCTTTGGTGTTTTAAGCTCAAGGCATTTACAAGTGTTACTGAAAATATTTTTCTAAATATTAAATCAAGTCATCATTAAGAGTAGAAAGAACAGTTTTTTAGTAGACAACAGAATTTGCAGATTGGAGAAAAATTCAAAACAATGACGCCAACACCAAGAACAGGGTGCCAACACAAGCTTTCCTTGGACAAGCTTAAAGGAATGCTCACTTTTGTGATGGTTTCTAAATGATAGATCAACATGAAATGTAAATATTAGTACAAATTTTCTACTTAAAATAGTATGCATTTGTATAAAACTGTACGAATCAAAATGCAATTATAAAGGAGAAACACAAGATACTGTAATTTGCCATGAAATTTAAACAGTTCAAAGTGCTTGTCAGTGATTATGAGTAAACAAGCTTTCAGACTCACCTTGGGTAGTCTCGTCAGAAGAAGGTGATGCCATAGTGATGTTTTTACGTGATGATTTCTTTCGGCGTCTTTTAGATCTACCAGGATTTTCCGTTCCAGAAGCAGTATCAGAAGTACTTTGTTGCCGACCAATACCACGGATATTTGAAGCAGTGCCAGTTCCAGGTTTACCAGCACTTGGTGGCTGAGTTGGAAGACTGCGTCTCTTCATGAATGTTAACTTACGCCTTCTTTTCTGAGATTCACTATAAAGCAAGATATTCAAATTCTGAAACTGACCTTGATTTAGTTGGATTCTTAAGAATAAGCAACAATAGAAATGCTTCAAGACTTTGTGACAACGCATTGAGCAATTTCACCTTTACTCACAGAGTTTTTAACTTCTGATAGAAAAACCTAACTAGAGCTGTAGGCAGTTTCCTTTTTTCCATATTGTAAGAATCTAAAATAGCATGTCAGGTCAAGTTTTATCCAGAATTATTTCACAAGAGTTACAAGTATTGCTGATCTTCATTGACGAGCATGTAAACAAGAGATAGAGACAGACCCATTCCCTAAACTAGAAACATGTCCACAGGGTAACATGTCCATAGGGTCTCTATTTTGTTTGGCAACTTTGTAACACAGAGTAATAACACTTTTAAATCTTTCACACATATAGATGCTTTCTGACTTCTGCGGCAGATGACTATTAAAAAACTATGTGACACAATGTTTTCAACTCAATTCAATAATAATATTTTGATTCATAGGGTTTTTGTGTGAAGATCCAAGTGGTCTGATGCAGATTTGTTGTATGTGGGAAAGGGTTAATGTTTAGTGGATTTCAAAATATATCCTGTAGCAACATGTATGGTGATTTAAATCCTCATCAACTCTACTGACTAAAGGTTAAATATTTTTGGAATGTGCAAGAAGTAAAACTGTGACTTACGGACAGATAGGACAGAATGAGTGATAAAAAGTCAAATGTGTATGCCACATAACGGTTTCCCTCATATAGATGCCCTTTGATGCATCTGCTGCAGATGACTTTTGAAAAAAGTGCAGTAAAAAGTGCAATTGCCCCATTCTGATTGTTTTCACCTTTTGCCAAAATAATTTAAACTAGATTTGAATTTTTCTTTTATAGAGAATTTCCACATTTGTCAGGATGTTTTCAAAGTCACTGCAAGTTGGAAAGGGTTAAGCAGATTACAGGAAAATGAGAAATTGCACATCCTCCTCATGTTCCCTTTCCTAAATGCAGACACATCTTAATGCAGATGAATTTTGAAAACATTGTCGCAAAAACAAGAAATACATGGTATTATGAATCAGCAATTTCCCCAAAAAGGTTACTACTCTATTTTAAAATGCTACTTTGATAAGATTTCCCATTTTTCCCCTGTATATTTTCAAAGTCAACTGTTTAAGATTCTTTCCAGGTAGGAAAGAGCTAAATCAAACCAACTTCCATATGTTCAGATTTCCCACCCTAGTCTTGTTTCAGAGGAGTCTTGAAATGGCATACTGACAAACAGGTACACTATCATACTTACAGTTCTGCATTATTCGTATTAAGGTTGCCATCTATCTGAAAGGGTATTTTAGATTGCTGTTGACCTGGTAAAGGGGCAGCATTTGCTTTAGCCAGGTCCAAGAGTTCTCGCCCTTCTTTTTGATCATGGGCTCTATGTTGACTGACAGGAGATAACAGCTGACCTGGAGGGTTCTCTCCTCCACTTCTGTGTAACCCTGCTGATCTTTGTGGTCGTAAATTTCCAGTCGCCGTTTTTGGTGGATACTCTGATGGGGATAGATTTAAGAAGTAGCGACCAGTTGGGAGAGGAATTCTGCTATTGGGGCCTGTCCCCTTTTTAGCAATGTTTACCTGAAATAAATTGTATTGTTAATTTCGAAAAATTTCCTTCTCCTTTATACTTTTTTAAAGTCATTTTCTGCGAAAGTCAAGGAAAAGAAGTAGGTACTCATTATAATAACCCCAGTATAATTTTTGAATTATTAAGACTTATACCAATTCAGTTAACTTTCTTTAGAGAAATGATGAAGGCTTGGAAAAACAAATGGTTCAGATCTCTGATATTCTCTGACTGTTTGAACTGCTTTCAATAGGTTTTTTTTTATCATTTTACAATTCTTTGTAAAATTACCAGTAATGTTGATTCCTTTATCATGACACTAGCACATCAAAAATAATGCTATCCGCGCAACCCTGAGCCGCAAATAGCCATTTTTAAAAATGTTTGTACAGCCTGACCGACAAATGAACCCTGTTCACCCCCTCTGACTATTCTATTCAAATAACGTACCAAATTCATATGTTTTAACTGTTCTACTTTCTCTTCTTCAGCCATTCTTGAGATATTACTTCCAGCCGAAAACTGACGCAGGTCCCCTCTCTCATTCTGTGCCATAGTCATCTGAAGACTGACCGGCTGGGAACCTGCTGAAGACGAGGCCTGTGGAGCTGACCTACTCACATTCTGATTACCACCACCAACACCCTGACGGCGGCGAGAAGCTGGTAAATTCGGTCGGGTGGCTGAAATAAAAGTATTTCAATGCAATTATCCTAATCCTTTAATTGTTTAATTATGTCAAAACTGTTCTTGGTACATATCAACAAAAAGGTTCCCAATTTGATCACCCTTTTCCGAAATATATCAAAACTGGAGCAGACAGCTTCGCAAACATCTATGCAAAATATCTGTAAAAGAAAGTTTAAACATTGTGGCTAATTGAGCAATCATTAATTTTTAGCAATTTCCCCTTTTGCCACAATCTTTTCTAAAGTTGTTTACTGCAGACTCGGATAATGCTTCTGCAAATGGGAAAGGGTTAAGGTTTGAGGTTGAGATGTCCTCCAAATACTTACATCAACCCTTTCTAAAATACTAAACTACATTTGATGGCTCAACAAGACATGTTTCATAATATATTGTGAAAAAAAAAAATGCACATTTCTTTAAATTAGGTCATTTCATCTTTTGCTACAATTGTTTTAACTCTTTATCAACATAAAACTTTTAATTTTCTCTGCGGTGTCTCTCAAGAGAAATAGTTTATTCATTAGTGATATTTACAAGCATATAACAAATTAGTTATTACATGTAACAGGTAAATCACAGTTACAAATTCCATATATGGTCAAAGTAAATAGATGTCATTTCTCAACTGATCATATACAGTCAAACTTGTATTAAGAGACCACCCAAGGGAAATGCTGTAAGTGGTCTCTTAAGACAGGTGGTCTCTTATTGGGGTACAAATGAAATTTTCTGTTTTGGGGAAATTATGTTTACTACATGAAACATGTACTTGTGTGCACATGTACATGTATTGGTATTAAAGAATAAATAACAATACAAATTATGTTGTTCTTTTATTTCTCTATTTGATTCATTTTATATTCATGTATTTTTAAAAATGTAAGTACATGTACATGTAGATAATTAAAACATATAAACATTTAATAACAAACTATTTCTTGCTAAAAAAGTCACTGATAGATTTCTGTTTCAGAGTCTGGCCTTCCAAAAACAAATCATTTAATGAGTCATTCAACGTCATTGTTAGATTTAAAATCGAAGCTGACGTTTCATGGACAAGTTAGAGTTTCCGTTAAATTCTTCCATAACGTCTCTTTTTCTCTTCTGGAGGGACTGGATTTGTGTCTTCCCGACTCCCATCTCGAGGGCAACAGCTCGACAACTCTTTCCGTCTTCCATCATCTTCAGGGCTTTCACCCTCTCTTCTAACGTAAGACATTTTCTTTTTGTTGCGGACATTGTTTCTCGTTGATATAATTTTGTAGAATGAAAGAATTAAATGGAACCTGAATAAATACACTCGGACTTACATTGTCTTGAAATTTGTGATAAACTGTATTGTCAAGTGTTTGTTTACAGATTTACTTATTTAAGAGCCGTTTAAATAAACGTGCTATCACCATTAAAAAGTAAAAAACAAACATAGATCTAATTAAACAGATCAAACATTCTAATCAAATTTATAATAATTAAACCCCAAACTATCCAATGATAAATTTCAATTTGATGTCATTCAACTTTCCTTTAATCCCATCGAAAAGACGAGAGAACAAAAGAATAAAGAACAAAGGACCCAACAAGGACAATATTTGAAGCTAAAGTGTATTAAATACAAGCTGTTAACAGGCCAATTATCGTTTTATTACAACTGTAATACGCTGCATAATTGACCTCGTGTTATCTTTACACCTAACCAGTCTATTATTTAAACCTTGCATTACACGGTTCACTGCTTCTGTGCTTGGATCTTGCTATACACGACAGCTGTGGTTTTTTTTTTTTGTGTTCGGATATTCTACGTTTTGGATTTTTTGTGTTTTGGAAGGTCGCTTAATGGTTGATTTTGATTCAAATTGGGAGGATTTAAGTGTCCGCTGGTCGCAGATAGGAGGAAGTCGCTTATTGAAGGTAAATTAATGAATAACAAGAAACCGCTGAAGACGGTAAGGCCGGATTGTCGGCAATTTGACCTTGAAAATCGACAAACCAAGATCAAGGTCAAAGTAACCATAGAAATCAATAGAACTTGTTACTGGTTACTTCAGGCAAAGTTTCAGTTTGTAACCCTTTCCAGTGCTGAGATTTTGCCTCAACCTGAAACTTTAACCGATTTTGCCTCAACCTGAAACTTAACCAAAATGTTGACGGACAGACAGACAGACGGACGGACAGACGGACATCGCCAATCTATAGACCGGAATTGCTAGAGCAATCCGGCCAAAAACTGTTGAAAGGAAATTAAAACACAATTTGCTGTGATATAACTATTAAAATGTTGAAAGCAAATTAAAACGCAAGTTGACGTGATATAACTATAAAACTGTTGAAAGCGGAGTAAAACGCAATTTGCTGTGATATAACTATATAACTGTTGAAAGCAAATTAAAACGCAATTTGCAGTGATATAACTATAAAACTGTTGAAAGCAAATTAATACGCAAGTTGTCGTGATATAACTATAAAAATGTTGAAATCAAATTAAAACGAAAGTTACCATGATATTACTATAAAACTTTTGAAAGCAAATAAAAACGCAAGTTGCCATGATAAAACTATAAAACTATTGAAAGTAAATTAAAACACAAGTTGATATAACTATAAAAGTGTTGAAAGCAAATTAAAACGCAAGTTGCCGTGATATAACTGTTAAACTGTTGAAAGGGGAGTAAAATGCAATTTGCTGTGATATAACTATATAACTTCTGAAAGCAAATTAAAACGCAATTTGCAGTGATATAACTATAAAACTGTTGAAAACAAATTAATACGCAAGTTGTCGGGAGAAAAATTTAAAACTGTTGAAATCAAATTAAAACGAAAGTTGCCATGATATAACTATAAAACTGTTGAAAGCAAATAAAAATGCAAATTGCCATGATAAAACTATAAAACTGTTGAAAGCAAATTAAAACACAAGTTGATATAACTATAAAACTGTTGAAAGCAAATTAAAACGCAAGTTGCCGTGATATAACTATAAAACTGTTGAAAGCAAATTAAAATGCAAGTTGCTGTGATATAACTATAAAACTGTAGAAAGCAAATTAAAACACAAGTTGCTGTGATGTAACTTAAACCAAAATGTTGACGGACAGACAGACAGACGGGCAATAGCAACGTGAAGGTCAAGAGTTATCATGGAAATCAAAAGAACATGTTAGTGGCTACACACAGACCAATTTTCAAGTTTGTAGCTCTTTCCATGTCCGAGATTTTGCTTCAACCAGAAACTTTAACCAAAATGTTGACGGACAGACAGACATACGGACAGATGGGGTATAGCAAGGTGAAGATGAAGAGTTATCATGGAAATCAAAAGAACATGTTAGTGGCTACACACAGACCAATTTTCAAGTTTGTAGCTCTTTCCATGTCTGAGATTTTGCTTAACCAGAAACTTTAACCATTTTGCCTAACCTGAAACTTTAACCAAAATGTTGACGGACAGACAGACAGACAGACAGACAGACAGACAGACAGACAGACGGACAGACAGACATCGCCAATCTATAGACCGGAATTGCTTGAGCAATCCGGCCAAAAACCATCGGGAGGAGTTCAATACGGTCGCTTACAGCAGGGGGTCGCTTATAGCAAGTGGTCGGTAGTGCAGGTTTGACTGTATCTTGATAAAGGTAGTTATTTTTAAGCAGCGTTAAAAACACTTGAAAATGTATCATGATGTTATATATGACGTTATTTCATTTCATCCGTGCAACTGATCAACATCTCACGGGAATTCTCACTTGGAAATTAATTTGTTCTTATCCATGCATAATTCTATAAATCTTCATATATATGAAATATATCATAATAATTAGGAAAACCATTAATATCGAACAAACACATACACCTCCCATATAATATTAAGTCATTTAGATTCAATATCTACAATATAAACATATCTTAATATACTAATTTGTTTTATTTCTTTTGGGATTGCCAAAGTAGGTTTATTCAAATTTGTCTGCTATATTCTTTGTCATCTGATAAGCAATGTGATTAATATAACTCGCCTGCTAACTTTATGAGCAGGTTTGTTTTGCATACTTTTTAAATATGCATCTGTTATACAACTGTTTTAATCTCAGTTTTAAAGAATACATATCTTATATACATGCTTTCTGATGCCTCTGCAGCAGATGACTTTTGAAAAGATTGTGGCACAAGGATAAATAGCTCACAATGAGCAATATCTTCTTTTGCCACAATCTTTTCAACTTTATGATAAATGTTCCAAAGTGTTTACATATATTTCCCATGATGTTTTCAAAGTTGTCTGCTGCAGATTTGTTGTATGAGGTAAAGGGTTAACAGTCTTACTCTCTCTAACAGGCCCTAGTTCACGCCGATTGCTATTCACGGTCTCTCTCTTCACATTGTATCTGGCAGCAATGCTTCCAGCATTTGAAGAGTTAGATTCAGTAGAATTGTTCCGTACAAATGATTGTCTTCCTGCTCCGGTAGTACTGTCACTGCTGTTGCCATATTTATTCATTCTGTTGTTGGCTTGAACATTTGGAACATTGTTACTACTGCAAAACATTTATTAATGATCACATGACCATGTATTAACAACAAAACAAGCAAATTGGAAAGAAAAGTGACTCGATAACGTTTTAACCATATAAATCTGCAGCAGACGATGTTTAAAATATTGTGGTAAAATGAAGATTTTGCTTAAAAAAAACAAATCCTCAGTTTCCCACTTTTTTTCAATCTTATATCAAATATGAGGGGTGATATATATTAGTTTTGTTCTTCCTTATGGTACTTTAATATTTTAAATTTTATCATAAGTTAAATTATGAATCGTTGTCATAGAAATGATTTGAAGCATAGGCGGTCAATACCGTAATTTTACCAGTTTAAACTGTGTATATTTCAAATATTCACCAACAGAAGATATTAAGGAAAAATTGCGTGGCATTAATTTGTTGTTATGTTGTTCTTATTTCAAAAGTTTAATCTTGCTGTAAGTGTTCCATTATTAATTTATTACCAACACAAAAGTAAAGTTGCTAAGCGACATGCAAGAAAGTTGTGTACAAAATGATGTCAAATGAATAATTTACAAATTGCTATATAGTTAAATTATATCATAACATAGACCAAAACCAAAATAATAATAAGGAATGACGTTACTACTGTTTTCATTTTTCAACCAGTTATTCAAATATTTTTCATGTATGTAAGAGAATTTTGATAAAATCAGGCTTATTTTCTACAAGTTTGTTTTTTGTCGGAATTATAACAAAAGTCCTATCATTTTTGGATCACAACTTGTATATTGTTTAAATGTACAAATTATTACAATTTAAAATTGCCAGATAGACCAACTTTTTTAAAACAATATTTTCAAAGTAGATTATCAATTATATAAAAAAAAAAAGAATTAACTAACAGGGTTAAGAAGTAAGCACGGATGAATTTAAAAAAAAATGAACCTCATACATCAAGTAAACATTTCTGTAGAGAATAAATACATTCCTCATTTTGTCTGAACAATATTTACATATAACATGGTTTACTTTCTTAATTGTAAGAACAAGGTACCGTATGTTCTTAACTCTTTTCAAGTTTTCAGTTTGATAGCAAAATGAATTATTAACACATAAATAAATTGCATATTTAACTAATGCTTGTCAGTGTGAATCAAAGTACAAAAATATACACATAACAATGATAACATTTTTGTGTCAATTCAATTTACCATAAAAATTATGCTAAAGCTTCTTCAAAACTATGAAAACATAACTCTACAATTAATGTAATGGCGTTGAGTAGGAAACAAGAAAACATTTACTCAACCAAGACAACTTACACTCTAAAGATCCCTTGACATTCATGTTTATTGCATTACTTTTCTTTGTTAACAAAACTGCTCCTTTGTTCCAGACAAGAAATAAAATTTACTGTATTACATTCACTAACAAATGAATAAAAATAAGATGAGTCATAGTATCAATTCTTCCCTTGAATATTACCTATTGTTTCTAGATAATGGTTTTGTGGGGTTTCTTGGAATCCTAGGACCGCCTCGAATCCCTCTCAGATAGCGTCGCACACTTTCCCGGATTCCCATAACACTGTTGTGTTCTGATAGAACTAGTCTTGACCAGGGGTTTACATCAATCATGTCTATAGCTGCTATAGCTAAGGCTCTACCAACCTGTACAGAAACAAAATCATATATTACCCCTTTCCACTTAAAGATGCATTCTGACCCATTTGCAACAGACAGCTTTTGAAAACATTGCCGCAAAAGAAGAAATTGCTCATGATTATTTAGAAGAGTTGAAAACATTATAACAAAAGGAGAAATTGCTCATTCAAAGCAATCTCTCCTTTTGTAGCAATGATTTGTCAAAATATATATCTATATGTGGGAAAACTGTTCTCAATCAGAAGTATCAAAATTAATTCTATGTATTAAACATATACTTCAAACTTCAGTTGTTATATATATTTTCAAAGTTAACCCTTTCCCACATACAGCATATCTGCAGCAGTCAACTTTGAAAATGTCTACTCTAAAATATGGAATATCTCTATAATTGTAGGTATAATTACTGAACAAAATTGAAAACATTCTGACAAAGGGAGAAATTGCTCGTTTTGAGCAATTTCTCCTTTTGTCACGATATTTTCAAAAGTCGTCTGCTGCAGATGCGTCAAAATGCATCTTTAGGTGGGAAAGGGTTAAATTTGACTGAAAATAATTCCAAAAAAACCTTTAAGACATTCATTAGCACAGAATTACCTCTTCAAAATGAGCTTGTGTGTATTTTGGAGGAAATCCTGCCAAAGGCGGAGGTGTAGCCCTGCCATCATCTCCATAGGCCTGTGGAACAGGGTTCACCATTCGACCAGTATTGTAGTTACATTCAAGAGTGTAACTGAAAGGTAGGCAAAGTAAAACATTATAACCTGTATTAACCTGTATACTGTACTGTATTTATAAATGGTTAAATTCCTATCTAAAAGTTACGACAGGCATGGTGGTATCTGGCAAAAAGCGGCATTGTCTCAAAATAGAATGCCAGTTTGAGCCCCTTCTGGGTTGTATCAAATGATTTAGTAATGGTAGAACAATTACATGCATAAATTCTTTATTTGGTGCTCTTGGATGTTTGAACAGCAATGGAACGATGTGCCAGTGGTAGAATAATTTTACTAGTGAAACTGGCCAATGTCTATAAAAATTATGGAAGTGAAAAATATCTGGATCTTTGTTGGTCATAAAATCCAAACGTTCAGTTTTCATAGCATGTGGCCTATGTGCTTTTTTAAAAAATGATAAGAACCCAAAATGCTTTGCCCTTATCAGAAACAATACTATGAAAACTTTTACCATTGCATACAGTCTAGGCCCCAATGAGTCACATTGTTGGGAACTCTACTGCTGGTCTGGTTATAAACATTGACTTGATATGATATTTCAATATTGTCTGCTTTGAAGACATATAAAGGAAATATGTGTATTGTCTTCAATTATTTAACCCTTTCCCTCATATAGACGCTTTCTGACGCCTATGCAGCAGACGGCTTTTTTGAAAACATAGTGACAAAAGAAGAAATTGCTCAAAACAAGCAATTTCTCCTTTTGACACAATGTTTTCCCCTTTTAGTCATAGGTTATCCATTCAATTATAGAGATTTTCTATTTTTTGACAAAATATGTTCTAAATCGTCTGCTGCAGATTGTCATATGAGGGAAAGGGTTAAGAAGTCTTTTTTATACAAAGTGGAACATTATGGACAAAAGGAGATATAGCTTGCTTTAAGCAACTTCTTATTTTCCAACAGTTTTCAAAAGTTGTCTGATCATCAGGAGTAAAATTTCGTCAGGAGTCTGGAAATGGATAAATCAAGCTTAGACATTTTCTGTGAGGCTCACCTATGTGTAATTCCAATAGATTTATGTATGGCTACCCTTCCACTGCCCTCTTTTGACATGCCATCTCTCTTATCCTTTGTATACATGTTTCTTTCTGTAAAATTACACCCAGTGAAGTCAAAATGGGCAGTGTTCATCGATATCAGCTTTGGAAACAGCATATTCTCCACCTTAAAATAATCATCAAACATATAGAATTAGATTTCCACACAAGACTTTAATCAGGATTTTCATAAGATCTCGTCATTATGTTTTGTCCATTCAAAACAAGGAACATGGGGAATAAGAAATTGAAATATAAACATTAATTACTCTAACACAGACCATGGAAAAAACAAAGTTAGTGTTAATTTAAGATTTCTTTAAAGAATTGTTGAAGACGGACATCATGAACAACAGATGACAGACAAATAGGTAAAAATATAGAAAATCTCTAAAACCAAGGCATAATTACTGACAAAAGTTGAAACATTGTGGCAAAAGGAGTAATTGCTTGTTTTGAACAATTTCTCCATCTGTCATAATTTTTTTAAAAGTCATCTGCTGAAGAGTTGTCTGTATGTTGGAAAGGATACACTACTTTTGCATCGAAAAAATATCTGTGGAATATTGGAAGGAAACATTTAAAACAGACATCAAAAATTGGGAAAAGGAGAAATGCTTGTTTTGAGCAAGCAATAACTCCCTCTTCAACAAAGTTTACAAAATATGTAAATGCATTAAATGTCATGTGTATTAGTTAAAGGGCGAGGTTGTCGTTTTCTGTGCTGAGGACAGCAAACATGTTTGGTTGTTTAATGTTTTATTTTGGAGAAAAGTAACATAATGTATTAACCCTTTCCCACCTGCAGACGCATTTTAATGCAATAGCTGCAGACGACTTTTGAAAACATTGTGGCCAAGGGTTGGCCACAATGTTTTCCACTTTTAGTCATTGATTATCCATTTAATTATAGAGATTTTCCATTTTTTGACAAAATATGTTCAAAGTCGTCTGCTGCAAATTAGTTGTATGTGGGAAAGGGTTAAACAATAATTACTCATACCTGAGTATCTTCATTTTCAAAAAAGTTTCCATAAATGAAGCATCCCCTTTTTGAAGCATGCCCATGAAGATCCACATAGAAAGCTATACCACTCTCAGCTGGGCTGATGTCCCTCAATCTGATATCGCCAAGATGTGGTGCATTGTTTGTTATCACACCTGGTGTGATGTCATTTTCGTCCTCAGAACCTTCGTTTCCTAAATGTTCTGTATTTGAATCCAACAAGGCTTCATCAGAATCTGAGTCAATCACATCAATCACATTTTGGCTTAAAGAACTATAACCTTTGGATAATCTCCCTTTGTAATCATCTGACATGGTCATTTGTGAGAGTCGAAGACGAAGTTCACTATCCACTCTCTCTTTCTCGTGGTGACTGACAACACTGGATTGCGAGGAGGAAATGCGTATTGACTCACCTATGTATGATTTGGTGGGAGATTCATTGTCGGATTCATTTAGATCAGCAAGGTTTAAACGTTCTACTTTGGGAGCTACTTCTCTTGGTAAGTGAGATTCTTGTTTATTAATGCTGTAACGAGGTGTCCCTGAATTAACATGAAGTTTTGGTAGATCATGGTTATAACCCACACTTTTCTTAAATGACTGTAATCCTGCAAGTTTTGAATCACCATTAGGAATATGAATACCTTCTGTTGTTCTTGGTGTTTGAGCACTTTCTTTCTTAAAACTAACATCAGTTTCTCTAGGAGTTTTTGAAAACTCGCTTCTGTGTGATCTAGGAGTAGTGAATGACTGGCTAGCCCCATAATGTGGCTCATTTCTGATAAAGCTTTTTACAGTGGATGCTCCATCCGTTTTGTCAGAACTTGTAGTTGTGCTATGGCTAGCAGAGCTTCTTTCTGTGTGGGCATTACTGTTAATATTCCTATAGTTAAAACTATCATGACTAGAGATTACATGACCTCCTGGAAATGGAATGTCAAAATTGATCTCATCATTATCTTTAATGGTCCTGTTCATCACATGATAATAGACTAACATACTTTTTGATGCATAAATAGATGGATGGTAGTTAATACTTGGATCAAGATATAATCGATTTAAGTTCACGCCACGCTGATCAGTTCTGTAATGGCCACGGGAAACACCATCTGGGTTCAACATGGGTATAAGTTTAAACACAAAATGTTTTCTCAAAGATTTGGCGCGTGGATCATTTGCGCGCATAATGAATTCTAAAAATCCATTGAACACGACACTGGCTGGTGTCTCACCAGGGTGAACACGACTGCTGAGAAAATACACCTGAAATAGATTAAAATAGATTAAGACAAGAAACCGCTGAAGACGGTAAGGCCAGATTGTCGGCAATTTGACCTTGAAAATCGACAAACTAAGGTCAAGGTCAAAGTAACAATAGAAATCAATAGAACTTGTTACTGGTTACCTTCAGGCAAAGTTTCAAGTTTGCAACCCTTTCTTGTGCTGAGATTTTGCTTAACCAGAAACTTTAACCATTTTGCCTAACCTAAAACTTTAACCAAAATGTTGACGGACAGACAGACAGACAGACGGACATCGCCAATCTATAGACCGGAATTGCTTAAGCAATCCGGCCAAAAACAAGAGGGCCATGGTAGCTCTGTAACACTCACCTGAATACCAATACTCTGTATGATAACTTGAGATGACCCATATGAGAACTTGAGTCTAGATATCATCAAGACAATCATTCCCACAAAGTTCCATAATGCTTTATGTGGCCTATAGAACAGCAACAAGAATTTTCTTAAATTTGGCTTAGTGAACAAGCTTTTGAACCACTTAACAAATATTTTAAGATAGCCTATAGATCACCAAGACAAACACTCTGACACAGTTTCAACACGCTCAATTAAAAAAGCAGCTTCTCAAGTGTCAAAAAGATTTTACACAATTTTGAATGATGCTTTGTTAAAAACATCTTTAAAAAGTTTCAACACAATAAAGTCAGCCTGGAGAGTGTCCACAAGGTTTTTCTTAAATTTGGCCTAATGAAATAGTTTTTGACACGATATGACCCATACTCGACCTTACCTCAATATCACATATACAAACATTCTGACAAAGTCGCATTATTGTTAAGTAAACAATCCAGCCTCTAGAGTGGCCATAAGATATTTATTGAAATTGACCTACTGACCTTGTTTTTGATCTGACATGACCCATAAGAGAATTTAGCATTGGCATTATCAAGAAAAACATTCCGACAAAAGATTCAAAATGCTAACAAGATCCTCTAAAAAAAAATCCGAGTGACCTAGTTTTTTACCCTGGACTCATATTGAACCTGGACTACATATTATCAAGACAATTTTTTTTTCAAAGTTTCAACATGCTGAAGTTAAAAATGTGACTTCCAGAGTGTCTACAAGATTCTTCTTCAATTTGGGTCTTGTGATCCAGTTTTTTACCAAACACAGGACCTGCACTGGGTTCAAAAATCTTTTCGCCATTGTTTTATGCCAAATTTGAAAAGTTTTAGCCACTTTGGACATGAGAGCCAAATTATTCGCCATTGGAAGTCAAATGATTCCCAAATTGATACTAATTGTTTCCTTTATATTTAATAAAAAATAAAATTTAGAGATATATTTCGATGTCTGTGAAGTCAAGTGATAGTTTAAGTTTGACTTAAAAAGTAGAAATTGGTAAACAATTTCAAAGGCGAAAAAAATGTATGAGAAAATGGAAGTTGAATTACATGGCAGGTCATAAATACCAGTATAATCCGGTCCAAGACTTATCAAGATTTAGTTTTACAAATAACCATGGGGAACAGGTAGACTAAAGTCAGACATAAAATATCCAATTTCATCTCAAACGAACATCAATTATCAAGTAAATGATATTTAGGAAATTATAACCATTCTATTTGTATATTAGAGTACTTGTTATAGGGCTCATGTATTATAGCATTACCATATCGGTGTTCAGAACAAGGTTGACAAACAAATTTGATATTCACTTATTTAGATGTGAAAATAATCTTGTTAATAATGTTGACAATTCATTTGTTGACGACAGATGACAGCAAAAGATGATTACAATTAATTAATGTGAACACTTTGTGCTCAGGTGAGTTAAAAACTTGCATTCTTTGTTCATTTTTTTCTGAAGTTGCTAATTTAAAATACTGGTAAAATCAATTTCTCACTATGTCTAACAATTTCTCCAAAACTTTTCTGCTTGAAGGCGTCTTAATTATCTGTATCAGGTTAACCCTTTCCCTCATATGACAATTCTGCAGCAGACGACTTTGAACATATTTTTCTAAAAATAAAAAATCTCTATAATTGAATGTATAACCTATGACTAAAAGGGAAAAACATTGTTGGAAAAAGAAAAATTGCTCGTTTTGAGGAATTTCTTCTTTTGCCACTATGTTTTCCAAAAGCTGTCTGCTGCAGAGGCATCATAAAGCGTCTATATGAGGGAAAGGGTTAAAGGGGTAATAATACGAATATTAAGTTGATATACCTACCCTTTTTCCTTTAAAACCTCTACATCTTAAGGTGTTTTTATCAGGAAAGAGGTTCGAGTCAAACCTTGGTTCCGTTTCTTTCAGTATACCATGGCAGGATGAAATGGTTATGAGGTCAATGCGTAGATTGTCTAATGAGTTACATAGTAATTCACGATGATAATAAATAGTATCTGGAGCACTAAAATATAAAAAAAAGAACAATAAGTAAGTTGAAATGATGAATTTCTCCTTTTGTTGTAATGTTTTCAAATGCAGTCTGCTATAGACTAAATCAAAACAAGGGCACCGCAAAGCGGATGCATCCCCTCGGCTTTCCATTTTCACATTGAGTTCTCTTGTGATCTAAATATTTAAGTCCAATTTTTGACTTCGATCTTTGACCTATGACCTTGAATCAATAGGCTTCAAAATATTGTCACAAACTAACTGTATGCCAAGTTTGGATAAGATCTGTCAAGGAATGGTCAGTGTAGAGTGGTGACAAGGTTGCCACAGCTGAGATATATTGTAAGTTCAATCAAGTTCAATTTTGGGCATGACCTTTGACCTTGAAAACCAATAGGCTTCAAGACATATCATAAACTAACTGTATAATAAGTTTTATTAAGATCGGTCAATGAATGGTCAGTGTAGAGTTGTGACAAGGCTGCCACAGCTGAAAATATTGTAAGTCCAATTTTGAGTTTGACCTTTGACCTATGACCTTGAAAATCAATAGGCTTCAAGATATTATCATAAAGTAACTGTATACCAAATTTGGTTAAAATCTGTCAAGTAATGGTCAGTGTAGAGTGGTGACAAGGTTGCCACAGCTGAAAATAGTGTAAGTGCAATTTTGGGCTTGACCTTTGACCTATGACCTTGAAAATCAATAGGCTTCAAATATTATCATAAACTAACTGTATAATAAGTTTTATAAAGATCGGTCAAGGAATGGTCAGTGTAGAGTGGTGACAAGGCTGTCACAGCTGAAAATATTGTAAGTCCAATTTTGAGCTTGACCTTTGACCTATGACCTTGAAAATCAATAGGCTTCAAGATATTATCATAAAGTAACTTTATATCAAGTTTTGTTAAAATCCGTCAAGTAATGGTCAGTGTAGAGTGGTGACAAGGTTGCCACAGCTGAAAATATTGCAAGTCCAATTTTGGGCTTGACCTTTGACCTATGACCTTGAAAATCAATAGGCTTCATGATATTATCATAAAGTAACTTTATACCAAGTTCTGTTAAAATCTGTCAAGTAATGGTCAGTGTAGAGTGGTGACAAGGTTGCCACAGCTGAAAATATTGCAAGTCCAATTTTGGGCTTGACCTTTGACCTATGACCTTGAATATCAATAGGCTTCAAGATGTTACCATATACTTACTTTATACCAAGTTTGGTTAAGATATGTCAAGAAATGGTTAGTGTAGAGTGATGACAAGGTTTGTTACGGACGGAAATATTGCAAGTCCAATAAGGTTTGTTACGGACGGAAATATTGCAAGTCCAATAAGGTTTGTTACAGACGGAAATATTGCAAGTCCAATTTTGGGCTTGACCTTTGACCTATGACCTTGAAAATCAATAGGCTTCAAGATGTTACCATATACTTACTTTATACCAAGTTTGGTTAAGATCTGTCAAGAAATGGTTAGTGTAGATTGATGACAAGGTTTGTTACGGACGGAAATATTGCAAGTCCAATTTTGGGCTATTTTGGGCTTGACCTTTGACCTATGACCTTGAAAATCAATAGGCTTCAAGATGTTACCATATACTTTCTTTATACCAAGTTTGGTTAAGATCTGTCAAGAAATGGTTAGTGTAGAGTGATGACAAGGTTTGTTACGGACGGAAGGACACACATACATACATACATACGGACGGTCCCGTTACTATATCCCTTTCTCGCTTACTTCGTAACCGAGGGGATAATAAGTCTCAATGTGAATAAGGGTTAAGAGTCCTTTGCGTTGACCCCATCTGATAAAAATAATGCAACAACTGGAAAAATTAGAAGCATAGTTTAGACAAAAAGTGAAATTTTGTCTTTATGAGTAATTTCTCCATAGTATAAATAAGTTCTTGTTATTTTCCAATTGAAATGTTTTTCTTCAGATGCTTACATATTTGATAATTGTAAAATTCTATCCTCCAGTTTAACAGATGGTTAAACTTTTCTCATGTATGGCAAACCTGACAGGCCTATATCTTATACAGGAAATATTCCTTTTAAATGCATACCTGTTTTGTTAAAAAAAAAGTTTACATTTAAAGCAAACTATATACCGTCAAACCTCAGTGGCTCTAATTTGCAGGCCCCTCAATTAATAATTCGACTTATCCATAGTTTGAGGCTTTCAATTTTGGACGTTAGGCCAATAAACAAGTGTTCCATCCTGACAATATTTGTGTATTTTTTTGAAAATGCATACGTAATAATACCAGTGTGTTTTCTTTTGGCCGCAGACATATTTATGATTTATATTTAAGGGCTGTCCGCAAGACATCATGCTTGACTATTTGGCCATTTGATACTATAGACAACAGTTGTTACAGAGATAGTGGCTTGATAGTATAGAACTATAATCAAGTTGGATAGCATCTGCTGTTTGTGAGAAAAGGCCTTGCAAGCAAAACTGTAACCCAAATTTCTAACTTCAAAAAGGGCCATAATTTATAATAAATTCAGTCAGGAGTTACCTAACCTGATTATTTGGTACCTTTTAAAACTATATTGAAGTTTTAAATCAATCCCTGAGTGGTTACTGAGATATGTGCATGATAGTACATGCATGCAAAACTTAAACTACATTTTCAAAGTCAAACAAGGGCCATAATTTGTACTAAATTCATACAAGAGTTATCTAACTTGACTGTCTGACACCCCTGAAGACATGAAATAAATGTAACGTAATACAATCCGCTTTATTACCTTTCTGGTGTGAGGTTCTGACAATGTTCAAACTTCTTATCGAGTTCCTGTAGGCAGTCTTGACTCTCTGTGTAAGACCATGGATAACAAAAGGCAAAATATGTTGTCGATCCCCTGAATTCAGGAAATCTGTACGTAAATGACAGGATAAACTGACCATCCACTGTCTGAAATTTTAAATAATGAACTAGAATGAAGTACATGTGTATAAGACACTGTGAGCCCAACCCTATGCTTTTCCATAAAACTATATTTGATTTTTTTAAAAAAGGGCTTAATGGTGGAATAATAAATGCATTTGAATAGAACAATTTTTAGGTGACTGTCAGCTATATTTTTATGTCTCTGTAATTATAGATCTGTGCAAAATTTCAGGTTCCTAGCATTAGTAGTTTCTAATTTATTAAAAAGTTCTATTCTGTAAGGAATTATTGTATATACCGGTAGATCAAAATGAAAACACCCTATAATTCAAGATTTCAGCCGAAGGCCATCTTCAGGTTATAAATAACAAAGATCACACACTATAATAGTGTGTGATCTTTTTTAAACATAATCTGAAGAGCCTTTGGCTGTAATATTGAATTATAGAGTGTTTTAATTTTAATCTATGTAGTTTCTAAGTTATTGCATGTTCAAAAAGCTTTATGAATAAACAGAAGATGAACATACAAACACACTTTAAATAAGGCAAAGCAGTATGACCTACCAATTTCTGCGGGGGTTGGGGCATGACAAACATACTTTGACTCCAGTAACCCTACATATTAGATCATGAGACAACAGCAGATCTTGTTTACTGACTATTTAAATAGGTTTCTTGTTGTTTAAAACCAGGTTATAAATAGATTCTGCTATTGCAGTTATGCGTTTCAGAAAACCCATAAATAAATGACATCCTGTAATTCTTATATAAAACATTAGGATGGTCTAAGACTGCAGTCTGTAGTTTATTTTAGTTGTTGATAACTATTTTGTTTTCTAAAATAATTATCACTTCACATTATTAGCTCCACTGGCTGAAAGCCAGTCGAGCTTATGTCATGGCGAATTGTCCGTCGTGCGTCCGTGCGTGCGTGCGTGCGTTAACTTTTTCCTTTAAACGACTTCTTCTCCCTAACCACTTGGCCAATTTGGTTGAAACTTCATGGGAAGCATCCTCTCAATGTCCTCTACTAAATTCCTTCAATTTTTTTTGATCCATTCAAAATTCTGGTTTCCATGGCAACCGAAAGAAAAAAATAGTGAGAACTTAAAAAATCTTCTTCTCCGAAAGTGTCAGGCCGATTTTCAAATAATTTTGTAGAAATGTTCCTTGGGTGACCCTTTATTAGATTCCTTCAAGAAATTTTGATTGGGCAAAAAACATGGCCGCCAGGGGGCGGGGTATTTTTGCCTTATATAGCTATAGTGAAAACTTAAATAATCTTCTTCTCAAAAAGTGTTCAGCAGATTTTCAAATAATTATGTAGAAATGTTCCGTGGGTGACCCTCTATCAGATTCCTTCAAGCCATGTTGATTGGTAAAAAAACATGGCCGTCACAGGGCGGGGCTATTTTGCCTATATGGCTAAAGAGCAAACTTAAAAAATCTTCTCCTCCAAAAGTGTCAGGCCGATTTTCAAATAATTTTGTAGAAATGTTCCTTGTGTGAACCTTAATTAGATTCCTTCAAGAAATGTTGATTGGGCGAAAAACATGGCCGCCAGAGGGCGGGGCTTTTTTGCGTTATATAGCTATAGTGAAAACTTAAAACATCTTCTTCTCCGAAAGTGTTCAGCCGATTTTCAAATAATTTTGTAGAAATGTTCATTGGGTGACCCTCTATCAGATTCCTTCAAGCTATGTTGATTGGTCGAAAAACATGGCCGCCAGAGGGCGGGGCTATTTTGAATTATATGACCATAGTGAAAACTTAAAAAATCTTCTCCTCCGAAAGTGTCAGGCATATTTTCAAATAATTTTGCAGAAACATTCCTTTGGTGACACTCTACAAGATTCCTTTAAGCCATGGTGGTTGGTAAAAAAAATAGCCACCACGGGGCAGGGCTGTTTGGAGATTTTATTTTTGCCTTATGGCCGTGGAGCGATACTGGCCCTCTTGGGCCTCTTGTTTGATAAGGGGTAGATTTGACATACTTAAATCTAAATTTCTATACTTAAACTTCAAAACCATTTAGAATAATCTTGAGAATTTCACTCTTAAGAATATCCATCAATTATAATTACCATGACAAAAAAAGTTGGTACAAATATTGACAGTTACATTACAGTATACTTCTTTGGAAAGTCTTCAGAATCTGATTGGTAAATATAATTAGCCTTCAACTAACAACTAATGACATTAAACTACAAGAGCTGTCGCAAGACAGCATGCTCAACTAATTTGCCATTTGATACTATAGTCAACAGTTGTTACTGAGATAGTGGCTTGATAGTATAGTACTTTAAATCAAGTAGGATAAGTCTTGTTTGAATAGCATCTGCTGTTTGTGAGAAAAGGCCTTGCATGCAAAACTTTAACCCAAATTTTAACTTCAACAAGGGCGATAATTTATAATAAATTCAATCAGGAGTTACCTAACCTGTTTGTTCGATACCTTGTAAGACTATAAGTTTTAAATCAATCCCTGAGTGGTTACTGAGATATGTGCATGATAGTACCATGCATGCCAAACTTAAACCATATTTTCAAAGTCAAACAAGGGCCATAATTTGTACTAAATTCATACAAGAGTTATCTAACTTGACTGCCTGACACCCCTGAGGACATGAATGAAGTTTCAAGTCAATATCATTAGTGGTTATTGAGATATATCCATTATAGTAACTTGCATGCAAAACTTTAATCATAAATTCTAAGTTAAACAAGAGGGCCATGAGGCCCTGGAATCGCTCACCTGAGAAAGGGCTATTTAAGACATAAATCTCTCATGCTCAAGCCCAAACTTGTGGTTTCCAGAGTGTTAACAAGATTTCCCTTAAATTTGGTCTAGTGACCTAGTTTTTGACCTGACATGACTCATATTCGAACTTGGCCTAGCTATTACTTAGAAATGTGGCTTCTAGAGTGTAAACAAGATTTTCCTTAAATGTGGCCTAGTGACCTAGTTTTTGACCGGACATGACCCATATTCGAACTTGGCCTAGATATCAAAGACAAACTTTCTGATAAAGTTTCAACATGCTCAAGTTTAAAATGTGGCTTCCAGGATGTTAACAAGATTTTCCTTCAATTTGGCCTAGTGACCTAGTTTTTGACCCGACATGACCTTTATTCGAACTTGGCCTAGATATCATCAAGACAAACTTTCTGACAAAGTTTCAACATGCTCAAGTTTAAAATGTGGCTTCCAGAGTGTTAACAAGATTTTCCTTCAATTTGGCCTAGTGACCTAGTTTTTGACCCGACATGACCTATATTCGAACTTGGCCTAGATATCACTAAGACAAACATTCTGACAAAGTTTCAACATGCTCAAGCCAAAAATGCGGCTTCAGGAGTGTTAACAAGATTTTCCTTAAATTTGACCTAGTGACCTAGCTTTTGACCCCACATGATCCAGTTTCGAACTTGGCCTAGAGTTGATCAAGATATATGTTCTGATAAAATTTTATAAAGATTGGATGCAAAATGTTGCCTCTAGTGTAGTAACAAGCAAATGTTGACGACGAACGACGAACAAAAGGCGATCACAATAACTCACCTTGAGCACTACGTGCTCTGGTGAGCTAAAAAGGGCCATAATTTGCATTATATGCTGAAAAGAGATATCAAACTTGATTGTTTATAAAGAGGTGATGGTTGGTAAGGGTTTTTTAAAGTTTCAATGCAATACATCAAGTAGTTACCAGGTTATGAACTCTTAATGTTGTTGCATGCAAAACTTTAACAAGAGGGCCATGATGGCCCTGGAATCGCTCACCTGATTTTTTTTTCACTTTAGCTATATAAGCCCCGCCCCCTGGCAGCCATAGTTTTCGACCAATCAACTTGGCATGAAGGAATCTGATAGAGGGTCACCCTAGGAACATTTCTACAAAATTATTTGAAAATCTGCCTGATACTTTCGGAGAAGAATTTTTTTTAAGTTTTCACTATAGCCATATAAGGCAAAACAGCCCCCCCCTCCTGGCGGCCATGTTTTTCGACCATTCAACATAGCTTGAAGGAATCTGATAGTGGGTCACTTAAGGAACATTTCTACAAAATTATTTGAAAATCTGCCAACCAGTTTGGGAGAAGAAGATTTTTTAAGTTTTCACTATAGCCATATAAGGCAAAATAGCCCCGCCCCCATGGCGGCCATGTTTTTCGATCAATCAACATGGCTTGAAGGAATCTGATAGAGGGTCATCCAAAGAACATCTCCACAAAATTATTTGAAAATCGGCCTGACACTTTCGTCGGAGAAGATTTTTTAAGTTTTCACTATAGCCATATAAGGCAAAATAGCCCCGCCCCCTGGCGGCCATGTTTTTCGACCAATCAATATGGCTTGAAGGAATCTGATAGAGGGTCATCCAAGGAACATTTCTACAAAATTATTTGAAAATCTGCCAACCAGTTCTGGAGAAGAAGATTTTTAAAGTTTTTTTCATTTCGTTGCCATGGAAACCAGAATTATGCATGGATCCCAAAAATTTGAAGGAATTCTGGTGAGGTCAATGTGGGGATGCTTCCTGTAAAGTTTCATCCCAATTGACCCACTGGTTACTGAGGAGAAAAAGTTGACGGACGACGGATGACGGACGACGGACGCCGGACAAAAGGCCATCACAATAACTCACCCTGAGCACTTCGTGCACAGGTGAGCTAAAAAGAAGTCAAAAAAGGGCTATAACTTGCATTAAATGCAGGATAGAGTTATCTAACTACATAATCTACATACATGTGATAGTTGGAAAGGGTTGTATAATGTTTCAATGCAATGCATTAAGTAAATACTGAGATCTGGACTCTTAATGTAGTTGCACGCAAAACTTTAACCAGAATTTCTAAGTAAAAATAGGGGAATAATTGTGTCAAAATATAATATAGAGTTTTGTGACTTGTCCTGCAAAGTCAATTGATGATGTCCAATAATTGTGTGAAGTTTCAAAGCAAAAGCACCTGTGGTTTGTGAAAAAAGCCTTGCATGCAAAACTTTAACCAAAATTTCTAAGTCCAAAAAGGAGCATAATTGTGTCAAAATCTGATGCAGAGTTTTGGGACGTGTCCTGCAAGGTCATTTCATGATTTCCAAAAAGTGTATTTAGTTTCAAAGCAACTGCAGCTGTGGTTTGTGAGAAACAGCCTTGCATGCAAACTTTTAACCAAAGTTGTGACGCTGACGCACAAGTGACTGTAATAGCTCTCATTTTCTTCAAATAGTCTAGCTAAAAATAGGGCAATAATCATCTAAAATGTAGAAAATTATAGTATAATATTTAAATAGAGAACAAAACTTCATATTCATAAATCGTCAATGGTTGTATACTATCAAGAACAAGGTTATGAGCCACACTACAAAAAGAAAAACAAGAGGCCCAAGAGGGCCAGTATCGCTCCACGGCCATAAGGCAAAAATCAAATCTCCAAACAGCCCTGCCCCCTGTTGGCCATGTTTTTTACTAACCACCATGGCTAAAGCAATCATGTAAAGTGTCACCTAAGGAATGTTTCTTTAAAATTATTTGTAAATTGGCTGACACTTTCGGAGGAGAGGATATTTTAAGTTTTCACTAAAGCCATATAAGGTAAAATAGCCCCACCCCCTGGTAGCCATATTTTTCAACCAATCAACATGGCTTGACGGAATCTGATAGAGGGTCTGCCTAGGAACATTTCTAGAAAAATTATTTGAATATCAGCCAGACAATTTCGGAGAAGAAGAATTTTTAAGTTTTCTCTTTAGCCATATAGGCAAAATAACCCCGCCCTCTGGTGGCCATGTTTTTTTAACAATCAACATGGCTTGAAGGAATCTGATAGAGCGTCACCCAATGAACATTTCTACAATATTATTTGAAAATCGGCTGAACACTTTCGGAGAAGATTTTTAAAGTTTTCTTTAGCCATATAGGCAAAATAGCCCCGCCCTCTGGCGGCCATGTTTTTTTTACCAATCAACCTGGCTTAAAGGAATCTGATAGAGGGTCACCCAATGTACATTTCTACAAAATTATTTGAAAATCGGCTGAACACTTTCGGAGAAGAAGATTTTTTAAGTTTTCACTATAGCTATATAAGGCAAAATAAGCCCGCCCCCTGGCGGCCATGTTTTTGCCCAATCAACATTTCTTGAAGGAATCTTATAAAGGGTCACCCAAGGAACATTTCTACAAAATTATTTGAAAATCGGCCCGACACTTTTGGAGAAGAAGATTTTTTAAATTTTCACTATTGCAATATAAGGCAAAATAGCCCCGCCCCCCCCTGGCGGCCATGTTTTTCAACCAATCAACATTTCTTGAAGGAATCTAATAAAGATTCACCCAAGGAACATTTCTACAAAATTATTTGAAAATCGGCCTGACACTTTTGGAGAAGAAGATTTTTTAAGTTCTCACTATTTTTTTCTTTCGGTTGCCATGGAAACCAGAATTTCGAATTGATCAAAAAAAATTGAAGGAATTTAGTAGAGGACATTGAGAGAATGCTTCCTATGAAGTTTCAACCAAATTGGCCAAGTGGTTAGGGAGAAGAAGTTGTTTAAAGGAAAAATGCACGCACGACGGACAATTCGCCATGACATAAGCTCGACTGGCTTTCAGCCAGTGGAGCTAAAAAATCAGAATTTCAATGCACATCCAGAACAGCCTGTACCTCAGCATAGTCTGATCTGGATCTTCCTTGACCAACACCTTATGTAACAAGCATCCTTGAAGTCTCTAGAGAACAAGTATGGCCAAAGGCAATCTGATCTAAAATAACATGATCTAACGTTTACCACTTGCAGACACATTTAGATGCATCTACATGTACAGCAAACCATATTTGAAAACGTTGTGGCAACTAGACATTTTCAACTCTAATCAATACATAGACTTTCATTTATGCAGATTTAATAAAAAAAAATCCTAGAATTTGACTACAAGCTCTAAATTCTTTATGCCAACATAGGCAGTTGTCTGCTGCAGATTTTTGTTTTATGTTGGAAAGAAATGAAAACCTTTGAAGTTGACCTTTATTGAGATGTGGCTCAGTTGTACCATCATAATCAGCCTGTATTACCAACAGGACTGAAGGAAAGACACTTACCTCAAATGAAGGTCTGTCTCTGATACGTTCCCATTTTTGGCGTCCAGGGACTGTTTTCACCAAGGGTGTATGACCTTGACTGTATAACTTGCCTTGTCTGTTCATATTGACAATATTGATTTTGATGAGGCGTCCCGGATTCCAACCTTTCACTCCAAAATAAAACCAAGACCTGACAAAATAAATCAATGAAACTGAAAGCAGGAAAAGCAAACATTGTGTAAACAAGTGATCTAATAACTCTTGAGTAAAATGCTGCATGAACTTTTCAATCTTCAGCAGAGTAAAAAAAAACAGTGGAAAAGAACCAACAGTACTGCTCTCAATTTCTCAAAGCAAAGTCATTTTCTTGATTTTTTGTTCATAATGTTGTAAGCATTAACTCTACGAAAAGAAAATGTGTACTACAATTCACTACTTCACAAAGAAATGGGTTAGTAAGGGCACCGTAAAAATAATCTTAAAGCAAAGTTTGCATCTTTATTTAAATATCTGATATTCCATCTTGAATTTTCCAAATAAGATCGATTTTGGGGGGGAATGGTAACTCTAGATAAATGTAAACTTAAAACTCATACCAAGCTATTTGTTATGTTATGACTAGTTTCTGCCTTTCCAATATGTCTTTTTGCACTATATATATGTATCACAAGATATCTGTATCACAAAACTAAAGAATTTATATTTTGGAAAGCCAAAACAATGTTTATCATCATTGGTAGACTATTATTATTTATTCCATCATTATTGTTACTATGCTGTTGTTATTATTACTAATATTACTATTATTATAATAATCTCCATAATTGTTGTTTACCTGTTTCCATTCTCAAATTCTGTACCCCCACAATCTGGTTTAGTCCACACGTTGAACTCATAGTCAGATTTTATATCTGTAAAGTACTTTCCACTTCCTGTAGGAACACAAACATTGGGTGTCTTAATCTTACAAAACAAATTCTTTACACTTTATATGATAATTTATAGGTAGAGCGATCTACTTTGGAAACATTTGAGGAAAAACAATGTAATATCTGATAAATTGTGTGCATTTGCCTCCGATAAACACTTGAAAACATAAAATAACAAATAAAATAAAATAAAAAGTGTGACAAAAGTTAACGTTACATTAGTGAAAAGGTTTATTGATGAACTGCAAACATAGCATATCCGGAATTAACGAAACAAGTTAATTTCGTAATACAAAAGTCCCCTACCGGAGGAGTAGGTGGCTGGGTGATGTGCAAGACACAACATCTTGTCATTGAGAATAATTGTGTGTGAATTTATATCAAAATCCATTCAAGCATGTGGAAGAAACAGACCGAACACAAAATTAAGGACGGACAATGTTTGACCTGTGACCTTGAAACTGTGACCTACGTGGCTGGTCGATATGCATAACACTTCATCTTGTTATTAAGAATAATTATGTGAAGCTATATCAAAATCCATTGAAGCATGTGGAAGATACAGACCCGACTAGAAATTGTGGGACTGACGGACGGACAGACGCTAGCAAACCTATAGTCCCCAAACCGGTCTCTGACATATTCGGGCATATTTAACATAGGAATAATTTTACAAACCGACACATGTTTTAAAAGACAGATGTACTTATCCTCACTAAGTTTAAGTGAAGGTGACGTATTTCATTGTTGTCTCCAAGTCAAACAATCAATTGTCAACATTTTAAAATGTGTGACCTTGACCTTTCAAGTACAGACCTGGGTCTTCATTTGACATGCTATTTGATCATGGTGTACATGTGTGCTCAGTTACTCGGGTATCCTATGATGCATGGTTGAGATGCAGGCTGGACAAGGTACACTCCTATCAAACATTTCTCATTTCGACCTGTAAATGTGACCTTGACCTTTGAAGTACAGGCCTGTGTCCTATGCACCACATGTCACCTCACCATGGTGAGCATGTGTGCCCAGTAACTTGGGAATTCTATGATGCATGGTTTCTCATTTCGACATTTGACCTCTAAGTGTGACCTTGACCTTCGAGGTACAGGCCTTTCAAGGCTTTGTCTCGTGTGCCACCTGTCACCTCATCATGGTGAACATGTTTGCCCAGTAACTTGGGAATCCTATGATGCATGGTTGAGATGTGAGCCGGACAAGGTTATCCTGTCAAACAGTTCTCATTTTGACCTTTGAGGTACAGGCCTTTCAAGGCTTTGTCTCGTGTTCCACCTGTCACCTCATCATGGTGAACATGTTTGCCCAGTAACTTGGGAATCCTATGATGCATGGTTGAGATGTGAGCCGGACAAGGTTATCCTGTCAAACAGTTCTCATTTTGACCTTTGACCTCTAAGTGTGACCTTGACCTTTGAGGTACAGGCCTGTGTCTTGTGTGCCACATGTCACCTCATCATGGTGAACATGTGTGCCCAGTAACTTGGGAATCCTATGATGCATAGTTGAGATGTGAGCTGGACAAGGTAGTCCTATCAAACAGTACTCATTTTGACCTTTGACCTCTAAGTGTGACCTTGACCTTTAAGGTACAGGCCTGGGTCTTGCACGTGACATGCCACCTAATCATGCTGACCATGTCTGCCTAGTAACTTGGGAAACCTATGATGCATGGTTGAGATGTGGGTCGGACAAGGTACAGTCCAGTTACAGGCCTAGGTCTTGAGCGCGACATGCCACCTTATCATGGTGAGCATTTGTGTCAAGTTTCTTGGAAATCCTATGATTGATGGTTAAGATGCGGCCCGGACAAGGTACAAACTGTCCTCATTTTGAGCTTTGACCTCTAGGTGTGACCTTGACATTTGAGGTACAGGCCTGGGTCTTGTGTGCGACACACCGCCTCATCATGGTAAACGTTTGTGGCAGGTTTCTTGGAAATTCTATGATGGATAGTTAAGATGTGGGCCAGACAAGGTTAGGTGGGACTGACGCACTGACAGACAGACAGAATCGACCAAACCGATAGTCTCTGACTGGTAGGGGACTAATAACATTATCAGTATTCGATTGTTAGAAGTATACACATTGAAGCATTGCTACTATGAGTGACTGACCAGTACCTACTTTTACAGTCATTGCATTCATTTGTTGTCTTCTACCACTGTGACTAAAAAACACATTGATCACTAAAACTGACTTTGTGTGTTAAAATAGCAGCTGGTCAGGTTATTATTTGTTTTATTGAGCATCCTTTAGACCATAAACATTGAGTGTAGCTTTCTTGTGACTGTTTTCCAAGATAACCTGTCACAATTTAAATATTATTAAATAAATGTGGCATTGGATGATTTAATACAAATATTTGGCTATTTATGCTACAGTTAGCGCTAACATAAGACTCCCCCTTAATTAAACCTAATAGTGTCTTACCCGAGTCTTCATCATCATCATCTTTTGTGACTTTCTCAACTTTAGCGAGGTTCCCAGAATCAAATTTAGAAGTAAATAACAGACCTCCACAGCGTGTCTCCATCATCTTTGATCTGTAACATTTTAAACAAAGGAAGTTATTACAATAATATGTTCATGCTTTGGAAACCAGTCACAATTACTTAAAAAAATTCTCTCTGACAATCATCTTGCAGACATTGTCAACTTTTAAAGGAAGATTTTGCGAAGCATGAAACACCAATTCATAATGCACTTGTTATCGTCATATATGCCCTTTTTTTATATTTCCATGACTCTTAATTGTATTTCTGTTCATACGGGTAAACAAATCGACGGCGATGTTTCCCGTCAATAGGTAATGTGTATGAACTTTGCAAAACTTTGCTATACCGTCTTTCCAAAAATTGTGTCCAGAGTGGATTTTTCGATACAGTCATGATTCTGCTACGTTTTGATTGGATGAAAAGAAAATATTGAAACAAAAAAAACTTCTAGAAGAAATAATTAAATACGATAATACATACTCGATAAAGGAACGGACACAAGTAATTTTATGCGAGATAATTTCTGTTTAATAACCCTCGTCGTCTATTTCTAAAACGAGTAAGGGTTTTTTGACCTTTGACATTCTGGAAGTTATAAATCCAAATTCCTGTAATATGACGTCATTCTATTAGTGGTGCAGAGGTAGAGCGTCGGCCTCTTGTATCAAAGGTCCCTGGTTCGAATCCCGTGATGAGCGGGTCCTGACTTTGGGATTTTTTTTTCTTTTGTTTCACAATCGATGTAAAATAAATAAGTTTAAACTAAATGAACAGAAAGGAAAACGACAGAAATGATAGGAAACGTTAGTTTGGCTTGTCACAAATGTAGTTCCGTGAATTATGGAATCGTTTTATTTGAAGTACTTTATGAAGGGCAAGTTGATTATTTGTTATTTGTTGTACCTGTCATCATATTTTCATGGATGTAAAATCTTGGCTATATTTTAAAGTTAAATATAAGCTTAACCTGATGATGATTTTTATTTTCTTTGCTTAGGTCGGTAGGACACGTAATTGACATAAATAACTGATCGTGCTGCAAGCAAGGGGCTAACTGCAGTTCGCGGGGAATTATTCCCCGATCACAACATATAATAAATGTTTACCCGAAAATAGGTAGCACCTATACTCATATTAAAAATAAAATACTATATACATTATGTAATATTTTGAGGTTTTTATCGTCATTGTTTACATAAGAATGTTTGCTTCATTTGTATATGACATGTCAGTGACATCAACACTTAAAAAGTTTCCTGTAAACACAACTTTCTCTTTTCCACATACAGCAAATCTGCAGAAGACGATTTTGAAAACATTTTAGAACAAAAAAGTCATATTGAAACTCTAGAGGAAACTTCAAATTAGATTTGAATAGAAAGCATTGAGACAAAACATTCCTCATTATGGGCAATTTCCGCTTTTCAAACATTGTTTGCTAAAGACACATAAAAACGGATAAATAAGGACAGAACACAAAGTTACAGGAAAGGAGCATACAAGAATGAGATTTAGCATGGAAACACAGGTTCTCAAGCTTCTTAACATTAAGCAGGGCTTATGGGAATACTTATAAATTCATGTCAAAAACCAACAATACAGTCAAACTTGTGTGAGCGGTCACATGCGATCAGCGGTCACCGGCGTTAAACGGTCACTTTAAATCCCTCCCAATCAATTATACTCTATAAACTGCCTTGATCAGCGGTCCCCTTTGAAACGCGGCCAGCGGCCACACTAATTGGTCGAGATTAACTGTAATCTTACTGTGTTCAACGGTCAATCAACACACAACTTGGATTCACAAGGTGTTAAATTATCGGTGTTTAATACATACAGGTTATAAAGCATACTGTGACAATCACATTATCGGTTTTTTTCCATACGCGTAAGCTGTTTACATGTTAGATCTAGAGTTCCGAAAAAAGCCGACGTGTGCCAAATGATAGTTGCATGATTCATCAACAAGAAGTTGCGATTTTGGTTTCTTTTCTGTTTACGATGTCGGGCAAAATTGATAAATTGAAAAATATATTTTATGAGCGTTTTAGACCGAAAGACAGTACATTTATATGTTAAAATGAAAGTTAATGTCCACTTGGAAGCCCAAAGTCAATTTATATTCCCATTTCCATTTTAAATCTAAAGATTATCGAATAATTCTTTTTTCAAGATGTAGATGTAGATTCAGACGCTATTTTTTCCGGATACGTTATTCGGCGAATTTCAAAGTGAAATAAAACAATATTTGATTGTCAAGTTAGTTGTAAACGTCGGTTTAAACTAAAGAAAAGATAGCACAATGAAATATTTGATAGAAAGCTACAAATCTTCATAACAATGTTTAAATACAAGTTTAAAAAGACAATTTACTATTTGTAATGTAATGACTATTCCTAAATTCCTAACAGTTACATGTAATATTATGTGAATGGACAAAACTTGAACAAATCCGACCAAGTCATGAAATTTGTGATCAGCAGCCACCTGTCTTAAGCAGCCAGTTTCATCATGTCCCGTGGGTGGCTGCTGATCGCAAGTTTGACTGTACTGACAAATAAATTCAATAATGTATGTGCAAGTAAACAAAGCACCAGTTCACATAAAGTGTATTACGTATAATGCGTTTTCGGCGGTATATAAACAGTCCTTGAACTAAAGGTTCCAGAACAGGAACCTGTAGGTTATATTTGAGAAACAGGAAACTATATTTCAATTTGACAACACATATAATTTTTACAATGTAATCCGAATATGTTATTTCATTGGTAGGATTTACTTTCCACACTACAAATCTCTGAAGGAGAAAAAAAACATGCCGGCATGACGATTTGTAATCGGATACCTTTGTTGATTATTCCGTCACTTTATGGACAGATGCCAGTTTATTCAAATGTGTTGTTTCATCTCAGATGGCAATGCTTTGAGAATAAAATGCATTATGTAGGTACAACATTTCGATTCATAATCCTTCATCAGCATTTCATGAAAGTTAAACCGTTTTAGCTCAACATATTCTTAAAGCATCTTCTATCAAAAGTTTTGCCTTTCAGCGGCCATCTTGTAAACTGTTTCGGTTGCTGACCATGTGACTCAATTCGAGATATTTGATTGGATGACTTGCATGTTTCACGTGATCAAAATATGGAGGATGATACTTTTTTTACTTTCAAGTCCCGACATGATTTTATTCTAACGAAAAGGATAACAAGTATACAAACGAAGTAAACTATGCATGCGTACACAACTACATTTCTCTGCTGAGGGTAAGAATGGGTGCGGCATTACTTTACCGCGAATCCGTCAGTACAATTGACCTCTTGTCGCAGTAGTTGCGAGATGTAGACATTGAGGCACTGGGATGTCGAAGTGACCGTGAACAATTCTGTACACCATTGTCAGATTGCCCTGATGCAGTCGTCTGTGCTGTACTATTTGTCTTGTAGTATGATGTATCCCTTGACAAAATGATGCGACCCAGATACATATAAACACATATATGTGTATATGTCTCTGTGCGACCTTACGCTGTCAAACCTGTCGTCTATATGGGTCACACGATCCTTCCCACATGCAACAGGCGAATATTGAAAACAATATGGAAAAAGGATTAAACATTCCTTTCAAGAGCAATTTCTCCTATTGTCATAATGTTTTCTACTCTATTAAGTAATAATTTTTCAACGTGATGTTTTAATCATATGTTGCTTAGTAATGTTCTAAGTCGTCTTCTTTAGACAAATGGTTAATTTAGAATGATTAAACACTTTTCATTAAGCATTTACCGGTTGATCGTTTCTAGAAACTAATTTCTCCTTTTAATTTAAAATACACGCAAGCGGGTAGGGTAAATGTTCATTCAGCTGTCCAATAACTACCAGTCCGTATGAAGTCTTTGCATCCGTTGCGTTATATCACTTCAGTAACTTCAATTGTAGCTTACGCCGTTTTGAACAGTTTTTGCAGTTATATTACTGCGGTTCATGGGTCAATTCCCAACACCATTCGTTATGATGACTCCGTATCTCTGAGCGCGGCCACTACTACCATTTATAACTTGTTTATTGTACCGTGTCCTTCACGGAGTTAAGTCATCCAAAGACCTAAAATATTAACAGGTATTGGAGTCATTGCAGGTGAGCAATCTACGACCCGACCGGAGAGAGAAGCCTAGTCTCCCGCGCTCGATGTAGCAACAACCACTACACCACCCGAGGCAGAAACTTATAAGATGCCTTGTTCAAGCGATTCACCAGCAATTTCTTCAATTTCCATAATATTTTCAAGTTCGCATTAAAATCACGCTTCCAACATTTTGAATGTTAGTTACGTCACATGATTGATTGCTTTGGGTTCAACGTCATTTTCATCAATTTTTCAGTCATATCACAGTGGCCATTTCACCTACTCAAACACAAGTACTCCACTCAACATACTTTCCAAGCAACTGGCTGATTTTCCACATTGACTGTTAGACCATTGGTGAAAGAGGAATAACGCATGTCACCGTGACTTTTGTCAAACGTCGGCCAAGCTGGGATTCGAACTCCCAACCACTGGATTGACAGCCCGCGTCGCTCGGCTACGTCACATTAAAACCGATCTTCATAGGAAATAATGACAATGGAATTAAATAGTCGGTTTTGTCATAACTATTCTGCAGTTCCCGGACCCTCGTACAACTGGCGAATTGTAATATCCTTGTCAGACTGCGAGGCCATGTTTATCAATGTATCAGACCAGTTTTTGGTAGAGGGTCACCAAAGGAACAGTTAAAATTATGTTCTAATCGGCCAAGCGTTTTTGTTCGAGAAGATTTTGTTAGTTTTCAATACATATACATATAAGGAAAACAAGCTCCGCCCTCTGGCGGCCATGTGTTTCAATGTATCGGAATAATTTGAACAATCTTGAAAGAGGGTCACCCTGAGAACATTATCAAATAAGGCCAGAACGTTTGTTGGTTTTCACTATACACATATAAGGAAAACAAGCTCCACCTAAGGAACATTTGTGCAAATTAATTTTCAAATCGGGCCTGTACTTTTAGACAAGAATATATATATATATTTTTAGAGTTTTGGCATTTTCCCCCTTTCTGCGTGGAATTGAATTCTTTGAACCACTTAAAAGAGGACAACCTAAGGACCTATGAAATTATTTTGAATTTAGTTCATTAGTTAAACCCCTGTCACATTAGGGCCGCGTTCCCACGGCGTCCAAGAAATCCAGAACGCCGATATGCGCGCAGTGGAATCGCAAGCATCGCCAGTGAACGCGGTGGGTTCGCATAGAAAGCCTAGCGACGGCGCGCACTTTGAGCATGCCCAAAACAAACGCCGTCGCTCGGCCGTTCTGATAAGAGCGCAGTGGGATCACCGTGAGGTTGCCGTAACAGCGCAGTTATGTCTCCTACAACGCCACAGGATCGCCGTTGGCGCGCACAGAGGTCGCAGTGCGAACGCAATGGTTATCGATGGCGCTTGCACGGCGATCGTACGGCGTTCTCTGAGATGACACTGCGTCTCTACCGCGCTTATACGGCGCTTACAAGGGGTTTTATTTTTCTTACTGCTCTCTTACAACGATTCTCCGGAGCCGCCACGGCGATCATTGCGCTTCTACCGCATCAATCGGCCTTTGTATGACAATGAACCAACCCAACAAACTAGTATAAAGGAATGATATATGCAAATACACATTCATTTCACCATGACTGATGTGCAACAGCAAGCGGGGCTACTGCTTGCCTATATGCAGGTCCAGCAGATCCATGATGATGCCTGGTTGATGAGGTGATGGTGGTGGACTTGCTTCTGTTTGCGGTGGGCATTTATCTTTCCCTGCCTTCTTCACCTTTCATCCTCTTTTGGCGGGCATGGTCTCAACTGTTCGAGAGCAAATGGAAGAATGGAGAACTGATGGCGATATCATTTTTATAGTTAGTGCAAAACAACACGCCGTCAGCGCAGTGTGAGCGCCGTGACAACTCGATACACGCAGTGGAAGCGCCGTGAGAGCGCCGACAGTCGCCAACTAGAATTCCGTAGGAACGCCATTGAGCTCCGTAGAAACGCCAAGGTCGCCGTGACATCGCAATCTACATGAAAAATATAAACAAAAAAAAAATCCTGCGATCTCACGGCACTCTGGGAAAGTTAACAACGCCGTGCAATCGCGGCTAGGTGTGACAGGGGTTTAAGAAGTTGTTTGTAGAAAAATATGAACCGACTACGACGACGGTGAGTGATCACAATTACTCTTTTACCCTTTCTTTTTCTTTGAAACTTAATTTTTCAATCAACTGCGTTTTACTTGTATTCATATAAATTCAGTTTCTATTGATCATTCCAATTTGTGGTGTGATTATGCTTAAAAACATTTGGTAGTAATGAAACCTTAATGCAAGCAAATCGGAAAACACCGCCAATCTCCAACTGCTTACGTTTTTGTTTAATTTGGGTTTTTCAGGTTATCAACATTATTTTTCAGTAATATCACGGCGACATTTATATTCATGATCCCTGGGTTATCAAATCAGTAGTAGGCTAGGAAATGTGCTTTGCCCAATGGCACTCCACCATGACCGCCGCGAATAGGGATCGAATCTGTTCGGTACGCCTGTTTCCAAATCC
Organism: Serripes groenlandicus; assembly: GCA_031761405.1. Taxonomy (NCBI): domain Eukaryota; kingdom Metazoa; phylum Mollusca; class Bivalvia; order Cardiida; family Cardiidae; genus Serripes; species Serripes groenlandicus. Next base: position 132,569,383 of record JASEVX010000001.1, on the reverse strand, counting down.
CCGACGCTCACCACTCGCTAATGGCGGATTCCAAAACGACATGCAGGCATTTGTTTTAACAGATATAATTACTTGTTATTAACGTTAAACAATATTTGGTCTTCATGGAATGAAATAAATGTAAAATTGGTGCATTTGCATTCATATTATACCTATAATACGTTTCTATGGAAACCTAGTAACGTCCACCCGGCGCACATCAATTTTACGTTACTAATTACAAGCATTGTTTTCTCCTAAATACGCAAAATAGTAAGTTCTCGCCGTGTGTTTTACGCGCAATTTCGTCTGCCGTTAAGGCTACATCACGACGTCGTATCCTGTTATTTTAATGGTTGTAACAATTGCATGTACCGAAATATCGTAAAAACAACAACGTGGTATCTAAAAGAGACTTAAACAAATCATGACGTCAAGTGGCGACGTGAAACTACGGGCAGTGATACAGTTTTGTGAAGCGCTCGGGAAAACGCCTACGCAGACGTTTAATATGATGAACGTGCAGCAGATCTCTGGTGTTTAAGTGGCATGGACGATTTAAGGATGGGCGTCAGTCTATCGCAGACGATTAACGTTGTGTATCACTATTCCTGCTGATACGCAAGGACTACCGGTACTTTTTTTTTAACGTGGCAGCTAAAAGCTACCGACTTCAGATAAGACCGGAAATATTCCATGCACTTTAAGATTTCTTTTTTTGCTAGAAACATGTACTTTCATTATCACTGTATTACATATACTAACAGTCAAAACATTTATTTAAATCAGAAATGGTCTGCAGTAATGGGGAGCTACTCTTAGAAGTAGAAATTGTAAGTTTTTCAAAACTGATTTTGTAATAGTATAATATTATTAGGGACTGATTCAAGTCTAGTTTTCGAAAAGTTTCAATGGAAACAATGTAATTAAATACTTAAGTCCCATTACATTTTCCCACATAAAAAAATATCTGCTAACTATGGCAATTGGTTTTAAGAGCCCCTTGCAACAATGGAATGAATGTATATTGTTTTATGGCGCATCGACAGCTAAGGTCATTAAGCGCGCAATTAAATTTAATTATTCATGATCCCTGGGTAAACAAACCAGTACTAGGCTAGAAAATGTGTGCCTTGCCCAAGGGCACTCCACCATGACCGTAGTGCTGCGACTGGGGATCGAACCCGGGACACCCGGTTTCGAAATCCCCGACGCTAACCACTCGACCACAGCGGATTCTTGCAACAATGGAACCAATGTCTGTAAATACCATACCTAAGGCCCTTTACCCTTTTTCACATACAAGAACTCTACAGTAGATTACTTTAACAAAAAGTATATACAACAAGAGGGCCAAGATGGCCCTAAATCGATCACCTAATTGATAGTAAATTAGTAGCAAATATTTAACTGCAAATATCTGGGAAAATTTTATCAGGGAGTGTAAATGAAACTGCAAAGGAGTGGACACTTCTCAAGAAACAGCTTATCAGTAAAGGCCATTTATATCTTGAAATCTAACAAGAACTTTAATAAGAATGGAATTATAAAGTTTTTGTCATTTTGCACCTTTCCTGATGCCGCCTTGCTGCCCTGTTTTTCAACGAAATCAATATGGCTTCAACAGTTTATTTAGAGGGTCACTTAAGGAACATTTCTACCAAATTATCTTGCAATCGCACAAGTAGATTATGGAGGAAAAGGATTTTAAAATTTGGGTATTTTTCTCACTTTCTGATGCCGCAGCAACCAAAGTTATCAATAGAATTTAAATCTTTGAACAATTTTGAAAGAGGACCACCAAAGGAACATTCTTGATTCGTATTATATTTTCTTAAAATCAGACAAACACTTTCATAAAAATGGAATTTTCAAATTCTGTCATTTTGCCCCTTTTTTGATGCCGCCTGACTGCCATGTTTTTCGCCCAATCAGTATGGCTTGAACAATTTTTATAGAGGGTCACCCAAGGAACATTTCTACCAAATTATATTTGAATCTGACAGGCAGATTCGGAGGAGAAGATTTTTAAAGTTTGGACATTTTGTCCCCTTTCTGATGCCGCAGCAACCAAAGTTCTCATTGGAATTTTAATCTTTGAACAATTTTGAAAGAGGACCACCAAAGGAACATTCCTGTGATGTTTTGTGGAAATTGGTCTATTGGAATGGTAGGAGTTGGTTGTCATTTGTAGCTAAAAGTTCAATTTACCCCTTTTGAGATGACGCCTGGTTGCTATGATTGTGTAACCAATCAAAACGCCTTAATCAAATTAAATAGAGGATCATTACAGTGAGATTCATATTATATTTTCTTAAAATCAGACAAGCACTTTCATAACAAGAGGCCCAAGAGGGCCAGTATCGCTCCACGGCCATAAGGCAAAAATAAAATCTCCAAACAGCCCTGCCCCGTGGTGGCTATTTTTTTTACCAACCACCATGGCTTAAAGGAATCTTGTAGAGTGTCACCAAAGGAATGTTTCTGCAAAATTATTTGAAAATATGCCTGACACTTTCGGAGGAGAAGATTTTTTAAGTTTTCACTATGGTCATATAAGTCAAAATAGCCCCGCCCTCTGGTGGCCATGTTTTTCGACCAATCAACATGGCTTGAAGGAATCTGATAGAGGGTCACCCAATGAACATTTCTACAAAATTATTTGAAAATCGGCTGAACACTTTTGGAGAAGAAGATGTTTTAAGTTTTCACTATAGCTATATAACGCAAAAAAGCCCCGCCCCCTGGCGGCCATGTTTTTCGCCCAATCAATATTTCTTGAAGGAATCTAATTAAGGTTCACACAAGGAACATTTCTACAAAATTATTTGAAAATCGGCCTGACACTTTTGGAGGAGAAGATTTTTTAAGTTTGCTCTTTAGCCATATAGGCAAAATAGCCCCGCCCTGTGACGGCCATGTTTTTTTACCAATCAACATGGCTTGAAGGAATCTGATAGAGGGTCACCCACGGAACATTTCTACATAATTATTTGAAAATCTGCTGAACACTTTTTGAGAAGAAGATTATTTAAGTTTTCACTATAGCTATATAAGGCAAAAAAGCCCCGCTCCCTGGCGGCCATGTTTTTCGCCCAATCAAAATTTCTTGAAGGAATCTAATAAAGGGTCACCCAAGGAACATTTCTACAAAATTATTTGAAAATCGGCCTGAATTTTTCAAAGAAGAAGATTTTTTAAGTTCTTACTATTTTTTTCTTTCGGTTGCCATGGAAACCAGAATTTTGAATAGATCAAAAAAATTTGAAGGAATTTAGTAGAGGACATTGAGAGGATGCTTCCCATGAAGTTTCAACCAAATTGGCCAAGTGGTTAGGGAGAAGAAGTCGTTTAAAGGAAAAAGTTAACGCAAGCACGCACGCACAGACGCACGACGGACAATTCGCCATGACATAAGCTCGACTGGCTTTCAGCCAGTGGAGCTAAAAATGGAATTTTCAAATTCTGTCATTTTGCCCCTTTTTTGATGCCGCCTGACTGCCATGTTTTTCGCCCAATCAGTATGGCTTGAACAATTTTTATAGAGGGTCACCCAAGGAACATTTCTACCAAATTATATTTGAATCTGACAGGCAGATTCGGAGGAGAAGATTTTTAAAGTTTGGACATTTTGTCCCCTTTTCTGATGCCGCAGCAACCAAAGTTCTCAATGGAATTTAAATCTTTGAACAACTTTGAAAGAGGCCAAACAGAGGAACAGTCCTGTGATGTTTCACGGAAATTGTCCTTTGAGTTTGGGAGGAGATGATGTTTAAAGCTAAAAGTTAATGCCGGACGGACGACGGACGACGGAAAAAAAGTGATCAGAATAGCTCACCTTGAGCCTTCGGCTCAGGTGATCTAAAAACAATGAAAATCTCTACAAATGAAAGTTTTATTATTGAATACATTAACCCTTTACCTCATATAGACACTTTCTGACGCCTCTTCTGCAGCAGACAGCTTTTTGAAAACATAGTGACAAAAGAAGAAATTGCTCAAAACGAGCAATTTCTCCTTTTGCCACAATGTTTTCCACATTTAGTCATAGGTTATCCATTCAATTATAGAGATTTTCTGTGTTTTGACAAAATATGTTCAAAGTCGTCTGCTGCAGAATTATCGTATGAGGGAAAGGGTTAAAAAGAATTGCCACAAAAAGTGAAATAGTTCATAATTAGCCATTTATCCCTTTGTCACAATTTTTTCAAAAGTCATCTGCTAAAGAGGCATCAGAAAGCATCTCATTCTGTATGAGGATAACAGATACATGAAATATGAATTAGACAATATGCACATCTCCTCTCGGAGATGAAGCTATAGAGTTCCAGTTGTTGACAAATAGCTAGGAAGGGATTTTACACATTCATTCTTCACGCACTTACACCACATAACACAAATGTCCATGTAGCATAACATGGAGTATATATATAACGTGATAAAATTTGATTCGAAATTGTAGGTTAACACATGTGAACTTTTATTACAGAATCAAATCACAATTTACATCTTTTCTTTCCTTTTTTTAAAAAGTGTTAAATCATATACCAAGGGCTTGGCGTGAAATGGTTGTAACTAAAATTGGTAATTTTTTACCAAGGTTAATCACCTCGTCATGAAGTCTTTACAAGTGTTAAATCATTTTTCTTGGTAAACAATGGAAATTTAGGTGCCATTGCTCGTTCTGAGCAATGGCACCTAAATTTGCATTGTTTACAAAAGGGTCAAAATTGCCCTTAAACCAGGGTTTTCAAAATAGGTTTTAAGTTACAACTGTTTCACGCCAAGCCCTCGATACATGTACTGGGCATTTCACTATTAATTAACCCTTTCCCTCATATAGACGCTTTCTGACGCCTCTGCAGCAGACGGCTTTTTGAAAACATAGTGACAAAAGAAGAAATTGCACAAAACGTGCAATTTCTCCTTTTGTCACAATGTTTTCCACTTTTTGTGATAAATTATCCATTCAATTATAGAGATTTTCCATTTTTTGACAAAATATGTTCAAAGTCGTCTGCTGCAGAATTGTCGTATGAGGGAAAGGGTTAATTTCTTTAGTTACAATTCTACAATAGAAAACTTATCCACGGTCCCTGTTTTGTGTGAAACCAGATCGAGGTTGTAGTAACACACCTTGCAGAATTACTCTCTTTCTTTCAGGATGAAGCAGACAACTTTTGAAAACATTGTAGCAAAAGGAGAAATTGCTCATCATGAGCAATTTATCCTTTTACCGCAATGTTTTCAACTTCATTTATTAATTGCTCTTTCGTTTATAAAGCATTTCCATATTTCTCTAATGGTCATGTTGTGCAACAGAGTGGAACCATTCAATCAATATTTAGTACAGGGCCATATAACAATCACTCATGTGTTTCCTAGCTTTCTCACACAAGTACTCCAACATACATTCTAAGCAACTGGCTGCTTTTCCACATAGACCATTAGCCCATTGATGAAAGATGAATGACGCTGGTCACAGTGACTTTTGTTGGCTGGACTGGGATTCAAACTCACAACCCCTGGGTTGACAGCCTGTGTTGCTACCGACTGAGCTACTGGGACTATGCTAACACTATTTTAAAATTTGACCAGTACTTTCAGAGAAGAAGATTTGAACAGAAAGTTAGTTATCACAATAGCTCATCTTCAGCACCCTGTGTCAAATACAATTTGAATGCATAATATGCAGGGAATGAGATTGAAAAAATTGTGGCAAAATGTGCAATTTCTTCATTTCCTACAATGTTTTTCTTTTTTTATAACTTTTATTTACAGAGATTTCCCGATAATTTTATCTAGATGTTATCAAAATTATCTGTATGAAAGGTTTACAGGGTCTACAAACATTCTCATTATATTGGATGGGAAATAGACACCATTGGTGATAAACCCTTTCCTTTGTACTCCAAAATGTGGCTGTATGTGGAAGATCTATGTTAAAACTTAAGTTTTCTGCTGTTGTGTATTGAACTGTTGACTCTTTTTTTGTTTTGATTCTTTCTTCTCTTGTTTCCGTTGAAGACCCAGTTCAAACGTTTTAAATGTCTTAAATTCCTGATATCTTTGGTCTCTTTTTTTAGGTACATAACCAAAATGGTCAATAAACTGATCCTGAATCTCATCTATATCCTCTATACTCTGGATTATAGCCTTTCCAGATTTCATTTCTTGTGCTTTAAAGTTAGCAATCAACTGAGGCATCTTCTCCATAGCTTTTCCAACTTTTCTTTCCCTGCAAGTATGGAGAAAAGTAACAGTAGAGATGAAACTGAATATGTCTATGTGTTCTCATTTCAAGATTGTATGTGAATCTGTTTTGTGCAATTTCTTCTTTTGTCACTATGTTTTCAAAAAGCTGTCTGCTGCAGAGGCGTCAGAAAGCGTCTATATGAGGGAAAGGGTTAAGGCATCAGATGACTTTCGAAAGACATCTCCTAAAGGAAATATTGCATATCAATATTTCCTTTTTCTACAATATTTTCAAACTATATATTAAATATACTTAAATTTATTGAGCTTTTTCAAAACTTTGGCATACCGGTAGATGTTTTGAAAGTCATCTGCAAAAGATTTGTTTTATGTGGGAAATGGTAAAGGTTCTTAAAATAGAGTCAAAGACATACTCAAATTATCTATGAGAGATAGGAACACCATTTATCTAACATTCCTCTTTTTCGCTTCCTTTCCAAACAGATATCGTCCGACGGAAAGACACGAAATCTAGAAAATTGAATGGCTATTTCAGAAAAAAGCGAAAAATGTTGTTACATGAGCACTTGTCAAAACTCTTTTTTATCAATGAAAGGGTTAAAATTGAAACACACCTTTCTTGCATATCTGCTTGTACTGCATCTTTCTTTTCCTGTACCTTCAACCTGAGATCAGCAAATGAAACTGTATAATTATTCTCAATGTCAACAAGCTCTTCTAGTTCTCTCTCACTTGGCCAGATTATTGAAGGATCAATACCTGAAAATCAGTGAACAACAAATCAATATTTAGCTGCTTCTACCAGATGGTTAGACTTTAACAAGATGTGTTTGTGAAACACAAATGTCTATCGACAGCACCAAAATTGCAACAAAACTTGTTTCCGTAAAAGTTCAGTAGTGGACAGTTTTAGATCCCATATACTGAATATCCTACATGTGCTTGCTCTGTTCCATTGATTATTCATGACAGAATTGGTTACAATCAACGTAAAGGATAGAGAATATTCTAAAAATCACAATTTAGAAAATCTCTAAAAAAAAGGAAAATTCTATAATTAATTATGTTATATTTAAGATATAAGAGCTAGAATAAAGTATCCACAAATGTTGGTGACTTCGTACCACATCAATTATGTAGCATTCTTGTATACTTCGTACAACATTAAAACACTAAAGGCTTTAAAGGCATCATTAGGGATTAAATGGAGTGAAAAATGGTTGACAAACTTCTATTATTACAAATATATAGTCTTTTAGTCAACTTCAAGTATTATGTCAAAGGATTGAAAAATGATAAAAAGAATACATAAATCATGTATTATGATCAGAAACTAAATGTAAATTGCACATAAATCTATGTTTCCTAACAAAATATAACATATTTACTGTTCCAGCATTGGACATGCAGACTTTTGAAAACATTATAGCAAAATGACAAATTGGTCATAATTAGCAAATTCACATTTTTCCACAATAATTTTAATAATGTTCAATAATAATACTTTTGTTAAAGAGAAAAGAGAAAAGAGGCAAACATATTCACAGCATGAGTGACATGTACAATGCATAAACCAATATAATTGTGTGTGTGGGGGGGGGGGGGGGCAATCCTATAGCTCTTTTATAGAACACCTATGCAGTTTAGGTTATAGTCCAGTAAGTCCACATATATATGCATATTGGTAAAGATTCAGGCATATTTTTAGCTATATTGAATAAATATTTTTTAATCTTGCTCAATTTAACAGTTTAAATATCAAAATGTGTTAATTTTCAACAATAAATAAGCACATTTGAGTGTCTTGGGCTTGATATGGGTGAACAAATTTACAGCGTTCATAGGTAATGTGTATAAATTTGCCATACTGTATTACGATGTTTGTCCATAAAAGATTAATTTCAATATTCTTACGTTTTGATTGGATGAAAAGAAAATTCGAAAACATTTTTTTTTCCTTAGAGGACAATAATGAAATAAAATTATACCTACTTGATAAAGGAAAGAAAACAAGGAATCTGATATGTGAAAATTTTAGTGTAATGCCACTTGTTTTCTATTTTTAAAATGAGGCCAAGGGTAACTAATAATGGTTTTTCTAACTTTGACGTCACCATGTGTTGTAATCGTGATGTCATTGTAATAATAATAATAATAAAGACTTTATTTATAGAGGCTGCACAGTTCGGCATGCCCAGTCTTCCCTGTGGGCCTCTGTTAAAACATTTACAAATATTCACATGTTTATAATATTATAAGGTATCATGCACATATTTATATAGACAACTGTTGCATTCAAGAAACCAGCACTGTTATGAGAGAGAATTTAATCAAGTAAAAGATGTCCAACACTATGCCACCAGGAAAGATAAGTTTATTTAAATTTCTTTTAACTTTCACAGTTCCTGACATGTAGTGGAATCTGGTTCCATATGTTTGGTCCTGAGTCCGTCAAAGATTTTCTATTAAATTCTATTCTAGGTTTAGGCATGCTAAGTGTATGCTGTGCGGTAGATCTTAAATTTGTATTGGTTGATGATGTGAATTGATTAGTCATATATTCCGGGAATTCTTTGTACATAAGTATAGCCTTTTTGTATGTAATTCGATCTTGAAATTTCATCCATTAAAGTTCCTGAAAGAGTTCCTCACTTGGTGTGTCATATGTTTTGTCCAAGATATTTCATGCAGATCTTTTTTCGGATTTTATATATTGTTTAAAAGCTTGTCACTACAGTTACGCCAAATTGTACAACAATAATCAATATGAGGCAAAATGTAGGCATTGTAAAAGAGTTTTTGCACATGTGTATTGAGGAAGCGTTTAATTTGAAGCAGAAGGTAAAGTAAAGAATTGCATTTTTTAAGTACTTTTTCAACTTAGATTTTTCATTTGAGATTATAGTCAACTTGTATGCCTAGTAGTTTTTCGACTTCAGAAAAAACAATGCTGTGGATGTGAAGAACAAGGTTATTGTTATTATTGAGTTCTAGTGATTTTTATTAGTTGGTGAAATTATCATAGCCTTTGTTTTTTGTGGATTTGGCATCATTGAAGTTCTCTGACACAACTAATCTATAGTATTTAGGCTACTTTAAATAGACTGAATTACTGCATTCACATTAAGTCCAACTGCACAAGTTGTGTCATCCGCTAACAAGTCAGTTGATGAGGCGTTTAATTGCATTGGTAGGTCATTAACATAGAGGATAGCACCTAGCACTGATGCAAGATCTGAAATAGGTAGCACCATTATTATAGAGATAATAGTTTGCAGCCATGCTGCATAGAAATACCAAAATCCCCCCATTTACCAAAATCTATTGTATTTTACCAAAATCACCCGAAATATACAAAAGATGTTGCTTATTTACACATTAGTATTAAAAACACCGAGGGATATTGTACTGCTCCAGCAATACTGTAAAGCAATTGCATAACAAATACAGCTGTTTGCGTATTGAAATCCCTCTAAATTGTAATAATAATAATAATATACTTTATTTAAAGAGGGAAACACAGTTAGTAACACTATAATCTTCCCTGTGGCCCTCAACAAAGAACATCAAAACAAGTGATGTGATTAATGCCAAAATCCTGTTCATTTACATAGACAAATACAATTTTTACTGTTGATCTTCCTTCTATCGCCATAGTTTAAATAGAAAGAGTATTCATAAATTTATTTATAAAAAAAAATATATATTTAATCACCAATACTAGTTGAAATCCCCATCATAACGGTCGGCTGTATGGCGAAATCTGTCTAGTTTATAGCCTTTAAATGCGGAAATCCCTTTCGTTAAGATAAAAAGATTCAACTGACAGAGTGGCAACTATCATTATTGTCTCTATGTAAAGATGTTACATAACGCCTTTAAACGTTTAGGATGCAAATATTCAAAAGATAAAATCGCATTTAGAGTACAGAAACCTAGACTATATTTATTGTAGATCTTTGTACTATCAGCAGTTTTAAAAAAAGATTATTCATAACTAATAGGTCGAAATTTGCTATGTAGCATTCGGCTATTTGCATATCAAAATCCCTCTTGTTTATGGTATATAAAAGCTGAAAATCCCTTTCAATCAGATGGAAAAATGCATTAGAGCTATTAAATTTCTATTAAGATAAAGGCATAGTTCAAAAAATAAATTATTAATATGGGTAAAAAAATTGATGTTTCCCATCAATAGGTAATGTGTATGGACTTTGCAAAACCGTTTTTCCAAAAATTGTGTCTGGAGTGGATTTTTCGATGCAGTCACAATTCTGCTACATTTGGATTGGATGAAAAGAAAATATTGAAACAAAAAAAACTTCTAGAGGAAATAATTAAATATGATAATACGTACTCGATAAAGGAACAAGCACAAGTAATTTTATAAGTGATAATTTGCATGTAATAACACTCGTCATCTATTTTTAGTATGAGTTCAAATAAATACTGATAAGGGTTTTCTGACTAACTGAAAGTTATAAATCCAAATTTCTGTAATATGACGCCATTCTAAAATAGCGTAACGCAAATGATGAATAAATAACCAAAAGGAAAGCGACAGAAAGGATAGTTTGACTCGGCACAAAGTACCGTAAATATTATGGAATCATTTCTTTGGAAGTACATTATGAAGGGCAAGCTGATTATTTTTTGTACCTGTCATCATAATTTCATGGACTTAAAATCTTGGCCATATGTTAACTAGAACTATCACTGAACGTGATTAATACCCCCGAACGTCGCCCTGATAGGAAAGGTAGTGGAATATAAAATATAAAGATAATCTCCGGACAAGAAAAAAGTAAGAAAGGGCGATGAAAATTATTCTACTTACAAGAAAATGTAATAAAGGGCAATAAATCTGTAATGAGCTAAAATAGAGTTATGGTTATTAAATTCCATCCAGTAGTTTTGAAAATTTTTAATGTTCAACAAAAAGTAACAAAGGGCAATAACTCTGTAATTATGTAAATTAGAGTTATGGTTTTTGTACACTGCACTTCCGTTTATTGTGCTCTACCATTGTATACAGTTTTATAAGATTCCATCTATTAGTATTAAGTAATTCTCCGGACAAGAAAAAGTAACAAAGGGCAATAACTCTGTATTTAGGTAAAATAGAGTTATGATTCCTGTACACAGCACTTCCTCTCAATGTGTTGTATCATCGTTTGAAGTTTAATTAAATTCCAACAATTAGTTTTAAAGTTATGCTCTGGACAAGACTCTACGGACAAGAAAAAGTAACAAAGGGCAATTGTATGAAGTTTTATTAGATTCCATCTATTATAGTTATTAAGTAATTCTCCGGACAAGAAAAAGTAACAAAGGGCAATAACTCTGTATTTAGGTAAAATAGAGTTATGATTCCTGTACACAGTACTTCCTCTCAATGTGTTGTATTATCGTTTGAAGTTTAATTAAATTCCAACAATTAGTTTTAAAGTTATGCTCTGGACAAGACTCTACGGACAAGAAAAAGTAACAAAGAGCAATTGTATGAAGTTTTATTAGATTCCATCTATTAGTTATTAGGTAATTCTCCGGACAAGTAAAAGTAACAAAGGGCAATAACTCTGTTATTAGGTAAAGTAAAGTTATGGTTCCTGTACACCGCACTTCCTCTCAATGTGTTGTATCATCGTATGAAGTTTTACAAAATTCCAACGATTAGTTTTAAAGTTATGCTCCGGACAAGACTCTACGAACAAGAAAAAGTAACAAAGGGCAATAACTATGTAAATTAGAGTTATGGTTCTTGTACACTGCAATTCCCCTCGTTGTGCTCTACCATATGAAGTCTTATTAAATTCCAACAATTAGTTTTAAAGTTATGCTCCCGACAGGACTCTACGCACAAGAAAAAAATAACAAAGGGCAATAACTCTGTAATTATGTAAATTAGAGTTGTGGTTATTGTACACTGCACTTCCTCTCATTGTGCTATACGAGAATATGAAGTTTTATTATATTCCATCTATTAGTTATTTAGTAATTCTCCGGACAAGAAAAAGTAACAAAGGGCAATAACTTTAGGTAAAGTAGAGTTATGGTACCTGTACACCGCACTTCCTCTCAATGTGTTGTATCATCGTATGAAGTTTTATTATATTCCAACAATTAGTTTTAAAGTTATGCTCCGGACAAGGAAAATTGCATCAGACAAACCAGCCAACGGTGCCACAGGGTGACTCCAATACACCCCCTCTAAATTTTGTTTATCGGGGGTATAAATATATGTTTAACTGGATGATGATTTTTATTTTCTTTCCTTAGGACGGTAGGACTCATGCTGCAAGCAAGGGGCTAACTGCAGTTCACGGGGAATGATTTAAATTCCCGAAATTGGTAGCACCTATACAGACTAACTATTTAATACTCATATTAGATTAAATCATCTACAGGTAAAATCCACATCATAACAATGCAGGTTTTTTTTTGGTCATTTTTATAGCCAATAAAGGGTCATGTTCCCAATGGCAAAAAGTATGTTTTTTCCCAAATTTTTCAATAAAAATTCTCAATCGGAAGTTTAAAACAAAATCGAGAGAAAACAAGAGCACCGCCTGCGGAAGCCTGACGCTCGTCTCATATTATCCTTTTATGGTTTATTTATTTTATATAAAAAATATTCAAATTCGGAAAGAATATTTACATGTTATAATGACTGCACACAACTGCTATTTTTCAAGTATTGAAACAAGATTAACTATGTGGAAATAAATACAAGCTCATATATACATGATAAGGAAGATCTTCACGTTGGATGCCTGTCACAATCAGTGAAGATCATGAGCTGAATCTTGTGTATACAATGGATATGCAAATTATATTGGTACATTAAGTCAACTTTAACTAAAGATATTGAATATATTACTATTTTCCTATTTTTAGTAACTCTTAAGATATTCATAATATGTTGAAGGACATTATGTTTTTATAGTTTGGGAAAAAATTGAAATCAATGAAACAAACAAGAATTACGCGTAATTAAATGTCTTCCTGTCCCCTGCTTTGACTATCAATGCAAGAGTAAAAGACAAAAAGTAAAATAACAAAGCTATAACTTTGAGCTAAGCACAAAGTTCAAAAATACGAGAAATTAAAAAAAAAAAAAAATCGACCTGAATTGTTCAAAAACACAAGATATTCGAGAAAGAAGAAGAAAGAAAGAAAAGAAAGAAAAAAAAAAAAAAAAAATACAAGTGCAAAGTTAAAAAAATACCAAATTTAAAATTTTTTTTTTTAGCTAATTGCAAAATTCTATTTTTTTTTTTAGCTAAACGCAAAGTTAAAAAATACAAGAAATTAAAAAAAAATAACAAAATACAAAAGTTTTTTCCTGAAATCTTTTTGATATGTTGAAGTACTTAATTTATGAAATTATTCCAACAAAATATAAAGAAGCTATGTCCAATTCTCAAAATCCACCATAAATCAAGTGATTTACCTAAAAATAAGAGGTCACACTCAGCATACAATGTCCAGAATGTTATTAGATGTAACTATATTCCAAATATGTAAGCCCTAGTACCAGTACTTATCGAGAAAGAAGATATGTCCAATTCTCAAAATCCACCAAAAATCAAGTGATTTACCCCAAAAATAAAGGTCACACTCAGCATCTTCAGCATACAATGTGCAGAAGGGTATTAGATGTAACTATATTCCAAATATGAAAGCCTTAGTACCAGTACTTATTGAGAAACAAGAGGGCCATGATGGCCCTGGAATCGCTCACCTGATTTTTTTTTTCACTTTAGCTATATAAGCCGCGCCATCTGGCGGACATAGTTTCCGACCAATCGACTTGGCTTGAAGGAATCTGATAGAGGGTCACCCTAGGAACATTTCTACAAAATTATTTGAAAATCGGCCTGACACTTTTGGAGGAGAAGATTTTTTAAGTTTTCACTATAGCCATAAAAGGCAAAATAGCCCCGACCCCTTGTGGCCATGTTTTTTGACCAATCAACATGGCTTGAAGGAATCTGATAGAGGGTCATCCAAGGAACATTTCTACAAAATTATTTGAAAATCGGCCTGACACTTTTGGAGAAGAAGATTTTTTAAGTTTGCACTATAGCTATATAAGGCAAAATAGCCCCGCCCCCCCTGGCGGCCATGTTTTTCGACCAATCAACATGGCTTCAAGGAATCTGATAGAGAGTCACCCAAGGAACATTTCTACAAAATAAGTTCAAAATCTGCAAACCAATTTGGGAGGAGAAGAATTTTGAAGTTTTTTTCGTTTCGTTGCCATGGAAACCAGAATTCTGCATGGATCCCAATAAATTGAAGGAATTCTGGTGAGGTCATTGAGAGGATGCTTTCTGTGAAGTTTCATCCCAATTGACCCACTGGTTAATGAGGAGAAGATGTTGAAGATTTTTTAAGTTTTCACTATAACCATAAAAGGCAAAATAGCCCCGCCCCCTGGCGGCCATGTTTTTCAACCAATCAACATGGCTTGAAGGAATCTGATAGAGGGTTACCCAAGGAACATTTCTACAAAATTATTTGAAAATCGGCCTGACACTTTTGGAGGAGAAGATTTTTTAAGTTTGCACTATAGCCATATACGGCAAAATAGCCCCCCCCCCCCTGGCGGCCATGTTTTTCGACCAATCAACATGGCTTGAAGGAATCTGATAGAGAGTCACCCAAGGATCATTTCTACAAAATAATTTGAAAATCGGCCTGACACTTTCGGAGGAGAAGATTTTTTAAGAATTTTGAAGTTTTTTTTCATTTCGTTGCCATGGAAACCAGAATTCTGCATGAATGTTGACGGACGACGGACAACGGACGCCGGACATAGGGCGATCACAATAACTCACCCTGAGCACTTCGTGCACAGGTGAGCTAAAAAACAAACAAAAACGACTTTAACGTTTAGCTAAACGCAAAGTTAAACAAGAGGGCCAAGATGGCCCTAAATCGATCACCTAATTGTTAGTAAATTAGTAGCAAATATTTAACTGCAAATATCTGGGAAAATTTTATCAGGGAGTGTAAATGAAACTGCAAAGGAGTGGACACTTCTCAAGAAACAGCTTATCAGTAAAGGCCATTTATATGTAAAGGCCATTTATATCTTGAAATCTAACAAGAACATAAGAATGGAATTATAAAGTTTTTGTCATTTTGCACCTTTCCTAATGCCGCCTTGCTGCCCTGTTTTTCAACGAAATCAATATGGCCTCAACAGTTTATTTAGAGGGTCACTTAAGGAACATTTCTACCAAATTATCTTGCAATCGCACAAGTAGATTATGGAGGAAAAGGATTTTAAAATTTGGGTATTTTTCTCACTTTCTGATGCCGCAGCAACCAAAGTTATCAATGGAATTTAAATTCTTGAACATTCTTGATTCGTATTATATTTTCTTAAAATCAGACAAACACTTTCATAAAAATGGAATTTTCGAATTCGGCTCAGGTAATCTAACAAGAGGGCCATGATGGCCCTGGAATCGCTCACCTGATATTTTTTTTTTAACTTTAGCTATATAAGCCCCGCCCCCTGGCAGTCATAGTTTCCGACCAATCAACTTGGCTTGAAGGAATCTGATAGAGGGTCACCCTAGGAACATTTCTACAAAATTATTTGGAAATCTGCCAGACACTTTTGGAGGAGAAGATTTTTTAAGTTTTCACTATAGTCATATAATGCAAAATAGCCCTGCCCACTGGCGGCCATGTTTTTTGACCAATCAACATGGCTTGAAGGAATCTGAAAGTGGTCATCCAAGGAACATTTCTACAAAATTATTTGAAAATCGTCCTGACACTTTCGGAGAAGAAGATTTTTTAAGTTTTCAATATAGCCATATAAGGCAAAATAGCCCCGCCCCCCCCCCCCCCCCCCCCCCCCCCCCCCCCCCCCCCCCCTGGTGGCCATGTTTTTCGACCAATCAACATGGCTTGAAGGAATCTGATAGAGGGTCATCCAAGGAACATTTCTACAAAATTATTTGAAAATCAGCCTGACACTTTCGGAGGAGAAGATTTTTTAAGTTTTCACTTTGGCCTTATAAGGCAAAATAGCCCCGCCCCCTGGCGGCCATGTTTTTCGACCAATCAACATGGCTTGAAGGAATCTGATAGAGGGTCACCCAAGGAACATTTCTACAAAATTATTTGAAAATCGGCCTGACACTTATTGAAGAGAAGATTTTTTAAGTTTTCACTATAGCCATAAAAGGCAAAATAGCCCCGCCCCCTGGCGGCCATGCTTTTTGACCAATCAACATGGCTTGAAGGAATCTGATAGAGGATCACCCAAGGAACATTTCTATAAAATAATTTGAAAATCGGCCTGACACTTTTGGAGGAGAAGATTTTTTAAGTTTGCACTATAGCCATATAAGGCAAAATAGCCCCGCCCCCCCTGGCGGCCATGTTTTTCAACCAATCAACATGGCTTGAAGGAATCTGATAGAGGGTCACCCAAGGAACATTTCTACAAAATTATTTGAAAATCGGCCTTACACTTTCGGAGAAGAAGATTTTTTAAGTTTTCACTATAGCCATATAAGGCAAAATAGCCCCGCCCCCCCTGGCGGCCATGTTTTTCGACCAATCAACATGGCTTGAAGGAATCTGATAGAGGGTCATCTAAGGAACATTTCAACAAAATTATTTGAAAATCTGCCAACCAGTTTGGGAGAAGAAGAATTTTGAAGTTTTTTCGGTTTCGTTGCCATGGAAACCAGAATTTTGCATGGATCCCAAAAATTTGAAGGAATTCTGGTGAGGTCATTGAGAGGATGCTTTCTGTGAAGTTTCATCCAAATTGACCCACTGGTTACTGAGGAGAAAAAGTTGACGCACGACGGACGACGCACGACGGACGACGCACGACGCACGACGGACGCCGGACAAAAGGCGATCACAATAACTCACCTTGAGCAAAGCTCAGGTGAGCTAAAAATACAAGAAATGAAAAAGCAAAAAATCCAAATGTTTGACCCAAAATCCCGTTTGATATGTTGAAGTACATTATTTATGAAACATGTGTGCACAATATAAAATTAATCTAACAAAAAATGAGGGAGCTATGACCAAATCTCAAAGTCACCCAAAAACCACCAAAATCATGTTTTTTACCCCAAAAAGATTGAATGGGGTTTAACGCAGTTTTTAACAATTTCTCAGTTATATCACGGCGGCCAGTTCACCTACTCATGCATTTCCTAGTTTTCTCACACCAGTACTCCACACAACAATCTTCCCAAGCAACTGGCTGCTTTTCCACATAGACTTAGCCCATTGGTGGAAGACGAATGACGCATGTCGCATTGACTTTTGTCAATCGTCGGAAAGAAAGTTGGCCGAGCCGGGATTCGAACTCACAACCCCTGGATTGACAGCCCGCGTCGCTACCGACTGAGCTACCAGCCCCAAAAAGAAGGTCAAACTCAGTATCTTTAGCATACAATGTGAAGAAGGGTATTAGATGAACAAGTTTTCCAAGTTTCAAAGTATTATGTTTGATAGTTTCCATGTAAGTGACATGTAAGTGACCTAAACGCAAAACTTAACCAACGCCGACGACGACGATCAAGTGACGACAATAGCTCGTCTTTTTTTTTCAAAAAATCAGACGAGCTAAAAAACAAAGAAGAAAATATAAACAATTGTTTTGTCCCTGACATGTCTGTTCACAGAGACATACAATCCAGGTATCATATGGAAGCCGGCGATGTTTCCTGTCAATAGGTAATGTGTATGAACTTTGCAAAATTTTGCTATACCTTCTTTCCAAAAATTGTGTCCAGAGTTGATTTTTTGATGCAGTCACAATTCTGCCACGTTTTGATTGGATGAAAAGAAAATATTGAAACAAAAAAACTTTTAGAGGAAAGATTTAAATATGATAATACGTACTTGATAAAGGAATGAGCACAAGTAATTTTATGTGTGGTACTTTTCGTTTAATAACACTCGTCTTCTATTTTTAAAACGAGTTCAAATAACAACTCATAAGGGTTTCCAAATTCCTGTAATATGACGTCATTCTATTAGCGTAACGCAAATGATGAATAAATAACCAAACGGAAAACAACAGAAATTATAGGAAACGTTAGTTTGACTTGTTACAAAATTAATGTAGTTCCGTAAATTATGGAATCGTTTCATTTGAAGAACTTTATTAAATTCTTGGCCATATCTTAAAGTTAAATATAAGCTTAAGCTGATGATGATTTTTATTTTCTTTGCTTTAATAGGTCGGTAGGACTCATATTAAATTGACGTAAATAACTGATCATGAGGGGCTTACTGCAGTTCACGGGGAATTATTTACAGAGCACAAAAGTTAATAAATGTTTACCCGAAATAAGTAGCACCTATACTCATATTAGAAGCTTATTTTTAATGAAAAAGTTCTCAATGTTGCCAAAAATACACAAAAATTCCCAATTCAATGGGTATAGGTCATATTCCCAGTATTACAAAACAAGAGGACCATGATGGCCCTGGATCGCTCACCTTAATTATACAATGTACTGTTTAATATGCAAAACACATCAAGACAATTATTCTGAATGCAACCTCCAGTGTTAACAAGATTTTCCTTCATTTGGCCTTGTGATCTATAAATTATTTTTCCTGATATGACCCATATTCCAACATGGACTAGATATCATCAAAACAACATTCTGACAAATTTTCAACTTGCTCAAAGTAAAAATGCGGCCTCCGGAGTTTGAACAATATTATACAATTATGGACTTTTCAGCTGTTATACATGATGTGATATGCACCAAAAAAATCATTATTGACCGAGGCGATAGCCGAGGTCAATAATGATTTTTTGGTACATATCAACATCATGTATAACAGCTGAAAAGCGGCTTGCCCATAACTGTTTTATTGTATAACCCTCAATTTATCATATATTCGTTTTGATATTGATCAACTTAAAAGAAAACAGAGGACCACTCAAGGAACATTTATGTTGTATGTTGTATTTCTGTCTCATGATAACAGTACGTTTTCGACATGATAACAGTCTAAAACGCGATTCTAAAATGTTGGTAATGCGTGCATTACGTCATTTAAAAAAAAATACGTCACCGTAATGACCACTCGGAAGTTTACGTGGTCATTCGGAACGCGCCTCGGAAAATTCCGTAACGTACGGATAAAGGCGAAGGATATTAATAGGCGGCTCGTGGGATTCCCCGGTCTTCCCCTGTTACTATTTATAAAACTGGTCAATATCAGAAAAAAACTGTCAATATCGCTAGATATTTTTTCTAAAAAATTACTTTTTAGCCAATGAAAAGGCGTCTATTTATAGGTTATATAATAATTTCCTTTATTGACCTTGTTTCTGACCCCCATATGACCCATATTCGGAACTTGAACTAGATATCATGTAGACAAACATTCTGACCAAATTTCAAGATGCTTAAGCAAAAAATGCTGCATCCAAAGTGTTAACAAGATTTTCCTTCAGTTTGGCCTAGTAACCTAGTTTTTGACCCAGCATGACCCATATTCGAACTTGGCCTAGATATCATTCAGTTAACATTCTGACCAAATTTCAAGCTGCTGTAGCAAACTTCTACAGAGTTAACAAGATTTTCCCTCAATTTGGCCTAGTGACCTAGTTTCTGACTCAATATGACCCATATTTAAACTTGACCTACATATCATCAAGACAAACATTCTGATAAAGTTTCAACATGCTCAAGTTGAAAATGTGGCCTCTAGAGTGTTAACAATATTACCCTTCAATTTGGCCTAGTGACCTAGTTTTTGACCCGGCATGACCCGTATTCGAACATGACCTAGATATCATTAAGCTCAACATTCTGACTTAATTTCAAGCTGCTGAAGCAAAAAATACAGCTTCTACGGTGTTAACAAGATTTCCCTTCAATTTGGCCTAGTGACCTAGTTTTTGACCCGGCATGACTCGTATTCGAACATGACCTAGATATCATTCAGCTCAACATTCTGACTAAATTTCAAGCTGTTGAAGCAAAAAAATGCAGCTTCTACAGTGTTAACAAGATTTCCCTTCAATTTGGCCTAGTGACCTAGTTTTTAACCCGGCATGACCCATATTCGAACTTGACCTAGATATTTTAAAGACAAACATTCTGACAAAATTTCAAACTGCTGAAGCAAAAATTGCGGCTTCTGGAGTGTTAACAAGATTTTCCTTTAATTTGACCTAGTGACCTACTTTTTGACCCGACATGACCCATGTTCAAACTTGACCTACATATCATCAAGACAAACATTCTGATAAAGTTTCAACATGCTCAAGTTGAAAATGTGGCTTCCAGAGTGTTAACAAGATTTCGCTTCAATTTGAACTAGTGACCTCGTTTTTGACCTCATATGGCCCAGTTTCGAACTTGTCCAAGATTTGATGGAGATAAATGTTCTGATACACTTTCATGAAGATTGGATGCAAAATGTAGCCTGTAGAGTGTTAACAAGCTGAAATGTTGACGACGCATGACGGCCAAAATGTGATCACAATAGCTCACCTTGCACTTCGTGCATAGGTGAGCTAAAAACCACCTACAATGACTGAATGCATGTAGCTTACTGTCTATAAAACCAGGGTCTTTCAAATAGTATGGTCCGGAAACAAACGAGCGTAGTTCTCGAAAGAAACTGCCTCGCATCACGTGACCAACATCCGGAGAACCCGCCATTTTGAAAACCAAAGAAAATTATCAAGTTTTTAAACTGCGTATATATATCGATTTTAACCAATCAATTTGACCATCAAAGTCATCCTTAATGCAATATCAGTATTCCATTTTCTTTACATGAGAGTATTTTGTCCCGATGTTTCTTTTTAGGTGGATTATGATTGGAAAGTGGAATTCATACGAACGACTTTGTTTACAAATGACCGAAAGCTGAAACCCGATCTCTTTTTGTCATTACTTTCCTACTTGCATGATGTTCATGGGGCTAATATAGCGGCCTTTTCTCTTTGATTTAAGCCTAATTCACTTATAAATGTCTTAGATTTTCATATTTCACCCGTATTTTCGTTTTCTTAGATCAGTTCAAAATCTCAAAAATCTAAAAACATGGCGTTTTATATGCACGATACTGTGATATTTGGAAACAGTTTTTCAATGTGTTTTAAGGATCATTGATGGAAAATTGGTAATTGAAATGTAAATTAAGGGTTGTTTTTCAAATGTTATGAATTAGATTTTCGTTTTTTTTTTAGTTTATATAATCATTTCTTAGATATCAATTATTGGTAAAAATGCTCTTCCAAAATACCGGTTAATTCACTAAGCGATGTTTCCCGTCAATAGGTAATGTGTATGAACTTTGCAAAAAATTGCTATACCGTCTTTCCTAAAATTGTGTCCAGAGCGAACTTTTCGATGCAGTGATATGCAGTCACGATACTCGTACGTTTTCATTGGATGAAAAGAAAATATCGAAACAAAAAAAACTTCTAGAGGAAATAATTAAATATGATAATACGTACACGATAAAGGAACAAGCACAAGTTATTTTATGTGTGATAATTTGCGTGTAATAACACTCGTCGTCTATTTCTAAAACGAGTTCAAATAACAACTTGTAAGGGTTTTTTGACTTTCCGGAAGTTATAAATCCAAATTTCTGTAATATGACGTCATTCTATTAGTGGTGCAGAGGTAGAGCGTCGGCCTCTTGTATCAAAGGTCCCTGGTTCGAGTCCCGTGATGAGCGGGTCCTGACTTTTTTGTTTTTTTTGTTTGTTATTTTGTTTTCGTTTCGTTTTGGTATTTTGATTTGTTAATTCATTGTATTTGGTTCGAAACATTGTATGTATGTTTATAATCAATAAATATGTTCTATGTTCCTGACTTTGGGATTTAAGTCTCCAGGAAGCAGACATCGAGCGTGATTAATATAAGCTGAAAGCTTGTTTCACAATCGATGTAATATAAATAAGTTTAAACTTAATGAACCAAAAGGAAAACGACAGAAAGTATAGGAAACGTTAGTTTGACTGGTCACAAATGTAGTTCCGTAAATTATGGAATCGTTTTATTTGGAGTACTTTATGAAGGGCAAGTTGATTATTTGTTGTACCTGTCATCATAATTTCATGGATGTAAAATCTTGGCTATATTTTAAAGTTAAATATAAGCTTAACCTGATGATGATTTTTATTTTCTTTGCTTAGGTCGGCAGGACTCGTAATTGACGTAAATAACTGATCGTGCTGCAAGCAAGGGGCTAACTGCAGTTCGCGGGGAATTATTCACCGATCACAACATATAATAAATGTTTACCCGAAATAGGTAGCACCTATAATCATATTAAATACACGGTGTGATAAACACTTCCAGGTAAAAATCGACAACCGAGACGAGATATCCAGTACGATAAGAAGTTTATATAGGGCATTTCTAGACCATACTATTTGAAAGACCCTGATAAAACTAAAGGCAGAAGTCCCTTTAAAAAAGTTAGAAAATGCAACAAGTGCTTCCCTTAAGGACATATTATTATGCAATTTTGTAGATTTGCATTTTGGGTGGAGTTTGGTAAATAAGGGTACTGTATTTGGCCATTTCGATGCACAGCTCCAGCCGAATAGTACGATTATATCGCAGTGGTACAAAATCTCCGTATAAATTTATTGTTCAATACCTGATGCCTTCCCATATTTAGCGTACATGTGCCTTAAATACGAACGTCGAAGTGGTTGATTCTCACGCATTTCGTCCATATCAAATGTTTGACCTTTCATTATGGTTTTTCGAAAAGGTGTCATTCTTGACACATCCCGTAATTTATTTATTTCTTCCTCGATGTCAACTTCTGATTCTTCAGGAACAGTTGAATACTTTGTCCTCGAACATATTACAGATGCAAATCCATCTAAGCCTGAGTTAAAATAAAGTATTTTCCAAAACTTAAGTTCTTGAAATGTTTTTCTTATGGGCGCAGCCATTTTAATATTTTCGTTATGAGAACCAATTAGAAGTTTCCTTACAAATTCATTGCATTGAAATTTAGCCAATCAAATCAGATAAAACATTTAGTTTTCCCGGACACGTGTATTAGACTGGTTCACGAACGGCTGTCACATAAAGTCCTTGTTTTGAAAACGATTGCATGTATTTGTTTATTCACTAGTTAAATACATGTTCAAGCATCCAATAACTAGGCTGTTTGTGTCAACTGTATACCAGTCGCAAACATCTCACTGAATACGACACAGATATGGCCGAAACAGCAGATGTGCCGGTTTTAAATGAAACATTAAATGCTACAGCAGAAAATGTTACGGGGAAAATTCCATCGAGTCCAGAGGGTATGGCCATGGCTTACAGTAGCCTGGTTATCATGGCATTAATCCCAATTTATCTGGGTGCTTTTCGTTCAGTGAGGTACCATAGGGAACAAAAGGTAGGGATATTTCTATTACCATATTGAAGATTTTCATACAGAACTCTAGTTTGTATCACAGAGTTGTAATTTAAAGAAAAATACACTGTCTTCTTGGTAGAATCTGTATGATGTTCTGTAACAGTTTATACACCATACGGTGAATCAGGATTCTTTTGTGAGAACGGAGGTCCAGCCCACATCTAATCACACTTAATACATTAACTGATCATTGAAAAAGACAAGTTTTGTGACTCCATTAATAATAAGACAGCTTTTGAATGTTAAAAGTACACAATTATAAAATATGAGTAAAAGAAATATAAAAATGATAAAATGTAACATATTGTCAATGCTCAATGATTCACTCTATATTTTTTTTTTTTTAACTTCCTTGTTGGAGCACTGGTTAGAGTGTCCGCCTCGGCCGTGGGAGGTCATGGGTTGGTTCCCCGGCTGGGTCATACCAAATACTTTAAAAATTGTAATTATGGCTTCCCTCCCTGGGGTTCAGGGTTGCGCTTTAGCATTACGACTGTTGACTGGCTGGTGTCAGGATAAATTGATCAGTAGGAGTAGGACTGGAATATTTCCCAGGAAATGCTGTGATATAACTGAAAAATTGTTGAAAGCGTCAATCAATTTAACTTAAAGGGTCTTGCATGATTTTACAGTTGTCTGTAAATGGGCGTTAGTAAGTGTAAGAAAAAAGTTATGCTCATACTAATAGTAGAGAGGGTATCGGTTCAAAAAGGCCAAAAACGTAAAAGGAACGGGTCAAAAAGGACCAGGTCAGAAAGGCCCACTTTAACAATACACAGGGACTGCTCTTGGTTTGATTTTGCTTTCGCCACCACTATCACCAAATTGAAAAAAAAATACCACTTTTACCCTTCTGCACATTCAGACATGTGATCTCTCCCGATATCGGCGGAAGCTCCTGATTTGAAGCCTTATTTAAAGCTGCTCCCACTCATCTCCCGCCAAGATATACCTTAGTTAAAACATATCCACGTAAATGCCAAAGTTTTACATCATCCAGTGGTGTTAAGCGATATTGACTTTCTGGGTAAAGGCTTAAGTTGTGTTGTATGTAAACAACCTGTACACAGTAATGTGTAAAATTACAGAAAATTTTGCCGTCAAAAAAGCTCCCTCTTTGGGACACCAATCTCCCTACCAAAAATATCAAATCTCCCTAGTTGGGTTCAGGAAAATATCACATGTCTGCACATTGTACGCTGATGATGCTGAGTGTGACCTTTTTTGGGTGTAAAACACTTGAATTTTGGTGGATTTTGAGAATTGGACATAGCTACTTCATATTTTTTGGGATTAATTTCAAATTGTGAACACACATTTCATATTAAATAAAGTACTTCAACATATCAAACAGGTTTCGGATTAAACGTTTGTCTTTTGTTAATTTTTTTTTTATTTCTTGTACTTTTGAACTTTGCGTTTTGCTCAATCTTTTTTTTTTTTAATTTCTTGTATTTTTGAACTTTGCGTTTTGTTAAAAAAAAAATTATTTCTTGTATTTTGTTAACTTTGCATTTAGGTCATTTTTTTATTTTGTCAGGATGAACTGGAAGGGTCAACTCTACAAAGAAGAAAGATAGGGAAATATTGCAATCTTTAAGAAAAATATTCACTAATTAAGTAAATATTTTAAATATGCAATGTAATACTCAACAAACAGATTTGATTGTATTTCTATAATATAAAAGAACAAGTTACAATCAAGTTTGCGTAATATTACAGTTGAGATCCTTTAACCCTTTCCCTCATATAGATGCTTTCTGACGCCTCTGCAGCAGACGGCTTTTTGACAACATAGTGACAAAAGAATAAATTGCTCAAAACGAGCAATTTCTCCTTTTGCCACAATGTTTTCCACTTTTAGTCATAGGTTACCCATTCAATTCAAGAGATTTTTCTATTTTTAGACAAAATATGTTCAAAGTCGTCTGCTGCAGAAGTGTCGTATGAGGGAAAGGGTTAAAAAAGACAGTGAGCATCTTCAATTTGTCATGGCAGTTTGCATAAACTAGAAAAGTAAAAACTAAGCAGAGTAGCAAAGTGAAAACAGTTTAAACTTGTTAAATTTAATTTTGAAAAAGAAAAAGGTTGGGGTATCCATCAACAACACAATGTAAAATATACCCAGAAAGGATGGGAACCAGAGCATTAAAACAATATTACAGTATAGCTTTTTTAGACCCTTAGATCAGTTTTGCATGATGGAAATGAAAAACTTGACCATTAACCTACATAGCTGTATCAGAGTTGAATGTCTTTGAATAATAAAGGATATTTATTCAAATTTAGTTATATAACTATTCAATCACTGTAGTATGTTGCATATTCTGTTAACCCTCATACAACAAATCTGCAGCAGACTGATTTGAAAACTTAGTGACAAAAACCTGAAAAACCTCCATAAAAGATAGCTTAATTGATAAATAAAGTTGAAAGCATTGTGGCCAAAGGAGAAATCCCCTTTGGCCACAATGTTTTCAAAAGTCGTCTGCTGCTATTGATTCAAAATGTGTCTGCAGGTGGGAAATGGTTAAAATAATTTATCTTCTTCATTTAACAGGCTAATGGAGAGAAACCGGAAACAATGACAAGCAAAGATGCAGCAATGTTCCCAATCATTGCAAGTTGCACGCTTTTTGGCATTTACATCATTTTCAAGGTAAGTGCTTCTATTGGAATGTAATGATACATATAAACCATGATAATAGACACCAGCTCAAAAGTATTTGTTTACTTGTGTACTAGTCTAGTAATTCCTAAAAATATCTTGGAGCATTTTTGTTCCATCTAGAACCCTTGTTTCTATTTAAAAGTGATAGAATCTGATGTAAAAAAAGCACCAAAACATCTGAAACTTCTGGTCAAGTTTTAATACAGATAACAAAAATCACAAATTTTCCCAAAGTGATGATTCTCGGTAAGGATCTGCTTCAGATCATTATGTCTCCCCCATACATGGGGGTGACATATTGTTTTTGCCCGTTCCTTCCGTCCGTCCTTCCGTCTATCACACTTGTTTCCGCTCAATAACTGAAGAACACTTGGGTGTAGGAACTTCATACTTGGTATGACTGAAGAAAGCTTGGGCCGAGGAACTCCATACTTAATATGCATGTTGCCCATGCCCAGTAGAATACCATTATTGATTTTCAGGTCAGTACGTCTAAAGTCAAGATCACAGTGACCTTGAGCTGATAGGTCACAGTGAAAATGAGCTTAATAACTGTAGAATGCTTTGGCCATGGAAGTTAATACTTGGTGTGCAGGTTGGTCACCACCAACAGATACCTCTATTGATTTTGAGGTCACTAGATCAAAGGTCAAGGTCACATTGGTCATGGTCACAATGACATTGGGCTGAAAAATGGTTACCGTTTCCGCTCAGTAACTGAAGACTGCTTGGGCCCAGGAACTTCATACTTGGTATACAGAATGGTCATGACACCTTGACCTGAAAAATGGTTTCCGCTCTATAAATCTTAAAAAAATAACCACTTATCTTGTGCATCTTATGCAATACATGTCCTCTATTTTCTACATGTTAATAGGCCAAACTTCAGTCACAGTTACTTCATCTCTAGTCCAAAACTACAAAATTCATCTTCATCATTTCTTTTCCTTCCCTACGACCACACAAATGGGAAGACAAACGCTTTTTCAAAAAAGCAATCTCTAGTTAACATTGATTTTCAAGTCAAACAATACATTAATTAAATTGAAATATTCCGAAGTCAAGTTCATTGTATTCTTAGATGAAATATAAATAAGCATACCATTGCTTATGACTTTTTCCCACATACAACAAATCTGCAGCACATGACAGAAATCATCTCGGGGAGGATATGGAAAATGTTTTTAAATGAAAGTATAATTATCAAATACAGTGATTGTTTTTACAGGCATGTGGGAAATTATTATCCCATTTGTAGACCTATTTGATTTTTGCGTCGCCCTGCGTAGCATGGTAGGCACTTAGGGATTACTTTTTTTTTTATCTGGCGTCTGTCCGTCACACTTCCAATGAGCAGGTGCAGGTGACACACGTGCTCCGCGGAGCACTCCATTCTAGTTTTCATTTGGCACAATATTTTCAACCTCCAATAACTAGATTTTATAATTCTATCGCGGCACTACGGTCATGGTGGAGTGCCCTTGGGCAAGGCACATTTTCAAGCCTAGTACTGGTTTGTTTACCCAGGGATCATGAATAATTAAAATTAATTGCGCACTAAATGACCTTAGCTGTCGATGCGCCATAAAAAATATACATTCATTCATTATATTTCTAACTTTAATAGCGTTTGCGTAAATGTTTTTAAAGCCATCTGCTGCAGATCATTTATTCAATGTTGGAAAGGTTTAAATGTTAAAGACATTTATATATATTTGTTTGTGTTTCTCACATTAGTAGGGAAACGTAAGGGATCATTTCAGACTAGACGACCAACTTTTCACTTTTGGACATATTGGCAGTCTCTCACATGTGTTTTTTTTTAATCTTATTATGTAATAAATTTTGATTTTCTTGATTTCACTTTTTCAGTTATTTTCCAAAGACTATATCAACATGCTTCTTCAAGTATATTTCTTTTTTCTCGGTGTTCTGGCTCTAGCACACATAGCAAGGTAAGTTAAAATTGGTCATTATTTTTATCCCTATTTGTGTGACAACCGTCATCAACAATTTCTTTCAATTCTCCTCTTAAACTACTGGGTCCATTTCAACCGAACTACCCTGGAATGTTGTTCCTCTATAAAATAAGATTTAATAATAAAATTATATATGGTGATCTGATTGCTGCGACATCAGAAAGGGTGAACAAATATAAAACTTTGTAATTCCTCTCCTCAAAACTGCTGGCTGATTTCAAGGTCATTTCACATGAATTTCCATATATGACCATAATTTTCTATTTATCTTTTTTTGTGTTGCCTGCTTTGGCAGGCTGACACCTAGAGCAGTGTTGGGCCTTGCTTAGAATTTTAAAATACTTTATAGGGGACACCTGCAAAAAGAAAAGGACACAAAGATTCGAGAAAAGAAATTTTGTTTCCATTAACCTTTTACCATTTAGAAATTGCATATTGCTAATACAACAAAAATAGTTCATTCCGGGACATTAGATCTAAGTTTTAAGGGCAATGGAAAAGCCATGATCAACAGAGAGTGATAGTGCACATATTAAAACATCAATTTTCAGGTGCAATTTGGTTTATATAGAAAGTTTCAATTCAGAGTCTTAACATATTTGGCATTGCATTTTATCAGAACTTCCACTGTATTTATTTAGGCAAAGTGGGAAACATTTAACTGTTTCAATGTATGTTTTCAACCCTTCAACAAGTCATGAGCATGTGCTAGTGTTGATAACTAATGATTTTTTTTTTTATTTCATGATTCATGAATATTAATGACGAACAGATACCTGATCAATGTCTAATGAAATTAAATCATAATGACGCAACATTTGCTATAAATGGTAGAGAGATTTGTTTATATCTCTTTCTGCTTTTGTAATATAATAACAAGTTATGTTGTGTTTTGCAGTCCACTGTTACATCCATTTATACCATCCATATTTCCAAATGAAGATTACCATTTGACATTTATACAAGGAAAGAAAGAGAAGAAAGAAGGTATGGAATGAAATACAATGTTTTGTGTAACTGTGTCTATGTGGTTTAGTCCAGAATGTCTCATCTGTGATGACTTGTCAATTGTTAATCTACTGTGTACATATGATTTGTGCTGTAGAAAAATATGCCTTCTAACATTTGCGACCAGTGTAGATACATTTCCGTGTGTCACTACACTACTAACCTCGGACTGTACTGGTTGCCAGTTAGACACAGGTTCTTATAAACCTTTCCCAAATACCACAAATCTGCAGCAGGCGACTTTGAAAACAATCATGCTAAAATATCAAAATCTCAAGAAATGAAAGTATAGTTATTGAAAAAAAGAATGCGTCTGCAAGTGGGAAAGGGTTTAAGGGACTTTTGAAGGTTTTCACTGGACTTCATAGAAACAGTACGGAAGTGCAGACAGTCCTTTATCTACACTTGTCAAAATTATCACGATACTGATTATCTGGAGTGTGTTCATGTTTGTTAACTAATTTGACAAAATATGCATCCAAATAAAATATAAAAAATGTTGTTAAGTCGGAATATTAAACACTGGACATTTCTTCATTGTTTGCCCTGAATTGAAAAAAAACATTCAATAAATTTGCAGCAGATGGTTTTAAAAAAAATTGTTGCAAAAGAAGAAATAAAAAACTCATTATAAGCAATTTCTTCTTTTACCATACTGCTTTGTTGTTGTCTGCTGTAGAGGTTTCAGAAGGTGTCTGTAAGTGGTAAAGGGTTACTGAAAGCACTTGGTTGTTGTTACTACATGTACAATGATCTTGTTGCAAGATTTAATTACAACCCTTTTGTGTGAAACTATCAATTTCTTATTTCACTATGAAGTTTAATATAAATGTATTAATTGTAACCCCATATAGGAATACAGATAAAACCTATCATTTTATACAACATTGCAGAATTGGTCAACTGGAAGTTTGACAGAAAAGATGTGCTTGTTTTGTTTTTGTGTGGTATTATTGGGGTATGGTATCTCATCAAAAAGGTGAGTAAAGTTTACAATCACTGTTAACTGGTTAAAATGCTCTTGCTGGGATGTTTTTGGTAAACACAATAATCACAATGTTTGTTAAAGCATTGAAGGAGTATCTGAAAAAAATCCAAAAACTTCTCACATTTTTATCAAGGCATGTTACAGTTGATAAGGGTTCTTGTTGAAAGACTTTGTAACGTAACCTTTTTGTGTGAAACGATTAATAGTTAGCTTGACTGTTCGAAGAATATTTAGAGATGTACTACTCACCCTGGCGTTGGCGTCCACGTCACACCTTGGTTAAGGTTTTGCATGCAAGTACATTTCTACAACCCTACCCAACTATCACACCGATGTAGGTTATCAAGTAAGGTAACTCTATCCTGCATTTTATTCAAGTTAATCTGGTTTAAGTTTTTTGTCCAACTAAATTTAAGAGTCCATATCTCAGTATTTACTTGATGCATTTCATTGAAACTTTATACAACCCTACTCAACTATCAGAGTTAGATTTAGATAACTCTATCCTGCATTTTATGCAAGTTATGACCGTTTTGTTACTTAGACATTCTGGTTAAAGTTTTGTGTGCAATTACATAAAGAGAGCATATCTTAGTAACTACTTGATGCATTGCATTGAAAGTGTATACACCCCTTCCCAACCATCACACCTATGTTGATTTTCAAGTTAAATAACTCTATCCTGCATTTTATGCAAGTTATGGCCCTTGTTTGGACTTATAAATTCTGGTTAAAGTTTTGCATGCAACTACATTAAGAGACCATATCTTAGTAACTAGTTGATGCATTGCATTGAAACATAATACAGCCCTTCCCAACCATCACACCTAATTAAACAATCAAGTACGATAACTCTATCCAGCATTTTATGCAAGTCATGGCCCTTTTTTACATAGAAATTCTGGTTAAAGTTTTGCATTCAACTACATTAAAAGTCCATATCTCAGTAACTACTTGAAGCATTGTATTGAAACTTTATCCAACCCTTCCCAATGTCACAGCTATATACACAACCAATTAAGATAACTCCATCCTGCATATAATGCCAATTGTTGTCCTTTTTTTACTTAGAAATTATGGTTAAAGGTTTGAGTGCAACTACAATAGTCATGGTGGAGTGCCCTTGGGCAAGGCACGTTTTCTAGCCTAGTACTGGTTTGTTTACCCAGGGATCATGAACAAGTGAACTGTCGTCGTGATATAGCTGAAATAATGTTGAAAGCTGCGTTAAACCCTAATAATAAAAAATAAAAAAAGCAACTACATTAAGAGTCCATATCTTAGTAACTACTTAATGCATTCCATTGAAACATTAAACAACCCTTCCCAACCATCACACCTATGCAAATAATCTAGTTAAATAACTCTATCCTGCATATAATGCAAATTATCACCCTTTAATAAATTCTGGTTAATGTTTTGCATGCAACTATATTAGAGTCCATATCTCAGTAACTTAAATAAGCGATGGAATAGTCAAGCGCATTGTCCTCCGACAGCTCTTGTTTCTTTCACTATGACGCATGAAATAATTGTTTTAATTGTAATTGTGTACAGGAATGCAGATAACTTGATGAGAAGATTAACTGGTATAATTGTTTGTTATTGCAGCACTGGATCGCCAACAATCTGTTCGGACTAGCCTTCTCTGTGAACGGAGTGGAGTTTCTGTCGCTCAACAGTATAAGCACAGGTTGTATCCTGCTGGGCGGACTCTTTCTCTATGACATCTTCTGGGTATTCGGGACAGATGTGATGGTCACTGTAGCCAAGTCATTTGAGGCACCAATTAAATGTATGTATAGAAATGTGTCCTTTTTATGTTGACCGAACCTTTCCACCTTTTGATAATTATTTACCTTTTCTCAAATACATTAAATCTGCAGCAAAAGACTTTGAAATGAGTTGAAACCATTGTGACAATAGGTCCTTTTCTAATATGATTTCAAAAGTCATCTGCTGCAGATGTGCCTGCAGGTGGGAAAGGTTTAAATTTGTTGCAATGTAGATGAGAGTGGAATACATGTCGCTTTAGAAGTTTTACTTTACAATATTGACATTTTCCTGCCGAGCACCAGTCGGTAACGATGCACACTGTCAATCCAGGGGTTGTGAGTTTGAAGCCAACTTTCTTTCCAACGTTTGACAAAAGTCAATGTGACATGCGTCATTCGTTTTCCACCAATGGGCTAAGTCTATGTGGAAAAGCAGCCAGTTGCTTGGGAAGATAGTTGTGTGGAGTACTGGTGTGAGAAAACCAGGAAATAGGTGTGATGGGGAACTGGCCGCCGTGATATGACTGAGAAATTGTTAAAAACTGCGTTAAACCAAATCAATCAATTGACATTTTCCTGGTCTGTGTGCTAAGATGTAATCTTATTGATTTACATTTATTACCATCAAAATTGTGTTATATTTTATGAATTGAGGAGGGCTCTGTGAAAACCATAAGTCATTGGCGAGATCCAAATCAGTCAACGCATTCACGTAGTCTAGACATTGAATTAATCCTTTCCCATATGAAGATACATTTTTACTTTTGTATTGTCCAGAAAGATTTTAGCAATCTTTTTTATTGAACATTTGCAGTGGTGTTCCCACAAGATTTGATTGAGAATGGATTTGATGCCAAAAACTTTGCCATGCTTGGGTTGGGTGATATTGTAATCCCTGGAATATTCATTGCCTTGTTGTTGAGATATGATGTTAGGTTAGTATATGTAACTTTTTATACACATTATAGTTTTACCTGCCGAGCCCCTGTAGCTCAGTCAGTAGCGACGCGGGCTGTCAATCCAGGGTTTGTGAGTTTGAATTTCGGCTCGGCCAACTTTCTTTCCGACAATTGACGCGACATGCGTCATTTGTCTTCCACCAATGGGCTAAATCTATGTGGAAAAGCAGCCAGTTGCTTGGGAAGATTGTTGTGTAGAGTACTGGTGTGAGAAAACCAGGAAATGCATGAGCAAGTGAACTGGCCTCTGTGATATAACTGAAAAATTGTTAAAAACGGCGTTAAACCCCAATCAATCAACATAGTTTTACCTGCGGCGTACGGGCGGGCGTCCAATATGTTGTCAGCAGAATAACTTTAGAAGCCTTTGTCCAATCATCACCAAATTTGGTCAGAATGTGTATTGGCATAATATCTTGGACAAGTTTGATAACTAGCCATATCGCTAATGGAGTTATCGCCCTTTAATTATAGAAATTACCTAAAATTGGTCTTGTCAACGCAATAACTTGAGAAGCCTTTGTCTAATCATCACCAGATTTGCTCAGAATGTGTATTGGCAAAATTTCTCGGACAAGTTCGATAACTAGCCTTATCGCTTTAGTCAATCGAGAGTTATCGCCCTTTAATTATAGAAATTACCTAAAATTGGTCTTGTCAGACCAATAACTTTAGAAGCCTTTGTCCAATCATCACCAAATTTGGTCAGAATGTGTAATGGCATAATATCTCGGACAAGTTCGATAACTAGCCATATCACTTGATTCAATCGAGATTTGTCGCTCTTTAATTATAGAGATTACCTAAAATTACTTTAGAAGCCTTTGTCCAATCATCACCAAATTTGGTCAGAATGTGTATTGGCGTAATTTCTCAGACAAGTTCAATAACTAGCCATATTGCTCTAATCGATAAAGAGTTATTGCCCTTTAATTATAGAAATTATCTAAAATTGGTCTTGTCAGCTAAATAACTTGTGAAGCCTTTATCTGATCATCACCAAATTTAGACAATATGTTGATGGGCAGAATATCTTTATCAGGTTTGATAACTTGCCACGTTATCTTAGTCACTACACACTGGTCAGAATGTGTATTTGCGTAATATCTCGCACAAGTTTGATAACTAGCCATATTGCTCTAGTCGATAGAGAGTTATTGCCCTTTAATTATAGAAATTGCGTAAAAGTGATCTTGTCAGCTAAATAACTTTTGAAGCTGTGAAGCCTTTATCCAATCATCACCAAATTTAGACAATATGTTGATGGGCAGAATATCTTGGTCAGGTCAGGTTTGATAACTTACTATGTTATCTTAGTCACATCACACCTATTTCCCTCGAAATGGCCAAAACTGTACTAACAGTGTCCGCTCTCTAAGTTTAGCTGACATACAACCAATTATCACTATACTTGGTCTTAAAAAAACAGGACGGGCATATTTTGTGACATTTGGCCCTCTTGTTTAGTTATGGTTTAATGATAAATGACCTTGAAAATAATAAATAGATTTTCTGGGAATGACTGGGCTAGTTTCTGACCCACAACCAACCCAAATGTTTGCCATTCATGCAAATATTATCCCAAATGAACTTAGAAACCATTTTGAACTGCATTACTTATTTTAAACAAAGGTTCATCTTATAATTTTGATATATATATGAACAATGTCACAAAGTTTAAATAAGCTAGTCCTTTCCCAAAAACAAGCTTTGTGGTGCTTCTGCAGCAGACGCCGTTTGAACAAATTGTGGCAAACTGAGATATTGCTCATGATGAGCAGTTACTCCTTTTGCCGCAACGCTTTCAACTCACTTCAATTATTGTTCCTTCATTGAAAGAAAGTTTCTTTATTCTGGACTAAATGTTTTCAAAACGCATGCTACGTAATTGTTGAATGTGGAATAGTCTAAAAACGTTAAACCCTAAATGATCTGATTGTTTCAGTACAAGTTTCTTTCATTTGAAATAGAAGCTTTTCGGGACAGTTTGCACATGTTTATATATGTTGAACTGTGATTGCTCATTCAGTAAAGACCCAAGGATTGACCAAAGTAATTGTGACTAGCGTCATTCATCTTCTCTTAATTTGCTAGCAATAGTCTATGTGGGAAGGAGTTTTCGGCTAAAATAAAATTTGTCAGCTTGTATGTAAATTCAGAAGATGCTGAACTATTTTATTTTTGGAACTGATAAGTTTAATATTTTCTTTTCAGTCAAAAAAAGAGCAGCAAAGTGTATTTCTATGCTACCTTTCTGGCATATTTCCTTGGTCTACTTTTGACGATAGTAGTGATGCATGTATTCAAACATGCTCAGGTAGGTTTTATAATCTTAACCCTTTCCCTCATACAGACGCTTTCTGACGCCTCTGTTGCAAATAACTTTTGAAAATATTGGGGCAAAAGGTGCCTTTTGCCACAATGATTTCAATTTTATTTGATTAATCATTATTATCCTTTCTTTTATGGAGATTTTCCATGTTTCTACGTAAATGTTTACAAAGTCGTCTGCTGCAGATTTGTTCGTATCTGAGAAAGGGTCAATAAACAAAAGCCACTTTGTGTTCATTTTTCTTTACATAAGGCTATGTATGATGCATCTGTAGCAGACAAATTATGAAATTATTTTATGGTATTTTCACCTGGACGGGATTAAGAGTCCACATTTAAGCTATTGTTATCCCCCTGTGAGGACTGGTATGAGATAGCCAGGAAAAATATGAGTAGGAGAACTGGTCGCCTTGATATCACCTTGTGTCATTCGTCCGTCCATCACCAGCATTGACCTTGTGATTACTCTACAGACCACATTTCTCATTTGATTTTCAAGAAAGTTGAACAGAAGATGTGGTAATTCCATATCTCAAAAAATTCTTAGATGCCAATAGAACTATTCTGGCCCTCACGAATCTTCTGTTTTTTAAGGAGCATTCGATTTTACATTTTACAAAGTCTAAAATGAAATGTCATACTATAAGTTAACAATGAAAAATATGGCGCTTTTTTTTTGTCCCCAAGATTTAAAATGTTTATTGAGAAAATTCTTATTTTGTGACACCCATATGTTATTTAAATTTATATTTCAGTCAATGTCAACATTTTATTTCATTTCAGCCCGCTTTACTGTATCTTGTCCCTGCTTGTCTAGGAGTACCAATATTGTTAGCTCTTATAAGAGGTGAAATTAAACAGCTGTTCAAGTAAGTATGAATGCTTTCTCAATAACAGATGAATGTTACATATAAAGGAAAGTTGAGAAACAGTGTTATGAAATATGTCTGCATTCGGTTCACATCATGTTTGTTAAATTCGTAATATGATAATCTTTTCATTATATATCAATTGGAGTTGCTTTGGCAAATTTGTTGAAATTGGATAAAAATTTGAGACCAAGTAAAACAAAATCTAGAACAGACAACTTCTAGCTTCTAGCACCTTATGCTGCAAAACAAGCAATTGTATCTTTTCCCATATTATTTTCAACTCTTGTTTCAGAATGAAAATTATGATATTTCCCCATATGTTTTTATAGCAGACAACTCTGAAAATAGCACATCAGATAAATGATCTACACCTTTTAAAATAAACTTTTATTTAACCCTTTCCCACATACAAAAAATCGGCAGCAGAAGACTTTGATAACATATTGGCCAAAATATGGATAATCTCCAAATATAATAGTTTATTTATTAAATAGAGTTTTATGCTTTTGTAACAATGTTTTCAAAAGACGTCTGCTGCAGAGAAAGCATCTGTATGTGGGAAAGGGGCGTAACATCTTCAATGTTTCGTTTCTCAACAGCTATGAGGACTGCCCGGAACCTAAAAAGAAAGAAACCGATACCAAATCAGACAGTAAGAAAGAGACTAAAGGAAAGAAGAAAAACGAATAATGATATACCAGATATAACAGTGCTTAATGGTTCTAATCAAATGTAGATATTTGTCATAAGCATTATACAACTGTATTGTTACATATTGTTGCAAGTTTTAACTGAAATCTTGCAATTAAATTTTTGCCTTCAGATTTGGAATTTAATTGTCAGTGTTAAATTCCTTATTCCTCTGGAATCAAAGAACCTGTATTTGGGGAAAACTCTAACATTGGCCATAATTTTAAAAACCATTGACAAAGGTGCATTCATATTTAGTATGTGTATTCCATGCAACAAAAACTTCCTAGAGATACCAAAATGTTTGATCTCGTGACCTTGACCGTTTTTGGTTCGTCTGTTGTTCGAAGAAAAAAGTCTGGCTATTGGGATGCCTTTGGCGTCGGTGTCATCTGCGTAGTCATCACATCACTTTAACCTTATCCATAATTCAAAAACAGTTGTAGGTATTCAAATGATACTTGGTACACATATTCTTAGAAACGATTTGCATGTGGCTTTAATGATTATTCAGTTATGCCCCTTTTTGGACTAAGAATTTCATACAAAAAGTTAAACCTTGCCTATAACTAAAAAATGTTCAACATTTTCAAATGAAACTTGGTACACATGTTCCTACAAACAATATGCATGTCTATACAAAGTCACATAACTTTAACTTAAATAATTATTTAGTAATGCCCCTTTTTCGACTGGATTAACAGATGAGCGTTGGCTTTCACTCTGTGGCGCTCTTGTTTTAAAAAAAAAAATCCTGCCACCCAAGGGTATTGTTGTTTCACTAATGCATATTGTTACTAATGTTTCTTGCTTGCAATCTTTGTTATTGGTTTCTTTCCCTTGACAAAACCAATTTATAAATCATGGATCCATTAGCGGCGTTTAATTTGTTGAATAGGAAGATAAATTATTATTTCATTTTCATGGTTCATTTTTACTGTATGTATGTTTTATTTGTAAATATTTGTCTCACTGTTAAAGATAATAAAAAAAAAATGGTAGATGGAATACTTTTTTTATAATAATTGTTCTTGCACTGAAGATGAAATCTTGAATTGAAAGAAAATGGAGATTTCTTTTTTTAAAGAAAACCCTTCAATTACATGTTTAATGGTGAAGATTGACAGGTCAATCTTAACTGTAAAACAAATTTAAAACAATACATGTGGGTTTAAAGATCACCTGAGCCAAAGGCTCAAGGTTATCTATTCTGATCACTCTTTCCATCGGCTGTCCTTTGTTAATTTTAAGCTTTTAACAATATCTCCCTAACCACTGGACCAATTTCAACCAAACTTCACATTTAGTGGTACTTTTTCAAGATTGTTCTAAGTTTTAAATTCTATTGAGCACTTTGTTTGCTGCGGAATCAGAAAGGAGGGAAAAATGTCCAATCTTTAAAATTCTTCTCTCCTAAATCCGCTTGTCAGGTTCTAATATTATTTGGTAGAAATGTTCCTTTTTGACCCTTTCCCAATAATTGTTTAGGCCATATACTGATTGGGTGAAAAACATGGCACATATTAAATTTGTATGAAAGTGCTTGTCTGATTTCAAGATAATTGTATGCAAAAATTCCTTCATTGACCCTTCACTTAGATTGTCATATTGATTGGTTGAATGACGGTAACCAACCAGGTGGCATCAGGAAATGGGTAATATAACTAAGCTTCAAATGACATCTCCTAGTCCTATGGTCTAATTTCAACCAAACTTCACTGGAATGTTCCTTTGCTAGTCCTTTTTCAAAATTGTTCAAAGTTATAAATTCTATATACCGGTATGACTGGTTGCTGCAGCATTAGAAAGGGAGAACAACTTTATAATTCTACTCCTGCATCCCCTGATCGATTCTAAGAAAATGAAGCAGAAATGTTCCTTTAGTGGCCTACATAATTTGTTTAAGCCATATTGATTGATTGAAAAAGAAAGCCGCTGGGCAGTATCGGAAAAGGGGTAAAAATTAGCTAGGGCTTCAAATGACATCGTATCTACCTTATTTCACAGAAATGTTCCTCTTTCAAATTGTTCAAAGATGTAGAGGCTTATTACAAATATTACTGATAAGCTGTTTAATTTATAATATCCACTCCATGCAGTTTTATTCCCTCTCTTTATAAAATTTTCCCTGATATTACAATACTATCACTCGGGTGATCAATTTAGGGCCATCTTGGCCCTCTTGTTTTACTTTTGCAAATTGTAAACATCCGATTCTGTTATAATTATCGTACAATTGATAATGTAGGAAATGAAGAAATTACTGAATATCTGTAATTTCTTCCTCTTCTAAAACGATTTTGAAATGATATCAAAAGTCATCTGATTAAAATGATATGTTAGCTGTTAACTAAGGAAAATACACTTTGAAACATTTTAGAATCTCAAGTACATCACATTTTGCACAATTACTTGATACAAAGTAATTTCAGCTATTAAAATGATTATCAATGTTTTCCCATTCATACCATATTTTCTATGACATAAGTTTAGAATTGCCATGACATTGATAAATTCACTTCATCTACATTACTATAACAGTAGATTACTGTTGTTGAATCCAAAAGTCGCCTACATTTCATGTCACACTCCTTCATACAAAAACCTTAGTTTTGGAGCAATTACAGGACAAGCCATTTTTTGTATATAGATTTTTATGCTTCAAATGGGGGATGAAATTTTATGGGAACATCAAATAAACGCTTTCCCATACATATAACTTTTGACACATCTGCTGCAGACAACCTGTGAAAACATTGTAGCAAAAGGATCAATTGCTCATGAGCAATGTCTCCTTTTGCCACAATTTTTTCAAATCTATTTGATTGTTATACTTTTATTTGTTAAAGATATTTTCAATATTTTAAAGAGACATTTCAAAGTCTGTTCTATGTGGGAAAGAGTTAATCACTCTGTATAATTTTAGACCTAAAAACAGTTTATAAGGAAATGGTTGAGCGCACAATGAATACTGTGCATTTTAGACTTGTCTCCCCTTGGCATGACATTGTAAACAGTGTTATCTGAATCTCTTGATTGAAAAGTGATTGGACATTTTGTAAGATGCAGTCCTTCAAAGTCTGCATTGATTAATTGCATTGATTTCTAGTCAGTGAAACAATATAGGATTTAATAAATTATTAAAGAAAAAGAAAGTGTTAATTTTACTTGACTTCCCAACTATAATGATTGATTTCGAATTCGGAACACAGTTATTTGGGCACCATTGGCCTTCTTACTTTCTCTTTCTGGCATATTGGCAGGTGACACATGTTCCTTGGAACACTTATATTTTGTAAATATATTTCAAACATTGTCAATTGTTCAATCAACCCCTGATCCGTAAAGTTTATACTTAATGGGAAATCTGAATAAATTTAAAATAAATGTATAGGTATATATATAGTTCTGATGTTATTGTGGTAAGCGGTGAACACAATCTTTATGAATTTCAGTTAAGATTTGTCTAAAGGAAAATTACAGACTGTGATGACCCTTCGCAATTCTACTAATAGACATAGCTAAACAGTCTATTCCTCAGACCCAAAACGACCCTGTAAACTGGTTTACAGATGAGTGCAAGAAAGCTATTCATAACAAAAAACAAGCTCTCAGGAAATTTAACCTGGGACCGTCACCAGATAATCTGAATAGCTTTATAATTTTTCGTGCCAAAGCCCGACGCACAATCAAAATCAGTAAGCACATTTCTTTGAAAGAATATGTCTCAAGGCTTACAAGTCGCATTTCGACCGAAAAGATATGGGATATGATTCGAAAAATTAATGGGAAAGGTTCTTCATCCATTAACCATCTTTCTCTTGATAATGATGCCATCTCTTGACATCGCAGATACTCTTAGCTGATACTTTTGCAAAAAAAACTTCTTCTGAAAATTCCAGAAGTTTTAAAGCCAGAGAGGAGAAGAAAAAACTTAACTTTAAGTCAAAAAATCTTGAGCGATATAACAAACTGTTTTCCTTAAAAGAACTCTTCGTCAGCCATATTGAAATTTCAAGGTTATGGCAATCACTTTAACTTTTAAAAGCTGCTTAGTTAAATTTGCCATGTCAGAAAACATTTTATTAGACACTAAAATTATTAGAATTGGATAATGTTAACTGTTCTGGTGAATTTGACCGCCAGTCAAAAGTGCGTTGACCTTTCGACGTTTTTGACCATAGCGCCCTCATTAAAGGTAGGAGGTATAATAAACTATACATTTTTGGAATCCTCATGACTAGATGAATAATTTGATTTGCATATTGACACGATTGGAATATATTTGAAATTTGACCTTTGTTGACCCCTCCCGAAAATGCCTGACATTTTCAAGGGGGCAGCCAGAGTCAAAATATTGTTCGGTATTCATCAGGGAACACAAAAACACTTTCAAACCTTTGTTCCCAGAATTTATTGATTAGCAACATGTTGTCTCTATATTCTTTGATCTTGAAAGCACTTATGACACAACTTGGAAATACGGTATATTAAAGGATCTCCACAACTTTGGTCTTAGAGGCTGTCTACCTCTATTTATTGCAGCATTTTTCGCCTCGTTCGTGTTTGTATTGGTAACACCCTATCAGGTGCTCGGGAGCAGAAAATGGGTGTTCCTCAAGGTTGCATTTTATCGGTCACATTATTTAGTGTGAAAATCAATTCTATTGTTAAAGCGATTAACTCGGGGGTTGAATGCTCCCTTTATGTGGATGATTTTGTGATTTGTTTTCGTTCAAGAAATATGGACATTATAGAACGTCAACTTCAACAATGCTTGAATAAACTTCAAACATGATCTGACGAAAATGGTTTTAAATTGTCCAAGACCAAAACCAAAAACTTTCACTTGCACTTCTGTAATAAACGTGGTTTCATCCCAGACCCAGATCTTCATATGAATAAATGTCGCATTGAAGTTGTACCTGAGTTCAAGTTATCTTTGACCAAAAACTTTCATTCCTTCCACATATTAAAGCTTTAAAGAAAAAAAGTCAGAAAGCGTTAAACCTTCTCAAGGTTGTAGCCCATTCTGACTGACTGGGTAGCTGATAGGAAAGTACTATTACGTTTGTATCACTCTTTGATACGTTCTAGACTTGATTATGGCTCTATTGTTTCTGGTTCTGCTTGCAAATCTTGCATTCAGTTGCTTGATCCCATACATAATCAAGGTCTTCGCCTTGCACTTGGAGCTTTTAGAACCTCTCCAGTTAACAGTCTGTATGCTGAAGCTACTGAACCTTCCCTCTCTTCTAGAAGACAGAAACTTACCCTTCAGTATGAACTGAAATCCAACCCTTCTTACAAAACTGTCTTTCAGCCTCAATTCAAGTCCCTTTTTCTTAAAAACCAATTACAATATCTCCCCTTGGTGTCTGCATGGAGCCATTTCTTGAAGATCTTCATGTGGATATGGAGTCTATTGCAAAATATCAAGTCCCAGATATAGCTCC
The DNA here is from genome assembly GCA_031761405.1 of Serripes groenlandicus. Taxonomy (NCBI): domain Eukaryota; kingdom Metazoa; phylum Mollusca; class Bivalvia; order Cardiida; family Cardiidae; genus Serripes; species Serripes groenlandicus. The sequence goes on along the minus strand of JASEVX010000001.1, from coordinate 132,527,029 downwards.
TTGGACATTTAAAACTGCGGAATTTCGTTTTGATCTCGCTGTTCATAAAAAGTTTGAAACAGACAGACATGTATTTCAAGCCAAATTTCATGAAATTAAAGATTTTTACTTTGTCTTTAAGCCAATTTAAACAGACAGCTCTAAACGTGATGACTCTGTAGCATCTGCCGCCGTATGTGGTGATACCATTCTGAAATCTCGCCTTCATAATAAATCTTCTATTTTCTCTGCAGAGTTGAATGCTATTGATCTGGCATTTGACATAGCTGAAGAATCACATCTGACCAGCTTTATTATTTTCTCCGGCTCACTTTATTCTTTACAGGCCCTTTACAATCAGAAGTTTGAGAATCTTCTTGTTTGCGGATTACTTCAACGAATTTCATCCTTGTTGAAGTTTAATAAATTTGATTTCTGTTGGTTGCCTAGTCATTTAGGTATTATGGGTAACGAGAAGGCAGATGAAAATGCAAAGTCCGCATTATCTTTACCAATTTCACATTTAAAAGTTCCACATTCTGATTTTTATACGACCGTTTCTTAAAAACGGTACATATTATGGTATATGTCATGTCCGTCCGTCCGTCCATCCGTCCGATCGGGTTTTCCGCACTTTTTTCTTACATACTTTGAGCTATTGAGCTGAAATTTTGTATAAGGCTTTGTAGTGATGTGTCACAGATTAAGTCCATATTTCCTGGGATTTCGTCAATTTTTGAATGAGTTATGCCCCTTTTTGGACTTAGAATATTTGTTTTCCGCACTTTTTTTCTACATGCTTTGATGTATTGAGCTGAAATTATGTATATGGCTTTGTAATCAAGTGTCACAGATCAAGTTCACATTTCCTCGAATTTCTTCAATTTTTGAAAGAGTTATGCCCCTTTTTGGACTTAGAATATTGGTTTTTCCGCACTTTTTTCCTACATACTTTTAGCTATTGACCTGAAATTTTGTATATGGCTTTGTAATCATGTGTCACAGATCAAGTTCACATTTCCTTGAATTTTGTCAATTTTTGAATGAGTTATGCCCCTTTTTGGACTTAGAATATTGGTTTTCCGCACTTTTTTCCTACATTCTTTGAGCTATTGACCTGACATTTTGTATATGGCTTTGTAATCATGTGTCACAGATCACATTTCCTCGAATTTCGTCAATTTTTGAATGGGTTATGCCCCTTTTTGGACTTAGATTATTGGTTTTCCGCACTTTTTTCCTACATACTTTGAGCTATTGACCTGAAATTTTGTATATGGCTTTGTAATCATGTGTCACAGATCAAGTTCTCATGTCCTCGGATTTCGTCAATTTTTGAATGAGTTATGCCCCTTTTTGGTCTTAGAATATTTGTCAATTTCTGCATGAGTTAGGCATTTTTCATAGTTTCCCATTATTCTTTAACAACTTATTCCAGAACGACTTTATTAACTTTTTACAAACAAACAATATATCAAAACAAAGAGGAAACTTACAAAGAAGTTCCTGACGGGCGTATTATGTACCGTTTGCGGTACTCTTGTTAAATATATCAAATCTTTTTGGCAAACCAAATAATGGGATGCTGATGTGTTTAATAAACTTCATTCTGTCAAACCAATCCTTGGCGAGTGGAACCCCGTTTACAGGTCCATTCGTCGAGAAGAGGTTATTATAGCTTGTTGCCGGATTGGGCACTCTAGACTTACACATACTTGGCTCTTTACAAAGGATGATGCACCTGAATGTATACCTTGCTCTGCAAGCTATACCATTCAGCACGTATTAATTGATTGCACTGACTTTGCACCAATTCGTGCTAATTATTACAGTACTGAGAGTCTTAAAACACTATTCGACACTGTCCCAATACATGCTATAATTTCGTCTTGAAGGAGACTGCACTTTACTATAAGCTGTGATACTCTTTATCTGACTACATATATATATATATATATATATACTCTTATTTATATAACATACATTTCATTCCCATTACATAGATTTTAGTCATAAAACATTATACATTCATTCAGTGTTCATCTTTCGATCAAGAAATTTCATATACCGTCTCCTGTTGTTGGGAGGTCCATTTATGGATAGGGGCGGAATTTCTTGTATGACCATCTCATATACATATATTCACCCCTATTTATATTACATCATACTTCTCCATTACCTAGAACTTGTTTCTACTTCCATCATTTCCTATAATTAGTTATATCAAACATATTCAATTTTAAATAATACTGTTACTGTCTGTATGTACTACTTAATTTTAATGCACGCTAAATGATCTTAGCTGTCGATGCGCCATAAAACACTATACATTAATTCATTTGTCTAAAGGAGACTAAATATACAGATGAAAAATGCTGAATAAGTGAATAGAAGATCTTGTATTTTTATTCAGCATTTATTAGAAAGATCATCATCTTCAAAACCCTGATTTCACTCTTGCACTAACAATGAGTATGCATCTACAGATGCATATCCTTGTTTGCTCTATAACTTTCTTGCTGGTAGTTTGATTTGAAAGATAATTGGTACAAATGACATTACAATCCCGTGACATGTAAGAATTGAATACATCAGCTTATTCTGAGCAGAGTTATTGCCCTTGGTCTTCATTTTATTACCAGCGTGGAACACATAATGATATCTAGGTTTTTATTGTCATCAGCAGGAGTTTTTAGTAAGGAATAGTGAAAACAACAATTTAATTGTTTGAATTTTCAAGCAAAGGATGTCCTGATCAGATTCCGTGTTAAAAACTTTAACCGAATGGACCAATTTCATCATCAACATCACAGCTTTGATTGCTACGGCATCAGAAATAACCAGTTTGAGTCTGCTTGTCCGATTCAAATATAATTTGATAAAAATGATCCTTGGATGACCCTCTACAAAATAAATTCAAGTCATACTTATTGGTTGAAAAACATGGCAGCCAGGTAGCAAATGAAAAGGGGTGAAATGACAAATGATAAAAGTTCTGAAATCTTCCTTCACCGATCCCCCTTCAAAATAGATGCCATGTAGAACTTAATTTGCTGTAGCATCAGAAAGGAAGAAAAATGCCCAAAACTTTAAAATTCTTCTCCTATCAATTGTCTTGTCAGAAATGTGGCATCACAAAAGGGGAAAAATGACAGAACTTTATAATAACATTCTTATTAGTTCTTATCTGATTTTATGATAATTTAGCAGAAATGTTCCTTTGGTGACCCTCTATATAGTTTGTTCGGTTGGAAATGATAGCCGCCAGTTGGCATCAGAAAAGGGGAAAATTAACTTTAAGCTTCAAATGACATCTCCTAAATTATTACTGATTCGCTATTTCATTTACAGTGGCCACGACACTTCGTGCAGTTTCATTTGCAGACTTGATCAAATTTACGTTTAATTAGTTGTTACATATTTGCTATACTATCACTCAGGTGAGCGATATAGGGCCCGCTTGTTAAAAGGTTTTCTTGGCAGACAGTTGACAACTTGTCTTTGACAGGAAAATAGAGTAACTGGTATTCACTCATGTCAGGTACAGAAAATTTGCTGTTTTCAATTTTGTTACCATGTGGAGAAACAATGATGGGCAACAATTTGTCTTTATATTGTTTTTACGCCACCTTCAATGGTAAACTACAAATACTACTGTGCAATTTATCCTGACACCAGTAAGTCAGTCGTAATGCATAGTTGCTAAGCCCACAATCTTAAGCGCCACCAAGAGAAAGTCATAATTACCATTTTATAAAGTAGGCTTTGATAGTTTTTGACCCAACAGGACCTATACTCGAACTTGGCCTAGATATCACTAAAACAAACATTCTGACAAAGTTTCAACATGCTCAAGCCAAACATGCGGCTTCCAGAGTGTTAACAAGATTTTCATTTAATTTTATCTAGTGACCTAGTTTGTGACCCCAAATGACCCAGTTTCGAACTTGGCCTAGATTTGATAGAGATGTATGTCCTGATAAACTGTCATGATGATTGGATGCAAAATGTTGCCTCTCGAGTTTTAACAAGCAAATGTTGACACAGAACACCAGACCAAAGGCGATCACAATAACTCGCCTTGAGCACTTTGTGTTCTGGTGAGCTCAAAAGGGCCATAACTTGCATTTAATGCAGGATAGTTGTCTCACTTGATAATTTACATAGGTGTGATAGTTCGAAAGCATTGAAGGAAGGTTCAATGCAATACATCCAGCAGTAACTGAGATATGGTGAAATATATGTACTTGCATGCAAAAAACCAAGGTCTGACGCGGACGCAGATGCCAAGGTGAGTATTCTCGCAATAGTCGAGCTAAAACTCAATCAAAGATGAAAGGATGGTCAAGTACCATCAAACTTGGCCAACGTTTTACATTGATCATTATTGGACCTCTAGGGTCTTGCAAACATCATATTTTCAATTCTGTTCATGCTGGTATTTGTACAATCTTATAAGAAATCCATTCAAGGATTGGAGGGACATATAGTCAGGACACTGAAAATGAACCTACAGATGGAGAAACATGCACAGTGTACTTATAGGGTTTGCTTTAGGGTAAAAATAAAAAGATTTAGAAAAGGTAAAGATAAATAAACATATATTTATTTTTATATTATAATACATGTATAATGTCATTACAACTAATCATTTGTCAACAAGTGAAGAAGAGTGTCAAGATAAATCTGCCTTGGTAAAATCAGCTTACCAACATAACTTAAAAGCCTTATATCTGGAGCAAACGACTTTTGAAATCATTGTTGCAAACAGGAGAGATTGTTCATCACCTTTTGCTACAATCTTTTGTTTTGTACTTTATTCAATAATTATAATAATTAAGCTTGTGAATAGACAGAATTAAGGCTCAATGCACACAAACATAAAAGGTAAAAGCATCACTAAGTTGATATGCATGTACCTTAATTTGAAGCAAAGACGATGCTTGACATGACCTAGTTTAACCCATTATCTCTTATATGCCATTTATAGTTTTCCTAGTGAAATCTGAACAAGATAATTCGTTAATTGATTTAGGGGAAATAATTTGTAAAAAGCTAAATAAGATTTCCAAATAGGGTTATCTCCATTTCCAATATGTTTAAATGATATACATACACTACATATACAAAATAAGTTCAAAGGGACTTAACTCTGTCTTTTTTTAGACAATATAAGTAAAACCTGCTTTGCGACATTTCCCTATTGTGGTTAAAATTTTCATATAGTTAAAATCCAATCATGCCCTAGATATTGCTCCTGATGGACGATGCCAAACCAATACCCCATACACCATTATAACAGGGGATAAAGAGATATGCTTATGATTAACAATTTGTTCTTTTACCATTTCTGTTGCATTTTTACCATCGATTTATTAGGAAAAGAAGACATGTAGATATAAACCATGACCAGTTTACCAATATTATACAAGATACAACTTGGTGATAGGTAAATAACTGTAAGACTGGCATTTCTCATGTCTGATTATGTTCTTAATTCCATGCAAAGTTGAAATGTGACAAGACACAAATCAAGGTCAGATAATTAACTTTTCTATTCTAAACAATGTAACACATTTAATATAAATATCTAATTTCAAACAAAGAATATAATGAATGTATTCACATTTAATATTGGTTTATAAATTGTTCAACAGTCTGTTGGCAAAGTAAATGTCTCACAAATTTGGGGGTCACAATTTTATTACAACAAAAACTAGTTGAATTCATTTTAACATGAAAACCATTTCCTTCTACTTGACTATTATTTGTATAAATTGTTCATTTTGTGGAGTTGCGATTGTGAAAAAATAAGATTACTGGCTTAGTGTGCCTAGGAACATATTACCGTTTTAATTAACCCTTTCCCACATGTAGAGGCATCTGCAGCAGAAAAAAATAGTAAAACAGTGTTGCAATGAAAGAAATTACTAATAGTGAGCAATTTCTCCTTTTGCTATACTGTTTTCAACTCATTTTAATGATAATATGAAATTTCAAAGTTTTGTGCCGCAGATTTGTTATTTGTAGGAAATGGTTAAGACACTACTCTAAAATATTCTGAGATATTTCCATATTAGAACATATTTTGGTAATACAATCATTTCTTAAACTTTTATAAGTATTTTTTCCATACTAGTTTTTAGACCAACAGTTCTCAAACAGTCTCTTTAATTACAAGTACGAGGGTTTTTTCACTAAACAATGAGGTAACCAGTGAATTTCTATCCATATGTATTATGTAGGTATGATAACCATATTGTAAACTTTATTTATAAATATTTTATAGATAATACACTTAACATTTAATCTAAGGCCAATGCATAACCTTTATACAGTTTAAGAATATTCGGAACACTCTTTTGTCTTTTTCAACCACCTTCGAGAAACCATGCCCAAAATTGATTTTGAAAAAGCCAAGAACAGGCAGAGGATGTCCTGTATTAGCACTTTTAGGCCTGCACCATTGATAAAATAATTTATACAGGAGAGGGATGTCCGGGACAGGCAGAAGGCAGATGTCCTGTATTAGCTCATCCCTCGCGGAACCCACTTATAGGCCTTTTATTTGTCGTGGATAATTGGGAAGGAAGGATGGATAAATGCTTAATAAGAGTGTTGACTGGAATGAAAGCGGAAAAGGTCATGCTTTCATATAAAACTACTAGTTATACATATTTGGTGCGTGCAACTGCATAAAAGTCTAATGATCACTGTGCCGTCCTCCATGATGGCTGAATACCACTTGCGTCCAAATATCTCCACAATTATAGTATTAATAATGTGTTTTGTTATTATTTATTGTCTGGGAATAAATGTGTTGTATTTGATGATATTACTTTTATGTTGTCATTCTATTGCTGCGGCATCCTAAAATAAATACTAAAATATCATATTTTCTAACTAAAGATGAATCTAGTCATGTTACTTAACAAAAAGTTAAATAGAGTACTTGAAATGTGATTTTTTTTCTAATAAACCCTCAAACCTGCATTTAACCCCACTGCATTAAACAACAAATCTGAAGCAGATGACATTGAAAACATCTAGACAAAAATATGCCAATTCTCTAAATATTAAAGAATAATTATTGATTACAGATGACAATATTGTGGCAAAAGGAGAATTTTCTCAATTCCTATTTTGCAAAGCATTTTCGAAATGTGTCTGCTGCAGAAGCGTCAAAATGTCTGCAAGTTCCCATTAAAAATGCCCCTCACTTCAATTACATTTCACAGAAGCAGACTGCTGGCTCATTTGTGGAGAAAGAAGATTGTTCATTCAGATATATCACTTTGTGGTGAATGTCAAGGTCGAGGAGATGGACTACCACCCGACATATCCATTTCAACTATTGGCAAGGCGACCATGATCCCTCTACTGGCTGGCATAAGTACACTTGTATCCTGAAATAAACAGTTTTACCGTCAATCTAATGAAATCAAAACTATTCTCGCTTAAACACAATGTGACACATCTTTGAACACTTTTATCAACTCAAACACGTCTGCTGCATATTTATTGTACGTCTATAACTTTTTACCTGATGTGATATATTTGGAAAACTTGAACTTTTTGTGATAGAGTTGATCTTATTGTTATAAAATGAGAAATTCTTTGTTTGAAATATATTCTCCTAATTAGCAATCTATTTTAACACTTCCATCTGCAGCAGACGACTTATGAGCAATTCCTCATTTTGTCAGAAAGTTGTCAGATCTATTCAATAATTATACTTTCATTTATAGAAATGTTTCATACTTTTGCATCAATGTGTTTAAGGTCGTCTGCTTCATATTTGTTGTATGTGGGAAAGGGTTAAAAGTCTTATGTTGCAGAGATGTAACATGTCATTTGTATCAGTAAAGGATAAATTTTTACCACCCTGTAGTCTTAAAATCACATTTATATCTAGGTTTTCTTGCCCATTTAAAATTCATGGTTTACAAACCAGAGCTTGTGTAAGAAATGCTCCACTATGACCAACACTAGCAAAGATCAAACCTAGGATACCATGTCTAAGATCCCAAATGCTAAACACTGCAATGGCGGATCTTGTGGCAATATAATTTTTTTTGACTTTTTCTTATTTAGCATTTATGAAGTGTCTCTTTTGAATACTTCTGCATGGGAAAAAAATAACATCTGGGAAAACGAAAAATATGAAAATGAAGAATTTGGCCATTTTGAGCAATATCATATTTTCCCTAAATGTTTTCAATAGCTGTCAACTGCAGTTGAAAGAACAAATGCGTCACTTGCCACTTAAGTCAAATGTGATGGACCGACAGACATGTAATCCCAGTGTCTCCCTGCGTGATGATGACTGATATTTGCAGATAAACATGTATCCTCCAGGACCAGGCATTGTTGAGTTATCACTCAGACAGGTTTTTGAGTTCATGGTCACTCTGACCTTGACCCAATGACCTCAAAATAAATAGGGTTCATCTACTGGTCAGACCCAACCTCCAAGTCAAGTTTGAGGACCATAGGTCCAGCCATTGTTGAGTTATCACTCGGACAAGCTTAAAAAAGGTTTTTGTGTTCAAGGTCACTGTGACCTTGACCTTTGACCCAATGACCTCAAAATAAATAGGGTTCATCTAATGGTCAGGCTCAACCTCCAAGTCAAGTTTGTGGACCCTAGGTCCAGGCATTGTTAAGTTATCACTCGGACAAGCTTAAAAAGGTTTTTGTGTTCAAGGTCACTGTGACCTTGACCTTTGACCCAATGACCTCAAAATAAATAGGGTTCATCTACTGGTCAGGCCCAACCTCCAAATCAAGTTTGAGGACCATAGGTCCCGGCACTGTGACCTTGACCTTTGATCCAATGACCTCAAAATAAATAGGGTTCATATACTGGTCAGGCCCAAGCTCCAAGTCAAGTTTGAGGACCATGAGTCCAGGCATTGTTGAGTTATCACTCGGACAAGCTTAACAAATGTTTTTGTGTTCAAGGTCACTGTGACCTTGACCTTTGACCCAATGACCTCAAAATAAATAGGGTTCATCTACTGGTCAGGCCCAACCTCCAAGTCAAGTTTGAGGACCATAGGTTCCGGCATTGTTGAGATCACTCGGACAAGCTTAAAACAGGTTTTTGTGTTCAAGGTCACTGTGACCTTGACCTTTGACCCGATGACCTCAAAATAAATAGGGTTCATCTACTGGTCAGGCCCAACCTCCAAGTAAAGTTTGATGACCATAGGTCCCGGCATTGTTGAGTTATCACTCGGACAAGCTTAAAACAGGGTTTTGTGTTCAAGGTCACTGTGACCTTGACTTTTGACACAATGACCTCAAAATAAATAGGGTTCATATACTGGTCAGGCCCAACCTCCATGTAAAGTTTGAGGACCAGGCATTGTTGAGTTATCACTCGGACAAGCTTTGGTCTACAGACGGACCGACTGACCGACAGACCAACCGTCCCGACAGACATGTGCAAAGCAATATACCCCTCTTCTTCGAAGGGGGCATAATAACTATATAGATATAAATAATTTCAATTAACAAAAAAAAAATCCATATTTTTGACTAGATGTTTTAAAAATTGTCTGCTGCAGATTTGCTGTATGTTAGAAAAGGAGACTGTTCAATCTACCTGACTATCCACGGATCTGTACACGTTAGCCATGTTTTCACTGCGCCGTGATATCGGGGATATGTTTGGTGAAATTGGAAAATCTGGTAAGCCAACCTGAAAGTGAAAAAAAAAAAAAAATTGAAGGTACATGTATACATATTCATGTTTGCATGATCTATAAAGGTTATAAGTCTGATAACAATTTATAGCTTTTAAAAACATTGTAGAAAAAGGGAAATATTACTTAAATCCATATGAACATTTTTCACATGTTATCAAAAAACATTCACTATTAAAGATGATACGATTTTCTTGTCAGATGTTTTTAATCCTGGCAACTAAAACCCTTTAACACTTGCAGACTTGCAGACACTATTTGATACATCTGCAACAGACTGCCTGTGAAAACATTTTGGAAAAGAAGACATAAATCATAATGAGCAATTTCTCCTTTTGCCACAATCTTTCAAAAGTTGTTTGCCTGCAGACGTGTCAGAGAGCGTCAGTATGTGGAAAAAAGTTAAAAAGGTTATAAAGGTAAAATTGACTTGAGCTCTGATTTCATTGATTAACACATACCTGTTTTGGGTGAGCATGATGACCTGGTATGACCGCGTGCTGCCTCATTCTGTCTCTCTCCTCTGTTTGGTTCACATTAACAGTATGTTGTGTTGGTATGTTAGGTTTGGGCCTCTGACCAGTGGGTTGTTGTTCCTGATTGTGCTGCTCTTGCCATTGTTGCTGTCCCTGAAGTTTCTGCTGTTGTTGCTGTACCATCGCTATCAACCTCTGCTGTTGGATATATTGTAATTGATGCCTCTGTGGGGGTTGTGACTGGGTATTGTCACCCCTTGTTTGTTCCTGTAGTAATCTGTTGTCTTGACCTTGATCTAAATGCTGCACCTGCTGTGTTGATATCTGAGTAACTCTCTCCTTTTGTAACATGAGGCCTTGTAAGCGCCTTTGAGCATCTGCATGCTGTCTGTTCAACGCAGCTATTTGAGAGGTAAGACATTCTCGATCAGTGCCATCATGAGAACGATGAGACATCACACCTTGATCTTCAGCGCCAGCTAAAGGATAGGGTTGGTCTCCTCGAGTGGAGATAGATATAGGGTGGTTCTTCTCAAAGAAAGATTGAGGCATTTGTTGAGAACCTGTACTACTTGTTTGACCTATTTCTGATGGCAAAGGTATGCCCACGTTACTCTGAACAAGAGGGGTAGGTCTAGGCACACTAACAGAGTTCACTGGAACACTCGCATTACCATTGTAGTTATTTTGACTAGGTTTTTGTTGTATTCCACTATTTGGACGTGGTAATACCTGGACAGGTTGACCTGCCATTGACATGTGCACTGACGTAGCTAACTGGTTATTTACTTCTGTGTTACTGGTGGCACATATACCTGGCAGTTCAGTGAAATCTTCCTGCGCACCAGAATTATTACTTTCAGCAATGGACAAATAGTCTGGTATATCTATCAAAGAACCCTGTTCTGAAATATAAAAGAAATGACAAAAGTATAGATTGTGTGTAGAGGATACATGTTTGTTGTCAGTCTGATATAGACTTGTATCATTATCAAAGCCTGTCCATGGGAAATGGTACAAATCGGTATTAGTGAACAGTGTAGATTCAGATGAGCCTGTACATCTTCTCTGTCATATCAGAATCTAAGCAAGTTGACAGAAGCGTCTAACAAGCTTATGTAAGTAATATGTGAATAATGTAGCACAGGCTGATCAACATGTAGATCTACAATGTTCGCAAACACCAACATGTATCTTATCCATGGGTGGGCTCATATAAGTAACAATTCAAAACACATAAAACTAAAATACTGTAACAATTAAACGGATAAAATTGTCAAGAATAGTTATTATCAGTTCCTGACATTTCAATGTACTAATGACATCCGACAGAGTATTTGGTTACTCGGGTACCTAGTCTGTAAATTAGAACAATAATATCATGTTAAGGTAAGATAGTGTCTAAATATAAAGATCCAAGTGTTAGCAAAAAACATACAGCAATTTAAGCATAAAAGGGATGTCTTATTATTCAAGTAAACTGTCATTTTCCCCATTTTTAGCTCACCTATGCACAAAGTGCAAGGTGAGTTATTGTGATCACATTTTGTCCGGCGTCCGTCCGTCGTGCGTCGTCAACATTTCAGCTTGTTAACACTCTACAGGCTACATTTTGCATCCAATCTTCATGAAAGTGTATCAGAACATTCATCTCCATCAAATCTTGGACAAGTTCGAAACTGGGCCATATGAGGTCAAGAACGAGGTCACTAGGTCAAATTGAAGCGAAATCTTGTTAACACTCTGGAGGCCGCATTTTTCAACTTGAGCATGTTGAAACTTTATCAGAATGTTTGTCTTGATAATATGTAGGTCAAGTTCGAACATGGGTCATGTCGGGTCAAAAAGTAGGTCACTAGGTCAAATTGAAGGAAAATCTTGTTAACACTCCAGAGGCCGCAATATTTGCTACAGCAGTTTAAAATTTTGTCAGAATGTTTGTCTTTAAAATATCTAGGTCAAGTTCGAATATGGGTCATGCCGGGTCAAAAACTAGGTCACTAGGCCAAATTGAAGGGAAATCTTGTTAACACTGTAGAAGCTGCATACTTTGCTTCAGCAGCTTGAAATTTAGTCAGAATGTTGAGCTGAATGATATCTAGGTCCAGTTCGAATACGGGTCATGCCGGGTCAAAAACTAGGTCACTAGGCCAAATTGAAGGGTAATCTTGTTAACACTCTAGAGGCCACATTTTCAACTTGAGCATGTTGAAACTTTATCAGAATGTTTGTCTTGATGATATGTAGGTCAAGTTTAAATATGGGTCATATTGGGTCAGAAACTAGGTCACTAGGCCAAATTGAGGGAAAATCTTGTTAACTCTGTAGAAGCTGCATGTTTTGCTACAGCAGCTTGAAATTTGGTCAGAATGTTTAGCTGAATGATATCTAAGCCAAGTTCGAATATGGGTCATGCTGGGTCAAAAACTAGGTCACTAGGCCAAATTGAAGGAAAATCTTGTTAACACTTTGGATGCCGCATTTTTTGCTTAAGCATCTTGAAATTTGGTCAGAATGTTTGTCTAAATGATATCTAGTTCAAGTTCGAATATGGGTCATATGGGGGTCAGAAACAAGGTCAATAAAGGAAAATAGTGTTCAAACTCCGGAGGCCGCATTTTTACTTTGAGCAAGTTGAAAATTTGTCAGAATGTTGTTTTGATGATATCTAGTCCATGTTGGAATATGGGTCATATCAGGAAAAATAATTTATAGATCACTAGGCCAAATGAAGGAAATCTTGTTAACACTGGAGGTTGCATTCAGAATAATTGTCTTGATGTGTTTTACATAACAGTACATTGTATAATTAAGGTGAGCGATCCAGGGCCATCATGGCCCTCTTGTTATCATTTCCCTGTCCGATTAAGCTTTCAAAATTTCGCAAATTGACTTACTAATTATGCCCAAAATATTTGCATGTAAAAACCAAGAAAATAAAAGGTTGACACATTTCAGTATAAAGAAAGTACATGTACTTGATTCATTTATATCCATCCTAATTGGTGATTTTTTTTTTATCACAAATCAATATAATATCTATAATTTTATATCTAAAGTGTAAAACATGTCAGGAGTTTTTCACACCTCAGACCTCCTCTTGGTGTAGTGGTAAAGTCTCCACCTTGGGTGTGGCAGGTCGCAGGCTCGATCCTCGGCTGGGTCATACCAAAAACTTTAAAAATGGTAGTAATGGCTGCCCTCCTTGGCGCTCAGGGTTGGGGATTTATCATTATGCCATACTGGTTGGTGTAAGGATAAATGGACCTGTAGTACTTACTCAGGTAACATGTGATATAACTGAGTTTTTTTATAGCAGCGTAAAACACCAAACAATCAACATTGGTTTATAAAATATTCTGAGACAATGCATAGGTTGATCTAAACTGACACTTTTCAAAATTGCAAGTGTTTATGCAAAAATATGAACTCCTTCTTTTCATTTAATCACAGGTCTAGTATAATTTACAATACATGTTAGTATAACAAACATCTCCTGTTATTCATTCATTAAAGGTTTTTGATTATCATTTAACACTTCCCTTTAGTTTTAGTGTGTTTTGGGCACATATTAACCCTTTCCCTCATATAGACGCTTTCTGACGCCTCTGCAGCAGGCGGCTTTTTGAAAACATAGTGACAAAACAAAAAATTGCTCAAAACGAGCAAATTCTCCTTTTGCCACAATGTTTTCCACTTTTAATCATAGGTTATCAATTCAATTATAGAGATTTTCCATTTTTTGAAAAAAAAATGTTCAAAATCATCTGATGCAGAATTGGCGCATGAGGGAAAGGGTTAAAGAAGACATGTATGGGTCCAGCAAATGGTTGGGGATAGCATGCTCATGTTGAATTTTTTTTTTATAAATTTCAATTAAATCTCCCTAATTTCTACTTCAGATACGATGTCTACTTTTGATGAATAACTGAACTGAAAACATTTATTTCTCAATCAGAAATCATTTACTTGATTGGAAGAATAAGTGAGTACTTGAGTAATTAAGCTGATATTCATGCCTATCTATATTTTAAATATCAATAAATAAAACATAACAAATGTTAATGAAAATAACCAACATGTACTATATGTTTTAATGAAGGCTGTTTCTTTTTACCATATTGGAGACATTTTGACCAATTCTTAATATACCAAAACCTTTTCAAATCTACTATTAAACACCCATATTTTGCAGTGGAGTTAAACGCACATAAAGTGTAATATTTGATTATGCTGTTCTATTTTTTTTTTTATTAAATGTTGCTTACAAAATTAAGATACTTTATATACTTACTATTATCTCCTTTGTCTGTATTTTCTGATGATTCATTTACTCTAGATCGCCGTACAGGTGGAGACAACATTATGGCTGATGATGCTGGTTGAAGGTGATCTCCAAATGGGAATTTTGGCTCAACTTGGTATTCTAATGAAGGAAAAATAGGCTAGTCTCATATAGGAGAAGATTAGCTTACTGCATTATTTTACTGATGGAAAACACAACTGTTGATGCTTCTCAAAGTTTTGTAAGGAAAGAACAAACTGCTCATTGTGAGCAATTTCTCTTATTCCATCAACATTTTTTATAAATCGTAAAATAACTCTTCCCCGTTTTTTTCACAGCTGTTTTTAATTCTGAAGAGTTCAAAATGTGCCTGACTAGGTTTTAAACCAACTACATGCACAAACACTGTTGACTCCCTTTAAAACTGTTTGTTTAACCTTTCCCTAATAACAACAAATATGCAGCAGACAACTTAAAAATTATCGAGGTGAGCATGAAGATTATCTATAAATGAAAGTATTACTATCAAGGGCAATTTCTCCTTTTGCCACAATGTTTTCAAAAGTTTCTGCTGTAGATGCCTCAAAAGACATCTGCGTAAGAGAAAGGGTTAAGTATTTCCTTACGATTCTGTGTAAGGTTGGTTGGTATGTGTTGACTTTTGGGAGGGGTCATCAGTGACACATGCTCATTATCATCATCATCATCATCATCATGTCTTTCATCTGTAGACTTTGGTGGTTCTTGATTGTGTACTTGTTGGCCCTGTTTAAAATCACATTCAATAATATAGTATTTTTAAACTCTTTCAAATTAAAAAATATTGAATAAAACTTTCGAAATAAAAAAAAATCAACTAAGGTTACAATTTACTTGAATTGTAAAAAGACAGAGTTATGGATCTTTGTCAATGAGCTTATTAACTAACCAAACAAACAAAAGAAAACTTATAATTAAATATCCAAAATAAAGTGTAGCTAGATATAACATTTTTTTGTTTTTGTTTTGTTTGTATGGTGTTTGATACCACTTTCAACAATTTTTCAGTTATATCACAGCACTAGTAATTTGTTCACTGGTTCATTTATCCTGACACCAACGAGACAAATGTAATGCTAAGCCTTCAGTTCTGAGCAAAAAGAAGGGACACCTATTACTTCCATTTTTAAAGTATTTTGTATGACCCGGCCCATTATTGAACCCGCAACCTCCAAACAGCCAAGGTGAGCGCTCTACCAATACACCACCAAGGTGGTTATAAACCTTTAACAAGAGCACCGTGAAACGAACAACTCTTCTGCATTTTTTTTATTACATTACTTATGTAACTTGGTACAGACATGTGTATTTTTTGAGATATGAGGTAGGTAAGTTTTTGTGATGACGCAGACGTCAACGCCAAGGGTATCGCCCCACTTTATCTTCAATGTTTCCAATTCAATTCAATAGTTTACTTTCATTTGTAGATATTTTACCTATTTTTGCCTATATTTTTCCAGAGTCGTCTGCCTCTGATTTGTTGTAGAAGGGAAAGAGTTAATTTAAAGTGCCTAAAATGAGCTGTGACTAAAACATGAGGTAGTGAATTGTCTCTTGCATAGCGTTAACCCTTTCCCGGCAGACGACTCCTGAAAACATTGTAGCAAAAGGAGCAATTTCTCCATTTGCCACAATGTTTTCAACTATTTTCAGTAATTATACCATCATTTAAAGACATTTTCCAATTGTTTTACTAATGTCTTCAAAGTCATCTGCTGCAGATTTGTTGTATGAGGGAAAGGGTTAAAATGATTCTACATGAAATAAGGAAGAGGGCCTTTTGTAGCCCACTAAAAAATTTCATTTCAATACCCCAAATTGATATGTAAGGTAACAGAAATTGCACCTAAACTTTAACCTGATTCTTACAGAAGGATGGACAAAATGGCCTAAATGAAATATTTAAATTAAGGATACTTGTCAGCGAGATTATTTTAAAATGAGATTCACAGTTGTAAGACTAGTTGTCATTTACCTATCCATCAATGGTTTCAAGACTTGCCAAAAAGAATGTGTCATAAAACATTCCTGATTTTACACTTTCCATCAAAGGACTTGAAATGCTTATCATGTTCATTGTTTCGTTTTCCAATAATGTTTTCTTCTCCAAATCAAAAATGTACATGTCTTTGTCTCTAGATTGTTTGTTGCCACTACAACAAATGTTTATAGAGTTCTATTTAAAATAGCAACCTTTAACTTCAGAATTTCTCCCTCTGTCATTTTCCTAAATTTTTGGAATTCTGCAGCTTGCTTGCCAAACTCTTCTTGTGTGAAAATAATATCCTGAAGAAATAAACGATAGATCATTTGAATAATTTTTTATGACATGTATATACTGAACATATTTGGGGAAATAGAAAACACTTGAAATTTGTAAGTCTATTTTACTAATCTATTTTAATTTATTTAAACTTTTAAATTTCATTCAATATAGATGATATTTGAAGTCATATCGACCTATAATATCTTAAAACAGTGAGAAAGGGAGAAACTGCTTGAGCACTTTCTCCTATTCCTATTCCAATAATATTTTCACAAAGTCTGCTGCAGAGGCATCTAAAATCCCCTGGGAAAAATGTTACTCATATTCTTTTGTTTAATCAAAAACAAATTTTGAAAGAGGGATTAACTCCCTATACAACAAATCTGCAGCAAATTACAAATTTGTGCTTGTTAGAAATCAAGCAAAGTGGCAAACTTTTGCAAATAGAAAAACATTGAGAATTAAAAAAAATCAATATATATCAAATCCCAGGTTTAATAAATTATACTCATAATTGTTAATAGGCACCATTTCATGCAGTTGGAAAACAGACTGTTGATCACCAACAGTCGTCAGACTTTAAATGGCTACTTTACATATAGCATTACATATATTACTTCCACGTCTGTTTAATCAAAGCAATGTCTGTTAGGCAGCCAGTTGAAGATTAACCCCGCACAACTTTCTTATTTATACTTTCTTGTATTAGTAGCCAAATTTTGACTCTCCCTTGGTTAACTGCCCAAGGATAAATTGACTGTACATGCACATTGAAAACATCAATGCAAAAATATAGAAAATTCCTATAAATGAAAGCATAATCAATACCATTAATTCACTTTTATTTTTGAGAAAAACCTGCCCCTATTTCTTCAGTTGTTTATGGATCTCCGGTATTTCTCGGCAGATCTCATAATCCAATCATTACATAACAAATTCTTTATGATGAAATAGTCCTTAGTTTATGCCAATATTTCACGCCAGCTGCATACATTCTTATTGTGGACACTACTAAGTCTGTTTCAAAGCAGTATGCAGGGCCTCCCCTGGACAAAACATTTCTTTCGCCAACACATTCGCAAAATTGAAAAAAAAGGAGACAAATTAAAAAAATTGAAGCCAAAATAGCCAAAGTTGGAGCCAACTTGGTTGCCAATTATTTTTACATGGAAACAATTTAATGGACAAAGGGAACAGAAAAATCAAATACATGAATTCTTCTTTTATTTCCTTTACCAATAGCTCATTTGTTATGTAGTATATAAAAGTAATCTTAACAACATTTGCTTTGCAGCAAAGCACACACTTGTCAATTTCTTTCTATTCAGAGGTGAAAATGTCTCTATATTGTGTTTTAATAGCATATAATCATAACTGAGCTAGTCATTTCCAACTTTCCATGAAAGTTTCTAGCATTAGCTTGAGTTTGTTTTTGTATTTTGGCAGGAGGTTCAGAATAGAGACAATCTAGTTTACGTTTCGAAGCCATTTAGGAATGGTACTGATTGAATGATTTGATTTTATATCTCGCTGTGCAGAGTTTATATACGCTATAGTTCATTAAAACAATTACTTTTGTTTTTCACTATGAGATTCATACAACTATTGGGTCCACACTTAAAATAAACTTCATTAATTGTCCGCACCCGAAAGTGTTTGGTCAAACATAATCTTGATTACGGACGAAAACATGTTCAAAATAAAAAAAATATGTCCATCAAAAAGAGCAAATAGTTAACCGCGTGTCTCTATAATTGACAATAACAACATCAGTTAAACGGTCATGACAATAATTCATCCAAGAAATCAGATTAAACGTGTGAAAAACCTACGATCACACAGTAGCTTGACCTTCACATTGTCAAATATCAAGACTGGTTACCTGTTAAAGTTATAGCGATAAGCTATATATATATACAGTGATAAAATCAATAGTTTAAATATACGTCGCTTAGAGCATTTATATAAACAAAATGGCAGTTCAATTTACTGAGATTTTCTTTTTCAACTGTTTTCGCAAATTGGTTTTTTCCTTTGCCACTTTGATTTTTTTGTCGCATTTGCCGACTTTGGTGACCGACACCGGAGTATGCAATGAACCTAATAATAATAATATGCTACATTGCTTTCAAAAGTTGTCTACTATAGATGCATCCAAATTGCATGAGAAAAGTGTTAAATTTTCAAACTTACAGATGTGAGAGCATCTACCAGAGCTCTGAATTGGAACACATCTTGGTTCAACTGTTCTCTGATGGTCACTTCAGCTTGAAGCCGTAATTCACTCTCTTTAAGATATCTGGTCAATTTGGTCACAGAGTCCACTATAGCAAGTGTGTACCCTGAAAATGTCTCCTGTCTCTGGCGCTCTGCAGGGGGTCTTCTCCCTGTTACCCTTTCATATTCAGCCATTTCATTTTCAAGAATTTCTAACACCTGTCAAAAATTCAATGAATAAGTTTTCACAAATGACTGAATAGTATATTGGGAAGCAAATGTCTTGACCTAACCAGCAAATCTTCTTTTTCGAAACACAAACAAGCTAAAAATTCATTAGTATCAAAGAAACAGTTTGAGTTACCTTCCTGAGGTCATTCAGAGTGAAATTGGATGAAGTATTGTGTACTGGGGGTTCTGGGCGTGGCACCCGCCTCTTTGTCTTGTTGACTTTATTTGTATCATTAATGGCGGATGTTGGAGGCCTTAGTATCTCCAGGGATTCATTGTGAGGGTTATTGTTACCCTTTGGAGTTTGGAGCGATCCATCTATAATATAATTTATCATTTGATCAAATAACCTCATATACCAATTGAGAACCCTTCCTAATAAAACAACATATTGAGAAAATAAGCCAAATCTAATCAAATGAAAGTATAATTTTGTGAGTGATGCCAAAACTTATAATGATTTATATTTATTTTTAAAGAATTTCTTAGAACTCATATTAGTCACTCTCAATGTTATCTTCCTTGAGATTTTTATTCAATCCTACATTTGTACAAACACAGAATGGACCTTTGTTGTGTTTTACGCCGCTATCAAAAAACAAGAGGCCCATGAGGGCCTATGCTCTACTGGGATGGTTCTTTAGTCGTTTTCAATCCAGAGCATGTACAGATAGTAAATGGAGGCTATATTGTGTTCACAAGCTGTATTATAGCAATTTTGACAATTTCAAGGGCCATAATCCAGTCATGCAAGGGCACATCTGACTGATTTGCGAAAGGAACCGAGCTCTCATCAATATTTAACTACTATCTAAGTTTGGTGAAGATCAGATAGTAAATGGAGCCTCTATTGTGTTCACCAGCTCTATTATAGCAATTTTGGCAAATTCAAGGGCCATAATCCAGCCTTGCATGGGCGGATCTGGCTGGTTTGCAAAAGGAACTAAGCTCTCATCAATATTTAACTACTATCTAAGTTTGGTGAAGATCGAATAGTAAATGGAGGCTCTATTATGTTCACAAGCTGTATTATATCAATTTTGACAATTTCAAGGGCCATAATCCAGTCTTGCATGGGCGGATCTGGCTGGTTTGCAAAAGGAACCAAGCTCTCATGGGTATCTAACTACTGTATAAGATTAATGGAGATACAATCAAAACTAAAGACTTTATCACATTCACAAGCTGTATTATAGCAATTTTGACAACTTCAAGGGCCTTAATCCAGTCATGCAAGGGCACATCTGGCTGGTTTTCGAAAGGACCCAAGCTCTCATCAATATTTAACTACTATCTAAGTTTGGTGAAGATCAGATAGTAAATGGAGCCTCTATTGTGTTCACAAGCTCTTATTATAGCAATTTTGACAATTTCAAGGGCCATAATCCAGTCTTGCATGGGTGGATCTGACTACTGTATAAGTTTGATTGAGATACAATTAAAACTGAAGACTGTATCGCATCCACAATCAAGTGTTTACGTATGCACGGACGACGGACACCACGCCACGGCATAAGCTTAAAAATCAGTTATATCATGGCATTTCCTGGATAAGTACCAGTACTACTGATCAATTTATCCTGACACCAGTCAATCAGTTGTTACCCCGCAACCCTGAGCACCAAGGAGGGCAGCCATTACTACCATTTATAAAATCTTTGGTATGACCAGACCGGGGATCGAACATGCAACCTACAAACACAGAAGAATACAATATGAGAAATTGATCACCACTGACCTCCATGTGATAAAAATGCTGACTGTTCTGGTAGTTGTGAACTCTGGGCGTTTCCCCGCACTCGTTGTTGGGACACATTAGACACCAAATGACTGAGACCTGCCTGACCACTAATTGTACTTAAAGTGTTATTTTTCTCCTCTGCCTCAATAAATTGCTGAAATCTTTGCACATTCAATTTTGGCTGATACATTAAAGGCACTGTAGAATGGTCTTCTTCTGTAAATATAACATTGTAAGGTTAGCAGTTGTTAAGTGTTTCAAATTGTGATATAAGCAACAGGTACTTTAACCCTTCCCCACATGTAGACATTTTCTGTAGCCTCTTCTACTTTTGTCACAATTTTTCAACTTTATTCAATAATTGTTCTTTCATTTCTAGATGTTTTCCATAGTTTTACCCAAATGTTTGCGGCAGTTTACCCAAATGTTTGCGGCAGAATGCTTGTATGTCAGAACGGTTGGAACATTGCACTAATTTTTTTTTCCAAAATATGTATATTTAAAGCCATTTGAAATAGAGAAGGTTTTAGTGTTACCAAATTATAATTAAAATAACTGTTACTTTGACAAACACTTGGAAAAA
This sequence comes from Serripes groenlandicus, assembly GCA_031761405.1. Classification (NCBI taxonomy): domain Eukaryota; kingdom Metazoa; phylum Mollusca; class Bivalvia; order Cardiida; family Cardiidae; genus Serripes; species Serripes groenlandicus. Next base: position 132,505,502 of record JASEVX010000001.1, on the reverse strand, counting down.
CATTGCTAAAAAATAAACCACAAATGAGATTCTCCTTGTAAACACCCTATTTCAGACTTAAAAATTAAATCAGATTGCATCTTTGGGCACAAGTGCCGTGTTCTCAGCTGCATATAAAACTACATTCCAAAAGTTTGTTCATCACACAGCTTTGCACATTATGACAACAGTGAAAACTGAGTAGCCTTCACAGAGGTACAGGTTGATATGGGTATTTGCTGGTCACAGACTAATCAACTGATGGTTTTCCCACAATGCGGCTCAAATAATGTAGTAACATGATAACCTGAATCAGAATCCTGGAATTCATTTAGAGCTGTTCCATCCATAATGGAGTCACTGAGAACCTCAGATCTCGTCCTGATATCACCAGGAAGACGAACCAATGACCTCTCCACATCACCATCACAATCAGGGGCACTCGTAACTGTTGGAAATCCTGCAAACCGCTGCAAAGTTAAAAGAAGCAACTTTAATTGTTTTATATAAAAGCAAAGTATTAAAAAGAGAAATAGTTATTGTCATTTGAAAATGAATCTCTATTACATATACATCAGGTAGACAGAGCTTGAGATAAGGGGTGTTTTTCATGTTCTAAAAACCTTATTTGACAATCTAACCCTATGTTGTGGTTACTCAAAAGAATCGTCTTTTTCTTTTGAGTACCCACAGATTAGGGTTTGGTAAAGAAATAAGCGAGCTGTTATGGGTAAAATACCAGTTTACTCCCCCTTATCTAGTCCCCTGGGTAGAGATCCATGTCATGCAACAAGCAGCTTACCTGTTGCAGGACAGCATAGCTCACCTTGTGGTAGCTCTATGGTTATCTAAAACTCCAAAGTTAACTTATTGTAATACTGCTGATATAGACACAGAGGACGCCAATGACAAAGTGGCAAAATAAACTGTCCTATGACACAGCTCAAGCCAGATAAATACTTGTACTTGAATCACCTTAACCCTTTCCCACAACCAACGAATCTGCAGCAGACTACTTTGAAAACATACACAAAATTGGAAACTCCCTTTAAATGAAAGTACAATGATTGAATAAAGTTGAAAACATGGTGACAAAAGGAGAAATTGCTTCTTTTAAGCAATTTCTTCTTTTGTCAACATGTTTTCAAAAAGCTGCCTGCTGCATAGGCGTCAGAAAGCATCTATATGAGGGAAAGGGTGAAGAGGAATTAATTAGTACATTTAAAATCAAGTTTTTCCTCCCATCTTAATTTTGTTCCATACTTACCCTTGGGTCATCTCCAAACAGGTCTTTTACCACTGCCATCATTGTATCTGATTTTTCTAAAACATCTTGGAGCTGAAACAAAAGGAAAATGGATAAGGTAATAATTATACATATGTCAAGGGGACTAACTCAACAGGTCATCTGAATAGTATTATTGGGAGCTCTCCATCTGATGTATAAAGTGGATGGTTATGGTCATTTTTGGCATTTAAAGGCCAATAACTCTTTGCTGAATGTAATTGATTGATTGGGGTTTAACGCCATTTTTAACAATTTATCAGTTATATCACGGCGGCCAGTTCACCTACTCATGCATTTCCTGTTTTTTTCACACCAGTACTCCACACAACAATCTTCCCAAGCAACTGGCTGCTTTTCCACATAGACTTAGCCCATTGGTGGAAGACGAATGACACATGTCGCATTGACTTTTGTCAATAGTCGGAAAGAAAGTTGGCCGAGCCGGGATTCAAACTCACAACCCCTGGATTGACAGTCTGCGTCGCTACCGACTAAGCTACCGGGGCTCGGCATTTGCTGAATGTAAATAAAGTATTATCAATATATTATGTCAACAAATTTCCGCCAAGTTGAATGAACGTTGGTTGCACTCTTTAAATAAGAGAGGGACAATATTGTTTACACTGCCTATGTTAACAATGAGGCAGGATAATAAACATTCAGACAATGGTAATGAGTGCAGATCAGGATCAGTCTATGCAGCATACAAAACAGATAATATATGAATATTTTGATGAATAATTTTGAAACTGGGTTAGGCATACTGTTGAAAGTGCAAACAAAGTTCAATGATTACATGCATACTATATATATATATGCTTGACCCACAATGTTTTCAAGAGTTAATTGCTGCAGTGGACAAAGTTCATCTATATAAGGCAACGGGTTAAACCAAAACAGCTAGTTTACACTTCACAAACCTGCTTTTGATCATAAAGAACTTCCTTCATGATGGCATATTTTCTGGCTTGAACATTGTTCCTCAAGGGGCTGTTTCTTTTACCTGTATGAATAATGTTAAAGACATATTCACACATCACTAGTTTCAAAGTTGTGAACAGTTTGTAATAAATGCTCTCTCCTTTTGTATATGGTAATTGATTCTTAATTCAGCAATTTAATTGATGCAGGGTTTGGATCATTGTTCAACAAAAGGTCATAGATAGTTGCATAAATATAAATTCATCAGACTATCTAAGCTTTTTAATAAATTCAAATGTGATGGACCATAAAATATCATTTACCAAACATGAACACATCATTCAAATTCTTATGTCACAGCAATAAGCAATACTGACCCCATTTGTAAATTAGATGAACATGTAAACAATATAACCATGAAAATTTGTGTCAGCAATAAAATGCCATTATTGAAAGATCTCACACAACAGAGAAAGTTAAACTCATACCTTGTCTGAATTTTCCAACTGGTAAATGTGATCCAACAGCATGCTTAGATGTATGTGCCTCTCTCCTATAGGCCTGAAATATGAGCCAACCATAGTAATATCAATAATATCTGATATACCATTTTTCCTCCACTCAAATTGATTTTTGAAAAAAAAAAAAATCAAAATAATTATAAACAAGTCCCCTTTCCCTCATATGACAATTCTGCAGCAGACAACTTTGAACAGATTTTTAAAAAAATAGAAAATCTCTATAATTGAATGGATAACCTATGACTAAAAGTGGAAAACATTGTGGCAAAAGGAGAAATTGCTCGTTTTGTCACCTTAGGAACATTTCTGCAAAATTATCTTCAATCAGACAAGCACTTTCACACTAGAAGAGTTTTATGTGTGTTCAATTTACTCCCTTCTTGATGCCATCTGTTGCCATTATTTACAACCAATCAACAAGGTCACTTAAGGAATGATTTTGGCATTTCAAATAGAATTTATTTCTATTAACGATTTTAAAGAAGACCACCAAAGGAACATTGCTGTGAAGTTTGATTGAAATGGAAATAGAAGTTTAAGAGAAGACGTTTTTTAAGGAAATTGTTGAGGACTTCCACAACTGAAGACATACGTGGCATGCAGACGGTCACAATGTGATATAATAGCTCTCCTTTAACACTCTGTGATCAATTGAGCAAATGAAAAACTGTATTTTGAAATTATCAGGTTTGCCATTAACCCTTTTCCACATACAGCAAATCTGCGGCAGACGACTTTGAAAGATACATGTATTGGCAAAAATATGGAAATTTCTATAAATGATTTTTTTTAAAATTAATGAATGACCAATTTATCGTTTTGTCAATGTTTTCAGTGGTCTGCTGCATTTATGAAAGGGTTTACTGGAACCAACTACATAAAGGAGAAACTTATCATGGATACTGGTACTTACTATTTCATCTGGAGTTGCTTTGTATGCATCTAAATCACTGATTGTACTCTACAACAAAGGGTATGTATAAATAAAGTACATCTAACACTGTCAAAATGAGATTCACAGATTATCTGATAAAATACTTTGAGTCATCTTCCTTGAAAACATCTGAAGAATGGTATGGGATAAAATGCAACATCTGGAAAATTTAAAGTACAATTTAACCCTTTCCCTTATATAGACGCTTTCTGACGCCTCTGCAACAGACAGCTTTTTGAAAACATAGTGAAAAAAGAAGAAATTGCTCAAAACAAGCAATTTCTCCTTTTGCCACAATGTTTTCCACTTTTATTCATAGGTTATCCATTCAATTAGCGAGATTTTCTATTTTTTGACAAAATATGTTCAAAGTCGTCTGCTGCAGAATTGTTGTATGAAAGGGTTAATTACAGTGGCCACATGTTGAGGAAAAAGGAGAATTAGCCGGATTTGAGCAATTTCTTTATCAACACAATTCCGAGGGCTTGGTGTGAAACGGTTGTAACTAAAATTGCTATTTTTTTAACAAGGTTTATCACCTCGCCATAAAAAAACTCATTTTTCTTTGTAAACAATGGAAATTTAGGTGCCATTGCTCGTTCTGAGCAATGGCATCTAAATTTGCATTGTTTACAAAGGGGTCAAAATTGCCCCTAAACAAGGGTTTTCAAAATAGGATTTTAGTTCTCTGCTGATAGTTGTAATATGAATGAAATGGTTCATTAACAAACCCATTTAACAAATTCAGTCCTTCATTTAATATGATTTCAACGAGTGATATAAAAACATCTATCACCTGAAAATTGATTTCTTCTTTTTTATCCTGATAATAAACGCAAGGTTTTTATCCGATGTTAACACTTTCCCTCATACGACAATTCTGCAGCAGACAACTTTGAACATATTTTGTCAAAAAATAGAAAATCTCTATAATTGAATGGATAACCTATGACTATAGGTGGAAAACATTGTGGCAAAAGGAGAAATTGCTCGTTTTGAGCAATTTTTTCTTTTGTCACTTTGTTTTCAAAAAGCAGTCTGCTGTAGAGGCATCAGAAAGCGTCCATATGAGGGAAAGGGTTAAAAAGTAAAACATATTGTTGCTTCATAAATAAAAATTGTTATGGATTAATTTTGAAGTTTTACTTATTAAACAAAAACTTACGTCCCATGGTTTTGGTTTTGTAACTTTCCTTTTCCTTGGTGGATTCTTTGGTTTGCCTTTGTTAAACCTCATGAAAGACATGACTTTCTGTAAAAAATTATAAAGGAATATTTAGTTTGAATGCAAAATTTGCACATTTTTAGATGAAAAAGCTTTGCTGAATTTTATAATTTGAAATATTGCACACATATTACTAGGCAGATCAGGTATATGTTAGTTTAGCATTCAACAAAGAGGTTTACCAACAGTAAGGTCACAACTTCTACTTCCATTGATGTACACGACACACTCCGGAGCTTTGCCATACATGGCATGGCGACTGTACACAGTAAATATGATCTATCAATATGCGCTATAAAATCTGTATATACTGTATATACAGGTGTAAAGGTGAAGAACGGAGCCATATCCCCAATGAATGCCTTACAACTGTGCACCATGGTAAGATGAGTTTCTGCCGCAGCTTTTTTTTAGTGGATAAAGCCTCAAAAGACATTGCCGTAAAATGTCTTTGTCAATAATGAAGTGATGTATCTTCTGGTCTCTATGTATGGCTGGGAGGTGTGTAGTGTTTTCCTCGACAGACTTTACTAAACTTGATATTGAGTCTAGATCTTCAGGTTACTGTATGCATTGTCGTTATAACGTGTAAAGGGTTCTTCAGGAGTAAAGCCACTGTGAGTCAGCAATTAAGGCACTAACCTTCTAGGCTTTAGAAGTTGTTTTTTTTCCCCATTAGTTACATTTCTCCCTCTTTTCTTTTGATTTCGACCCATCGACCCAAAGTCACAAAACTGCTCAATAGCGGTCTCGGCGTTTCATTTCAATGCGCATCCGGAGTCCAAGAGTTAGACACAATGAATTGTGACAGTACTCATTAACCCTTTCCCACAAACAACAAATCTGCAGCAGACGACTTTGAAAACATCTTTATATGAACACAGAATATCTCAATAAATGAAGGTACAATAACTGAAACAGTTAATAACATTACGAGCAATTTATTCTTTTGTTGACATGTTTTCAAAAAGCTGCAGAAAGTGTCTATATGAGGGGAAGGGTTAAAATGTAGGTCACCCTCCCAGGCACTATCAGTGAATTTGTTGCTTAACTTGAAAAATCTATCAACCACTTTACCAACGTAACTATCGAAGCTGGCTTAAAAAGCAAGGTTGAAGAAGTGTTACTTGTACCTATACCTAATCCCGTTACAGGCCTTCCTTCACTCATTCATACTGGCTCTCTTGTAGTGTTGGACATCCTTAGATGCTTGTTGTTGTTGTCTTGGTTATCTGAGTACCAGTACTAATATTAAATACATTGTTTTCAAGTTTTGAAAACAGATCTAGTTCTGATAATCGGAGCACTAATTGTGGTTGTTTCATGCATATCATACATTCATAGAACATTTGACAACTGTATAAAAATTGTTTCAAACGGTAGACGGTCAAAATGTTGAATTACCAAAATATTGAATTGATATAACAGAGCAAATCATGAGTAAAAATGTTGAATTGGTGATTATTTAGTATATATATTTAAACTTGCTGTAACATGATATACTTGAATAGAAATTTAAGGTCTTATTTGTCGTAATTCCATTTTAATTAGTTTGTATTGTTTGTCATAATTATAATTTTGTACTGTTTGTTGTTCTTTGAATTGGTATTTGTAATATTAATAGATCCAATTAAATAAAAGAGTATTCAGGGGTTTTAATAATTTTGTTTCATGTTATTGTCTTGTTTGTTGCAGCTGAAAATAAATCATGGTACCAATCATTAAAGTAAAATGTGTTACAAGTTGTGCTTCATCAGCAACATAATTTTTCAAACTACAAGGAAGAAAATTTGATCATATAACAAATTACAAATACATTAAATATGGCCAAAAGGTTATGCAAATGTAGAGAACATAACATTCCTGTGATCTCTATAGAAATTCATTTATTTTTTAATATTTTAAACTTACCAATTACTAAAACAGATCATTAGGTTTTTAGAAAATCAGGAGTATTCTGAATTATATATATTTATAAATCAAATTGAGGATACTTCAAATTTTTACCAACACTTTTTGATAAAAACTTTAAGTAAAGGGTTAACGATGGTCCATTCTATGCGTATTATATAAAGTGTCAATACTGTAGATAACTTGTCAATCCTTGCTTAAAGCTATTAAAGTGATCAATACAATACCAATGGTTTCATTCCAAAATGCTGTAACTTCATCTTGTAAAACATTTAGTTACAGCTTTTTAGAATGATACATCAATGAGACAAATCCATCGTTTTGACTGTATAATTATATGTTGATTAGCAATATGTTACTGGGAACATTTCATGCCCATATTTTAACAATATTTCAGTTACATGTATATACTGCAAGAAAAAGGTTTAATTTATCCTAATAGGCAGTTCCACATTTCTACTCTTATAACGACATTCACGCTTCATGACAGTCCTTGTCGGATTTGTCATATTTTTAAAAGATTTGAGAATTAGGAACATTTCACGTCATTTTCAACAGTATTGAAGATGTATATATGATTATATGGTAATCAGAACTAAATATTTCGTAAAAAATACATTAAGCAAGTGATCAATTATTTATAATCTGAACACTTTACTGACTTATCTTTCACTAACATTCTTTTTATTCAAATTCATCGGTTGAACGGAAATATAAATGCGAGTACAGAGAGATGAACAAAATCAGACAACAATATTAAAGATAAATTTATAAACTCTTTGTTGGCAAAGCATGCACATATACTTCTTTATCCTACAATTCGGCCCTTGCACTCGTTTCGTGTTGAAATGACCTCGATTTTTCGAGTGACATTTTTGTCTGCATAACTCTCCAATGTCAAGGAAGTGCTTTTCTAAGTGCTTTTTCCTTTATATTTTGGCAATATGAAATTGGACACGAACTGACGAGAAAGCGTCTAGACTTTCATGACCCTTATACTCCTAATAAACAGGTATTGATTTGAAACAATTGTTTTCAAAATATTTCTTATTTTTGTTTGTATTACCAGTTTATGTTCATGTTTATCTGATATTTAATAATTATTTGAGGTCACGAAACCAGGACACAACAGGATATAGGTCAAATACTCAAATATTTAAATACTTTGTGATCGAATATTCAAATATTCAAATACTTATATTTGTATTTGTTGCCATACCTATTTTAAAGTGATACAAGTAAGCAGACCTGCAAGTAAGTCTTTATGTATGTATATACTATATAACCACCAATTCGACATTCAAGTTTTGTTTGTTGGTAACTTTACCTAATAACAAGAGCCCTATGAGGGCCTATGCTCTACTGGGATGGTTCTTTGGTCATTTCCAATCCAGAGCATGTATGTATGGTGAAAATCGGATAGTAAATGGAGGCTCTATTGAATTCACAAGCTCTATTATAGCAATTTTGACAATTTCAAGGGCTATAACCAAGTCTTGCATGGGAGGATCTGGCTGGTTTGCGAAAGGAACTGAGCTCTCATAAATATTTAACTACTATCTAAGTTTGGTGAAGATCAGATAGTAAATGGAGGCTCTATTGTGTTCACAAGCTGTATTATAGCAATTTTGACAATTTCAAGGGCCATAATCCAGTCATGCAAGGGCACATCTGGCTGGTTTTCGAATGGAACCAAGCTCTTATCAATATTTAATACTATCAGTATCGAAGTTTGGTGAAGATCAGATGATAAATGGAGCCTCTATTGTGTTCACAAGCTCTATTATAGAAATTTTGACAATTTCAAGGGCCATAATCCATTCATGCAAGGGCACATCTGGCTGGTCTTCGAAAGGAACCAAGCTCTCATCAATATTTAACTACTATCTCAGTTTGGTGAAGATCAGATAGTACGGGTAAACAAATCAACGGCAAAGCCGGCGATGTTTCCCGTCAATAGGTAATGTGTATGAACTTTGAAAAATTTTGCTATACCGTCTTTCCAAAAATTGTGTCCAGAATGGATTTTTCGATGCAGTCACGATTCTGCTACAGTGCTACGTTTTGATTGGATGAAAAGAAAATATCGAAATAAAAAAAACTTCTAGAGAAAATAATTAAATATGATAATACGTACTCGATAAAGGAACGAGCACAAGTAATTTTATTTGTGATAATTTCCGTTTAATAACACTCGTCGTCTATTTCTAAAACGAGTTCAAATATTACTTGTAAGGGTTTTTTGACCTTTGACCTTTGACTTTCCAGAAGTTATAAATCCATATTCCTGTAATATGACGTCATTCTATTAGTGGTGCAGAGGTAGAGCGTCGGCCTCTTGTATCAAAGGTCCCTGGTTCCAGTCCCGTGATGAGCGGGTCCTGACTTTGGGATTTTTTCACACAAATGGCGTGAGTACTGGTTAAGTCTTCAGGAAGCAGACATCGAGCGTGATTAATATAAGCTGAAAGCTTGTTTTTGTTTCACAATCGATGTAAAATAAATATGTTTAAACTAAATGAACCAAAAGGAAAACGACAGAAATTATAGGAAACGTTAATTTGACTTGTCACAAATGTAGTTCCGTGAATTATGGAATCGTTTTATTTGAAGTACTTTATGAAGGGCAAGTTGATTATTTGTTTCACCTGTCATCATAATTTCATGGATGTAAAAACTTAGCTATATTTTAAAGTCAAATATAAGCTTAACCTGATGATGATTTTTATTTTCTTTGCTTAGGTCGGTATAGTCCAGGTTTCTGACTACAAGGAATGCGATTTTTTATTTTGACTGTTCGCATCCTACAATGTAACGGCGATATATTGAGACTAAGGTCGGTAGGACTCGTAATTGACGTAAATAACTGATAGTGCTGGAAGCAAGGGGCTAACTGCAGTTCGCTGGGAATTATTCACCAATCACAACATATAATAAATGTTTACCCGAAATAGGTAGCACCTATACTCATATTAAATGGAGCCTCTATTGTGTTCACAAGCTCTATTACAGCAATTTTGACAATTTCAAGGGCCATAATCCAGTCTTGCATGGACGGATCTGGCTGGTTTGCGAAAGGAACTGAGCTCTCATGGATATCTATCTACTGTGAACGTTTGATGGAGATACAATCAAAACTGAAGACTTTATCGCGTTCACAAGCAATTGTTAACGGACTCATGGACGACGGACACAACGCCATGGCATAAGCTCTTCTGGCCTTTGGTTAGTAGAGCTAAACATTGATAATGCTGTTGTCATTGTAAAATTGTCGTGAAATCTGGTAGACAAGTGAGTTGTTGATCTGTAATTGATCAGTAATTGTCAAGCTTGTCCATTCTTGTTGCGATTTCCTTTGACATGATAACATGTTTAAAATTGCACCTGGCATTTGTCATGATTTGAAATAGTGTTAAGAAAAATAAGTTGTAATCATACATCACTACTATGGAAACCAAAGTCTTGGTTGAACGTTACTTTTGCACTTTAAAAGAATATTTGTATCGGTAAATGTCTACTCTGCCGCCATTTGTAAATACACTGGTAACCTTCAATTTTGATTGGACAAAATTGTGTCGAAGGGCGATAACTCTAACTGGCTGATGAATTTGTCGAATGTTAATATGCGCCAATAAATATGCGCAGTGGACTAGAAATTAACACGGCAAACGACTTGTGTATTATTGATAAAATTAGCCGGTAAGTAACCTGTCTGTGATCAAAGAAAGCGTCAGTTGATTAGGACTATGCTTTAATCACAATGAGTATGTATTGAAGAACAACCGTACATGTATAGGTGTATCAATTTGTAAAGGTTAGGTTGGGGTTTTCCTTTGTTCTGATATGATAACCTAATGGACGATAGTGAATGACTGAAAATCTGTTGGTTAGATGTGATATTTCATTGTCTCAAACTTCCGCTATTATTGCCTACAACCTTAAATTTCCATGTACTCAGACATGAGAGAAAATCTTCCTTAAATTGCAAGAAATTTGATGTTAACTTAAATATGAAACAATATATTTGGGCCATAATAACCTTTCTAAAGGCTTTAGTTCATTTAAAGTCCTTCTGAAGTAACTTGAGAATAAGAAGGTTTATTAGAGTGGTCTGTTCCATAAATGTTTGGTTGACTTATCCTGGTTGGAAAAGAAAACGACAAGAAAAACATAAACAAACAAGGAGTAGCTGAGAGCCAGTAACTTCGTACCCTACTAACTAAGTTTATACCTGTTTTATTTCGGTAATTTTGTACCCTTTTGTAAGATTCATACCCTCGTGTCAATTATTTCGTAACTGACTTTGTAACCAACAATAAGTTACAGATTCCGACAGAAATCACATTTAACAGGGTGATGATCCAAAACCGATCTTAAACAATGTAAACAGCCCTGATATTGTGATTCAGATTGCAATAATGAAACATTTTTATTCTCCTCAATTAAAATACAATTAATTAAATATGTGGCGCATAAAATAAAGGCATCTTTTACAGTTTGTAAGACATTCCGATAAACATTAAAAACTATTAACAAAAATACCGACTTTAATTGATTAATAATTTAATTGGAGTATGCGTTCTTAATTATCATTTATTATCACACTTCAAATGCAATAATATTATTTTCCACAATCATATAGTTCATATTCCATCATATAACCTTTTATAACATGAAATGAATATACAATGTGAAGTTTTAATCTTTAATGTGTTGGATATATTAATACTTAATGTTCTATGTCATTTTTAACCCTTTCTCACATACAACAAATCTGCAGCAGATGACTATGAAAACATTGTGACAAAAGCCTGAAAAATGTCCATAAAAGATAGCTTAATGGTTAAATAAAGTTGAAAACATTATGGACAAAGGAGTAATTGCTCATCATGAGCAGTTTCACATTTGGCTGCAATGTTTTCAAAAGATGCTGCTGCTATTGCATCATAATGCGTCTGCAGGTGGGAAAGTGTTAAACAATTTATCCATTATAAGCCTACCTTCTTTTTCCCTCAATCAATGGCATAAAGTACACAATGTACTAAAACAAGTTACTAGTTACATTTTTCTAGACAAATACAAGATTTGTAGGAATTTATCCCATGCATAATGTTGGTTACGATATAACTGACACTAGGGTACGAAATAACTTACAAAAGGGTACGAAATTACCGAATTATACCAGGTACAAAATTACTAGGGTACAAAGTTACTGTTTTCCTGAGTAGCTCCGTGTTAACTGTAATTAATGTTGCAAGTGGATACTTCTTACGAGGATTGCATGTTGTGAAGTATGTGTATCAGATTGTGTATATAGTTTTATATTGCTGATTTATTCTACCGGATGACTTTGTACAAGCAACAGGATTAAGATCAATTTTTTCTGTTAATCATATTTTGGTATTAACAAATTATGTAATTTTTACCTTTCATCCTCTGTGTTATACCAAGTTAAACGGTTTGCATTACTTGCATACATAAATGAGGCCAAACATTCATACATTAAATGTAAATGCGTAGCGTTAATAGGAGATGATTTTAATGAGATTGACCGCAACACATGAAACAAATTTAACGTTTTGTTGTCTTTCTTCTTTTTTTTACAATGGTTTTTGATTTAATAACTACATTGAACCTGATAAATTTGACTTTTGGTTAATAAAATTGAATTTATTTAATATGTCTTTCTTTGTAAAACTGACCCTCGTATCGAACACTGCCCTGTTTCGGTGAGGGACCTAAATCGGTGACCTTATTATTTTGTTATCTTCAATTTGAAAAGTGCTATTGCATCATTTGACTATGTTGTCTCAAGTTTAACATTTCTGTCAATAACTTTTGAATCTTTTGTAAATATGGATAAAATACATACATTTTATGTAGAATATTTCAAACAACCTAGTGAAAAATAATCTCTTTTCCAAATTTCATTTTTTTAACTGAATGCTGCACTACAGGTCTTTTGCAATAATGTTATTTGAATTGGTCAATACCCTTAAATCATGTCCATTGTGTGCTCTTAATGTTATCTTTATACAGAACGAGAAAAAAACCGCTAAAAAACAATTAAAACACTCAAGAAACCGCGATCCGCCGGGCTACCACACCATTCTTAAATTTGTCGCATGTTAAACTTGGTGTGCAGAAAAGTGGGACAAGTGAGAATCTTAGCAGGACAAGTGGCATTCTGAAAGTCACTTGTCCTGGACAAGTGTCTGAATTTTTTTTTTGTACAGCCCTGGTTATACTAGGGAAATGAACTTTCTGGGTTTCTTCAAAAGGAAAAATAGATGTGATTGTTATAGATGTTGCTTTTATGGGATATAATCAAAAGTAAGCAAGCATCTAAATTATTATACCACCTTCGAAGAAGAGGGGGTATATAGGAGTCACTGTGTCGGTTGGAAGCCATATTTTGTCCGGCCTATTTCTTACAAACCACTGGGTGGAATTCAATAAAATTTTATATGAAGCTTCTATACCAAGAGATGTGCATATCCTAAAGGTCTTACAATTGTTATTTTACAGAGTAATGGCCCTTTTACTTATTAAGTAATGGTGTAGGTCAAGTAGCTGTTTTGGGGGTATTTTAATATCATCTTCAGGGATAGTTCTCTAGTTTGAAATTGAACTTGTTTGGTGAAATAAAAGCATTTGTTTTTCACCTTTTTGGCCGGATTGCTTAAGCAATTCCGGTCTATAGATTGGCGATGTCCGTCTGTCTGTCTGTCTGTCCGTCAACATTTTGGTTAAAGTTTTAGGTTAGGCAAAATGGTTAAAGTTTCTGGTTAAGCAAAATCTCAGACATGGAAAGAGCTACAAACTTGAAAATTGGTCTATGTGTAGCCACTAACATGTTCTTTTGATTTCCATGATAACTCTTCACCTTCACCTTCCTATTGCCCGTCTGTCTGTCTGTCTGTCCGTCAACATTTTGGTTAAAGTTTCTGGTTGAAGCAAAATCTCGGACATGGAAACAGCTACAAACTTGAAAATTGGTATGTGTGTAGCCACTAACATGTTCTTTTGATTTCCATGATAACTCTTGACCTTCACGTTGCTATTGCCTGTCTGTCTGTCTGTCTGTCCGTCAACATTTTGGTTAAAGTTTCTGGTTGAAGCAAAATCTCGGACATGGAAACAGCTACAAACTTGAAAATTGGTCTGTGTGTAGCCACTAACATGTTCTTTTGATTTCCATGATAACTCTTGACCTTCACGTTCCTATTGCCCGTCTGTCTGTCTGTCTGTCCGTCAACATTTTGGTTAAAGTTACATTACAGCAACTTGCGTTTTAATTTGCTTTCAACAGTTTTATAGTTATATCAACTTGTGTTTTAATTTGCTTTCAACAGTTTTATAGTTATATCATGGCAACTTTCGTTTTAATTTGATTTCAACTGTTTTATAGTTATATCACGACAACTTGCGTATTAATTTGCTTTCAACAGTTTTATAGTTATATCACTGCAAATTGCGTTTTAATTTGCTTTCAACAGTTATATAGTTATATCACAGCAAATTGCGTTTTACTCAGCTTTCAACAGTTTTATAGTTATATCACGGCAAGTTGCGTTTTAATTTGCTTTCAACAGTTTTATAGTTATATGGACTTGTGTTTTAATTTGCTTTCAACAGTTTTATAGTTTTATATTATTTATATTTTATTATTTATTATTTTATTATTTTTGGCCGGATTGCTCTAGCAATTCCGGTCTATAGATTGGCGATGTCCGTCTGTCCGGATGTCTGTCTGTCAACATTTTGGTTAAAGTTTCAGGTTGAGGCAAAATCTCAGGACTGGAAAGGGTTACAAACTTGAAACTTTGCCTGAAAGTAAAAAGTAACAAGTTCCATTGATTTCTAGGGTTACTTTGACCTTGACCTTGGTTTGTCGATTTTCAAGGTCAAATTGCCGACAATCCGGCCTTACCGTCTTTAGCGGTTTCTTGTTTACAACAAGTTTTAGCTTAAATCTTTTATTTAATCACATGATATGTGTGCGTGACAGAATGAGGAAAGAAATTCGAGAATTTTCTACTTTTGCCAGAATGTTTCAAAAGTTGACTGTTGCAGAGGCATCTGTATGTTTGATAGTAAAAACACATTTAAATTTTATTAACAGCATTTTCGCTGGAAATGATAGATAAAGTATGTGATTTAAGTCTTTCATTACCTTTACATGGTTATTGTATTGATATTCTTTAGTTTGCTAGGTAAACAAGAGTGAAGAAGTTGTTGTTTGTCCCAGATATTGAGGTATGGCCTCAGGTGATGGGAGTCCTTTAACAACACCCCCACCTGGACCAGCTTATCAACAAGATAATATACAACGGATACCCCAGGTAAGGGCACTAGCTTAAATTTTAAATGTAGCAATTAGTTCAATATATAAATTATAAATTTATTAAACATTGTAATATTTAAGGATAGAATTTCCAGTTTATAATACAGAAAATTAGTAGGGTTTATATTATGAGTATATATGGACCAGTCTCATTATAAATACCTCTGGTCATTTTAAAATGAATGCTAATTTAAATGAAATTGTACAGTCTTGTTTTTTGGGTCATAAACCTTTACCAAGCACTGCAAGGATGATTAGATAGCATAGAGGGAAGATCCTTATTAGACAAGAGGTGAAGGGGCTAGCTGATCTGATTCTTTACTGGTTAAAATTTCTCAAATGTAACCTTAGGTTGGGCATTTTACCTTGGTCTAAGTAATACTTATGAATTTTTCCCCACTTTGTAAAATCTATTGTCTACTGACAACTCTTGTTCTTTTATTCAAATTGGTTT
This sequence comes from Serripes groenlandicus, assembly GCA_031761405.1. Taxonomy (NCBI): domain Eukaryota; kingdom Metazoa; phylum Mollusca; class Bivalvia; order Cardiida; family Cardiidae; genus Serripes; species Serripes groenlandicus. The sequence goes on along the minus strand of JASEVX010000001.1, from coordinate 132,489,922 downwards.
TTTTAGGTGTCACTTTAAGTTGTGTTGCAGGCATTCGCCGTATTGGCAGGTTGACACATAGGTATCTGTACTCCATTGTCAGTCTAATGTCATGGTTTTATTTATATGGCAGGTAAAAAATGTTTCTGTGTGTGTAAAAGCTGATATCAGAAGTTGGACCTTCGTCTGGGGTTACCAACATGGAGGTATTTAAGTCGAGTATTTACATAGTTTTTGTGGCGATTGGTTTGACAATCGCCACAATGCTAACAGAAACAACAACAACGAAAAATATTGCGCGTTCTATCTGCCTTGCAAATAACTGATGATTTTCAAATCTGGAAATTCCAAAAGGTTCTATAAATAGCTCGCGAGACTGGTGTTCTTAAATCTCAATAATATAAATGCTTTATTTTGTAGTTGTTTAAATATATGAAAGCGTCTAGATAATAAGACTGGTTTACAAAGGTTTAAAGGACACACGATGTCAGTGTGTACACACGTTATGTATACACGTCTGCACGTTCTAGAGTCAATTAGCAATCAATGCTGAAAGTTTAGCCTAATTTACTAGTTTGGAGATCAAGCATTATAATATATGCCTATATTTTTTATAAATTGAACAGTTTGGCAAATAGTGAAATTGTGCTTTTTGTGCATGTTTTGTGTTTGTTATTGCACTCAAATTTTTCGAAAAAGTTCAACAACCCCAGAGACATATAAATACATATACACTGTGTTTATATGTCTCTGACAACCCCCAATCATGCAATGTGAAGGGTCTAAATTGAACAGACCTGTTTAATATATCCAGGGCCAGCCCTGGCTCAAAAAAAGTTTGAGCCACTGCTTGAGCCATTTTACAAAATCTTGAGCCATTTTTGAGACATCGGAGCCAACATTCTGAGCTATATAAAATATTTGTTAAAACAATAAAAAAAAAAAGTAAATCAATACATATGGTTTCATTTCTTTATTTATGACATAGCACATTGTTTATATATATTTTCAGTTATATTAACAACAATCTCACATAGCACAAATAATATATTTATATTACATTATTTACATTGTTTTTGTTTGATCACAACTTCATAGCACATATAAATTTATACTACATATATACATTACAATAACCTAGGGCAAATGTTGAATGTCTATTTTTTTCTTTTGATAATCATTTTACTTTTTAATTTAAAATACGTCTGGCTTTCTTTTTTGCCCAAACCCCAAAAGCTTTCTTGTAATCCATAGTTGGAGGTTGTTTCATATCGCAACCATGGCATGTTGAAAGCTTAGCTTTTTTAGATCACCTTAGCCGAAGGCTGAAGGTGAGCTATTCTGATCACTTTTTGTCCGTCGTCCGTCCGGTGTTAACTTTTAGCTTTAAACATCAACTCCTCCCAAACTCCAAGGACAATTTTCGTGAAACATCACAGGACTGTTCCTCTGGTTGGCCTCTTTCAAAGTTGTTCAAAGATTTAAATTCCATTGAGAACTTTGGTTGCTGCGGCATCAGAAAGGGGACAAAATGTCCAAACTTTGAAAATCTTCTCCTCCGAATCTGCCTGTCAGATTCAAATATAATTTGGTAGAAATGTTCCTTGGGTGACCCTCTATAAAAATTGTTCAAGCCATACTGATTGGTCGAAAAACATGGCAGTCAGGCGGCATCAAAAAAGGGGCAAAATGACAATACTTTAATAAAGTATCCTTATAAAAGTGCTTGTCTGATTTAAAGATAGTTTTGTAGAAATGTTCTTTCATTGATCATCTACATACTTTGTCAAGCCATATTGATTTGTTGAAAGGCATAGCAACCAAGCAGCATCAGAAAAGGAGTAAAATTAACTTTTTGCTTCAAATGACATATGGTTATTAGATTGATGGTCTAAGGGAGGTAACACTTGGCAGAGTATTATGCAAGGGCAATCTCCTTCGCAGAGTTGTCGTTCCTTACACTCACCATACACTATCAATCAGGTGATCGATTTAATGTCCAAACTTTAAACATCTTCTCCTCCGAATCTGCCTGTCAGATTCAAATATAATTTGGTAGAAATGTTCCTTGGGTGACCCTCTATAAAATGTGTTCAAGCCATACTGATTGGTCGAAAAACATGGCAGTCAGGCGGCATCAGAAAAGGGGCAAAATGACAAAATTTGAAAATTCCATTTTTTATGAAAGTGTTTGTCTGATTTTAAGAAAATATAATACGAATCTTACTGTAATGATCCTCTATTTAATTTGTTTAAGCCGTTTTGATTGGTTACACAATCATATCAACCAGGCGTCATCACAAAAAGGGTAAATTGAACTTTTAGCTACAAATGACAACCAACTCCTACCATTCCAATAGACCAATTTCCACAAAACATCACAAGAATGTTCCTTTGGTGGTCCTCTTTCAAAATTGTTCAAAGATTTAAATTCCATTGATAACTTTGGTTGCTGCGGCATCAGAAAGTGAGAAAAATACCCAAATTTTAAAATCCTTTTCCTCCATAATCTACTTGTGCGATTGCAAGATAATTTGGTAGAAATGTTCCTTAAGTGACCCTCTAAATAAACTGTTGAAGCCATATTGATTTCGTTGAAAAACAGGGCAGCAAGGCGGCATCAGGAAAGGTGCAAAATGACAAAAACTTTATAATTCCATTCTTATTAAAGTTCTTGTTAGATTTCAAGATATAAATGGCCTTTACTGATAAGCTGTTTCTTGAGAAGTGTCCACTCCTTTGCAGTTTCATTTGCATTCCCTGATAAAATTTTCCAAGATATTTGCAGTTAAATATTTGCTACTAATTTACTATCAATTAGGTGATCGATTTAGGGCCATCTTGGCCCTCTTGTTTGAAGGAGGAGTGTCAAAACATTCAAGTGAGCGCTTAGAAGCCATTTCGGCAATTGATAATGTAGTACTGAATTGGTAAACATATATAGTGACCTCGATTTATAATTATTTTGTTTGGTTTTTAAAATTGATCATTGTAACCTACCTTTAATTAATTAATCGCCGACAAACATCAAAATCAACCGGCCTTTAATTGCTGCTAATTTAATAAAATTACGCATTACGTCACGGGCAATTATGGTGATTTGTTTTAAGTTTTCAATCAACGAAATTAATACGTAATTGGACGGTCTTTAATTGTAAACAACTTAAAAGCAGTTTGTTTTAACATATCAATTCTCCGTGAACACGCTTATGTCATCAGTTTGACACTGTACACAAACCACTTTAGTATACACTCGTAGACTGGTTTAACTTAATCTACCCGATATTTTACCCGATAGCGATACACGCTATACTCTAAATCCGTGAACCAGTCAGTTATGCAGACGACTATTGATATTTTTAACTTGGATTACACACTTCTGGTAATGAAATTTTACGATATCGAATTTTCGCCATTAATTTCTTGTGAAACATGGCTTGAGCCAATTTTGTTTTTTCTGAGCCAATTTTTTCATTTAAGAGCCAATGGCTCAATTGGCGAACGACAGCGCGAGCCCTGAATATATCCGACATCATTGAAACAAACACCAAACTAATGGATACTGTTTTCTGTCCTTTCTTGATAATTTTGTCATTTCAAAAGTGTACGAAATATTTTATCCTAATATGGCCTAGTGACCTGGTGATAAGCATGTGATTACCCAAACAATTTAGATTACAAAAAGCCATTCTAATGAGCTAAAACGGTAGTCTATCAAGTACCAACTAGATTTTTCTTAAATTTGGAATGGCCTAATTTTGAACACATCATGACCAGTTTCAGAATGTAACTAAAAAATCACCAAGACAACATTCTGGCAAACTAACATTATTCTACTGTCAAAAGATGCAGGGTTGATACATTCTTAAATTTACCCGCAGCAGAGTGCACTATTATTGAAAATAGCAAGCCCTACACCGATATACTGCTTGTTACTTTGCAGGATTTGATTTATTTGAAAGTATTGTAAAAATTAAATGACATTATTACTAAAGAGTAGAAAATATTGCTCATCATTAGTAGTTTCTACTTACTTTGCAATATTTTCAAACGTCGATTGAATTGATTTATAAAGGATAAAAGAAAGCTTTATTTTTTTTGCATTTATATTTTTCAGAACTTAAAAATGGATGAGAAAGGAATGTCAAACAACACTCAACAGTTCAGTCATATGCAGAGAACAGGTGGAATGCACCCTCAGCAGGGGATGCAAGGTGGATCCACAGGAATGCCTGGGGGTCCTCAGAATATGCAGGGTGGTTCTCAAAACATGCAAGGTGGGCCCCAAGGTTATTCACAGGGAATGCAAGGTGGAAACATGGGCCCAGTACCCAATATGAGTAATCCCGCAATGGGTGGACCCAATATGACAGCACCTGGTAGTGGCCCTGGAATGGGACGACCTGGTATGCAGGGCCCTGGAATGGGTAACTACATGGCTAACCCAGGAATGATGGCAGGTAATCCGAATCCGAATATGCAGAATGCTGCACCAGGAATGAACCAGACTATGGGTACACCCGGTCCGAACATGCCACAAGGGCAGCATATGGGCCAAAACATGCCAACAAGTGGACCACACATGGCAGGCCCCAACCAAGGAATGACTAATATGAGTGGGCCAGGTCAGAATCTGCAGGGTCCAGGGCCTAATCAGATGGGAAGGCCATCCAGTAATGGTCCAGAAGGACATAACATGAATATGGGAGGTGCACAGAATCAAAGTGGTGCTAGTAACACCATGGATGGTCCGAATTATACTCAGGGTAGGTCTGGAGATAAGGTTTTTATGCCCCGGCATACGAAGTATGAGGGGCATATAGTTTTCCGGTCTGTTAGTCCGTCCGTTCGTCCGTCCCGCTCAGGTTAAAGATTTTGGTCAAGTTAGATTTTAGTGAAGTTGATGTACTATCATTATGAAACTTCACACAAATGACAATCAACATATCATTGTTTAAAAAATTGTATCAATTTGAGGTTGGACCAACTGTTCGTCCGTCTGTTCGTCTGTCTGTTCGTCCATTCCATTCTCAGGTTAAAGTTTTTGGTCAAGTTAGATTTTAGTGAACCTGATGTCCTATCATTATGAAACTTCACACAAATGACAATCAACATATCATTGTTTAAAAAATTGTATCAATTTGAGGTTGGACCAACTGTTCGTCCGTCTGTTCGTCCATTCCATTCTCAGGTTAAAGTTTTTGGTCAAGTTAGATTTTAGTGAACCTGATGTCCTATCATTATGAAACTTCACACAAATGACAATCAACATATCATTGTTTAAAAAATTGTATCAATTTGAGGGTGGACCAACTGTTTGTCCGTCCGTTCGTCTGTTCGTGTGTCTGTTCGTCCATTAACAACCGGGGCATCCGTGTTCCATGGACACATTTTCTTGTTTTCTAATGAATTTAAGTTAAGATGAAGAAAAGAAAATCTGAAAAAAAAGAAATTACTTCTCAAATTGACTTTCACCACAAAATGTTCAAGAGTCAACATGATCAGAGGCCATTTATTACAAAGAAAGGATATATCTTTCTCTACATTTTTTAATGGTAATTCTAAAAAGGATAATTATGACTTGCAGGTTGCATTGTGCAAATATTTCGAGCAGATATTTTAAATTGAATGTTACAATCCTCAATACATTATAAGTATCCTTAGATGTACCTATTTTCAGGGCAAGGAATGCCAATGCAAGGTAGAAACTTGGCGCCTGGTTCCATGGGCCCAGGACAGATGCCAGCGGGACAAATGGCAGGTCCTGGTATGCCAAGTCAAATGGGGCCAGGACAACCAATGAGACACCCTCACTTTGCCCCACCACAATTGCATCAACTGAGGGCTCAGATCATGGCATACAAGCTGTTGGCTCGAAGCTCGCCACTCCCAGAGCAGCTAAAACAGAGCCTTGAAGGAAAGCGTATGTTTCAACCGCATATGACTAGACCTCCAGGTATGTTAGTATTGCAATTAATTTGATCAGAGACTTAGATAAGGGGGAATGTACTGGTCTTTTCCCATGTTATCTCATTTATATCCAAACCAAACTCTTCATTATTGTAATAAAATATATAGTCTCACTGAGAACATTTTAAGAGAACCTACAACTTACAGTTTAAGGGTCAAATAAGGATTTTAGGTTATGAAATAATTATGCACCTTTTCTTCAGCACTGTTGATTATGTTGGGGTGCCCATGCAGTATAGATGATTCACGATACAATATGAATTGATTGCAAACTTTTTGTTATTTTCAATGAATTTGGCTACTTGTTTTGAAAATTGTCTGCTGCAGATTTGTTGTATGTGGGAAAGGGTTAAGTTTTGATTTACTGATACAACTGATAACCAATAAAATCACATTTGAAAACCTCGTCTCGTGGCATTGCCGTGTTTTTGTTATTGATTAAAGTATGTTACAATTATCACCTTATATAATTTGATATATTTGTAGGTCACCGTGGAAAATGGGAAATACGATGTGTGAAATTGATTATGTGCAATTGATATTTTTGCTTGAACTTTTTTCAATTTGGAAAAGTCTATAAAGTATCATGTCATATTATCAATCTGTTAACCCTTTCCCTCATACGACAATTCTGCAGCAGACGACTCTGAACGTATTTTGTCAAAACATAGAAAATCTCCATAATTGAATTGATAACCTATGACAAAAAATGGAAAACATTGTGGCAAAAGGAGAAATTGCACGTTTTGTGCAATTTCTTCTTTTGTCATCATGTTTTCAAAAAGCCGTCTGCTGCAGAGGCGTCAGAAAGCGTCTATATGAGGGAAAGTGTTAAAACATGCTTTAATTATTTACTACCTAGGTGATCCCCAGCAGATGCAGCCCCATGTCAGAATGCCATCTCAGCCGCACCAGGGACCCAATCAGCCACAACAAACACAGTCTATGCCACAGTCCTTTCCACACGGGAACCAGTCAGGACCCCAGCAGTCAGCCCCTCCTTCACAGACCCCTCAATCTATGACAAGTACAACCCCACCCCAACAAAAAATGGGTCCAGCCCCAAACCCTTCCATGCAGGCTTTGATGACCATGCAACAAAAACAGAATAGAATTGCTCCAGTCACTAAGCCTTCAGGTCTGGATCCAATTGAACTTCTGAATGAGAGAGAAAACAGGTTAGTATAATAAATAAACATTATATTCTCACTTCCAAATATTTTGGTATGTTCAGTTATTTTAAAACCCTTCACCACATACAGACGCATTCTTAAGCAGATGACTTTTGAAAGCATTATTGCAAAAGGAACAATTGCTCATCATGCGCTTTTCATTCCTAGACATTATCTTTTTATTTGCCTTGATGTTGTCAAAGTTGTCTGCTGTCTGAATTGTTGTATGTGGGAAAGGGTTATAAAAATAACAGTGATAAGGAACTGTAAATTGAAACATTTATAAGTCTCATTTATATGTATTGTACTGTAGATATAACTTGTTTCATTGTTTGTGAAATCATTCTAGCTTGGCACCAACAATCTCTTGATATATTAGATGTGCTCTAAGAAAAACAGCCATTGCACATTTGTTATCAGTATAGATCCAGAAAATCCTGCACATGCATAGTCTAATTTGGCTCTGTTAGTGAATTAGTTATAGAAAGTTTCAAGAAACTTCTATTTTAAAGGAGAAGTGATATTTCTTATGTCATTGATATATGTGTCATAACTGGGACGTTTGGGATACACATCTATTAAACAAAAATGAATGTTTATTTATTTGATTTTAATAACTTTAACAAAGCAAAGGGTCGTTTGAGATACACATCTATTTAAACAAAAACAAAAAAATATTTTATTTTAATAATGATGACAACCGGTAAAGCTGTGCTGTCATAAGCATAAAGTCATCTAACTAATAGCTATTGTAATAAAATATATAATCTCACACACGATAAGAACTCGGGTAAACGTGTAATCGTGTGCGTGACAATTATCGATTTTATACACTTTCACCTCTGCACCTTCACCCTTTATACTTTATTTAGGGTTATTCTGAAAACGTCCATGTGTAAATTAAAGGTCGTTTTGGAGAATTTCTGGACATATAATAAACGTCCGGTGCTCAATTTTCGGACGGTCTTTGGATTTTTTTGGCCGTATATTATGTCCACGTCCGCTTAATGAAAGCATTGGAACTAATATCGGGGTCTATACTATGTGAAAGCGAACGGTGCTGACTCTCACACTCACCTGTATCTCCACTGTTAACAGCCCCTTATCTACATACACAACTCCTGTAAATTTAAAGAGAACTCGTGCAAGTTCAATCAATTATTCAGATTCTGCTAGTCATAGGGAACATGAACACATTCTGTTTTATTCCATAGGATAGCTTCTCGTATTTCTGGTCGTATTAAAGAGTTATCAGATATTCCAGCTGCACTCTCAGATGACATGAAGATGAAAGCAACTATAGAACTGAGGGCCCTCAGGCTTCTCAACTTTCAAAGACAGGTACTATTTCTATCATTAATTATTGAATCTTAGTTTTTAAAAACTAGTATGATTAAATTCTTTGCAATAACACAAAAAAAAATACATTTAAAAACAAGTAGGTTTGAATTCCTTGCAATAACACCGAAAATATCCATCAATAAAGAGAGTAATCTTTTAAAGCTTTTCCACATACAACAAATATGCAACAGACAACTTTGAAATTACCGAAAAAAGTTGAAAACACTGTGGTTAAAAGAGAAATTGTTTAGCAATTTCTTCTTTTGTCACAATGTTTACAAAAGGTGTCTGATGCAGAGGACTGAGGTGTCAGAAAGGGTCTGTATGAAAGAAAGAATTAATGGTCTAGGAAAATGCATTTGGACAATTTGATCAGAATGTTCTCTGTTTGCCATCTAAACATACAAGTACAGTATCTTGGAAGCCTCTAGAATAGGGTTTAAACAGAATTGATTTTACATGTATCAGATTTGATTTTAATTGCCATGAGTTTCAAAACTGTGGTAGGTTGGTAGACCGTCCATGGTCGAGTATGATTTCAAGTTGACAATATCCCACTTAAGTATCTTTTATTCTTAAAAGTTACTTTCCTGTGAAAGTTATGATATATAGGAATGATTATACAGCAACTAAACAAACTGAAGACTGTTGCTCAATTAAAGTTTACTAAATTGTATTGAAATAAACGTTTTCCTAATGAAGAAAATATGCAGCACATGATTTTGAAATCATCCAAGGCCAAAATAGGTAAAATCTCTATAGATGAAAGTATATTTATTGAATTAAGTCGAAAACATGTGTAAGGGAGATATTGTTCATTATAACTAATGTTACTTTTTAGCACAATGTTTTCAAAGGTTGTATGCTGCATATACATCAAAATGTGTCTGCATGTGGGTAAGGGACAAACAGATTAAAATTTTGTGTTTTTTTGTAGTTAAGGCAAGAAGTGGTGGCCTGCATGAGAAGGGACACAACATTGGAGACGGCACTGAACTTTAAAGCCTATAAACGGGGTAAACGCCAGACCCTCAGAGAAGCTAGATCTACAGAAATACTCGAGAAAAAACAGAAAATGGAACAAGATAGAAAGAGAAGACAGAAACATCAGGTAAGCTGTTGTTGTTGGCAGAATAAAGATCATGAATTTTAAGCTCACCATGAGTGTCATGGTGTTTTATTGTAATGGCGTGATGTATGTCCTCCTTCTTCGTCAACTATTTCTTTAAATGACATCTCCTAAACACCTGTTTGGATTTTGACTTAACATGGTAGGAATGATCCTTGTGTGGTCCTCTTTCGAAATTGTTCAAAGAGTTTAAATCCATGTAGAACTTTGAATGCTACGCCATTGGAAGGACAGAAAAATGCACAAACTTTAAAAGGTTTCGTGTCCAATAGAACTGGTCTGATTTTAATACAATTTGTCACAAATTTTTCTTAAGGGGTCGGAGCTTGGTTTTCATTATATACTTGTATATATATTTAAAAAAAAGAATCTTGTCCATGAGTACAGGCCTGATTAAGAAGTATTATTCTGATCCGTTGAAAATGTTTTCCTTATAACGAAACCTTTAAAAATCTTCTTGTACAAAAGTACTGGCTCAATTTGAAGATAATTTGGCACAAATGATCTTTGGGTGACTATACTAAGATTGTTCAAGTTATAACTATCCATCGAAAAATCAAATCTTCTTGATCTGATGTTTAGTCCTGATATGAAAATAATTTGGCAGAAAGGTTCCTGGTGTGACCCTCTACAAAGATTGTTTGAATTATTCTCATCTGTTGATAAACATGGCCACCAAGGGGTGGGGTTAATTTTTGCAAAAATATATAGAGTAAAAACTTTGGAAACTAGTAAAGTTCTATTAAATCTGGTGAGTGATATAAGACCACCATAGTCCTCTTGTTAGAATTCAGATGTTTAGATCAGTTGTAATTACAAGTTGTTGTAAATTTATAATTCCCAACTTTCTTGCATTCTTCCTGTTCAGATATCTATATAGACAAACTAAATTTTATCCGTTATCAGATACAGAATTTTTTTGATGCCTTTAAATTTTTTGGAAAAGGAGACGAATACTCATTTTGAGCAATTCTTTTCAGCACTATCAAAACCAGTTTTCCAATTGTCTACATTATATAGAGTTTGGCTTAAAATATTTCTGAAGAAAATGACTTTGATCTAAGAAAAAGTTTAAGCATATAAAAACATTGCCTAAAAAGAGCTGTTCATTCTTAATCCTCGAAAAACAACAAATTCTCAGGTACATTTAAATTAACTGTTAAAGAATGTTCAAAGAGATAACTATGTCGGTATATTTCCTTCATAATTACATAGAATCATATTGATGTGACTTTTTGTTTTGTAATTTTTTACGATAGGAATATTTGAATGCAGTTCTTCAACATGGTAAGGAATTTAGAGATTATCATAGGGCACAGGGTCTGAAGGTGGTTAAACTTAACAAAGCTGTTCTCATGCATCATATGAACACGGAGAGAGAACAGAAGAAAGAACAAGAAAGGTTGGAGAAAGAACGTCTCAGAAGGCTTATGGTAAGTAACAATTGATTATTAGCCCGGCCGGGTAGCTCAATTGGTAGCGTATCTGACTCGTGATCTGGAGGTCACGGGTTCGATACCCGGTTGCGGCGCGTTCTTTCGGGCGATGTTTTCCATTGCCTCTCACCTCTGATCTATGTGAGAAAGTAGTCAGTGGCTTCGAAAGAATGTTGTGTAAGTACTGGTGTGGGAAAGCCAGGAAAACATGGGTAGGTGCACTGACCGCCGTGATATGACCAAAGCTGTTGAAAGCGGCGTTAAACTCCAAACAAACAAACAAAAACAATTGATTAAGTTAAATGTTAATGTTAAACTTAAACCTTTGCCTTTTTCCTAATGTTATCAATTCAATCCATTTATGAAACTTTCACATGAAGGAATTTCAATATATTTCCTGTCTAGATATTAAAAGAAATGTCTGTTGCAGTTTTACTGTATTTAACTTCAACATTACAATTATATTATACTAAAATAGAAATATAGAATAAGAAAATAGAATATTTAATACTAGTAGCAGGACTAAGGACAGTTATTTGGTTTAAGCTTTCTGTATTCTAGTATAAGAGGTCTAGCTAAGAAGGGTCCTGGACCATGGTCTCTTTCTTTTAGTATCATATTTTTGCACAGAATATTACACTACAGAGAGGTTGGTACAGTAAGCACGAGTCCCTTATTTCTCTCATTATCTAGAGGTCAGACATTATTATTTAATACTTGATTCAGAGGCCTAGATAAAATGGTCTTCTCTCCACAATATTCTTCCTGTTTCTCATTTAAACCAAATCGTATGAGTGCTCAAAAGAAATGTATTACTGAAAAAAATATTTTGATTACCCACACCATGGGGTTTGGAGATAAGATCAGGATTTAAGATCATGCCATTTGTTCCTTATCTTGATCTCGGGGAATATTATTTTACTACAGGCTGAAGATGAAGAAGGTTATAGAAAGTTGATCGATCAAAAGAAAGACAAGAGGTTGATGTATCTTCTTGAACAAACTGATGAATACATTGCCAGTCTTGTACAACTTGTTGAGGTTCACAAACTAGAACAGAAGAAAAAGATGAGGAGAAAAAAGAAGAAGAAGAAGAAGCCTGTAGAAGGGGTAAACAAATACTAAACATACAGTTACTAATCAATTAAATGAAAATGTTCATGTAGAAGGGCTGATTTAGAATATGTTTTTAGCCTTCCGAGGCCGACACATAGGGATCACTTGTCCATTGTATGTCTGTCAAGCTTTCTCTTGTCCATTGTATGTCTGTCAAGCTTTCTCTTGACGAAATTGCTCAAAACAAGCAATTTCTCCTTTTGTCACAATTCCACTATTAGTGATAGGTTATCCATTCAATTATAGAGATTTTCCATTTTTTGACACTCAGTTCTCAGTTCTTCAATGTATGGACAAACAATACTGTGTCTTTGTTTCAGATCTATAGCAGCTATTTACCTAAAATGGGGTACGGACAATACCTCCACGGGATATTAACCCCATAGGATAAATCCCCATATGATCTTTACCCACTGGACAAAAACCCCTTCCTCTTTAGTGAAAAGGGGATAAAACCCCCTTTGTGTTTGATATTTATATATAGATGCATTTGTGAGCTTATACATATCAATTGTATTTGAAGTAATTGTGCACAATTCTGTATTTAGATGATACAATTACACCTTACTGATCCTAGACCAATTAGAGAAAATGATGCAAAACTGGAAAACATGTGAAGAACATCTGGAAAATTGGAAGTATAACTTGGAAACACGGGTCGAAAACATTGTGGCTTAAAAGTTCTACATTATATATAATATACAATAAATAAATGGAAATAATAAGACTTCAAATTATTTCATGATTTTTTAAAACATTGATACAGGAAGATGCAGCAGAAGGCGGTGATAAGAGGGTTTCAGTAATTGAAAAGTCAACTGGTAAAATCCTGTCTGGGGAAGAAGCTCCAAAATCAAGTGAATTGAAGGAATGGCTTGAGGCCCATCCAGAGTAAGACAATTTGTCAATTTTGGCTATAAAAGACACAATTTTGCCACAGATGAAGCAAAATACTTTCAAACACATCATAAGAAGTGGAATTGATGAGCAGATTGTCCTCTATCCACAGTACTTTTGATTCTGATTCAACCATTTCCCACCTATAGACGCTTTTTGAGGCATCTGCAGCAGACGACTTTTGAAAACATTGTGTCAAAAGGAGAAATTGCTCAAAATGAGCAGTTTCTCCTTTTGTCAAAAACGTTTTCAATTTCATTCAATAATTGTCCTTTCATTTTTAGAGATTTTCAATATTTTTGAATTGACATTTTCAAAGACGACTGCTGCAGGTTTTCTTCCAACATGCAACAAATCTGCAGAAAGTGACTGAAAATATACCTAGGAAAAAAAAATGCAAACTCTCTGAAATTGAAAATGTTTTTGGCAAAAGGAGAAATTACTTATTATGTCACAATATCTTCAAAGGTTGTCTGATGCAGGGGCATCAGAAAGCATCTGTAAGTAGGAAAGGGTAAACATCAATGGTTTACTTGATTACTCTTTGTCTTGTTCGTAAACAAGGTTTTCAACAAAGTTTAAACTTGCTATAATGATCTGTGTATTCACATAGGTTGACATCGGAATGAATCATTTCCGCTTAATAAACCTCACCTTGATATAGTGGTTAAAGTGCCTGCCCCGGGGGCAGATATTCCCTGGTTGGGTCATGACAAAGTGTTTTAAAATGGTAGTAATGCTTTCCCTTCTTGACATAACTGAATTATTGTTGGCATAAAACACAATTCGAAAAAACTTTTCCCTTCAATAATTGAATAAATATTTATTCTTGCTTATTTACTCATTTTGTAGCTTAAGTAATAAAAGACTGCATGTAATTTTATTTTAGGTCATTAGTTTCAAGGTCAAAGTCACTGATACTAAATAAAGAGAATTATTTCTGCTTAAAATAACTTAAGAAGGTATTTTTAAGAAGGTATTTTCTCTCCTGATCAACTTTCGTATTTAGACAGTTCATGTTTAAGCCTAGCTGGAAAATGTGTTTGGGATCACATCAGTCAAGATCAATGTCAATGAAATTAGAAAATTAGGGTCCATTTTGAGCCCATCTGTTTTTTGAAGAAAAATAGTCATGGTATTGTGATATCCTTGGCGTCGTCGTCACAAAACTTTAACCAAAACTAAAACAACGTTCTACATTTAGTAACTTGGTACACATATTTCTGGATACAATATGCATGCCGATACCGAGTCACATAACACTAGCTTTAATACTTATAATATGAAATTGCCCCTCTTTCGACTTAGGAAAAAGCACATAAGCATTGGCACTCGCTTGCGGCGCTCTTTTTTTATTTATAAAATTTTGCTAGTTTTTGTATTCATTTTATTGATCTTTATTGAGAGATAGTTCCATGATATTGCATTTTACCTGTTGTATACAAATATTAAAAAATAATAATGCTATGAAAATATAGTAAGAAATCAACATATGAGCTTAAACTTTTCACCTATTGTTTCCCTCCTGTTGCTAGTTATGAATTAGCACCAAAAGATGAAGAGGAAGATGATGGAGAAGGTGAAGAGTCTGGTGAAGAGGAGGAAGAAGAGGAAGAGACCACACAGGTACAGAGTGAAAAAAAAGAAGGCAATAATAAAGAAGATGCAGAAAAACCAAAAGAAGCAGAAGTTGTGTAAGTGGATTTCAGATGTTGCATTATTTTTCTATACATATTGCTGTGATTCTATAAACTCTGAAATAGACATACCTTTATAAGTTAATGGTTTAAGAGAAAAACATCAAGAAAGTCCTTGTGAAGTAAATGTAGGTGTTAGGATGTCTACTAAACCTGTGGTGCAGGCAAAAAAGTCCAATCATGTGTTATCCTGTTCATCATCTTGTTATAAACTTGCAGATTCTGTACCAAAGTGATAAACATGAAATACTGCATAAGTATCCATTTTAACCTTAAATCATTTTATATATCTTGACCCTTTCCCTCATAAAGAAGCTTTCTGATGCCTCTGCAGCAGACAGCTTTTTGAAAACATAGTGACAGAAGACGAAATTGCTCAAAACAAGCAATTTCTCCTTTTGTCACAATTCCACTATTAGTGATAGGTTATCCATTAAATTATAAAGATTTTCCATTTTTTGACAAAATATGTTCAAAGTCATCTGCTGCAGAATTGACGTATAAGGGAAAGGGTTAAGATCTACAAAGCTATATTTTCATGTGCCATGGCTCATAGCAAAGATTGATTGTTGTATATTTGACACAGTGCCCATGATGATGAGTATCAGAGCATGAAGAATTATTATGGTCAAGCTCATGAAATCCGGGAGACGGTAACTGAACAAGCCAGCATCCTGGTGAATGGCCAGCTGAAGGAATACCAGGTGGGTGGATGGGTCTGTCATGAAATATGTTAAACATGACCTTGTATTGTTTTAAGTTTCTTGAGAAAAATGTAGACAAAAATAATTATTAAATATATAAACACTTGCTGCATAAATTTAAGTGAAGAAGGGCAGTTTCTAGAATGATGTCTTATATGCATGTAATAATGAAAATGACGCTGTAAACAATATTCACCCTCTTGTGGTTTCAAAATCAGCTAGTTTTACAACAACTTTACTAAGTTTTTATAGACCCCATTTTCCAGAGACTGCTCATATAATATATTTTTGTGTAAGCATGAAATTGATATAGATTTAATTTTTCCTCTTTTCTAGATCAAAGGTCTTGAATGGATGGTATCTCTTTTCAACAATAATTTAAATGGTATTTTAGCAGATGAAATGGGTCTTGGAAAAACAATCCAGACAATAGGACTCATTACTTATTTAATGGAGACGAAAAAAGTCAATGGACCTTTCTTAATTATTGTTCCTCTATCGTAAGTATCCAATAATGTATATATTTTAATATATTTAAATTTTCAGCAACAGATATTGGGTAAACCATGAGTAACTGTGGAAAAAAAACCTTTAAATAGAAGTCTTTGAACTCTTTCACATAAACAAGAAAGCACCAGCAGATGACATATGGAGGAATAAATAGAAAATCTAGATAAAACTTTTCGAAAACATAATGAAACATTGCAGGGAAAGTAGAAATTGCTAAAAACAATGGGTCTTTCTTTATTATTGATGCTCTATTATAAGTTTCCAAGGCTTTATATATTTTAATATATTCACATTTTCTCTATAAAACATAAATTGGGTAAACCTTATCTATTAAATAGAAAATCATAAGAAAAGACTATAAAACATTGTGGGGAAAGAAGATATTGCTAAAAACAACCAATGTTTCCTTTCCCACTATGGTTTGAAAAGTAGTAGACTGCAGACAAGTCAAAATATTTTCTGCATATTGGAAACGGAGAAAACAGAATAGTGTCTGGAAAAAACCCAGTGGAAATTCTTGTTAAGTTTAAGTATAGTTATGAGATAGACAGGACAGAATTGCTAGAAATTTAAAAAAGCTCTTCATACATTCAACAAATTTTTCTTTTTGCTATTTACATTGTTTTAAATGTAAGCTCTTGATATTACGAGAGTTTGTTTATGTCAGAAAAGAAGGATATGGCCATCTTAGTAAATTTAGAATGATAATACTTCCTTGATCAAGGAAATTTGCTAGTAAAATGATTGTTTTGTGTTTCAGGACATTATCAAACTGGATGTTAGAGTTTGAGAAATGGTCACCATCTGTTATTAAAATCATGTATAAAGGATCTCCCGCAGCGAGAAAAGCTCTTGGTGTGCAACTCAAAGGTGGAAAGTTCAATGTTCTACTTACAACTTACGAATATGTCATCAAAGATAAAAATGTGTTGGCAAAGGTATGCTTCATGATCATTTTCAACATGCAACAAACTGCAGCAGATGACTTTGTAAAAGAAAATCTATCGTTCAGATCATTTGCCACAAAAATTACTCAATTTCAAATTAACTTATAGTGGAAAGTGAGTTTAAAAAGTAGTTTTCATAATCAAAATACAAATTTTAATTATTTTTTAGGCTTGTATTAAAAGGTGAAAACTCTGGTGACAGTTTGAAAAAATCTTGTAAAAACTTTTCCAATTAGGCAAACTATTACTGAAAGGAATATTGTTTATTTATCTATTTTAATTGATGGCATAAGTCAACTTTTGGTCATAACCATTTACCTGGACTTCCAGGATGAATGTATGAATAGATTTGAGCCGTTCCGCGAGAAAACCATCATTATAGACTCTGCTAGTATATTGACCAAGATCAGCCTGCACAGTCCGAGCAAGCTAATCCCTGCCGACAATTTCCGTCTCAGATGTATAGAGTTATGATTCCTAAAGCAGAAAATCCACAGTAGGCAAATAGTGTCTGTTCGGGTTAGCTTGCATAGCATGCCTTATCTGATCCGGGTTGATACTTGACGCAGAGTCCATGATGTTGGTTTTCTCATGGAACGGCTCATTTGTTTAGGGAAGATCTTAATCAAGACCACCAAGATGCAGGTTGATCAGGACCTTTACTGATCACCTCAATGTCAGTTTTCTTGTATTGTTTCCAAAAATCATTTCACAGTTGTTATCCTTTATTACAGATCCGATGGAAATATATGATAATAGACGAAGGTCATCGGATGAAGAACCATCACTGCAAACTGACGCAGATTCTTAACACACATTATATAGCGCCATATCGTTTACTTCTTACTGGAACCCCTCTACAGGTACATTTTACTCTGATAATTGAAGTGTCAAAAGTAAACTGCATCAGGGAAAATGTTTAAACTGTTTACAACTGGTCACATAAACTATCAATTTCCTTACAATAAATCATTATATTATCATTGAAAATATTCTGCTCTTCATTTTTAGCATCCTGTAATGATAAAACATTCTGGGAAAAGTAGCTACTTTATAACCAGTTATAACTTAATACAAGCTCAGACCTGTGAATACTCTTAATGGGCCAATTTTTAGTCAATTGGTCATTTTAAATAGGTAACACTTGTCATTGGAAGCTAAAACGATATTCAAACAATATTTTGCTTTCTAGATCAATATAAAATTAAGATTTTTTTTAATATAAGATTTAAGTAAAGAGAGTGAGACTCCGTCCCAAGGAAATAATTACACATAATTATACTCATTTAGAACTGAGAAATTATTGTTCTTGGTATAAATTAAAGACTATATTACTTTACAGAACAAGTTACCAGAGTTGTGGGCCTTGCTGAATTTTCTCCTACCAAGCATCTTTAAGAGTGTTAGTACATTTGAGCAATGGTTCAATGCACCATTTGCCATGACTGGAGAGAAAGTGGAATTAAACAGTGAAGAATCTCTACTTATTATCCGTCGTCTACATAAAGTACTGAGACCTTTCTTGTTGAGGAGAATGAAGAAACAAGTGGAATCACAGCTTCCAGACAAGGTCTGTTTATTTTTTTAATCTTCATTGTGATAGTTTTATAGAACCAACAATGTAAGCTGTTTTATTCATGAGCACTTGGTTAGTTTTTAGCTCACCTGTGCACGAAGTGCTCAGGGTGAGTTATTGTGATGGCCTTTTGTCCGGCGTCCGTCGTCCGTCAACTTTTTCTCCTCAGTAACCAGTGGGTCAATTGAGATGAAACTTCACAGGAAGCATCCCCACATTGACCTCACCAGAATTCCTTCAAATTTTTGGGATCCATGCATAATTCTGGTTTCCATGGCAACGAAATGATTTTTTTTTTTAAAATCTTCTTCTCCAGAACTGGTTGGCAGATTTTCAAATAATTTTGTAGAAATGTTCCTTGGATGACCCTCTCAGATTCCTTCAAGCCATATTGATTGGTCGAAAAACATGGCCGCCAGGGGGCGGGGCTATTTTGCCTTATATGGCTATAGTGAAAACTTAAAAAATCTTCTCCTCCGAAAGTGTCAGGCCGATTTTCAAATAATTTTGTAGAAATGTTCCTTGGATGACCCTCTATCAGATTCCTTCAAGCCATGTTGATTGGTTGAAAAACATGGCTGCCATGGGGACGGGGCTATTTTGCCTTATATGGCTATAGTGAAAACTTAAAAAATCTTCTTCTCCCAAACTGGTTGGTAGATTTTCAAATAATTTTGTAGAAATGTTCCTTAAGTGACCCACTATCAGATTCCTTCAAGCCATGTTGATTGGTCGAAAAACATGGCTGCCAGGAGGGGCAGGGCTATTTTGCCTTATATGGCTATAGTGAAAACTTAAAAGATCTTCTTCTCCGAAAGTGTCAGGCCGATTTTCAAATAATTTTATAGAAATGTTCCTTGGATGACCCACTATCAGATTCCTTCAAGCCATGTTGAATGGTCGAAAAACATGGCCGCCAGGAGGGGCGGGGCTATTTTGCCTTATATGGCTATAGTGAAAACTTAAAAAATCTTCTTCTCCAAAAGTGTCAGGTAGATTTTCAAATAATTTTGTAGAAATGTTCCTTAAGTGACACACTATCCGATTCCTTCAAGCCATGTTGATTGGTCGAAAAACATGTCCGCCAGTGGGCAGGGCTGTATTGCATTATATGGCTATAGTGAAAACTTAAAAAATCTTCTCCTCCGAAAGTGTCAGGCAGATTTCCAAATAATTTTGTATAAATGTTCCTAGGGTGACCCTCTATCAGATTCCTTCAAGCCAAGTTGATTGGTCAAAAACTATGGCTACCAGGGGGCGGGGCTTATATAGCTAAAGTGAAAAAAAAAATCAGGTGAGCGATTCGAGGGCCATCATGGCCCTCTTGTCTTATTTAAGTTTAGAATGAACAAGCAGATGTGTGGAAGCTATTGTCATGACCCTGGCGGCGTGGTCGTCCGGTTAAGGTTTTTTGTTTAGCTCAGCTTTTTTTTTTTTCTGTTTTCTCTCTGTCTGTGCCGTATGCTGTGCTCTTGTTAGCTCTACTGGCCAAAGGCCAGAAGGGCTTATGTCGTGGCGATTTGTCCGTCCGTCCGTCCGTAAACAATTTCTTGTTAACACGATACAGTCTTCCCTTTTGATTGTATCTCAACCAAACTTATACAGTAGTTAGATATTTATGAGAGCTCGGTTCCTTTCGAAAACCAGCCAGATCCGCCCATGCATGACTGGATTATGGCCCTTGAAATGGTCAAAATTGCTATAAAAGAGCTTGTTAACACGATACAGTCTTCACTTTTGATTGTATCTCAATCAAACTTATACAGTAGTTAGATATCCATGAGAGCTCGGTTCCTTTCGAAAACCAGCCATAGATCCGCCCATTCATGACTGGATTATGGCCCTTGAAATGGTCAAAATTGCTATAAAAGAGCTTGTTAATACGATACAGTCTTCACTTTTGATTGTATCTCAACCAAACTTATACAGTAGTTAGATATCCATGAGAGCTCGGTTCCTTTCGAAAACCAGCCACAGATCCGCCCATGCATGACTGGATTATGGCCCTTGAAATGGTCAAAATTGCTATAATAGAGCTTGTTAACACGATAGTCTTTATTTTTTATTGTATCTCAACCAAACTTATACAGTAGTTAGATATCCATGAGAGTTTGGTTCATTTCTAAAAAACGGCCAGATCTACCCATGCATGGCTGGATTATGGCCCTTGAAATTGTCAAAATTGCTATAATACAGCTTGTGAACACAATAGAGCTTTCATTTACTCTCTGATCTTCACCAAACTTAGATGGTATTTGAATATTGATGACATATTGGTTCCTTTTGAAACAACCCAGATCAATGCCAGTAGAGCATAGGCCCTCATGGGCCTCTTGTTTTTTTATTGTCCTGAGTAATCTTGTCATTCCCATTTATTTTTTGAGAAATTATATTTAACTTCAGTGAAGAAGGTAAAATCATTCATTTGCATTTACGTATTGAATTGTGTTTTCACACAAATTGAGTAAGACAGACCAATTTTACATTGAACGTTATCTTTATCTGATATCAGGTTGAGTATGTGGTCAAGTGTGACATGTCTGCACTACAGCGCCACATCTATAGACACATGCAGAACAAAGGCGTCGTACTTACAGATGGATCAGAAAAGGAGAAAAAGGTATGACTACTTTTAGCCATATACCCGTTATCAATATCTTTAACCCTTTCCCACATACAACAGACAACTTTGTAAACATCCATACAAAAATATTGAATATTAAAACTAATTGTTGGAATTCAATAAAACTTCATACAATAATACAACACATTGAGAGGAAGTGCGGTGTACAGGAACCATAACTATACTTTACCTAATTACAGAGTTATTGCCCTTTCTTACTTTTTCTTGTCCGGAGAATTACTTAATAACTAATAAATCAAATCTAATAAAACGTCATACAATGGTAGAGCACAATGAGAGGAAGTGCAGTGTACAAGAACCATAACTTTAATTTACATAATTACATACTTATTGCCCTTTGATACCTTTTCTTGTTTGTATTGTCTTGTCCGGAGCATAACTTTAAAACTAATTGTTGGAATTAAATAAAACTTCATACGATAATACAACACATTGAAAGGAAGTGTGGTGTACTGGAACCATAACTCTGCTTTACCTTATTACAGAGTTATTGCCCTTTGTTACTTTTTCTTGTCCAGAGAATTACTTAATAACTAATAGATGGAATCTAATAAAACTACATACAATGGTAGAGCACAATGAGAGGAAGTGCAGTGTACAAGAACCATAACTATAAAATAGATTATTACAAAGTTATTGCCCTTTGTTACTTTTTGTTGATCGTAGAATTACTTCAAAACTACTGGATGGAATTTAATAAAACTTCATACTATGATACAACACATTTAGAGGAAGTGTAGTGTACAAGAACCATAACTATATTTCAGCTAATTACAGAGTTATTGCCCTTTGTTACATTTTCTTGTTTGTAGAATATATATTTCATCGCCCTTTCTTACTTTTTTCTTGTCAGGAGATTATCTTTAAAACTACAAGATGGAATTTAATATTCCACTACCTTTCCTATCAGGGCGATGTTCGGCGGATATTAATCACATTCAGTGATAGTTCTAGTTAAGATTTAATATGAAACCTTCGATATATATGCGATTTTTGTGCAAGTAATGTAGAAACATTAAAACATCTGTTTTGGGAATGCACAATCACACAATTGTTATGGAATGGAATTATAACCTTTTTGGTAAGAAATCTGATAAAAGTGAAGATACAAAAAAATATGTTTTTCTTGGCATATCAAAAAATAAGACGGATACTCTTATATTAAATTACTTTGTAATACTAGTCAAACAATACATATTTAAAATGAAATTAGCCAATCAACTACCAACGAGTAATATGTTTATTAATAGCAGATTAAAAATACCAAGAGCCTTTTAAAAGACCGGTCAGAACTTATTAATAGAAAATTGAAAAAATTCTTAAACCAATGATTAATTTTAAATCATTAGACCTTACCTTTTTTAAACGCTCTCTCTCTCTCTCTCACTTGTTTTGAATAAATGGGGGAAAATATGCTGATAGAAAAAACAACAACATTATGATGAGATTCTTCAATTTTCAGGGAAAAGGAGGTGCTAAGATATTGATGAACACCATCATGCAGCTGAGGAAGATTTGTAACCATCCATTCATGTTCCCACATATAGAGTTAGCTGTTGCTGAGATGCAAGGTGTAAATGGAGTTCTTTCAGGGTAAGTATACAGAGACCTAGCTCTATTGCTGTTTTAAAAAGCCATATTGTAGCAAAAACAGAAATTGCTCATGTTGAGCAAATTTTCCTTTTGCCACAATGTTTTCAACTTTATTCGGGCCAGCGCTGAAATTAAAAAATCTTATCATTTATTTCGCCACTTTTTAGCCATGAGAGCGAAATAATTCGCCATTGGAAGCCAAATGTTTTGCAACTTGCTATAAATTCTTTCCTTTGTTTGCCTTTAATACGACTTCTTTATAAAATATCAAATTTATGGCTATATGTTCCGATGTCTGTTATGTTAGGTGATAATTTAAGTTTGACTTAAAAAAAAAGATATGGCAGAATTCTGTTATTTAATTGGTAAACAATTTCAAAGACGAAAAAATGACAAACATTTTTCGATAAAGAGAAAACAGAAGGTCAATTAAAATGACACATAATAAACGCTGGTATAATCCGATCCAAGACTTGCCAAGATTAAGTTTTATAAGGACATTTTTTTACAAATACGAATGGGGAACAGGTAGACTTAAGTCAGACATAAATTATCAAGTTTCATTACAAACCAATGTCAATAATCAAGTTAATGATAGTTAGGAAATTATAACCATTATAGTTATACTTATGCATCAGATATGTGAAATGTCAATTTAATCTTCTGTATCTAATTGAATATTTTAACTGCGAGTCTTGATTAATATTAATCAATATGCCCAACTTTAATTATTGGATTACCCACCAAAAAAAAGAAATTATCCTTTGTTTCATAAACTTCAAGCCAGACAAGTACCCGTATTAAATGAAAAGGGCACATCAATTTGCTACAGATTTAGTAATTAAGAGTTCATATTTTCGAGTTGATTTAAAGCAGTCTGCTGCAGATTTATTGCATGTGGGAAAGGGTTCAACTCCAATTGGTGGGTACTCACGGAGATGATTCTTTTGAGTACCTTAGTATAGGATTTGTTTCAATTATAAGAGAAATATTATGGTGCATGACCAATTTGCACCTCCTTATTTAGGAATCCAACATCAATATGGGAAAGTTCATATGTCTTTAATCCTGTAATATCTCTTTTATTACTGAGCCAATGAAGTTAATCTCTTCTGTAAGCGAAACAGAGGTTAAAATGGTCAAAAAAGGATTTTAGAACAGAATAATTATGCCCAATATCAAAAACTCTAACCTTAAAGTTTAACCCTTCCCACATACAGCAAATCTGCAGCAGATGACTTTGAAAACATGGTGACATGGTGAAAAATCTCCATAAAAGAAAGCTTAATTGTTAAATAAAGTTGAAAACATTGTGGCCAAAGGGGAAATTGCTCATCATGAGCAATTTCACCTCTGGCCACAATGTCTTCAGAAGTCGTCTGCTGCTATCCTTAAACGTCTGTATGTGGGAAAGGGTTATATCAGATGAGCTTACTGGACAAGGTTACCACACTGTAGCTTGGTGGATGTGTATGTTGAAAGTTGATACAAGATGTTGATACACATTTTGTATGATACAATAAGAAAATGGTGTTTCAGTTTGTGTTTGAAATTTAATGACCTTCTTAAACATTTCCCACATACAACAATGTTACAGCAAATGACTTTGAAAAATCTCGTCAAAAATATGTTAACTTGTATATAATAAACGTTTATTGGCAAACTGTTTTTAAAGTCATCTGCTGCTAATGGTTTTAAATATGTGTATGCTTATGGTAAAGGATTAATGCTTAAACTTGTGTGGGTATAATTATTCACCTTGATGAAGTCTATCCTGCCAAAGGACCCAGTCTCCCTCACCAAGTATGAGGTCTTATTTGGGTTAGATTTGTAAATACCTTTCCTTACTTGACATGTCACATAAAACAAATAAATAATTTACATTTCAGTAACGATTTGTACCGAGTTGCAGGAAAGTTTGAACTTTTAGATAGAATCCTACCCAAACTGAAGGCAAAAAACCACAAGGTGTTACTGTTTAGTCAAATGACATCATTATTGAGTATATTAGAAGATTACTTCTTGTATCGAGGTTATCGTTATCTCCGATTGGATGGTACGACAAAAGCAGATGATCGCGGGGACCTTCTTGCTCTATTTAACAAACCTGATTCACCTTACTTCATCTTCATTCTAAGTACAAGGGCTGGTGGACTTGGTCTGAACCTTCAAACGGCTGATACTGTCGTCATCTTTGATTCGGACTGGAATCCTCATCAGGTCAGTTGTTAAAGTTAGATATATGAGATACGTCCGTCGATTGCTAATTTATTGAATCTGTGTACAGGGAAGACGCAGATGAACCAGTGATTTAGTCTCATCTAGTCTCACCAGATTATTCAATCTCCGTCTAAAATCTTAGATGAATAAAACTTTAGGTATAGCTCAACTTGTTTTTAACCCATTCCCATATACAGAAGCTTTCTGACACCTTTGCAGCAGATGAACATTGTGGCAAAAGAGAAAATTGCTCATAATTGGCATAATTAATATTGGTCAATGGAAGGTGACACAAGTTTTCCTTCCAAAACTCCAATCATATTTATATTCATGAAGCTTTGATAGAAATCTAAATTTGGATTGTATTTGGGTCACTTAAATCAAGGTTACTATTTCCTTAAAAAAGAAAAAATAAGATGGTTGCTGCTCTAGAACTAGATCTTGGCCAAGTTTTGGAGACATCTGGTTCTAGACTTAGGTCACAGTTAAAAATTTGGGGAATCCGCTGTGGTCGAGTGGTTAGCGTCAGGGATTTCGAAACCGGGTATCCCGGGTTCGATCCCGAGTCGCGGCACTACGGTCATGGTGGAGTGTCCTTGGGCAAGGCACATTTTCTAGCCTAGTACTGGTTTGCCCAGGGATCATGAATAAGTGAACTGTCGCCGTGATATAACTGAAATAATGTTGAAAGCGGCTTAAAACCCCAATAAATAAATAAATAAATAAAAATTTGGTCTCTTGGAATTGAGCACTCTTTGCTGTTCTTGTTTGTACTCTGGTCAGAACTGGTCTAATTACCAATGATAAATCTTATTGTCCATAGGATTTACAAGCCCAAGACAGAGCTCATCGTATTGGTCAGACAAATGAAGTCAGAGTTCTAAGATTGATGACTGTGAAAAGTGTGGAAGAGAAAATCTTGGCAGCTGCAAAGTTTAAACTCAATGTGGATGAAAAGGTCATTCAGGCTGGTATGTTTGATCAGAAATCAACTGGACATGAACGACAGACATTCCTGCGAAACTTACTGAATCAGGACGGAGAGTGTGAAGAGGTTAGTATATCTCAATCATATTTTAAGGAGAAAAATATTAGTTATTTGGTCTGTTACTGACCCACTACAGAAAAATGGAGGGTCTGTGGAATTTATAGGGGGCAAGGTTAGTCCCACTATAAATTCCACAGACCCCCCCCCTGATGAATCGATGAATGGCGGCCATTTTGTCGACTATTTACTTCAAACTGACCCACTATAGAAATTTAGGGGGGGGGGGGGGGGGGGGGGGGGGGGGGGGGGGGGGGTCACCATGTGCTCTTGTTCAATGAAATCGCTAGTTTCTAGTGGGAGGTGAAATAAAGCAAAATGAACTAACACTATCAATATCTGCCATATTTCTTTTTTTATTAGCTCACCTAAGCACAAAGTGCGAGGTGAGCTTTTGTGATCACTCGACGTCCAGCGGCGGCGACGTCGTCTGTAAGAACGTTTGTTAACAATTTCCTACAAATGACTACTAAACCAATAGACTGATTCAAAAATAACTTAACAGGAATGTTCCTTAGGTGGTCCTCTTATAAAGTTGTTCAAATTTAATTCCTAGTAGAACTTTGGTTGCTGCAGCATCAGAAAAGGGGAAAATTGCCAAAACTTTAAAAATCTTCAAATCTTAGACATTATATAGTCCCATTACCATTATAAATTGAAAGATCATCGGATAAAACTAGTGCAAAATGTAGAAGTATATTTGGACATATTTTTTCTGGATACGTTGTACGACGAACTTCAAACTGAAGTAAAAGATACTTGATATAAGTTAGTTGTGCACGTCAGTTTAAACTAAAAAAAGCTACAAATGTCCATTACAATGTTTAAATATAGAGTTTGACTCTAAAAATAAATATTTTTGCTTAGCAGAAAGGGCAAATCAGACTGCTGTGAGATATGTTGTAAATGAACAGCAATACATTGTAACAAATTAATAATTCCAACATACATATGCATTTGTCTGCAGAAGATGCTTTTATTTTGAAACCGCTGTTGAAAATGGGGAAATTTTTCATATTTTTGTCTACTTTGATAATCATAGTTTGAACATTCCCTGTCTTTTTATCCAAATTTAGTTTGAATAGACAATTTACTATTTGTAATGTAAAATGATTAATTTTCTAGCAGTTGTATAATATAATATGTAAACTGACAAAAACTTGAACAAATCCGACCAAGTATTTAATTTTGTGATCAGCAGCCACCTGTCTTAAGCAGCCAGTTTTTAGCTCTACTGGCCAAAGGCCAGAAGGGCTTATGTCGTGGCGATTTGTCCGTCGTCCGTGCGTGCGTCCGTCCGTAAACAATTTCTTGTTAACACGATACAGTCTTCACTTTTGATTGTATCTCAACCCATGCATGACTGGATTATGGCCCTTGAAATGGTCAAAATTGCTATAAAAGAGCTTGTTAACACGATACAGTCTTCACTTTTGATTGTATCTCAACCAAACTTATACAGTAGTTAGATATCCATGAGAACTCAGTTCCTTTCGAAAACCAGCCAGATCTGCCCATGCATGACTGGATTATGGCCCTTGAAATGGTCAAAATTGCTTTAAAAGAGCTTGTTTACACGATACAGTCTTCACTTTTGATTGTATCTCAACCAAACTTATACAGTAGTTAGATATCCATGAGAGCTCGGTTCCTTTCGTAAACCAGCCAGATCCGCCCATGCAAGACTGGATTATGGCCCTTGAAATTGTTCAAATTGCTATAATTGAGCATGTGAACACAATAGAGGCTCTATTTACTATCTGATCTTCACCAAACTTAGATAGTAGTTAAATATTGATGAGAGCTTGGTTCCTTTTGAAAACCAGCCAGATCCGCCAAGACTGGATTATGGCCCATGAAATTGTAAAAATTGCTATAATACAGCTTGTGAACACAAAAGAGCCTCCATTTACTATCCGATCTTCACCATACATACATGCTCTGGATTGAAAATGACCAAAGAACCATACCAGTAGAGCATAGGCCCTCATGGGCCTCTTGTATTATTTTCCTTGAGTGGCTGCTGATCATAAGTTTGACTATATTTTCCTCTATGATTCAGGAAGAAGATGAAGTACCAGATGATGAGACAATAAATCAAATGTTGGCGCGATCTGAGGACGAGTTTGAACTCTATCAGGTAAGTGGTTAACCCTTTCCCAAATATAGACACTTTCTGATGCCTCTGCAGCAGACGTCTTTTGAAAACATTGTGACAAAAGGAGATATTCCTCAAAACTAGCAATTTCTCCTTTTGCCATAATCATGTTCCATATTTTTTAGTCAACATTTTCAGTTGTCTGCTGCAGACTTTTGTTTGTGGAAAAGGGTTGATTACACTCAAATTTAGTGGTTCCCTATGTTAAGCAGTCAGCCAGTAGAAAGTTTACCCAAAGAAACTTTCTTTTATATGAATTTTTCTCGTTTTTAACAGCCGCACTTTGATTCTCCTCTTGGTGACTGCTTATGGCAAGTTTCACTTTACTTGTTCACAGGTATAGGCATCAGCAATACCTATATCCACATTTTCTTTTGATTTATAGAGTTCTTAGCTACATTGAAAAGTACAAAACATATTAACCCTTTCCCGCAACAGACGCTTTCTGATGTCTCTGCAGCAGACGACAATTGAAAACAATTTGTCAAAACGTAAAATTGCCCAAAACTAGCAACTTCTCCTCTTTCCACAAAGTTTATTCAATCCTTATACCTTCATGTATAAGGATATTCCACATTTATGCCAAAATATATTCTTAGTCGTCTGCTGTGAAATTGTCATATGTGGGAAAGGGTTAGCAAAGTTAAAAAATGTGTGCTTATTTAACCCTTTCCATAATATTAATGCTTTTCAAGGCCTCTACTTCTCCATTTGCCACAATGATTTAAACTCTATTCAATAATCATACTATCATTAATAGAGATTTTCTATATTTTGGACTTGATATTTTCAAAGTTGTCTGCTGTAGAATTTTGTATATGGGAAAGGGGGTTAACAGTGCTATATGTATCAGTATAACTCTGGATTTTATTAGAGGATTGCAATGCTGCAAATCAAATCTATATTTGGACAAGACATTAGCAGAGTCCATAAGCATATACATGTAGTTCAAATTTGAGTCTCATCATAGGGAAACTTGACTTAAATATTTTCCAATTTTAAAAATAATTAATATCAAAGACACATATCACTAAGTCAATCAGTCATTCAGTCGTAACAGAAGCTTGCAGAGAATACACCTTCCATCGTTCCCTCATATTGATTATTCTGGATGACCCATCTGGCATTAAACATGGCCATGTAATGAAGGGTTTTCAAAACAAATACATTCAATAATGAGACGGCCTGCTGCAATTGTGATCAGCTCTATAACTTAAGTTTAAGATGAAACTATGCTTGGGTTGAATAGCTATCTGTGGCCTCCATACATGACTATAATTTATCCTGTATTTAATAATTGATATCTTTCTATTCATAGCGTATGGACATAGAACGTAGGAGAGAAGAGGCCAGACAAGTTCCAAGAAAACCTAGATTAATGGAAGAGTCTGAGTTGCCAGCATGGATTCTTAAAGATGAACAAGAGGTAT
Organism: Serripes groenlandicus; assembly: GCA_031761405.1. Taxonomy (NCBI): domain Eukaryota; kingdom Metazoa; phylum Mollusca; class Bivalvia; order Cardiida; family Cardiidae; genus Serripes; species Serripes groenlandicus. The sequence goes on along the minus strand of JASEVX010000001.1, from coordinate 132,460,358 downwards.
TATATGAACACTGTTTTTATATCAAAATGTTATGTTGATAGTTTAGATTAAAAAGCTTCACAATTTGCCACTTGCAGACACGTTAGCAGCTGACTACCTCTGAAAACATTTAAGGAAATGGAAATATTTCTGCAGATGAGAAAATTCTCAACTTGCCACAATATTTTCAACTCCATTCAATAAGTATACATTCATTTGTAAATATTTTCCATATTTTGGCTTAAGTGTTTTTAAATTTTTCTCCTGCAGATTTGTTGTTTTTGGTAAAGGGTTATTAAATTAACCTTTAAGACATGATAGAAAAAATAGCCTTACCCTGGTTTGTTTGGAAACGATGAATAAATTTGTGTTCATAATTGTTTGTGATTAGGTAGAAAGACTTACGCAAGAGGAAGAAGACGAGAAGTTATTTGGACGTGGTTCAAGACAGAGGAAGGAAGTGGATTACTCTGACTCTTTGACGGAAAAGCAATGGCTGAGGGTGAGTATACAACCTGGTTTTGATGAGTGTGCAAAACATAAAAATTGTAGACACGTTTTGACGCCTCAGCAGCAGACAATTCTGAAAACATTGCTTGAAAAGGAGAAATAGCTCATTAAGATTTCTTGATTTCTTGTATGTGAGAAAGGGGGTTAACTGACAAGTGATGCTGTTGCAATCAGAACACCAAAGACAAGTTTGCAATAAAAGTGCTGTTTCTTTCTTATAAAAGTTCCATGACTAGATAGATTGACCATTTGATTTCCACTATCTCAGAGATACAAGACATTTACCTCTTAACCTTACTTGTAGAGAAACACTTCAAAACTAAATAATTTTAACTACATCAAATCAATGCTTCAGTTTTGCTAATATCTTTTTTAAAGTAGACTTAAATAGCATTTAAAAAGTCAACATAAATGTAAAATTAACAGTAACTGTTTTTATCACATAACTTGCACTCCAGGAGTGACATAAAGCAGTGACATAAATATCATATGTAACTAGTTACATAAATAGCCGACTCACAGCACGTGACGTCACTTTCAATGACAGCATATTGTTTACAATTGTTCTGAATTTTGGCATTTATTAAAAATATTGTTTAAAGAGAATAAATCTCGATAAATGAAACGTTATAAGAGCATTGTTGCTAATTTTGTATAAAATCAAAAGGTTATTAATAGGGACTACATTTTACAGTGGACGTATGCATTAGAACTTCGGGTTGAACTTCGGTCACTGTTTATATGAGGACGAAGAAAGATTGATTTAAAGATTGAAAACAATCTTTTTATGGTGTTATGTGATAAATAGAATCTTACATTCGTGCTTATTATGTCTCCCCCTGTATACAGGGGAGATATATTGTTTTTGTCCTTGATGTCTGTCTGTCTGTCTGTCTGTCTGTCTGTTCGTCCCCAAAATCTTGTCCGATCCATATCTCCCAGACGGCTTGAAGGATTTTCATGAAACTTGGGTCACACGTTCACCTCATCAAGGCGACGTGCAGAACCCGCGTCTCGACAATATAGGCCCTAGGGTCAAGGTCACGCTTGAAGGTCAAAGGTTTGAGGCTTTATTTCGTGTCCGCTCCATATCTCCCCGACGGCTTGAAGGATTTTCATGAAACTTGGGTCACATGTTCACCTCATCAAGGCGACGTGCAGAACCCGCGTCTCGACAATATAGGGTCAAGGTCACGCTTGAAGGTCAAAGGTTTGAGGCTTTATTTCGTGTCCGCTCCATATCTCCGAGACGGCTTGAAGGATTTTCATGAAACTTAGGTCACATGTTCACCTCATCAAGGCGACGTGCAGAACCTGCGTCTCGACAATATAGGGTCAAGGTCACGCTTGAAGGTCAAAGGTTTGAGGCTTTATTTTGTGTCCGCTCCATATCTCCGAAACGGCTTGAAGGATTTTCATGAAACTTGGGTCACATGTTTACCTCATCAAGGCGACGTGCAGAACCCGCGTCTCGACAATATAGGGTCAATGTCAAGGTCACGCTTGAAGGTCAAAGGTTTGAGGGTTTATTTTGTGTCCGCTCCATATCTCCCAGACGGCTTGAAGGATTTTAATGAAATTTTGGTCACATGTTCACCTCATCAAGGCGACGTGCAGAACCTGTGTCTCGACAATATAGGGTCAAGGTCACGCTTGAAGGTCAAAGGTTTGAGGCTTTATTTCGTGTCCGCTCCATATCTCCAAGACGGCTTGAAAGATTTTCATGAAACTTGGGTCACATGTTCACCTCATCAAGGCGACGTGCATAACCCGCGTCTCGACCATACCGGGTCAAGGTCAAGGTCACGTTTGAAGGTCAAAGGTTTGAGGCTTTATTTTGTGTCAACTCCATATCTCCAAGACGGTTTGAAGTATTTTCATGAAACTTGGGTCAGATGTTCACCTCATCAAGGCGACGTGCAGAACCCGCGTCTCGACCATACTGGGTCAAGGTCACGCTTGAAGGTCAAAGGTTTTAGGCTTTATTTTGTGTCCACTCAATATCTCCAAGACGGCTTGAAGGATTTTCATGAAACTTGGATCAGATGTTCACCTCGTCAAGGCGACGTGCAGAACCCGCTTCTCGACCATACTGGGTCAAGGTCAAGGTCACGCTTGAAGGTCAAATGTTTGAGGCTTTATTTTGTGTCCGCTCCATATCTCCTTAAAGGATTTTCATGAAACTTGGATCACATGTTCACCTCATCAAGGCGACGTGCAGAACCCGCGTCTCCACCATACCGGTTAAAGGTCAAGGTCACGCTTGAAGGTCAAAGGTTTTAGGCTTTATTTCGTGTCCAGTCAATATCTCCAAGACGGCTTGAAGGATTTTCATGAAAATTTGGTCACATGTTCACCTCATCAAGGCGACGTGCAGAACCCGCGTCTCGAACATACTGGGTCAAGGTCAAGGTCACGCTTGAAGGTCAAAGGTTTGAGGCTTTATTTTGTGCCGCTCCATATCTCCAAAACAGCTTAAAGAATTTTCATGAAACTTGGGTCACATGTTCACCTCATCAAGGCGACGTGCAGAACCCGCGTCTCGACCATACCGGTTCAAGGTCAAGGTCACGCTTGAAGCTCAAAGGTTTTAGGCTTTATTTCCTGTCCACTCAATATCTCCAAGACGGCTTGCTTATGTTTAGCAACAGTTGTTAACTGTTTTGAAGAATACTTCAGTCTTGAATGTTACAGCTGCAGTAAAAATATGTGTTTCTGTAAACCATTTGAAATCATGTCCACTTTGTACCAGGTCAAGACAAAACATTAGTAATTAAAAATTGAGTACTGTCCAACTTGGTCAAATTTTTGTTTGTCTGCTTTATAGGTTGGAATGTTTTGCGAGATTTTGACAGATATTTGAGGGGGAGACATATGTTTTTGTCAAAACAATTCTAGTTTGATATTGTTTTTATACGACCGTTTCTTAAAAACGGTACGTATTATGGTATGGTCATGTCCCTCCGTCCGTCCATCCGTCCGTTCGGGTTTTCCGCACTTTTTTCTTACATACTTTGAGCTATTGAGCTGAAATTGTGTATACAGCTTTGTAGTGATGTGTTACAGATCAAGTTCACATTTCCTGGGATTTCGTCAATCTTTGAATGAGTTATGCCCCTTTTTGGACTTAGAATATTGGTTTTCCGCACTTTTTTTTCTACATGCTTGTATGTATTGAGCTGAAATTATGTATACGGCTTTGTAATCAAGTGTCACAGATCAAGTTCACATTTCCTCGAATTTCGTCAATTTTTTAATGAGTTATGCCCCTTTTTGACTTAGAATATTGGTTTTCCGCACTTTTTTCCTACATACTTTGAGTTATTGACCTGAAATTTTGTATATGGCTTTGTAATCATGTGTCACAGATCAAGTTCACATTTCCTGGGATTTCGTCAGTTTTTGAATGAGTTATGCCCCTTTTTGGACTTAGAATATTGGTTTTCCGCACTTTTTTTCTACATGCTTTTATGTATTGACCTGAAATTATGTATACAGCTTTTTAATCAAGTGTCACAGATCAAGTTCACATTTCCTCGAATTTCGTCAATATTTGAATGAGTTATGCCCCTTTTTGGACTTAGAATATTGGTTTTCCGCACTTTTCTCCTACATACTTTGAGCTATTGACCTGAAATTTTGTATAAGGCTTTGTAATCATGTGTCACAGATCAAGTTCACATTTCCTGGTATTTCGTCAATTTTTGAATGAGTTGTGCCCCTTTTTGGCCTTAGAATATTTGTCAATTTCTGCATGAGTTATGCATTTTTCATAGTTTCCCATTATTCTTTAACAACTTATTCCTGAACGACTTTATTAACTTTTTACAAACAAACAATATATCAAAACAAACAGGAAACTTACAAAGAAGTTCCCGACGGGCGTATTATGTACCGTTTGCGGTACTCTTGTTATAAAACTCGTCGACTGAAACGAATATGACGCTCGGCAGAGCCTCGCGTCATATTGTTTCAGTCAACTCGTTTCATAAAAACAATATCAAATAAGCACTCATGTAAGATCCTCTATATATGTGAGGTTAAATATTTACTTCTTTCATCATTAATGGTTTGATAAAGCATAAAATATGAAATTATTGAAAAAGGAACTCTCCAATCCAAATCTTTCATAGATAAGACAACATGTCATTTTTCAACACTGTAGGCAATAGAAGATGGGAACATTGATGAGATAGAAGAAGAGCTGAGGGAAGAGCAAGATGATGTTAAAAAGAAGACCCCTAGAAAGAGGAAAAAGCCTTCAGAACCAAAGAGTAGTGAGCCAGCCATAAAAAAGAAGCGTGGTCGACCTCCTGTTGAAAAACTCCAACCCAACTCTCCCAAAGTGGTTACCCAACTGAAAAAACTATTAGATGTCGTTCTTCGCTACAAGGACAGGTATAACTGATGTATTTGAGAAGTTCTGAATTAAGTAGACTGGTTTTATAACTAATAGATCAATTCAGAATTGTATTACTATGTGACATTCTGGCTCTGAATTAAGAATACTGGTTTTATAACAGTAATAGATCAATTCAGAATTGTATTACTATGTGACATTCTGGCTCTGAATTAAGAATACTGGTTTTATAACAGTAATAGATCAATTCAGAATTGTATTACTCTCTGACATTCAGGCTTCAAGTTGTGATATGAATTAAGCTGTATAATCTTTTTTCCAGTGAAGGCGCATTTTGTCATGGTTGTAGCAAATCACTTTCAAAAAACAAATAGAAAAGAGAAAATAATTCAAAATTGGCTGTTTCTCTTTTTCACACTGATTTCTACCGATCTTAAAATGAAATTTTCAAGGTGAGCTATTGTGATGACATTATGTCCATTGACCGTCGTCAACACTTGCCTTGTTAACACTATACAGGCAACATTTTACATCCAATCTTCACGAAAGACCATACATTTCCATCAAATATTGGCTAAGATCGAAACAGGATCATGTTGGGTCAAAGACTAGGTCACAAGGTTTAATTATGTCTCCCCCATTACATAGGGGTGACATATTGTTTTTGCTCGTTCCGTCCGTCCTTCCGTCTGTCCTTCCGTCCGTCCTTCCGTCTGTCACACTTGTTTCTGCTCAATAACTGAAGAACGCTTGTGCGTAGGAACTTCATACTTGGTCAGTACGTCTAAAGTCAAGGTCACAGTGACCATGAGCTTGAAAGGTCACAGTGACAATGAGCTGATAAATAGTTTTTGCTTGGGCCCAGGAACTTCATACTTGATGTGCAGGTTGGTCACCACCAGCAAATGACCCCTATTAATTTTAAGGTCAAAGGTCAAGGTCACAGTGGTCAAGGTCACATCCGTCACACTTGTTTCCGCTCAATAACTGAAGAACGCTTGGGCAAAGGATCTTCATACTTGGTATGCAGGTTGGTCATGACCAGTAGATGACTCCTATTGATTTTGATGTCAGAAGGTCAAAGGTCATGGTGACCTTGTGAGGTAACAAATGGTTTCCACTCAATAACTGAAGAACGCTTGGGTCGAGGAACTCCATACTTGGTATGCAGGTTGGCCATGCCCAGTAGAAGACCCTATTAATTTTAAGGTCAAAGTCAAGGTCACAGTGACAATGAGCTGAAACATTGTTTTTGCTTAATAACTGTAGAATGCTTTGGCTATGGAAGTTAATACTTGGTGTGCAGGTTGGTCACCACCAGTAGATGACCCCCTATTTATTTTGAGGTCACTAGCTTAAAGGTCAAGGTCATGGTAACCTTCAGCTGAAAAATGGTTTCCTCTCAATAACTAAAGAATGCTTATGTTGAGGAACTTCATACCTGGTGTGCAGGTTGGTCCTAACCAGTAAATGATCTTTATTGAATTTGTTTGATTTTGAGGTCACAAGGTCAAATGTCGAAGGTCACGGTAACCTTCAGCTGAAAAATGTGTTTAACTCAAGAACGCTTATACCCAGGAACTTCATACTTGGTGTGCAGCTTGGTCCTAACCTGTAGATGACCCCTATTGATTTTGATGTCAGTAGGTCAAAGGTCAAGGTCGTGGTGACCTTTGGCTGAAAAATGGTTTCCGCTCAATAACTGAAGATTGCTTGGGCCCAGGAACTTCATACTTGGTGTGCAGGTTGGTCACCAGCAGCAAATGACCCCTATTTATTTTGAGGTCACTAGGTCAAAGACCAAGGTCATGGTAACCCTCAGCTGAAAAATGGTTTCCGCTCAATAACTGAGGATTGTCACTGTTGCTTCATCTCCAGTCCAAAACTAAAAAATTCATCTCCATCATTTCTTTTCCTCCCCTACGACCACACAAATGGGGAGACAAGCGCTTTTTCAAAAAAGCAATCTCTAGTTTTTTTTCTCTCTAGCTGCTTGAAACTTTGTCAGAATGTGAGTTTTGATGATACCGATGTCATGTGAGTTCAAAAACTAGGTCACAAGGTTCAACTTAATTGAAGGAAAATCTTGTTTAAACTTTGTCAGAATAATTGTCTTTGTTATATCTTAGTCATGTCCCATCATTAACTAGGTCACTAGTTGAAATTGAAGGATTTTTTTTTTTAACACTCAGGCGAATTCATTTTTTGCTCCAACAGCTTGAAACTTTCTCAGAATGATTTTCTTGATGATATCTAGACCAAGTTTGAGGTCTATTCCAGGTCAACAAACTAGGTCACAAGGTCTTGTTAACACTAGTAATAGCTTAACTGACAACAAAATGCATTATTGAGATTGACTATGTGGTTGGCATAACTTAGGTGAGCTTCAGGGACATCATGGCCCTCTAATTTTTATTCTTTTTCAAGTTGGAAAAAACTCTTAATAGCTCATCATGCAAGAGGTTGTTTAAAAAGGTTAAGTTGTGAAATTGGTCTTCGGAATGCTGGGAATCTGAAGGATTCTAAAATTGTTATTCATTGGTAGCAGAAGTTTGTGTACCTTGACATTTTCTTCACCAGGTATACTTTAATATTAAACATTTGATGTTATGCATGGTATTTGTAATGCTGTATTTTATAGTGATAGACGAACTCTCAGTGCTGCATTTGAAAAACTCCCTTCGAAGAAGGAATTACCGGAATATTATGAGATAATAACAAATCCTTTAGACTTCAAGAAAATCAGGGTAAGACTTGTCTAGATCAACATGTCCTCATGTGTGAGTCTTGTTTGACACAGAGCATCTGCATGCATCTATTTGATATGTATTTATAGAGATGGAAGAAGGCTGAGTGAATCTTTTGAAAAGCTCCCCACTAAAAAAGAAATGCCTGAGTATTATGAAATAATTACCTCCCCTGTTGACTTCTCGAGGATACGGGTATGCAAATGTTGTTGGCTGTCTTAGACTGATGTTAGCGCTTTACTCCATAGATCTCATTAACCTGGTCTTGTATTATTATCGAACAAACAAAATAATGAATCAAAACTATATTCAAGTTACATAGCTAATTTAATTATGTCTCCCCCATACATGGGGGTGACATATTGTTTTTGCCCGTTCCGTCCGTCCATCCTTCCGTCCATCCGTCCTTCCGTCTGTCACACTTGTTACCACTCAATAACTGAAGAACGCTTGGGCGTAGGAACTTCATACTTGGTATGCAGGTTGGTCATGACCAGTAGCTGACCCCTATTGATTTTGATAACGGAAGGTCAAAGGTCAAGGTCATGGTGGCCTGTGAGGTAAAAAGTGGTTTTCGCTCAATAACTGAAGAACGCTTTGGCCGAGGAACTTCATACTTGGTATGCAGGTTAGCCATGCCCAGTAGAAGACCCTTATTGATTTTGAGGTCAGTACGTCTAAAGTCAAGGTCACAGTGACCTTGAGCTGAAAGGTCACGGTGACAATGAGCTGAAAAGTTGTTTTGCTTGGGCCCAGGAACTTCATACTTGGTGTGCAGGTTGGTCACCATCAGCAAATGACCCCTATTAATTTTAAGGTCACTAGGTCAAAGGTCAAGGTCACAGTGGTCAAATCGCGTCCATCACACTTGTTTCCACTCAATAACTGAAGTATGCTTGGGCGTAGGAACTTCATACTTGGTATGCAGGTTGGTCATGACCAGTAGATGACCCCTATTGATTTTGTTGTCAGAAGGTCAAAGGTCAAGGTCATGGTGTCCTTGTGAGGTACAAAATGGTCAATAACTGAAGAACTCTTGGGCCGAGGAACTCCATACTTGGTATGCAGGTTGGCCATGCCCAGTAGAAGACCCTATTAATTTTGAGGTCAAAGTCAAGGTCACAGTGACCTTGAGCTGAAAGGTCACAGTGACAATGAGCTGAAACATTGTTTTTGCTTAATGACTGTAGAATGCTTTGGCCATGGAAGTTAATACTTGGTGTGCAGGTTGGTCACCACCAGTAGATGACCCCTATTGATTTTGAGGTCACTAGCTTAAAGGTCAAGGTCATGGTAACCTTCAGCTGAAAAATGGTTTCCTCTCAATAACTAAAGAATGCTTATGTTGAGGAACTTCATACCTGGTGTGCAGGTTGGTCCTAACCAGTAAATGACCTTTATTGAATTTGTTTGATTTTGAGGTCACAAGGTCAAATGTCGAAGGTCACGGTAACCTTCAGCTGAAAAATGTGTTTTACTCAATATCTCAAGAACGCTTATACCCAGGAACTTCATACTTGGTGTGCAGCTTGGTCCTAACCTGTAGATGACCCCTATTGATTTTGATGTCAGTAGGTCAAAGGTCAAGGTCGCGGTGACCTTTGGCTGAAAAATGGTTTCCGCTCAATAACTGAAGATTGCTTGGGCCCAGGAACTTCATACTTGGTGTGCAGGTTGGTCACCAGCAGCAAATGACCCCTATTGATTTTGAGGTCACTAGGTCAAAGACCAAGGTCATGGTAACCCTCAGCTGAAAAATGGTTTCCGCTCAATAAATGAGGATTGTCACTGTTGCTTCATCTCCAGTCCAAAACTACATAATTCATCTCCATCATTTCTTTTCCTCCCCTACGACCACACAAATGGGGAGACAAGCGCTTTTTCAAAAAAACAATCTCTAGTTTACTATCTATTCAATTTTTGTGTTACTTGCTTTGGCATGTAGACTCGTAGGGATCACTCTTCGACCAACTATCTGTCATACTTTCACTGAATGACATATTTGAATGTTTTCCTGCAAACACACGTATTAACAAATCATGCTAACATGTCATTCTGTATATAGTTACATATGAACATGAAACTAACAGTAAAGGCATACTCAAACATACTCTCAATATATCAAAACAAACTATTTAATGGAGTAAAGGACTAAAAGTTGCTTTTGTTACAGCTTAATGATTATTAGATCATGGATTTTTATGTTAATAATGTCTTGATTTGTTTATTTGCTTTTCGTTATTGTATAAATTGTAACCAATTAATTTATATTTTTAGTGTTGTCTGCTTTTAAAATATCTGGAAAAACTGAAAATGTAATAATGATACATATTTAAATCCATGAAAAAGAAAGGAAATTTCCCTTCAACTACAATGTTTTTTTATTTTTTTGCAGCCTATGAAGTCTGAATTTATCTTGATCAATTAAAAGGGTTGAAATTATTACTTGCATGAATAACAGATTGATTTAAACAATGCAGTTTGCCTGTTAATAGTGTTGTTCAGAGTAGAATGGTAAACTGTTGAAAAATAACATTTGTGTTGTGTTTTTAGCTCACCTTAGCACAAAGTGCAAAGGTCAGTTATTGTGATTGCCTTTTGTCTGGCGTCCGTTGTCCATCGTCCTTCGTCTGTCAACATATTCTCCTCAGTAACCAGTGGGTCAATTGGAATGGAACTTCACAGAAGGCATCCTCTCAATGACCTCACCAGAATTCCTTCAAATTGTTGGGATCCATGCAGTATTCTGATTTCCATGGCAACAAAACAAGAAAAAATCTTTGAAATTCTTCTTCTCCCAAACTGGTTGGCCAATTTTCAATTTTTTTGGTAGAAATGTTCCTTGGATGACCCTCTATCAGATTCCTTTAAGCCATGTTGATTGGTCAAAATTGCTCAGTCGGTAGCGACGCAGGCTGTCATTCCAGGGGTTGTGAGTTCGAAGCCCGGCTCTGCCAACTTTCTTTCCGACGATTGACAAAAGTCAATGCGACATGCGTCATTCGTCTTCCACCAATGGGCTAAGTCTATGTGGAAAAGCAGCCAGTTGCTTGGGAAGATTGTTGTGTGGAGTACTGGTGTGAGAAAACCAGGAAATGCATGAGTAGGTGAACTGGCCGCCGTGATATAACTGAGAAATTGTTAACCCTAATCAATCAATTGGTCAAAAAACATGGCCGCCAGAGTGGCGGGGCTATTTTGCCTTATATGGCTATAATGAAAACTTAAAAAATCTTCTCCTCCGTAGGTGTCAGGCCGATTTTCAAATAATTTTGTTGAAACGTTCCTTATGTCACCACTATTAGATTCCTTCAAGCCATGTTGATTGATTGGAAAACATGGCCACCAGGGGAGGGCTATTTTGCCTTACAGGCTTTAGTGAAAACCTCAAAAAGTTTCTGGCCGATTTTCAAATAATTTTGTAGAAATGTTCCTTAAGTGACCCACTATCAGATTCCTTCAAGCCATGTTGATTGGTTGAAAAACATAGCAGCCAGTGCTAAACTTAAAACTTCAAAAATCTTTTCCTCCAAAAGCGTCAGGCCGATTTTCAAATAACTTTGTAGAAATGTTCCTAAGGTGACCAGGGGTCGGCGCTTATGGCTAAAGTGAAAAAAAAAAAATCAGGTGAGCGATCCAGGGCCATCAGGGCCCTCTTGTTTAAACTTGCATGAGTAGCAATATACATGTAGCTGTTCAAATAAAGTTATTTAACTGATGCATATTGTCTAAGACATATCTCCAATCAATTTTCTTACTTTTTTTAAAACAAAATCTGGTGTTCCAAGGCAAAAAACCATAACATGTTAGAAAACATATAAGAAGGAAAAACATATGATCAATTCATGTTTAATTGGACCTAAACAATATTTCAAAAGGTTGATTGTGTGATAGGTTAGATCACTGCATGGCTGACCTTTGCTAAAAAAAGATATAACATTTCAAATTGATTTTCAACATGAAAATTTATTAAGCAATTATATATGCCCTCAAAATACCACATTTCCTGTAGCAGGTTGCAGCTTTTTTTTGTAGCTCAACTTAGTGCAAAAATCTATTGTAATAAACCTGTGTGCATCCTCTACTGTTGCCTTGTTTACACAGTGGCAATATTTACATCTAATGAGAGTTGATCAGAACATTCATTTCGATACAACTTGATACTGGTTCACACTGGTTGAAAATCTAGGGTCACCAAGTCAAATTTAAGAAAAACCTTGTGAACACTCTATAGAGTTCACATTTTTCATCCAATCAGCATAACAGATAAATCAGTCAATCATCTCCATCAAATCCCAGTTGAGATTGAAACTGTTATGTGGGGTCAAAAATAAGGTCAGTTGATCAAATTTTAGAATCTCCATCAGATCTCAGTCAAGAAATTGTGGGGTAAAACAAATAGGTCAATACTCAATAGGTTTACAATATAGGACCATTATGGCCCTCTTGTAGTTAATGAAACACTAATTAATGTTGGTGTTGTCTGTCAGTTACATCATGACTAATTGGCATCGTGAACATGACGAAAAATTGACATTTTAGTAAAAGGATCTGTTTAGATTAGTAAACTTGTTGTTTCTTTGGCTCAATTTAACATGATATAAAAGTTGCTTCAGTTCGCTAGCCTATCTTGCTATTTAACTAATATAGATTTTAAAGCTGATTATGTGCAATGATTCGTGTACATTTTGTATTTATTACAGTTATTATAGTCAATTTAAATAGTGAGGAGGTGAAAATGTTATGACAAGAAAAAGTGACCTGAAAATACACAGCCATTGCAAATAACATGAATCCATACTTGCTGCTTTTAGACTTTACCACTTAAAAACATCAGCTGGATTGAATGAAAAATCTTTCAAAACTACAGTATACTTCAAGATGGATTAAAAAAATATCTATTTTTTCAAAAGATGTAAGCTGCAGACCCTTTAACCCTTTCCCACATGTAGATGGGTTTAACTGATCTGCAGCAGACAACTTTTGAGAACTTTGTTGGGAAGAGAAGAATTGCTTACAGTGATCAATTTCTACTTTTTTCACAAGGATTATACCTTCATTTAGAGAGGTTTTCTATGATTTTGCCGGGATATTTTTTGAAGTTGCAATGTTTTATTTTAAGGGGACTGTTTTAATCAATAAATAGATTTACATTTATTTAATGCTAATTATAAAATCCTGAAAAATATCATTGAGATGAAATTCAACTTGCACTCTGTGAACTAAGATATCATAATTATGATATTCTTTGATGACATAATTTTTTTATTTACGGATCAAATGAGCCAGTGCATGGTAAAAGGTACTAGTCGACTTCTGGGTACAATATAAATATACATCAGTCTGTGCATCCACACAGGCTGATCAGAATATACACTGTTCACATATCAATTAGACAAGCTTATTTTTTAGAAGATTCTGCCAACTTGTTTTGATTGTAATAAGACGGACTGAGTAAGTGGACCAGATTATCTGAACCTACACTGTCAACCCTTTCCCTCATACAACAATTCTGCAGCAGACAACTTTGAACATATTTTGTCATAAAAAAGAAATCTCTATAATTGAATGGATAACCTATGACTAAAAGTGAAAAACATTGTGGCAAAAGGAGAAATTGCTCGTTTTGAGCAATTTCTACTTTTGTCACTATGTTTTCATAAAGCCGTCTGCTGCAGAGGTGTCAGAAAGCATCTCTATGAGGGAGAAGGTTAAGAAATGCCAACTTTTCTCATGCACTGGTTCAAATAATAATTTTTAAATTATTTCATTCCTACATAGAATATTTTAGTTCATTTTGGTATGATAAGTAGTTCATTAACCTACATTAACCAAAATCATCTGCTGCATATCTGTTAGTTTTTGGGAAAGGGTAAATGCTTATGAAAATATAATTTGGAACAATTTGTGATTATAATTTAAAGGTCTATGTATTTTATTATTTGGTTTTATTATAAGTTAAGAACATGAAATTAGAGATCTTAGATCTTAACATTTTGATCCAAGAACTAAAGTTAGGCATTTGATTATGAAAAGTTACACATTTTACATATTCACTTTTGTTTTGTTACAGAAGCGACTAAAGGACCATAAATACAGGTGTTTAGAGGACCTAGAAGATGATATATACACCCTCTGTCAAAATGCACAACTCTATAATGTAGAAGGATCTCAGGTAAGTCATACCTTAATATGTTATTTATAGAATTGCTTGCCAGTGAAAAAGTGAAGAATATAAATTTGCTTGTAGTTGTAATTTCTCCTTTAACCAAGATGTTTAATACGTCTTCTGCAGCTACATTATACGTCCATAGCAGGGAAATAGTTAGCAATATGACAAAGTGCTGGACCATTCAGGGCTTGGGTTTCAGTTACATCATGGTGGCCATTTAAGCTAATCATGTGTTTCCTGGCTTTCTTGCACTAGTTCTGAACGCAACACTTTTCCCAGGTAACTAGCTATACTTTTTTAAGCACACCGGTGGAAAATGTATGAGGCTAGTGACAATTATTGGAAAAAACCAATGGCGGAGCTAAGGTTTGAACTCGCAACCTGTGAATAAAAAGCCTTCTGCCTTCTGCTTTCTGCTTTAGCCTCTGGTTTCAAAGGCATAGATGTAAATTCCACCTGTGAATTGGATAGATCTGTAGGACTACTTCACACATTCTGCATGAGTACAGTTATAAATAAATAAATAAACTATTTGGGAAATTCTTGTTAAAAAAATGCATTTCACTCTTTCCCATGTATGGACTCTTTCTGATGCCTCTGCAGCAGCAACTTTTGTATATATTGTGAAAAAAGGAGAAATTGCTCATGGTGAACAATTCTTCTTTTTGCCACTATGTTTTCAACTCTATTTGAAAAGTAAACCCTTATTTATAGAGATTTATCACGTTTTTGCCAATTTATTTTCGAAGTCTTCTGCTGCAGTTTTGTTTGTTTGTGGGTAAGGGTTAAACTAAACACTTTTTTGTGTCTTATGAGTTTGCAGGGTGACAGAAACAGATCTTTTCTCTAAAATCTGTCCATCTGTCTGACATTTAGTGACGTATTGACAGGCAATGCATGTGTTCCTTCTATCACTTTTGTTAAGTGTTTGTATTTCTATGACAGATCTATGAAGATTCCATTGTGCTGCAGTCTGTACTGACAAATGCCAAAGAGAGAATGACAAAGGATAGTAGTGATTCCAGTGAAGATTCCTCTGATGATGACAGCGACAGTGACAGTGATGATAGTAGTGATGGAGATGACACAGACAGTAAGTCTCTTTGTTCTTTTCATTCACCAAAATACAAAGGTCCGGATCAGGAGGTGTATTCAGCTCTTGTTCCCACAATAAAGCTGTTATTAAAGCCTTAGGTTTAGGTGCTCATAAGAATCGTCTCATTGAGACAATCCTTTTGATTACCCACAACAGAGGATCAGAGGGTCAAATACGGATTTAACCCTTTCCCTCATATAGACGCTATCTGATGCCTCTGCAGCAGACGGCTTTTTTGAAAACATAGTGACAAAAGAAGAAATTGCTCAAAACGAGCAATTTCTCCTTTTGCCACAATGTTTTCCACTTTTAGTCATAGGTTATCCATTCAATTATAGAGATTTTCTATTTTTTGACAAAATATGTCCAAAGTCGTCTGCTGCAGAATTGTTGTATGAGGGAAAGGGTTAAGAACATGTAAAACACCCCTTATCTTGAGTTCTGAAGGTATGAAATTTGAACAGGTTGTTTCTAACAGCTTTTCCTCAGAACCACAGACCAGGTTTTGTTGTAACACTGTGCCATTCAGACCAAATTGTGCTACATGAGTCAAATGTATTGAGGTTACCATAGCATAGCATACAAAATACAAGAAAATATCTGGGAAAAAAACAAAAAACATTGACATTTAAGATGCTTTGTAGTATGTAATCGCCATGTGACCCTGTTCAAAATTGCCTACTATTTGACAATCAGAGGCGAAACTTGTTGTTTGATCATTGACTGATTAGGAGTCATTATTGTTGTGTTGTTTTAAATAACTGCTTTCTTTTTCATGACTGAAAACAAAAATTGTGTAATAATGCTTTGCCCTTAACCTTTGTTTGCAGTCAACACCTTTGAAAATATTGTGGGATTAGGAGAAATTGCTCATCATTTCTAGCTCACCTGAGCACTGTGTTCTCAAGGTGAATAATTGGGATCTCCTTTTGTCCTTCGTCGGTCGTGTGTCAACATCTTCTCTTCTGTAACTAGTCGATTAATTGGAATGAAACTTCACAGAAAGCATCGTCTAAATGACTTTAACATAATTTCTTCAATTTTTTGGGATCCATGAAGAATTTGGTTTCCATGGCAATCAAACAAACAAAAGTTTAAATTTCTTCTCCCATATTGTTGGCCGATTTTCAAATAAATTTGTAGAAAACATGGCTGCCAGGGGGCGGGGATCTATTGTCTTATATAGCTAAAGTGAAAACTTAAAAAATCTTCTCCAACGAAGATTTAAGGCCGATTTTCAATAAAAAATGGTTGAAATGTTCCTTGACTGATGACCCTCTATCAGATTCAATCAAGCTATGTTGATTGGTCAAAAAACATGGCCGCCAGGGGGCGGGGCTTTTTTGCCCTATATGGCAATAGAGGAAATTAAAAAAGCTTCTCCTCCATAAGTGTAAGGCCCTTTTTCAAATAATTTTGAAATAATGTTCCTTGGGTGACCCTCTATCAGATATCTTCAAGCAATGTTGAATGGTAAAATAACATGGACACCAGGGGGGGCGGGACTGTTTTGCCTTATATGGTTATAGTGGAAACTTTAAAAACTTTCTTCTCCAAAAGTGTCCGGCCGATATTCAAATAATTTTGAAGTAATGTTCCTTGGGTGACCCTCTATCAGATTCCTTCAAGCCATGTTGATTGGTCAAAAAATGTCCATCAGGGGGCTGGGCTGTTTTGCCGTATATGCATTTTAGTCAAAAACCTTCAGGTGAGTAATTCCAGGGCCATCATGGCCCTCTAGTTCCATTTTGTTGTCTCCTATATATATTCAATTATAATACTTTCATTTATTGAAATTATTTCATATTTTGGCCTGGGATTAGTTGTATTTTTGGAAAGGAAAGGTTTGATTACACTGGTAATATCAACGGAATAATCCTGGTTTTTGTGTTGTCCGTCTATAAGAAGGAAGACATTTAGACACACTTCTCCATCATCTGTCTCTCATACTGCGTTTTTTGGTCAAAACATTCTTTCTGTGTTGCATTACTAATACCTTATGATAAGGAGAATGGAACTTAACTTTAGCTCGATTTTTTTATTTTTTATTTATCTCCCTTTCTCATGTTTTTCTAGTCCAATTTCTAATTATTATGCAACTTTCGTAGGTGGCACATGTGTTTCATGTAAATCTCTTGTTAGAAGAATCGGCCACTGGCGAGCTTATGTCATGGCGAATTGTCAGATTGTGCGTGCGTTAACGTTTTGCTTCAAACAACTTCTCCTCCCTAACCACTTGGCCAATTCAGATGAAACTTCACAGGAAGCATCCTCTCAATGTCCTCTCCTATATTCCTTTAAATTGTTGAGATCCATTCAAAATTCTGGTTTCCATGGCAACCAAAAGATAAAAATAGTATAAACTGAAAAAATGTCTTTCTCGAAAAATGTCAGGCTGATTTTCAAAAAGAATTGTAGAAATGTTCCTAGGGTGACCCTCTATCAGATTTCTTCAAGCCATGTTGGTTGGTCGAAAAACATGGCCACCAGAGGGGGGTGCTATTTTGCCTTATATGGCTATAGTGAAAACTTAAAAAATCTTCTCCTCCGAAAGTGTTTAGCATATTTTCAAATAATTTTGTAGAAATGTTCCTTGGGAGACCCTCTATTAGATTCCATCAAGCCATGTTTATTGGTCGAAAATCATGGCCACCAGAGGGCGGGGCATTTTTGCCTTTTATGGCTATAGTGAAAACTTAAAAAATCTTCTCCTCCAAAAGTGTCGGGCCAATTTTCAAATAATTTTGTAGAAATGATCCTAGGTGAATCTATCAGATCCTTCAAGCCATGTTGATTGTCGAAATTTATGGCCGCCAGGGGGGTGGGGCTATTTTGCTGTATATGCATGGCTATTGGGAAAACATAAAAAATCTTCTTCTCTGAAAGTGTCAGGCTGATTTTCAACTAATTTTATAGAAATGTTCTTAGTGTGACCCTCTATCAGATTCCTTCAAGCCATGTTGATTGGTCAAAAAACATGGCCACCAGGGGGCGGGGCTGTTTGGAGATTAAATTTTTGCCTAATGGCAGGGGTGCGATATTGGCCCTCTTGGGCTTCTTGTTTAACTGTGTAGAATTTGAGTTTTTAAAAGTAATACAACCTCTCAGCTTGTTTATTTTACATTGATTGGTTAACAAGCTTTCAGCTTATATTAATCATACTTAATTGTTTTCAATTATGAATATATCATAATTAATTATTGGAAAAATATATTTGATTTTTTTTTCATTTTCTAGCCCAGTCTGTATCTACCAACAAGTCAAAAACAAAAGACAAGTCAAAAGAAAGTCCTAAAGCAAAGGTTAGTGTAATATTTCACTAAACTAAATGCTAGAACAATTTCTAAGAACAAATATTTGAAAGAGCTAAGTTTGTGCAATATGTTAACAAATGTCCAATCCGAATTCTACTATTTAATTTGATCATCAAGCATATTTCACAACAATATAATTTGACTTTTGAACAATTTTAAATACTCATATTTATTTTCATTTAACCCTTTCCCTCATACGACAATTCTGCAGCAGACGACTTTGAACATATTTTGTCAAAACAAAGAAAATCTCTATAATTGAATGGATAACCTATGACAAAATTGCACGTTTTGTGCAATTCCTTCTTTTGTCACTATGTTTTTAAAAAGCCGTCTGCTGCAGAGGCGTCAGAAAGCGTCTATATGAGGGAAAGGGTTAACCATGTACCAGTACAATAGTGAATACTGTGACATTCAATTGACCTTTAGAATAATAATATTTGGTCTCCCAGCAACCTTTAATACAATATGCTTTGTCATCATCTTCTGATATAATATTAATTTACCGTCCAGTAACTTTTAACACAATTTTTACCATCAACGTCTAATAGTATATACAATATCATTTTTTTAACATCAACCTCTTATACAATATTGGTTACCTTCCAGCAACCTTTGATGCAATATTATTATTCTATCGTCAACTTTTATTTTTAATACAATATTATTGTACCTTCTAGCTACATCTAATACAATGTTATTCGACATTACAGCAACCTTTAATACAAAATCCTTTGTCTAACATAAACCTTTATTATAATATTATCTGAAATTCCAGCTACCTTAAGTACAATATTATTTGTCTAACATCAATCTCTTAATCAATATTAGTTCAACTTACATCAAAATTAAGTACAATATAAATTGACCTTCAATCAACCTTGACGTAGATAAGTAAGTCAGTTGTATACTAAAGTATTACCCGTCCCAACATTTGTAGCAAGTAAAACTCAAAAACTATTGAAGATACGAAGATGTTTCTGGAAGTCTAAACATTCTCCTATAGCAGTAGATAAAAATATTTTGATATACTACACATTTTGATAATAATTTATCCTTATGAATAATGTCTGTCCATCAATTTTTGGAACAAAATAAATATAATTCAGAAATCACAATATCTGTGTCTTTTAAACCAGTAATTATTCAAAAAACAAAGACAAACCAGTTGTTCATTGTATCTCAAACTTTTGTTGAAATTTTAAGCTTTCAGAATATGTATGATTTGTGTATGTGCTAAATGTGACTTCAAAGTTTTATTTGCTACAAAACGTGAACATTTTGACAATTTCATTTCTCCATGTGATATTTTAACCAGATAACGGATGTACAGGTGGAGTTGCTTATCCCTCTTATCTATGTTCTTGCCTAGAGTAAACTAGTATTTGACCTTCATTCAAAATTGAATTATATGTTTACCATCATCATTTATGATAATATTAATTGCCCTTCCATCAACCTTTAGAACAATAATTCTTGTCCTTCCATCAACCTTTAGAACAATAATTCTTGCCCTTCCTTCAACCCCCAGTACAATATTACTTGACCTTCAATCAATCTGAAGAACAATGTTACGTGACCTTCCATCAACATTATATACAATATTATTTGACTCATCAACATTTATTATTATAATATATGACCTTCCATTAACCTTAGGTACAATCATTCTTGACCTTCTATCAACTTTAGAACAATATTACTTGGTCTTACATTAAGCTTTAATAGTTAAATATTATTTGACTTGCATCAACCTCTGGTTAAATATTACTTGACCTTCCAACATCCTTTAGTATAAAATTATTTGACCTTCTAACAACGTTTAGTACAATATTATTTGACCCTCCATTGACAATTTATTCATTGTTATTTCTTTTAGAGTAAAGGAAAGGTGGTTACTCCAACCAGTGGTAAAAGAAGCACTCCATCACGAAGTTCTTCCAAAAGGTCCTTGATCAGTGATGAAGAGGATGAGGAAGAGGAAGATTAAATTATGTGAACTGCAACATCAGAACATTTCTATACTCTCTCCCAAGTTGAAAATGTTTGACCAACAGCAGATAAAAAAAAAGATAAAGGATTGTAAAATTTTGAAGAGTTTGTGTAATGTGTAGGTGGGAATTCTCCTTATTATAAGTTACAACAGTTTACCTTAGAAATGGAAAGTATAAAATTGGGACACTATGGCAAAATGTAATTTCCTGTGAGTGTTCATAACTTGAAATTGAAACAATCATAAAATGGACTGATAAAACAACATAATTAAAAAGCAAATACTGAGAAATTCTTATGATAGACTAGTACTGAAGACTGGATGTTTATTACGGAATTATTGGCTTTCACTAATGTTGAGTTAAAGGAAAGTGCCTTTGAGAATGTGTGAAAGACTTTATACTTGGCTGGGTCAAGTCACCGACTTTATGATGTGTTCATTGTACATGTTTATAGTTTAAAGTAAGAGATGTGTTGCTGAAATATTGATATTTGAGCTGTGCCGCAGGGACAAAAGTCATACCACATTTTGGATGTCTTCATGATTTGATCAGAATTTACATTCACAGGCTTTTTAGAAGATTCTTACAGATTGTGTACATTAGGATGCAGACTGTATCATCACATTTATCTCTTTCCCATATACAACAAATTTACAGTAGACGACTTTTAACAGATCTAGGCAAAATATTGACACGCTCTATAGATCAAAGAATAATTTATTTAATAGAGTTGAAAAGATTTGGGCAGAAGGAGAAATTGCTCATCATGAGCAATTTCTCCTTCTGTAATAACACTTTCAAAAGGCATGAGCTCCATCTGACTCAAAATGCATCTACATATTGGTAAGGGTTAAGAATTACTGTTTGTTTTCAGTGAGAATTGCTTGAACATTGTATATTGTTTTGTTATGATAGTGATAAGTGTTGTCAACATATATGGTTTTCTTGTCCAAATTATTTCTCTCATGGATTATTTTATTTGTTGTTTTTGTCTCATCCATTACCATTTTAGTTCTAGTTTCTAAATGTGCAAAGAAATGAAGGAAACTCTAGCCAAATTATGATGTTGATTCAGGATATGGGAAAAGAGCTATTGATAATTAATTCAAAAATCTTTTGAAATAATTTATCAGGTAAACTGTTGAAATGGCGATGGTGTACAATTTGGACTATTCACTTGCTTGCCCATACTGTTATACTGTTATGACGTGAACTTCTTACAGCTGTGCATTGTTGACACTACATGATGATTACACATGCATTCACCCAAGTTTCTTCAAAGATGATCTTCTGGCTTTTTAAAAGTTATTTCCAGGAAATATAAACAACTTACATTTGAGATATTACAGAGTGATCTTTATTTTCCATTTGCTATTTCTGTAGTTTAGAGATTTAAAATGTGTATCACTATTAATACTGTCTTGTAAATAGGTGATCAGTGGAATAAATATATTACCTGTGAGCTTGTTTGTTATTGTAGGTAAACATTAAACAAACCATTTTGAATGTTATATCTTTACTTTTATGTCCTAGGACTAGTGAAGCCTTTCCCACAGACGCTCTCTGATGCCTCTGCAGCAGACGTATTTTGAAAACATTTTTTGCAAACGAAGAAATTGCTCATAATGAGTAATTTTTTCCTATTGCCATAATGTTTCAACTTTATTCAATAGTGTTCTTTTTATTATACGGAGATTCAATATTTTTAGCTCACCTACGTGCTCAAGGTAAGTTATTGTAATAGCCTTTTGTCCGGCGACTATCATGCGTCCGTCAACATCTCCGTAACCAGTGGGTCAATTTTGATGAAACTGCACAACGGACATTTAGGAGAATTCTGGTTTCCATGGCAACCAAACGAAAACAACTTAAACAGTCTTCTCACAAACTGGTTGGCTGATTTTCAAACAATTTCGTAGAAATGTTCCTTTTGAGAGTCGCTTTCAGATTCCTTCAAGCCATGTTGATTGGTCAAAAAACATGGTCACAGGGCTGTTTTGTTGTATATGGCTATAGTGGAAACTTTAAAAATCTCCTCCGACGAAAGTGTCTGGCTGATTTTCAAATTATTTTGTAGAAATGTTCCTTGGTTGACCCTCTTTCAGATTTCTCCAAGCCATGTGTATTGATTCAAAAATATGGCAGCCACAAGTAGGAGCTGTTTTGACTGATATGGCTAAAGTAAACACAATTTCCTCCAAAAGTATCTGGCCGTTTTCTGTTTTGACAGACAACATAGGGTTGGGTTGTTTCAACTTGTGGTTGTTGAGCACTACTGGTCTTATTGAGCCTCTAGTTTGGCCTTGAATGAGTTGGCATGCTTGGCAGAATGAGTTAGCATGCTTGGCACGGAATAAATCATTTGAGCGATCCAGGACCATCATGGCCCTCTTGATTGATAATGTTATGTATGTCGTCTGGTGTACAGTTGTTGTATTTGTGAATGAGTCGACCTTTTCCTGGACACGACGACTTTAATCATTTGAATCAGAAAAGTTTAAACACATTCTAAGGAAAAGTATAACTTCTTTAGAATGGGCATTATTTCAACACTATGTATATAAAAAAGTAACTCGAACAGATGTCACTTACAAACAGTGTTGGGGGAAAAAACAACATAATTTGTACAAAGAAAACACCTCAATTTGTTATACGGTTTTCAACTCTGTAACATAATATACTTCCAGTTTTCAAACATCTTTTCTACACCTTACCTATGGATCCGTTTATCAAACCGATGACGCTTTGAACCGGAATAACCATTCTACATAACAATTGAATTAACGGACGTATCGCATCCTGGTCGGACGGCATAGAGATGATTACGAATCTTGGTGTTCGATTGTCCATATTCATAAATGTCGATATTCCCATGGTGTCTTTTACAAAAGTGGTTAAGACTTATCTTCGAAATGTTGACACTTCCCCCCAGATAAAGGCAGACGCATCGTTTCAAACAAGGAAAATCTAAAGATTTGAAAGGCACTTGCTCATTATTATTGCCAAACTATTTTCAAAAGCCATCAGTTGCAGGCAATGTACGGTGGTGGTATCACGAAACCGCATAGATCGACAATGTTTAGATTTTTGTAATGAAAACAACAACAATATAAGAGTTTTCGGCAATCCATTTAAGATTATGAAAACCAAATTACAGCTTCATATAGTATCATCGTGTTGCAGAAACGTGATAACCAATAATGATATTAATGGCAGTGCTATTTTTGTAATAGATTGTATATAGATCCACATATATTTGAGAAATATTGGACTTACATTGAGTTAAAAACTGTAAATATTAGCCTTCATCATGTTTAATACGATTACTGCGCGCTGCATCCACCATGCCATGCAATGTGCGCTCTAAGCAAAAATATCCTAAATACAGATAATTTATGATAGGAAAAAATAAGTCAATTTGCTTCCAAACCTTCTTTAGATATCTTATCGGGGGGATAACGTATAATGAATCACCGCAATGTACAAAACGGACTATAAGAAATGCCGGAACGGGTTAAACATTCATGTTAATATCGGGAAAAAAACGAACCTAGTCCAGGTTTCTGAACTCGGAATGCAATTTAATATTTTGATTTCGCTTCCGAGTACAGGTGCCATCACGAAACAGATATGAGACATTTGTGCACGGATTTTGAGCGCACTGTTAACGGCCGATTTCAAAACGACATCACAAATCAAACATACCTATTGATTAACTTATTCAATATTTATTTCCAAATATGTCAATTTTTATGAATAAATATTAGGAAAAATAGAAGTTAAACACCACAACCCTAAACTTGTTAAAATTTTCTTTCCATGATGACTGAGAAAGACAAAATCGATAAGTCACATGATCACGAGAATCCTATAAATAGAACAAATAAACTATCGCCATGTTATATGAGTATATATAAATCAATTTCCGCAATCTTTTCGGTTCCATGTCAAAACAAACATAATACTAAAGTTACTCATAAAAATTATTTAATCTTTAATATTTGCAACTTTTGTTATTAACAGAAATCACACACACACACAAAACAAAAACAATAAAACGCATTTTGAAACAGTAGCTATATTCAGAACACGTGTTTATATGTCTCTGCTATATTGTAACCTTTCCCTGGTCCTATGTTATCCAGATATACAACGTGATTCTTTTCTGAACATAAAGAAACACTTTGGGAAAATGAGAACTTGTTCATTACGAAAATATTAACTCTTCCCACATTGATTTAAAACTATGAAGAACGACCAAATGCACGTCGTGACAAATTGCTAAGCAATTCGAGGTGGATATTTCCATCACAGAAAGGGAGAGACGCTGGCAAACCGACCGCGATCTATGCGTCTACGCGGCGTCAAAACGAAACAATTGCATTTGTCTACACGAGGAATGTGCCGCATAACTTCGGTATCGGCACATGCTCCCAGACGATTAACAAGGAGGGATGGAAAGTGTATTTTTCACGGAAGAGTCCACGTTAATTTATTTTCAACGAATACCCTCGCTACTGTTGGTCATTCAATAACTGCCCTGTTGGAATAATGGGAAAATAGTCCAACTAAGAGGACCAAAACACTGATAGACTCCATGCACAGAAGATTTACAGCTGTAGCAGCGGTGCCATACCAGATACCTGGGACGTACCAGATACTGAGAAATAAGTCAAGTTTACTAAAGGGAAAAGTTCTTTATACTCAAAAAAAAAAAAGTAAATACAATGTATGAATTAAGTTTGAAAAATTAAAAAGTTAAAACATGTTTATATAAATGCGTTTCGTTATCACTTCAGTAACGTCAACCGATTTACATCAAATATCAAACTGTAATTTTAGATTGAATACCTACGCGATCTGACACATCCCGATAAAGATATCTTGAGACCTTGCGCCGTGTGCAAGATTCAACCTCCAGCTCAATGTTGCTATAACAGTTCAATGTCTTAGACTCAAAATGTAATACCCCCGTCTGACAGACCGGGTTGGCGTCCTTACTGCGCTGCTACGGTGATGGAAAATAGGCCCATAGCGCATCACGGTCGCCATAAGCGTGGTGGAAACGCTAGACATCGTGCTGTGGTCGCCAATGATCGCCGAGTCACAGCGTTTATTTTGAGTATGCTCAAAACGAACGCCAATGTTTGGCGATCTGACCTGAAACGTGGTGGGATTGCGAAGGTCGTTATATCTCAACGAATCAATGAATCTTTGTCACGCGCACTACACGCGTGGCAAAGACGCTGCGAAAATTGTAACATCTGCATGGCGTCCTCACCACGACCCTCGCGTGTATGTCACGACCCCACCACGCGTTCGGAGTCCAATGGCGTTGACAGGGCGATGTTACGATGATTTCACCACGTCCTCGTTTGTTCTTATGGGGTTGCCACTGCGTTTATGGAGTTCTTAGTACGACCATGGCAAGATTACAACTCTTGCACTACGCTCCTATGGCGACCATGTTTTTCATGTGCGACCTGGTATAAAAACTGACGTGATCACGTGGTAGAAACACCGTCAGGTCGCCGTGCAGTCGAGAACCAGAAGATGCGTGTTAAGAACCCCATGAGCGAGATAAAAACGCCGTGATCTCGCCACTGATCGCCGTTGCCAAGCCCATATATATCAATAGAAACGCCATAAGCGCGGAGAGGTCGTGGCGGGCGCGTCGTGAGAACGCAGTATGATCGCACAGGTAAGAGCGTGGCTAGTTTTTAAGTTTGTGGTTTTGTTAGTCTTTTTCTCGCATTGTGTTCACGTTTAACGGCGACCGTGTACATGATATGGTCGCCGTCCGGTCGCGAATGATCGCCATCCAGTCTGACGGGGCTTTAACCCATCTTGTCATTAGCATTTTGTGCTTAAACAAAAAACTTTCGTCGTCTGTTTTATTTAGGATTGTCAATCTCTTGACTTTTAGGGTAGTCCTTACGACTGATAAATTGATTGGGGTTTAAGGCCGTTTTCAACGATCTTTCAGTCATATCACGGCTACCAGTTCACCTAACGTGTGTTCTCAGGCCTTTTCGCACAAGTATAGGCCTACTCAACACACCATTCTTCCCAGGCAACTGGCTACCTTCCCATATAGCCTCAACTATTTAGCCGATTCGTGAAAGACGAATGACACTAGTCACAAATGACTTTTGTCAACCATCGGAAAGAACGGATGGCAGATTCTAGGGTATTCTAAAAAGGTCACTCTAAAATTTCACCTGCCGAGTCGCGATAGCTCAGTCGGTAACGACGAGGGCCATCAGTCCTTGGACATAGGGGGTCGTAAGACCAAATCGCGGCTTAGCCATTCATTCTTTCCGCTGACTGACAAAAGTCGTTGTGACTAACGTCATTCGTTCTCCACCCTTGGGCAAAATAATAATATTGTTTCAAATTGCAAGTAGGCTACACAAAAACACATCAGGGTCTTTCAAATAGTATTGTCTAGAAACGCCCTATATAAACGTCTTATCGTACTGGATATCTCGTCTCGGTTATCGATTTTTACTATTTGAAAGACCCTGACCACATCGAGGTACACAATACAAGATTGTGTATACTATCGCCACTTGGTGCCTTCGGCGCTTTGATTTTTCACTAAGTCTCCTGCTGCAAATGCTGCATGTTAGAACATAGGCCTATGATTAAAAAAATAAAATATGGACACATAGGAACCTACAAAACAATCAATCAAATTATTTTAAAATCAGACAAAGCTTTGAGAGAACAGGGTCTTTCAAATACTATTTGAAAGACCCTGGAGAGAAGAAGAATTTTATAGTTATGTCATTTTATCCATTTTCTTCTTATACATGTATACATCGTCTTGCACAACTTGTTGAGAGGATGAATTATTTCTGCCAAACTACCTTGAAATCCACATGTCTACAAAGAATTTAAATAGAAAATTGTCCACAAAAGGCCAAGTGACACTCCGGGCGCAACCGGCTAATGACCAAACGAAGCAAAGAGTTTACGAGTTAAGCCGAAGTGTTCCGATGTTTACGGGTTAAACCGAAATCTTCCGATTGGTTTGTCACCGCACCGGAAACGATTTGCAGACTACACGTCAACATCAACAATGAATTCAATCTATTTTGCTGTTCTTTTCTCAGTTTCAGGATGTTTGTCAACAATTCCAAGACCAAGAGGAGTGTCAATATCAAGTAAAAATCCTTAGTCATGTCATATCTTAAAAGCGATATTTACGAATATTGCACTTTTCAGGGCAAATGCTGTGGGTGGGGTAAATTGCCGGATTTTCGGAGTTTACTGTCAGTTGACAGTCGCTCGTCAGAGTTTAGAGAATAAGATTTTGGCTGTTACACCTTTTGTTTTTCCATATGATCCCATAAGTGTCTTCAACGCAACGCTTTACAGGCTGTTTTCAAGATAGTTAGATAGTTGACGTCCCAGGTTCATAAATTGAATGCCAGTCACCCCGACACCCAGTTAAGCCGACACTAGATCGTCACCCAATAATAATTTCATGTGTGAAATTCGGTAGTCCAGACAGTCCGACACCTCACTATATTTTACCCTATAAATGAATAATTATTGAAATTTAACTTCAATTTTTCTTCCTTGAAGTTGAATTGACGAGTGACTAAATGTGATATAGTTATTCTATTCTAGTAATCTTGATTGAGTCTATAACTTTTTTGAAAAGGTTACAACAATTGTAGATATTATTCTCCGTAGTTCTTCTTTCCCACAATGTTGATTGTTATAGAGTCAAAAACATGGAAAATGTTACATACTGAAATATGAACCTGTAATGTTGAAATTTATGAAGAGTAGAATGCTTGTAAGAAAGGAGCCGTCGCTATTTCATAAACGACTTCTCTTTTTCTTTCTGGAATTGACAAGTGACTGACTGAAATATTTATTATATTCTTGTAATCTTTATTGAGTCTAAAATCATTGTTGACGGCAATTGTTCATAGTATAACAATACTTCTTTTTAAATGAGGTGTCGGCTCGCCTCGATTTTTGTCATGGGGTGTCGGCTCATCTCAAAAAGGTGTCGGCTTAACAGAAAAGGTGTCGTCTTAACTGGGTGTCGGGGTCATCTGGTTACCTCATAAATTCCCATGGAATGGTAGCATCGTCAATCGCACAGGTGGTATTTTTGAAATTAGTTCTCGGACAGAAATTTAGCGCGGAAACTCCGGTTCTCGAATCTCTTAAAATTAATCAGGGCTCATGGGAGTACTTATAAATTCATGTCAAAACACCGGTTCACAAAAAAAATATTATGTATAATGCTTTTTGGAAATATAAAAAACAGTCCCTGAACTAAAGGTTCGATAATAGGTACGGTTCGAGAACAGGGACCTGTACAATCCGCCTTGATGAACTGAATACTATTGGCATTTAAATTTTGAAACTGGGAAAATCAGATTTGTTCTCCATAATTAATGTTTAAAACGAGGTATAAGCGTTGTGGAAACGTATAGACATATAGCGAAGGTAAAATTGATCAAGCCAATTCAACTGTCACACATAAAATTAGACACTACTGAACTTTTGTCCCAAAGTCTACCAGCTCCTTGATTTCAATTCATTGGTTGTCCTTCCTTTCTGAATGATGAATCCAACCAAATTAAGTGAATTAATCATACAGATAAAATTAATGTGCCGACAGTACTGGTTTTAATATACCAAACTTGGTGTCTCTGAAGAATTATTGTGTCCTATGACCTAATGACATCAACAATTTCAAGTGCATGGTTACTTTATTTGCTTGTTAAGGGGGATTTTCATGATCTGAAATTGGGATATAGGTTTAAAGTTGGAGATTTCTTGTCTGTTGAATCTCAGTTAGTTAGCATTAGTGTGACAAATTTGGGTTTGAAAGGTGCTCTAGGTGGAGATCAACATGTTTAAATGTTGAAACTTCTGCAAATATTGCTTATTGTGACAACAAAGTAAGTAATAAATAGTTCAAAACTATTTTGGAATTTAATTTTGAAAGTCATGAAAACGTACAAAATTTGGCTTACTGGGTATGTCTAGCCAGCAAAGATGAAGCATAAAAGATCAACATTTAGATGTTTATTGTAATGGAAAGTGTAAATATTACTCTAATTTTATCCCAGACTTATGATCCTAATATTTCAAGACAACTTTTGAACATTTTTTTTAAACATTTACTATACTATCTATGATCTGGAGTTCAGCACCTTTATTATACCCCAGATATACGAAGTTTAGAGGGGGTATATTGGAGTCACCCTGTGGTCGGTCGGTCGATCGGTTGGTCTGTTGCAATTTTCCTTGTCCGGAGCATAACTTTAAAATTAATTGTTGGAATTTAATAAAACTTCATACGATGATACAACACATTGAGAGGAAGTGCGGTGTACAGGAACAATAACTCTTTTTTACCTAAATACAGAGTTATTGTCCTTTGTTACTATTCTTGTCCGGAGAATTACTTAATAACTAATAGATGGAATCTAATAAAACTGCATACAATGGTAGAGCATAATGAGAGGACGTGCAGTGTACAAGAACCATAACTCTAATTTATTTTTAGCTCGCCTATGCACGAAGTGCAAGGTGAGCTATTGTGATCACATTTTGTCCGGCGTCCGTTCGTCGTCCGGCGTGCATCGTCAACATTTCAGCTTGTTAACACTCTACAGGCTACATTTTGCATCCAATCTTCATGAAAGTTTATCAGAACATTCATCTCCATCAAATCTTGGACAAGTTCGAAACCGGGCCATATTAGGTCAAAAACGAGGTCACTAGGTCAAATTGAAGGGAAATCTTGTTAACACTTTGGATGCCGCATTTTTTGCTTAAGCAGCTTAAAATTTGGTCAGAATGTTTATCTGAATTATATCTAGGTCAAGTTCGAATATGGGTCATATTGGGTCAGAAACAAGGTCAATAAGGAAAATATTGTTCAAACTCCGGAGGGCGCATTTTTACTTTGAGCAAGTTGAAAATTTGTCAGAATGTTGTCTTGATGATATCTAGTCCATGTTGGAATATCGGTCATATCAGGTAAAAAAATATAGATCACTAGGCCAAATGAAGGAAAATCTTGTTAACACTGTGGAGGTTGCATTCAGACTAATTGTCTTGATGTGTTTTGCATTGCGGTACATTGTATAATTAAGGTGAGCGATTCAAGGCCCTCTTGTTCTTTGTTATATTTTCTTGTTTGTAGAATAATTTTCATCGCCCTTTCTTACTTTTTTCTTATCCGGAGATTATCTTTAAAACTACAAGTTGGAATTTAAGGTGGGACTTCTTAATATTCCACTACCTTTTCTATCAGGGCGATGTTCGGGGGTATTAATCACATTCAGTGATAGTTCTAGGTTGGAAATATAAAATATAACTGAACTAGAATATTTATACAATATTTGTATTTTGTTTTTTCTTTTTCTTTTTCAGTGGCAAGTTTTTACAAAGAAAGTTCAATGTTTCGTTGCCTTGATGGAAGTAAAGAGTTTCCCTTTGACTACATTAATGACGATTATTGTGACTGTCCAGACGGCTCAGATGAACCAGGTAGGAATATGATCATTTGATTAACATTACTGAAAAACCATCACTAGCCCTTACCCACATGTTAATGTTTTCTGAAGCCTCTGTAACAGACAACTTTTGCCACAGTGCAACAAGCAATTTCTCCTTTTGTTACAATGTTTTCAACTCGATCCAATTATTGTTCTTTCATTTCAAGGGTTTTTCTGTGTTTTTGCCTAGACGTTTTCAAAGTCGTCTGCTGCAGATTTGTTGTATGTGGGAAAGGGTTATTGAACTTAACCTTTTCCTAGATCTAGATTATTAAATGCCTTTTCAGAAGATAACTTTTGAGAACATTATTTTTTTTAATATTGAAATTTCAACTGTACAAATGTGAAAATTTTAATTCAACATAAGTTATTGTATCTAGCATATAAGGTTAAGGGTTAAGATCATTAAATTTACATATGGCTGAGTTAGTAGCAAAGCGGACTGTCGGTGCAGAGTCTGTGATTTTGAACTCGAACTCTGTCAACATTCTTTCCGACGTTTGACAAAAGTCAATGAGACAAACATCATTCATCTTCCATCAATGGGCTAACTGGCCGCATTGATTTGACTGAATAATTAAGAAAACAGTTTTAAGTCCCAGTCAATCAATGAATCTAAGAATGTTAGAATGAACTCAGTATTTGGTTTCATCTGAGTCGGGTTTCTTATTGCTTTCCCTTTATTTCGGGTATAAGGTATAATTTAATCATGTCATAATTAAAAAACAATATACGCTTTTGTAGTGTTTTTCACTATGTGAGATAACAATTGTGTGAACCTTTTTTTAAAACATGTTCATGTTTCTATATAGAGCTGCAGTTAAGAGACAGTTCATCATCTTAAAACCTCATTTGGTCCTCAAAGTCTAGACTTTGAGGTACTCATTTACATTTCTTATGAGTACCAGAAATATGTGGTTAGACTGAGGAGAGCTATTGTGGGGAAAAGACCAGTTCACTCCTCCTTTTCTAGGCCTAAGTTGTATATTTTACAGGTACTTCAGCTTGCACCAATGGAAAGTTTCACTGTACAAATGCTGGTTACAAGCCTTTGAACATCCAGTCTTCAAGAGTCAATGACGGGGTTTGTGGTAAGGAATCACTCTATTTTAGTTTAGTCAAATGGTGCATTAACCCACATGTAGACGCGCTTGCAGCTGACCACTTTTAAAAACATTGTGACAAAAAGAGTTTTTGTCATGGTGATCAATTTATACTTCTGCCATTTTACATATTTGAGTCTAGACGTTTTCAAAGTTGTCAGTTGTGGATTTACCTTTTCCTAGATACAGATTGGTTTCTCCTTGGACCTCATCCGAAAATGTTATCAACTTTTCCAGAATGCTATACATGATTTTTAGCTCATTTGAGCACAAAGTGCTCAAGGTGAGTTATTGTGATAACCCTTTGTCTTTTGTGCATATGTCAACATCTTTTAACCAGTGAGATGAAACTGTACAGCATGTTCCTTAATGTCCTACAAAAAATTCTCAATTTTTAGCTCAACTATTTGGAGAACATGAGAGCTATTGTACTCATCCTGGTGTCGGCGTCACACCTTGGTTAAGGCTTTGCATGCAAGAACATATATTTTACCAGAGGTCAGTTTCTGTAATGCTTCTAAACTATCACACCTATGTAAATAATCAAGTTATATAACTCTATCCTGCATATTAAGCAAATTATGGCCCTTTTTATAATTAGAAATTCTGGTTCAAGTTTTGCATGCAACTACATATCTCAGTAACAACTTGATGCATTGCATTGATTTTTAACAACTCTTCCTATCGATCACACCTTTGTATGTAATCAATTAAGATAAATCTATCCTGTATATAATACAAATTATGACCCTTATTTGACTTAGACATTTTGTATAAAATTTTGCATGCACCTAAATTAGAGTTAATTTCTCAGTAACTAATAAAGAAATACTGGTTAAAGTTTTGTATGCAACTAAATTAGAGTTCATATCTCAATAAATAATAAGCTTTGGAATAGTTGAGCATGGCTTATTGACAGATCTTGTTATTTGATCCATGCAAAATATTGGTTTCCATGGCAACCAAGTGAAAGAAATTCTTCTTCTGGAACACAGGTTAGTGGATATTCAGATAACTTGGTCGAATTGGCCTTGGGTGACCTTCTACCAGAATCCTTCAAGCCTTTTTGATTGGTCATACACAGCACATCGGTTTCACCTTATATGGCTTAAGTGAAAAAAAGAGCTGCGAAAATTTTGAAATCTCAATCGGTCCGTTGATTTTTATGCCAATTCGGTGGGCATTTAGTTTTTGGCCTGTCTGTCTGCACGTCTGTCGAAAAAAACTTTAACCTTGACCACTACTTTTGAACCATAACAGGTACGGCTACCATATTTCACATGTGTATTCCTTGTGACATGACCTTTCTGTCAGTACCAAAATTTTTGACCTTGCGACCTTGACCTTTGACCTAGATGTTTCCATTCTCGAAAAAAACTTTAACCTTGACCACTACTTTTGAACCATAACAGGTACAGCTACCATATTTCACATGTGTATTCCTTGTGACATGACCTTTCTGTCAGTACCAACATTTTTGACCTTGCGACCTTGACCTTTGACCTAGATGTTGCCATTCTCGAAAAAAACTTTAACCTTGACCACTACTTTTAAACCATAACAGGTACAGCTACCATATTTCACATGTGTATTCCTTGTGACATGACCTTTCTGTCAGTACTAACATTTTTGACCTTGCGACCTTGACCTTTGACCTAGATGTTGCCATTCTCGAAAAAAACTTTAACCTTGACCACTTCTTTTGAACCATAACAGGTACGGCTACCATATTTCACATGTGTATTCCTTGTGACATGACCTTTCTGTCAGTACCAACATTTTTGACCTTGCGACCTTGACCTTTGACCTAGATGTTGCCATTCTCGAAAAAAACTTTAACCTTGACCACTACTTTTGAACAATAACAGGTACGGCTACCATATTTCACATGTGTATTCCTTGTGACATGACCTTTCTGTCAGTACCAACATTTTTGACCTTGCGACCTTGACCTTTGACCTAGATGTTGCCATTCTCGAAAAAAACTTTAACCTTGACCACTACTTTTGAACAATAACAGGTAAGGCCTATTTTCAAATAATTTTGTAGAAATCTTCCTTAGATGACGCTCCATCAGATTCCTTCAAGCCATGTTGATTTGTCAAAAAACATGGCTGCCAGTGGGGCAGGGCTATTTTGCCTTATATGGCTATATTGAAAACTTAAAAAATCTTCTCCTCCGAAAGTGTCAGGCCGATTTTTCAAATAGTTTTGTAGAAATGTTCCTTGGATGACCCTCTATCAGATTCCTTCAAGCCATGTTGATTGGTCGAAAAACATGGCCGCCAGTGGGGCGGGGCTATTTTGCCTATATGGCTATAGTGAAAACTTAAAAAATATTCTTCTCCCAAACTGGTTAGCAGATTTTCAAATAATTTTGTAGAAATGTTCCTTGGATGACCCTCTTTCAGATTCCTTCAAGCCATGTTGATTGGTCAAAAAACATGGCCGCCACTGGGCAGGGCTATTTTGCATTATATGGCTATAGTGAAAACTTAAAAAATCTTCTCCTCCAAAAGTGTCAGGCCGATTTTCAAATAATTTTGTAGAAATGATCCTAGGGTGACCCTCTATCAGATTCCTTTAAGCCAAGTTAATTGGTCAGAAACTATGGCCGCCACGGGGCGGGGCTTATATATATAGCTAAAGTGAAAAAACAAAAAACAGGTGAGCGATTCCAGGGCCATCATGGCCCTCTTGTTTACATTGATCGTTCGTATTTAAAATTGTTCGACTCATACTAACTAGAAAATGATTGGTGGGGCACAGAAGATACATTTCTCTTATCTGTACGGTAAACATTGTTTTGTCTACATAATTTTTTTTTACAAAATGTGTCTTTGTTGCTTTGGAATTACCATCAGGGGTGCAAAAATCCAGTCGCATTGGCGAGTAGAATAAAGGATCGGGCGAGTACGAAATTCTAGACTCTAGTCCGTCAGGGCGAGTGGGTTTTCAAGCAAGATACCTAAAATCAAATTAGACATTTTGAAAAATATTCATTCATGTCCTTAGCTTTTTCTCTCTATCCATCTATTCCTTCGACAAGGTGCCCATAAAAACATTGTTAAAACAAAAGAGCATAAGTTCCTTCTTCCTTCATCCCAGAGACCTAAATATAATATATATGTCTCTGGTCATCCATCAGTGGTCAAGCATTGATTATAACCGAGGAATTCCGATTGGCATTATCTATCAGTTTACACGATTGTCAAAGATAATTGGATCGATAACCCGGTTTACATCACAGTAAGTGACTATCTCTAAGGTTTACAGACGACTCTGTTCTTGTTTACAAAGTGACCTATAGCGGAGGTGTTATATAGTTAGCTTTATAGAAATTCCTGGACCAATTTAGTTACTAGTTTTAAGATTGAAACCAGTCCACCGAGTTCAAAATTGATTTAAACCGGCAATTTACCGGTTTTGCTGCGCCCTGGACTATAGTGAAAACTATAAGAATCTCCTGCCAAAGTTTCAGGTCGATTTCCAAACAATTATGTAGAAATGTTTCTTGGGTGACTCTCTACCAGATGCTTATTATTTCTTAAGAAAATAATTATCTAATTTGTAATACTTGCAGGTACATAAACATTTCTTTGTTGAACTTCTAGGAATCAGCTGTGGTTAGCATCGGGGATTTCGAAACCGGGTGTCCCGGGTTCGATCCCCAGTCGCGGCACTACGGTCATGGTGGAGTGCCCTTGGGCAAGGCACATTTTCTAGCCTAGTACTGGTTTGTTTACCCAGGGATCATGAATAATTAAATTTAATTGCGCGCTAAATGACCTTAGCTGTCGATGCGCCATAAAACAATATACATTCATTCATTGTTGAACTTCTATCAGTTTCCTCAAGTTATATTAATAAATTTGACTAAAGACATACCAAATAGGGTTGTAGTTTTTAGCTCTACTTTCCAAAGGCCAGAAGAGCTTATGCCGTGGTGTGGTGTCTGTCGTCCGTGCGTCCGTAAACAATTGCTTGTGAACGCGATATATCTCAATCAAACTTATACAGTAGTTAGATATCCATGAGAGCTCGGTTCCTTTCACAAACCAGCCAGATCCGCCTATGTAAGACTGGATTATGGCCCTTGAAATTGTCAAAATTGCTATAATAGAGCTTGTGAACATAATAGGGGCTCCATTTACTATCTGATCTTCACCAAACTTACACAGTAGTTAGGTATCCATGACAGCTAGGTTCCTTTTGCAAACCAGCCAGATCCGGCCATGCAAGACTGGATTATGGCCCTTGAAATTGTCAGAATTTTTTAACAATCTTACTAGATGCATTTTTAGAGAAATTATTAGACCAAGCAGAATTTACAAGTATGTTAATCAATCATATAAACCACCATTAACCCCCTTTCCCACATGCAACAAATATGAAGTGCGCAGACGACTTTGAAAATATGTAGGCAAAAACATGTATATAGAAAAATTCTTTAAATTGAAGTATAATTATTGAATCCAGTTTAAAACATTGTGACAATTTCTCCCTTTGCCATAATGTTTTTAAAATGTGTCTGCATATGAGAAAGTTTTAATTTCAATGTAAATTTTGTAAGTTGTGGTTCATAAGTGACATTCATATATATTCAGATTGCTGTGATGGTGCAGATGAGTGGGGAGGCAGTATCCAGTGTGTTAATAACTGCAAGTACGTAGGTCTACATGTTTATGCCTATCCAATATACAATTAATCTGCAGCATAACACCTTCGCAAACATAAAGGCCAAATTATATATTTATCCCAATAATTGAAAGTATAGTTATTGAATTGAGTTTAAAAAATTGTGGCAAAAGATGAATTTGCTACAATGTTTTCAAAAGTTATCTGCTACTGATGCGTAAGAAAGTGTCTGCAAGTGGGGGAAAGTTATATATATGACATGCTGAATTTCTGCTAGTGTGTGTTCTTTATGATAATATGATGAAACTGGTTTATTAATGTTCCATGTTTTAATCTACATATATTATATACTGAAATACAACAAGATTATGTAACCATGCTGTGATTATTGTTGATCTATTATCTGATTTGCTATATATAATATATTAGATTGTTTAATTAAACTGGTGTAAGATGGATGGAAAATATGGCTCAATCAAAGTGATAGAGATCATTTACCCTTTCCCATATGCAACAAAACTCCACAGACAACTTTGAAATTATCTAGGCAAAAATATGGTCAATCTACAAATGAAAGTTAATTAAAAAAAGATGAAAGAAATGTTGCTAAAGTTGTCTGCATCATTTTTGTTATAAATACTGCTTGCTGAAAACAGATAAAACCTTTTCAAGAAATGGAAAAAGGCAGGATATGAAGCTTAGATATTTGACACTATTAGAACTATGTTTCCATTTTATTTGTAAAAATCTATAAAAAATAACTTTCGTTTTACTGGTATTATAAATATTTTTCTCTTTTTAGAGAGTTGGGTAAGCATATGCGTGAAGAAGCAGATCGTGTCCGTCAACTTCAGGAGGAAGGCTACAAGACAAAACTTCGATATATGGAAGAAGGAAAGAAACTAAGAGAAGAAAAAACCGTAGGTTTCAATTTTATGAGTGTCATATGACTGGACTTCATAACTCTGGCATCAATTTAATCCTTTTCTACATGAAATCTGAAAACATTTAGGCAAAAATATGGAAAATTTCTATAAATGAAAGAATGATTATTTAAAAGAGTCACAAACATTGTGACAAAAGATGAAAATGCTCATGATGAGCAATTTCACCTTTTGCCACAATGTTTTCATGTCATTTCCTGCAGATGTCTCAAAATGTGTCTGCATGTAGGTAACACTTAAATAAATTGTAAAGAAGTCACAAAGGTTTCTGAAAGTGATTGCATTTGTTCTTATCTGGCTAATATAGTTATATTGAAAGAAAAAATGTAACCCTTTGTGGGATTTCCCTGGCGTCGGCGGTGGCGTGGTCGTCCGGTTAAGGTTTTTTGTTCATCTCAGCTTTTTTTCTGTGGCGGCGGCGTGGTCGTCCGGTTAAGGTTTTTTGTTCAGCTCAGCTTTTTTTCTGTTTTCTATCAGTCGAGCGTCTGTGCCGTACGCAGTGCTCTTGTTTTACTTAGCCATTTACTGAAAGATTTAGGACAAAAATCTAAAAAAAGTGTACATATATTTTAGGTCAAGGTGAGCTGTTGTGTTAGCC
This sequence comes from Serripes groenlandicus, assembly GCA_031761405.1. Classification (NCBI taxonomy): domain Eukaryota; kingdom Metazoa; phylum Mollusca; class Bivalvia; order Cardiida; family Cardiidae; genus Serripes; species Serripes groenlandicus. Next base: position 132,422,362 of record JASEVX010000001.1, on the reverse strand, counting down.
CTTTGTCTTGCATTTGTCATCAACATAGTTTTCATCAAATTATTATGTACTTTGTCAATTAGTTAGTTTTGATGGTATCTATTCCGTGTTTGAATATGGATTAATTACATTAAAGTATGAAGTCTCTAGGTCAAATTTAACAAGTTTTATGGACACTTGAGAGGCAACATTATTGACTGATGCATGTTGAAACTTTGTCAGAATGTTTGTCTTCATGATACATCGGCTAAGTCAGGTCAATTTTAGGTCTAATTAAAGACTAATCTTGTGGACATTAAAGAAGCTTTTTTTTTTTTTACTTGAGCCTGTTGAAATCTTGAAAGAATCATTGTTTTTCATGATATCTAGGCTAACTTTGAATAAGGGTCAAGTTGAGTCTAAAACTAGGTGACTAGCTCAAATTTAAGAAAAATATTGTGTTTAATGATGCAGCAATGGATTTGGTCAAAGGCCAAGATCACGTTTCAATGTAAAGTTTCGGGGGAAATTGTCATTTGCTTTGATTACGTTTGTTGTAAATTTGATATTCCTTTGCTTCAACAGGCTGAGCTTGCTGAACTGGAAAAGAATAAAGCAGAACTTGAAGTTTTAAAAACTGATATGGAAAGTAAGTGGAAACCTTTTTAGCTTATATGAATATTCATTACTCAGTCACCTATTGAAATCACACCATTTCCATAATGTTTTGTCAAAAATTACTTAAAAGATTCTTTAATACCACTTGACCAGTAGCACTAACACTGTGCAGATTGGATCAGAGAAGGTGGTCTTTATTTTATTTATTATTCATGTCAATGTCCCTAAGATAACTATTTCAATGCAGCTGTATGCAAGAATCATTACAGAGTTTTCATAGAAAAAAACACTTTTATATATCTAAATTTGCCTGGATCTTTTCAGTCATCTGGTGCAGATTTGTTGTATGTGGGAAAGGGGTTTTAAATGACATCCATCTTGTACATACTTACTGCCTAATGTACTTAGTTGACATTGAGGGCAGCAACAAATGATCCTCTCTCCAGTCTGTTGTTGGCCATCTTCTAAACTCTCCAAATCTGATTGATTTTCTCGAGTTACCCCTCTATAATGTGGTGCAAGGTGTGTTTGGGCTTCCTCTTTTCCTTTTACGTGATGGTGTCAAATTTAAGCTATTTATGAAATGTTGACCTGTTCTTTTCTAAGATGTGTCCAATCCATCTCCTCCTGCCAATCCTCCTGTTCTTACGCAAATGTTAGCCAAGTAGTTCTCAAAAGTTTAAATAATTCATTTGGTTGCTGTGGCATGAAATGGGGGGTAAAATGACAAACCTTCAAAATTCTTCTCTTCTGAAACTAGTGGCCCAATATTAAATTATTTTCGTAATGATCCTTATGATCTGTAACTAAATTGCTAAAATTAAATAAATTTCGTAAATAAAACCATTGGCTGCCAGGGATTGACGGGGATTGACTATGAAACTCTATATAGTGTATAGTACAATCTATGAAAATAGCTACTTTTCTGAAAGTTGTTACCTCATTTTTAAATAATATATGAATGATCCTTACCAAATTGATTGAAATAAAAAATATGATAGTTAAGTAAGGATTCAAAAAGAAATATCTTCAACTCTGTATTATAAGTCAATGTTTTTCAGCCAAGAAGACAGAAGCTGAAGATCCAGAAAAAGAGGCTAAAGAAAAACACGAGCAAGCATGGAATGGTAAGATATATGTACACATATGCACCCTACTCCAGGAAAACCAACTGTCACAAGTGAAAATAAAGATCATAGTGTACATCCATAATATCTGATTCAAAGTTGCAATATTTGTCAGAAGTATCTTGCAATATTCTTTGACCAACTGCAAACTGTGTAAATCAAGATCTGTCTGCTCAGATTTCCAGGTTCTGTCTGTTCTTTGGTTCATTCATTAGAGTTTTCTATTCTGCTTATCTTCAATAGTTTTATGGCCCACAATTTATAAAATGAGTTGGAAAAATGTATCGCTATATATAGTTGTGTCTAAAGTAAATCCAGAGTTATGCTCCTTATCACATTTCTAGCTTCTGAATTTTCAAACATATGGTACCTTAGAATTAAGTAGGCTTTTGTGAAAACTTAATATTATCCCTTGAATTTTATTATTTTAATTGCTGGGGTTGTGAGTTTGAACCAAAGCTCGGCCAATATTTTTTCCAATGTTTGACAAAAGTCAGTGTGACAAGCGTCAATTGTCTTCCACCAATGGGCAAACAGTTTGTATAGAAAAGCATCCAGTTGCTTGGAAAGACTGTTGTTTGGGTTGTGTTGAGTACTGATTTGAGAAAGCCAGGAAACACATGTGAAGATGAACTGGCTGTCTTAATATGACTGAAAAATGGTTGAAATGGTACTAAACCCAATCAATCTTGATGTTAAGATACATTGTGTATATCTAAAACCAATAATAGATCAACCAGAATCATGGTGATGGAACAACCTTTTTATCTGACTAGAACTATTTGATTAAGCTGAAGGATTTCTGTAGAGGATTTTTGTTTGAAGGGCATTGCGGATCTTAACCCTTAACCATATTCAATAAATCTGCAGAAGATGCCTTTGAAAACAAATGGGCAATAATATGGAAACTTTTCAAAATTAAATGTTTAACTAATGAATAAGAGATGAAAACATTGTGGTATAATGAGAAACTTTTCATCATGAGCAATGTTTTCAAAAATGGTCTGATTTTGAGCTGTGTCTCCATGCCTTTCCCATATTCAACAAATATACAGTAGATGCATTTGAAAACATTTAAGCAAGAATCGTTTTGCAACTATGTTTCTAACTTATCTGCTGGGGATACAAAATGCATTAATTTAACATGTTGGAAAAGGAGGGTTAAGTATTGAAATCAGATGGAACGTTAGCAACTCTATTTTTGTGTTGGTAAGGGAGGGTTAAGTATTGAAATCAGATGGAACATTTAGCTACTCTATTTTTGTGTAGGTAAGGGAGGGTTAAGTATTGAAATCAGATGGAACATTTAGCTACTCTATTTTTGTGTTGGTAAGGGAGGGTTAAGTATTGAAATCAGATGGAACATTTAGCTACTCTATTTTTGTGTTGGTAAGGGAGGGTTAAGTATTGAAATCAGATGGAACATTTAGCTACTCTATTTTTGTGTTGGTAAGGGAGGGTTAAGTATTGAAATCAGATGGAACATTTAGCTACTCTATTTTTGTGTTGGAAAGGGAGGGTTAAGTATTGAAATCAGATGGAACATTTAGCTACTCTATTTTTGTGTTGGTAAGGGAGGGTTAAGTATTGAAATCAGATGGAACATTTAGCTACTCTATTTTTGTGTTGGTAAGGGAGGGTTAAGTATTGAAATCAGATGGAACATTTAGCTACTCTATTTTTGTGTTGGTAAGGGAGGGTTAAGTATTGAAATCAGATGGAACATTTAGCTACTCTATTTTTGTGTTGGAAAGGGAGGGTTAAGTATTGAAATCAGATGGAAAATTTAGCTACTCTATTTTTGTGTTGCCTGTATTGCCAGAGTGACTCCTAGGGATCACTTGGTCTGTTGTCTTTCGATCAATATGTAGCTTTCTTTGTTATATGTTCTACCTTTTGCCAGGTGACATATTTTCCATTCAACATTTGTGTTTATGAGCATTGTGTGATAGTTATGTTATTTGTGTAGATGAAATACAGGATTAATCTTTTGACTGCTGGAACCAGTTTTGTGAAGCTTTACCTCCAGTATAGAGCCAGGCCAGCCCGCTTATCCGGCCGTTTTATAAGGCTCTATAAATTTGGTTACTCAACTCAACAAATATCTTTTATGGAGATTTTTTAGGTTTTTGTCACTATGTTTTCAAAGTCGTCTGCTGCAGATTTGTTGTATGTGGGAAAGGGTTAATGCTTATTTACTTTATAAAGGTTAATTTAAAAACTCATGTTTGTATGATTAATTATTTCAGAGGAAGTTGAAAGGAGGAAAGCTGAGAAGGAGAGGCTCAAGGCAGAAATAGCTTTTATTGATTTAGATGTCAACGGAGATAGGGTGTAAGTATTAGAAATTCTTATTTATGTGTTTCCTGTCATGGCGACACATAGAAATTATTTCTCTTTTGACTGTCTGCCATGCTTTGACATACTTGGAGGGGTTTAATATTAGTCATCATGTTGGTCTGTCGTCTTTCACTGATGGACTTGGTTATTGTTATTTCTGTAAATAATTCACATGCTTTATAACTTAGTTTTTGAAATTGATTTATTACTTAAGTTTAAGACATTGCTTTTCAACCAGGTTCACCAAGTCATCTTTGATGTTACAAAATGCATTACTGTTGCATTATCGTAACAATTGTCAAATTAAATAACCATAGACCTGCCTTATCAACAACATCTCTTTACAGCATTTTCCCCCCTACACGATTATTTTCTGTTTCAGTGTGGACATGATGGAGATAAAATCAAACGCTTTATTTGATATAGATGCTAATGGTGAAGTGTCTGAGGAAGAGGCTAAGGTAGGTGATTTGTGTTTTTTTGTGAATTGAATGTCAGTCGGTGGATTCAGATTTTTGATAATTTGGTTAAGATCGGATTTGTGATAAAGTTACCAATTAAAGGTTTCAAGGTGTCAATGTTCGCTTCTTAATGCATCGATCTTGATGCATACAATTGAAAGAAAACTGTGACAGTGAACTTTGATTACCATTACATCCATAGATCCCAAGATTGAATTCCATAATGGGATTGTAAAGGGGAGACTTTTGAACTTTTTCACACATGATGTGTGTTTGACATTTAGCAAGCAAACAATAAGTGGGATAGCACAAGTTTGTCAACGTCTTTATACAGGGCATATGGGCATATTTCAAGTTCTTGAATCCTAATTTCAATTCTTTTGAGCAACCACAGTATTTGATACAACAAAAGAGATGTGGAATAAAACCTTTTTTACTTCTATTTAATCTAAGTCAAATAAAAAGATCTGAAGATTTAATATCATCTTTAGCTCATTGAGTTATTGTGATGACTTTTGTCTGTCGTGCGGTGTGTGTCGTCCGTCAACTTTTTCTCCTCAGTAACCAGAGGGTCAATTGGGATAAAACTTCACAGGAAGCATCCTCACATTGACCTCACCAGAATTCCTTCTAATTTTTGGGATCCATGCAGAATTCTGGTTTCCATGGCAACGAAATGAACTTTAAACATCTTCTTCTCCAAAACTGGGTAACAGATTTTCAAATAATTTTGTAGAAATGTTCCTTGGATGACCCTCTATCAGATTCCTTCAAGCCATATTGATTGGTCGAAAAACATGGCCGCCAGGGGGCAGGGCTATTTTGCCTTATATGGCTAAAGTGAAAACTTAAAAAATCTTCTCCTCCAAAAGTGTCAGGCCAATTTTTAAAATTTGTTGTAAAAATGTTCCTTAGGTGACCATATAGGGCGGGGCTATTTCGCCTTATATGGCTATAGTGAAAACTTAAAAAATCTTTAAAAAAGTGTCGGGCCGATTTTCAAATCATTTTGAAAAAATGTTCCTTAGTTGACCCTCTATCAGATTCATGTTGATTAGTAGAAAAACATGGCCGCCACAGGGCGGGGCTATTTTGCCTTATATGGCTTTTATAGTGAAAACTTAAAAAATCTTCTCCTCCGAAAGTGTTTGGCCGATTTTCAAATATTTTTGTAGAAATATTGCTAGGGTGACCCTCTATCAGATTCCTCCATGGCCCTCTTGTTTCAAAGAAATAAAGTTGAGCTATTGTGATACCCTTGCTGTGGATTCTTAAACCCTACCTCATAACTCAGAAAGCGTTCAACATTTTCAAATGAAACTTGGTACAAATGTTCCTAGGAACAATATGCATGTCTATACCAAGTCACATAACTCTGGTTTTAATTATCTATTAATGCCCTGTTTTAAATTTAGAAAAAATCAGACTAGCATTGGCGTTGGCTCTGTGACACTCTTGTTTCTAAACAAAATAATCTGATCCTGTTATTTGTGAAAAATTAATTGGACTCACAATGCATATATTCAAATACATGTAGAAATAAATGATGCACAGTTTCAATTTGAAAACACATGTATGTCATAATGACATTTTTGATAAATTGATAATTAAATATTTCCATAGGAACACTTAGAAGGAGAGGAGACAGCCGACTCAGATTATTTTACCTTGAAAGTCTGGCCAAACATTAAAGAGTTCTATAAACCAAAGGAACCTGAAGATGCTGCAAAGGGAGACAATTCTGATAATAATGTTAAAGTAAGGCTTTTAAACACAGGCTTATTTCAGTTAATCGTAGATAGAAGGGGAGATGGCTGTGATTTTTTATCCAACCTTTTATATGCCATTAGCTATTAACCTATTCACACATGATGTCCCATGATTATAATCACTCATAGTTATTCCCATAATTTAGCTTAGTAGGAGTTTTAAGCTAAACTGTTTACCTGGTATGAGATATCTGCTTTGAAATCATTTGAGGAAATCAATCTGAAATATTGAGAACTGGTTGTATCATTGTGTTGCCGGCGTTGGCAGGGTAAGGGACACATAGGGATCACTTCTATGTCATCTGTCTGTCCATCATGCACACACTTACTGACAAGTTGGCATGTGACACATGTGTTCATTGGATGACTGTTGTGTTAACCCTTTCCCTCATATGACAATTCTGCAGCAGACAACTTTGAAAATAATTTGTCAAAACATAGAAAATCTCTATAATTGAATGGATAACCTATGACAAAAAGTGGAAAACATTGTGGCAAAAGGAGAAATTGCACGTTTTGTGCTATTTCTTCTTTTGTCACTATGTTTGCAAAAAGCCATCTGCTGCAGAGGCATCAGAAAGCGTCTATATGAGGGAAAGGGTTAAATGTGAAAAATGTTGTGGAAAAGGGAGAAATTATGGTTAGTGAGCCATTTTATTTATTTCCTAAAATATTTTCATCAATTATCTGCTGTGATTAAATGCAACTGCATATAAAAGAAGAAAAAAAAAGTATCTATATTAAATGCAATTGCATATCATGTCCCATAGTTCTATTTATATATATTACAGATTGCTAGATTTTGCTTGGTTTACATGTTTAGTTCAATTGGATAAGTAAATAAGCTTCCTGTTTGAGTTTGGCCTGTTTTGTTAAGTATATGAGCTGTTCCAAGAGAAAACCAACATTATTGACTCTGTGTAAAGTATCGACCCGGATCAGCCTAAGCATGCCTCGCAGGCTAACCCGGACAGACACTTTTCGCCTTCTGTGAATTTTCTGTTTCAGGAATCATTACTTTACACCTCTTTCCACCTGAGACGGACTATGTCGGCCCGGATTAGCCTGCGCAGGCTGATCTGGGTCAATACATTACCCAGATCAAATAATGTTGGTTTTCTTGTGGAATGGCTCATATATAAATGTATCTTGCTTTAAGATGTATTTGCAACCTTTTTTGCATTTGTGTTCTCCCTCAGCTCTAACTATCGGAGCAACATTTGATGCCATTAGTGTGTCATCTGTTTGACATCTGTTAACCCTTTAACTTTACATATGACAGTAACTTAAACACACTTTAATAGAGTAACTTGAAACCTAGTAAAACAGTAAAAGTAAAGTGCCCTTTTATTACTGTGTCACCCCTATTGCAAGGGCCAGACATTTTTGGCTTATGAGATATATTGGCAGGTTAACTTCCCGAATCCTTTCCTTTTGCAAGGCACCAGTCAGTCAGACATTTGGTACCATTATTTAATGAGTTGGAGGCTAACCAAATGGCCATATCAGAAAGATTAGAATTATTTGCTGGTTTTAATTCTCATAGCATTACCAAATCGATTCACTTAATATTGATTTATCACTGCATTTTGTTAATGCATCAACTTTACAAACGACTCAAGCAGAATAAGTAATTACTCATTCCCACATGCAATCTATAATCTATAATGAATGTATGAACATTTATTGTAACATTGTGACAATAGGGGAAATTGGTCAACATGACTAATCTTTACTTATCTATGCCATTAGTGTGCTATTTAACCCCTTTCCCACCTAATGATGCATGTTGATGCATATGCAGCAGACGACATTTGAAAACATTGTGACAAAAGAATAAATTGCTCAAGACAAGCAATTTCGCCTTTTGCCACAATGTTTTTAATTTTTTTCAGTAATTATAACTACGATTATTCAAAGTCGTCTACTGCAGATTTGCTGTATGCAGGAAAGGGTACTGTTCAAAACTTCTGAATAAAGTTTGAAAAGAAGACCAATGTAAAAAATTATTTTAAAATTAAGTATAGAATAAGTTGGAAAAGAAAAAAATTGCTCATGTAATATGTTTTTCGAAAGTTATATGCTTTAGAGGCATCAGCGGATTGTTCTCCATGCGGTAAGTGTTGATGTAGAAGTCCTTATTCCCTTGTAGGCTAGTACCCCTGATATCCCCATTCCCGATGATGATGAGGATGATGAAGATGATGAAATTGATTATGATGTAAGTTATTAACAACAAACGGTCTGTTGTCTGTGCTTATAGTGGCTTGAGTACCCTTTCCCACATACAGCCGCATTAAGACACAACAAATGATTTTATTTTTTAATTGAAAACATTGTGTCAAATGGAGAAATTGTTCATAATAAGCAATTTCTTATTTTGTCACAATATTATATTATTCTATTAATTATTTATACTTTCAATGTATAGAGTATTCAATATTGTCGCCAGCTGTAGATTTTGTTGTATGTGGGAAATGCTGAAAGGTGAATGGTGTCTTCATGGCCCAGGAAATAGACAGGTTGAATGGAATAACTGAGATCACTGTGTTTAATGGTTTGAATTAAGCCTTTTCCTCATATAGATGCTTTCTGACGCCTGTGCAGCAGACAGCTTTTGGAAAACTCGATAACAAAAGAAGAAATTGCACAAAACAAGCAATTTCTTTTTGTCATTATGTTTTCAACTTGATTCAATTATTGTACTTTCATTAAAAGGGAGTTTCCAAAAATAATTGGGGTATGTTTTCAAATTCGTTTGTTGCAGAGTTGTTGTATATGGGAAATGGGTAACCCTTTCCCTCATATAGACGCTTTCTGACGCCTCTGCAGCAGACAGCTTTTTGAAAACATAGTGACAAAAGAAGAAATTGCACAGAACGTGCAATTTCTCCTTTTGCCACAATATTTTCCACTTTTTGTCATAGGTTATCCATTCAACTATGGAGATTTTCTATGTTTTGACAAATTTTGTTCAAAGTCGTCTGCTGCAGAATTGTCAAGGTATTCAAAAGAATCTTCTTAGTGCATTAATTCTTTTGGGTACTTACAACTTACAATTTGGTTTAAACAAGTATTTAACCCTTTCCCTCATATAGACACTTTCTGACGCCTCTGCAGCAGACGGCTTTTTGAAAACATAGTGCAATTTCTCCTTTTGCTACAATGTTTTCCACTTTTTGTCATAGGTTATCCATTCAATTATAGAGATTTTCTATTTTGACAAAATATGTTCAAAGTCTGCTGTTGCAGAATTGTCGTATGAGGGAAAGGGTTAAAGAAGTATATTGACACATGAAATATGCCCATTATCTTGAGGACTGATTTACTATTACCAAAGATCAGAGCTCTAGATAAGGGGCATTTTGCATGTTATAAAAATCCTTATTTTACCCTATAACCCTATTTTGTGGCTACTCAGAGAATTGCCTCAATGAGACAATTCTTTAGAGTACCCACAACATTGAGTTTGATTGGATAATAAGAGAGATATTGTGGGGAAAAGAGCTGTATATTTATACCCCTCCTTATCTGGACCTCTGAAGGATGTAACTTTGGACAAACATTTACCCCTTACAAACTTTCAGACGCAAGATGACCATGAATATATTTTGGCAAAAGCAGAAAGAGCTTATCATGAGCACTTTTAGAGATTTGCCATATTTTGGCCCCGATGTTTTCAAAATCGTCTACTAAGGGCTAAGTTAAAAGTGAAATCCAGTGTAAGAAAATTACTTAAGTTGCTTGGTTGAGAATGGGACAAGTGATGTTCAGTTTTTATATGCCAGGACTTGTTATTTCCCTTGGCTTTTGGGAAACAAATTTTGAAATGAGCAATTTTAATCTAGTGCAAGAAAGATAGAGATCTCACAGTTCCAAACCCTGTGGCCTTCTGTATCTTGATATTATATTGATAATCATATCAATCATAAAAACTTTATTTATATTTAGAGGCTATGCAAAGCTTTGATCCCAGTTATAGTAGAGAAAATAAAGAAAATGTGAAGTAGTAATGGATAAGCATGAATACTGGGCTTTACGCAACTTGTGCATAAATCCAATTTGTTACCAGTCTGAATTTAAATAACTCGGATTAATCTGCATTTAAAGGTCATATTTAGAAATGCCATGCTCTACCCTTTTCCACATGCAGATGCATTTTGACACTTGACATCTGCAGCATACGATTTTGAAAACAATTGGAGAAATTGCTCATATTATATATATTTTCATTTATTGTTATTCTTAGCTCACCTGTGCTTGAAGTGCAAGGTAGGTGAGCTATTGTGATCACATTTTGTCCGGCGTGCGGCATGCAGCGTCAACATTTGTGCTTGTTAACACTCTACAGGCTACATTTTGCATCTAATCTTCATGAAAGTTCATCAGAACAATCATCTCCATCAGTCTTGGCCATATGAGGTCAAACAATAGGTCTGACACTAGGTCAAAATAAAGGAAAATCTTTTTAACACTCTGGAGGCCACATTAACATCTTGAGCATGTTGAAACTTTATCAGAATATTTGTCATGATTATATTTAAGTCAAGTTCGTACATGGGTCAGAGTAGGTCAAATTGAAGGAAAATCTTGTCAACATTCCAGAGGCCGCAATTTTTGCTTCAGCAGTTTGAAATCGTGTCAGAATGTTTGTCTTGAAAATATCTAGGTCAAGTTCGAATAAGGGTCATATTGGGTAAGAAACTAGGTCACTAGGCCAAATTGAAGGGAAATCTTGTTAACTCTGTAGAAGCTGCTTTTTTGGCTACAGCAGCTTGATATTTGGTCAGAATGTTTTATCTAAATGATATCTAGTCCAAGATCGAATATGGGTCATGTAGGGTCAAAAACCTTACTAGGTCACTAACCTAAATTGAAGGAAAATCTTGTTAACACTTTGGATGCCGCAATTTTAGCTTAAGCAGCTTGAAATTATGTCAGAATGTTTGTCTGAATTATATCTAGGTCACTCTGGATACTGCATTTTTTACTTGAGCATGATGAAACTTTATCAGAATGTTTATCTAAATGATATCTAAGCCAAGTTCGAATATGGGTCATGTAGGGTCAAAAACTAGGTCACCAGGCCAAATTGAAGGAAAATCTTATTAACACTTTGGATGCCGCTTTTTTAGCTCACCTGTGCACGAAGTGCTCAGGGTGAGTTATTGTGATCGCCCTATGTCCGTCGTCCATCGTCCGTCAACATTTTCTCCTCTGTAACCGGTGGGTCAACTGGGATGAAACTTCACAGAAAGCATCCTCGCAATGTCCTCACCAGAATTCCTTAAAATTTTTGGGATCCATGCAGAATTCTGGTTTCCATGGCAACGAAATGAAAAAAACTTCAAAATTCTTAAAAATCTTCTCCTCCCAAAGTGTCAGGCCGATTTTCAAATTATTTTGTAGAAATGATCCTTGGGTGACCCTCTATCAGATTCCTTCAAGCCATGTTGATTGGTCGAAAAACATGGCCCCCAGGGTGGTGGGGGGGCTATTTTGCCAATATGGCTATAGTGAAAACTTAAAAAATCTTCTCCTCCAAAAGTGTCAGGCCGATTTTCAAATAATTTTGTAGAAATGTTCCTTGGGTGACCCTCTATCAGATTCCTTCAAGCCATGTTGATTGGTCGAAAAACATGGCCGCCAGGGGGTGGGGCTTTTTTGCCTTTAATGGTTATAGTGAAAACTTAAAAAATCTTCAACATCTTCTCCTCAGTAACCAGTGGGTTAATTGGGATGAAACTTCACAGAAAGCATTCTCTCAATGACCTCACCAGAATTCCTTCAAATTATTGGGATCCATGCAGAATTCTGGTTTCCATGGCAACGAAACGAAAAAAACTTCAAAATTCTTCTCCTCCCAAATTGGTTGGCAGATTTTGAACTTATTTTGTAGAAATGTTCCTTGGGTGACTCTCTATCAGATTCCTTGAAGCCATGTTGATTGGTCGAAAAACATGGCCGCCAGGGGGGGCGGGGCTTTTTTGCGTTATATGGCTACTTAAAAAATCTTCTCCTCCAAAAGTGTCAGGCCGATTTTCAAATAATTTTGTAGAAATGTTCCTTGGATGACCCTCTATCAGATTCCTTTAAGCCATGTTGATTGGTCGGGGCTTATATAGCTAAAGTGAAAAAAAAAATCAGGTGAGCGATTCCAGGGCCATCATGGCCCTCTTATTTACTTCAGCAGCTTGAAATTCTGTCAGAATGTTTGTCTGAATTATATCTAGGTCAAGTTCGAATATGGGTCATATTGGGTCAGAAACAAGGTCAATAAAGAAAAATATTGTATTATTTTTACTTTGGGCAAGTTGAAACTTTTCAGAATATTGTCTTGATTGTCTTGATGATATCTTGATGATATCTAGTCCATGTTTGAATATGGGTCATATCAGGTAAACAAATATAGATCACTAGGCCAAATGAAGGAAAATCTTGTTAACACTGTGGAGGTTGCATTGCAATACATTGTATAATTCAGTTGAGCGACCTAGGGCCATCATGGCCCTCTTGTTATATTTGTGCCTAGGTAATTTGCTGTAGATGTGTGAAAGGGTTTAAATTGGCCTGTGTTATACAGCCACATGATTCAAATAGTTTTTGGTTCTATATATGGCTGTTTTATTACATCAGATTTTATTATCTATCATACTGTGTTTTTGTTAGCCTGAGAGATTTGCAATGAGAAATAAATTGGCATTTCTGAGAGAACTAGATGCATACGATAGTGTAAGATAAAAGTAGTTCTTGTTAATACAGTTTTTCTTGTTAGTTCTCTTTATTTTGTTTGGTTATAAGTTTTGAAGATCTTGAATAATTTCATGAAAAAGAGAATATTTATTTGGGTGAAGAGACATAGAACTAGGTATTTATCCATAAGTGAATAACAAAAAAAGTAAACATATTTAGATCTTCAGCCAACACTGATTTCACCAAATCAATTCATTTTGATATGTGTTCCATTCTGTAAAGATGAAAGAACTGTCCTTTAACCCTTTCCCCATACGACAATTCTGCAGCAGACGACTTTGAACGTATTTTGTCAAAACATAGAAATTCTCCATAATTGAATGGATAACCTATGACAAAAAGTGGAAAACATTGTGACAAAAGGAGAAATTGCACGTTTTGTGCAATTTCCTCTTTTGTCACTATGTTTTCAAAAAACCGTCTGCTGCAGAGGCGTCAGAAAGCATTTATATGAGGGAAAGGGTTAATAGATAAATTGCTTATTTTACATGTAGTGTATGTGTCTGATTTCTAAGGTATTTGAGTCGCCTGGCTTGGATCACTTCTCCCTTGTCTGTCCTTCGATCACGCTTACATTTACTGACTTATTTGTAGGTTGATGGATGTGTTAACCCTTTCCCTCATACGACAATTCTGCAGCAAACGACTTTGAACATGTTTTGTCAAAACATTGAAAATCTCCATAATTGAATGGATAACCTATGACAAAAAGTGGAAAACATTGTGGCAAAAGGAGAAATTGCACGTTTTGTGCAATTTCTTCTTTTGTCACTATGTTTTCAAAAAGCTGTCTGCTGCAGAGGCGTCAGAAAGCGTCTATATGAGGGAAAGGGTTAACAATGAACAAATACTCTTATTAGATTTTAGAAATTGAAAGGAATAACTTCATGTAAGACTATCATAAAGAATCAAGTACAACAGACAACAAATGTCCTTATCCTTTACCATGTGTAGTATACTCACTTTTGAATACATTGCGACATAAGAAGAAATTTCTTTTAATGAGCTATTTCTCCTTTGCTATAATGTTTTCAACTTGACTCAATAATTTTACTTTCATTACCTTAATTATTTTGGTAATTTTGTTGGATGTGGGAAAGGGTTAATTGATAAGAGTGGTATCCAACATGTGTTTTAACTCTTCAAGCCCTAAGCATAATTATTAATTCCTCAAAATCAAGAAATCAAAGCAAAACATGTTAATGTGTTAGATGTTTATGTAACTGTGTTGAATATTTGATGAAGTTGGGAGTTTCATTAAACTTGATAAATTTTAATTTGATAATTTTGGAAATGTTACCTTTTATGTATTTTGATGTTGTTCTTGAGCTCTTTTTTCCTTTAAAGTAATTGTTCTCCACATGCAGATGCATTTTGATGTATCTCCAGCAGGCAACTTTTGCCTCAATGTTTTTTCAACTTTCATTCAATAAGTATACTTTCATTTATTGAGATTTTCAATATTTTTACCTATGTTACTGCTGCTGATTTGTTCTATGTAAGAAAACCATTGTTTTAGACAGACTAGCTAATTTAAAGGTATAGATTCTTTTCAAAATTTTGGAAAAAACGTAGAAAATAATTTTATTTATTTTTAAAAAATTATTCTAGGTTTCATTAGCTTGACTAATCATAAAAAAGTGACAGCTCTCCGGCATGCATGCCCTTTCAAAAACTGCACCTTTCAATGTTTTAGTATGTTCTCACCATTTCCAGCAGACTGTCTTTGAAAAAATGTGAAAAAAAACAAGAATTCACTCATAATGAACAACTTCTCCTTTTGCTGTAATGTTTAAGATTTATTTCTCAACTTGTAACACTTTCCTTAACCTTTTCCCAGATGCAAACAATCTGCAGCAGAGGATTTCAAAATCATCTTGGCAAAAATATGGAAATTCTCCAAAGGGAATGTTTAATCATTGAAATCTTTTCTTTTTAAGTACCCACCACAAAGAAGTACATGTAATTGTTTGATATTTTTCCTCATAATATGATGTTATACATTGTGTTCTTTGAAAACTGATAAAATTGTGTATCAAGAAATTTGAATAATAAATAAGTATCAAAGATTGTGAGAAAGTAAAAATGTCCTCATATGAAGGAATTTCTCCTTTTTTCTGAAATTTCATCAAGTCATCTTCATCGGGAAAGGGTCAAGCTAGACAATGTGCGACCATATAAAGTATGAAGATAGCTTGAAACAATAGGTAATGAGTGTTCTCTTGTGTGTTAATCTCACATATTGTGTAACTACGGTATGTTTAATCTCACAAAATGTGCATGTTTTTATGAGCTTTTTTGCTCACAATTTTTCAAACAACATCTCCTTTACCACTATCTCAAAACTATTAAAACTTTGCAGAAATGAACTTGACACGAATCTCTTCAAAAATGAATGTGATTCATCCAGAACTCTGGTTGCTATGGCAAGGCAGAGGAATATCTTAAAAAAATCTTCTCTCCCCTGAAAGTTATTTTCAGAATTCCAAATAATTTGGTACTATTGATCATCTGGTGACCCTTCATCAAAATAGATAACATGAAGACTGTCCACCAGAAAATGAGACCCCCAGGTGATGGGGTAGTTTTCCTTATCCCTTTCCCTCATATGACAATTCTGCAGCAGACGACTTTGAACATATTTTGTCAAAACATAGAAAATCTCTATTATTGAATGGCTAACCTATGACTAAAAGTGGAAAACATTGTGGCAAAAGGAGAAATTGCACGTTTTGTGCAATTTCTTCTTTTGTCACTATGTTTTCAAAAAGCCGTCTGCTGCAGAGGCGTCGGAAAGTGTCTATATTAGGGAAAGGGTTATATGGTGAAAATGATTATACTATAATAAAATGTAATTTATGTTTACTCATTTAAGCTAGATAGGACCATCATGGCCCTCTTGTTTGTGAATCTCATAAGATATGTATGTTTTCAGGATGAGGAAGAAGAGGAAGAAGCAGACAGAGAACCCAATTTTCCAGAAACAACTAATGACACAACAGAAGAGGACGAATTTAAAATGCCTGATTATGATGATGCAACTAAATCATTGATTGCTGGTAGGTATAAACTTTACCAAAGATGACTTTTTCCAGAATAATTATACTCATTCATAGAGATTTTCATTATTTTTAGCTCACCTGAGCTTTGCTCAAGGTGAGTTATTGTGATCGCCTTTTGTCCGTCGTCCGTCAACTTCTTCTCCTCAGTAACCAGTGGGTCAATTGGGATGAAACTTCACAGAAAGCATCCTCTCAATGACCTCACCAGATTGCCTTCAAATTTTTGGGATCCATGCAGAATTCTGGTTTCCATGGCAACGAAATGAAAAAAACTTCAAAATTCTTCTTCTCCCTAACTGGTTCGCAGATTTTCAAATAATTTTGTTGAAATGTTCCTTGGATGACCCTCTATCAGATTCCTTCAAGCCATGTTGATTGGTCGAAAAATATGGCCGCCAGGGTGGGGCGGGGCTATTTTGCCTTATATGGCTATAGTGAAAACTTAAAAAATCTTCTTCTCAGAAAGTGTCAGGCCGATTTTCAAATAATTTTGTAGAAATGTTCCTTGGATGAACCTCTATCAGATTCCTTCAAGCCATGTTGATTGGTCGAAAAACATGGCTGCCAGGGGGGCAGGGCTATTTTGCGTTATATGGCTATAGTGAAAACTTGAAAAATCTTCTTTTCCAAAAGTGTCAGGTCGATTTTCAAATAATTTTGTAGAAATGTTCCTAGGGTGACACTCTATCAGATTCCTTCAAGCCAAGTTGATTGGTCGGAAACTATGGCCGTCAGGGGGCGGGGCTTATATGGCTAAAGTGAAAAAAAAAAAATCAGGTGAGCGATCCAGGGCCATCATGGCGCTCTTGTTTAAAGTTGTCTGCTGCAGATTTTTTGTAAGTACGAAAGGGAAAGTGTTAAAAAAAAGAGGAGAGAAATTCTGTTGAAAACTGCATTTAACACTTTTCTACATACAAATGCTTTCTGACACCTGCAACAGACAGCTATTAAAAACAATGTGACAAAAAGACAACTATTGAAAACTATGTGACAAAAGGAGAAACTGCTCAATATGAATACTATGTGACAAAATTGCTCAATATGAAAACTATGTGACAAAAGGAGAAATTGCATGTTTAGTGCAATTTCTTCTTTTGTCACTATGTTTTCAAAAAGCTGTCTGCTGCAGAGGCATCAGAAAGCATCTATATGAGGGAAAGGGTTAAGATACTGTATATTATGAGTGATGGTTTACTGTTTACCCTTTCCCACATTAGGCAAATCTCTAGCAGATGACTGATAACATCCAGGCAAAAATATGGAAAATATCTATAAATTAAAGTATAGTTAATGAAAGAGTTGAAAACAGTGTGACAAAAGGAAAAATTGCTCATTATGTCTTCAAAAACAACTGCTTTAGATGCATCAAAATGCGACTTTAGGTGCGAAAGGCTTGACATAGCATTATTTTGTTAAGAGTCGCCTGCTTTGAAAAAATCAAAGCAAAACAATGCAATGTTTTTAAAATTGGAATTTTACTTTTCTGTCTGTGTGAGTTGAAGGCTCAACCCTATTTATTCCCTTTTACAGTTGCAGATGAGGCGAGAAAACAATTTGTTGATGCAGAATCAAATTTAAGAGACACAGATAATCAAATTAGGTAATATTATTATTGTGATAAAATATGGTTCATTTATCAATTTGTTTCTTTAGGACTCAAATGAAAACACCCAGGACATAGACTTCTCTGAAGTGTTATGACTCAAGAATTTGACATAATATGATATTCAGTCTGACTAGGTACTTGCAGGCAAAATGAACTCTTCCTTGGAGAATGATACACATTGTAAACGGTGTAGTTAACCCTTTACCTCATATAGACTCTTTCGGATGCCTCTGCAGCAGACGGCTTTTTGAAAACATAGTGACAAAAGAAGAAATTGCACAAAACGTGCAATTTCTCCTTTTGCCACAATGTTTTCCACTTTTCGACATAGGTTATCCATTCAATTATGGAGATTTTCTATGTTTTGACAAAATACGTTCAAAGTCGTCTGCTGCATAATTTTCGTATGAGGGAAAGGGTTAAAGATCTACACTGTCCATATTTTCTTTGCACAAGATTGTTAGAAGCTTCTGTCAACATGTGTAGATTCTTGTAAGATGAAGCAGATGTTCAGATTGATCTGAACCTACACTGTACTATTTCCACTGTATTGGTTCAAATAAGACAGTAATAGCGATAGAAAATTGACAGTATGTTGGACATTATGTGTATACATATACATATTAATACAAGACAATTGTTTTTAGCTCACAATTATGTGATTGCCTTTTGTCCAGCGTCTGTCAACATCTTCTCCTCAGTAACCAGTAGGTCAATTTGGTTGAAACTTCACAGAAAGCATCCTCGCAATGATCTCACCAGAATTCCTTCAAATTTTTGGATCCATGCAGACTTCTGGTTTCCATGGCAACAAAACGAAAACAACTATAAAATTCTTATTCTCCCAAACTGGTTGGCTGATTTTCAAATAATTTTGTAGAAATGTTCTTTAAGTGACCCACTATCAGATTCCTTCAAGCCATTTTGATTGGTTGAAAAGCATGGCCATCAGGGGGCGGGGCTATTTTGTCCTATAGGCTATAGTGAAAACTTAAAAAATATTCTCCTCCTTAAGTAAGCATGGATTAGTTAATTGTCTTAATTAATATCAAAATAATGTTAATTAATTATGACCAGTATTAACATTGAATGGAGCCGCCTCAGTGGTGTAATGGTAAAGCGTCCACCTTAGGTGTGGGACGTCACAGGTTCTATCCCTGGCCAGGTCATACCAAATGCTTTAAAAACGGAAGTAACGGCTTTCCCTCCTTGGTCCTCAGGGTTGTGGGGTTAGCATGATGACTGACTCGCTAGAGTCAGGATAACTGGACAAGTAGTACTGGTAACTTACCCAGGAAACACTATAATATATAACTGGAGAATTGTTAAAAGCGACATTAAACACCAAATAATCAATCAAACTATTGAATGGATTTTCAGAAATCTTGTTTTTCTTCCTGTTTAAATGTTTTTGTGATTTATATATCATAAAGTATGAAATAAATCACAAATTTGATGCTTATATTGTACAAAAAAAATCTGCAGCAGACTTTTATTAAAAGATCAAGGCAAATATATGGAAAATCTCCCCAAATAAAAAAGTTTAATTATTGAAAAGAATTGAAAACATTGTGACAGAATGTGACATTTCTTATCATGAGCAGATTTGCTTTTACTTGTTTGAAAGTATTAAGTCTTGGGATGATTTTGTCACACTGTTGATTCCCTTCATTATGTTTTCAGGGATATAAACCAGTATTTAACACTGGATTTAGGACCTAATCTTGAATATAGTGAACTAAAAGGCAATTGCTATGAGTATACAGACCGAGAATATACTTATAAACTGTGTGCCTTTGATAAAACTACTCAGAGATCTAAAAGTGGTGGATCAGAAACCTCACTAGGGTAAGTGTACTCTCCACATATTGCTTGATTGATTGGAATTTAACTGTGTTAAGTTATATCACTGACACCTAGTTGTACTTACTATGTGTTACCTGACCATCACCCACCAGTACTTCACACAACAACTTTTTAGCCAAACGGTGGAAGACGAATGATACTAGTGACAATGACCCTTTCCCTCATAAAGTCGCTTTCTGACACCTCTGCAGCAGACGACTTTTTGAAAACATAGTGATAAAAGAAGAAATTGCTCAAACGAGCATTTTCTCCTTTTGCTGCAATGTTTTCCACTTTTAGTCAAAGTTATCCATTCAGTTATAGAGATTTTCTATTTTTTGAAACAATATGTTCAAAGTCATCTGCTGTAGAATTGTGATATGAGGAAAAAGGTTAACCGATGAACTCTGGATTGATAATGCTTGTCATTACTGACTGAGCTGTTGCAGCTCAATTCAAAACAATGGAGTAAACTTGTCTGATTTGTTTTCTTTAAGTTAGTCTGCTTTGAAAATATCTGTAAAATTGATCTAATTTTGATATGGAGTTGGAACACATTGTTGGAAAATGGTGCATTTTTTAATATCAGCTATTAATGACCTAATATAGTTATATTTAATGAAACTTAATATAAAGCTTCGACATCAGAAGATGATTTTATATCAGCTTCTCTTATTGCACCCACCAATTGCTTTGAGCAAGGTATAATTCCCACAGTCATTGTCAGGATTGTTCACCTGTAAATCAACCTGAACTTCTACAAGAATCAATGAGAGTTCAAATAACCTTGCACAATTGTTTAATGAGACAATGTATTTTATGTGCAAAAAACACGGTTCTGCAACTTACCGGTCATAAGGTAATAAACTGGTGACAAAGAAATTGTTAGGGTTATCCCTGATACAGCTCCTTATCTAATCTACTGATATGTCTTTGTTTCGTAGACAATGGGGAAGATGGGAAGGTACTGCTGATGATAAATATTCTGCACAGATGTATGAAAACGGCCAGAGTTGTTGGAATGGACCCAATAGATCAGTCAAGGTATTACCATCTGTCAATTAAATGTTTGCTTAATTGAAAACTAAACCAAACGAAACTCTCTTAAAATGACCACCATGTTGGTGTGCCTTATTCTTCCATCCCATATTCTTGTGGCTTGCTTAACCTTTAATCAGGAAATGTTTAGTCTTAACCCTTTTCCACATATAGATGCTTTTTGATGCCTCTGCAGCAGACGTCTTTTGAAAACAGCGTGACAAAAGGATAAATTGCTCAAAACAATGTTTTCAACACATATATTTATACTCTTATATATGGAGATTTTTCACATTTTTGCATTTTTAGCTCGACTTTTCGAAGAAAAGGCTAGCTATTAGTATACTACTCGCGTTGGCGTTGGTGTCACACCTTGGTTAAGGTTTTTGTACCAATTCCATTTTTTGTCAAAACCATTACAGATATTGCTTTGAAACTTACAACACTTATTCACCATCATTACCTCCATCAACTCTGTCAAGGTTTTTGTATGAATTATTGCCCCTTTTCACCATCATAACCTGCATCAACAGACAAGAGTACATAACTCTGTCAAGGTTTTTGTAAGAATTATGGCCCTTTTTGACATAGACTTTTGGTTAAGATTTTTGTACCAATTCACTTTTTTTCAAAACCATTACAGATATTGCTTTGAAACTTACAACACTTATTTACCATCATAACTTCTATCAACAGACAAGAGTACATAACTCTGGCCATGTTTTTGTAAGAATTATGGCCCTTTTATCACTTAGAATTTTGGTTAAGCTTTTCCGCCACTTTTTTGCAAAACCATTAGAGATATAGCTTATACACTTACAATACTTATTGACCATCATTACCTCCATTGACAGACAAGAGTACATAACTCTGTTAAGGTTTTTGTAAGAATTATAGCCCTTTTTTGACTTAGAATTTTGGTTAAGTTTTTTGTACCAATTCACTTTTTGTCAAAACAGATATTGCTTCGAAACTAACAACACTTTTTTACTATCAATACCAACATTAACAGACAAGAGGACATAATTCTGTCAAGGGTTTTTTTAAGAATTATGGCCCTCTTTTGATTTAGAATTTTGGTTGAGTTATTCTTACCAAATCAATTTTTTTTTCAAAACAATTACAGATATAGCTTAAACACTAACTATATCTTTTTACCATCAATACCTCCACCAACACTGAACAGCCAAGAGCGCATACTTCAATGAAGGTTTTTGTAAGAATTAGGACCCTTTAACTTTCCTTATAAATAGTATGATAAAGTAATTGCTGCTATACCACCCAAAATAGTTTTGTTTTTATTGGCAAACACGAAAAAGTCGAGCATGCTGTCCTCTGACAGCTCTTGTTTGATTTGGTTGCTATTGTGGACATTTGTGTAGTTATTAAACATTTTCAGCTTCTGTCTATCTAAAACCTAATTTACCTAAAATCCAATATGCAGATATCCGTGTCAATGCCACCAGAAAAGTTTGTATATATTTTCAGGTGAATATGAAATGTGGTTTAGAAAATAAGGTAACCAGTGCCTTTGAACCTAGTCGTTGTGAATACCAGTTTGATTTTGAAACGCCCAGTAGATGTTTAGAACTACCTAGGACAAGTGATGGACACCCAGCCCACACCGAACTTTAGATATCTCAACATTTTGTTCGTTGCTCACCTTTTGTCTTGCCTGCCTTGGCATGGTGACACAAAAGGATCTCTTCTCCTATGTCTGTCTGTCTGTCAGACCGTGACTTTTGGCAGGTGACTCATCTGCTCCATTTAATATTATTATAATGTTGGTTTAATGCTTTCCCACATATAACAAATCTGCAGCAGACGACTTCGAAAACATCTAGGCAAATATATTGAAAATCTCTATAATTAAAAGTATAATTAATAAAAAGATTTGAAAATATTGTTGCAAAAGGAGAAATTGCTTTTTATGAGCAATTTCTTCTTTTGCCACAATGTTTTCAAAAAGCGTCTGCTTCTGATGGGTCATAATGTGTTGTAGTTGGGAAATGGTTAATTAATGTGCTACAGTGGAATTAATTCAACCCCTTCACTGATATAGACAATATGTGATGCCTCCAATACAGACAATTGTTTAAAACATGGAAAATGACAAATTTTGCTGAAAAAGATAGAAAATTTCTCCTTTTACCACAATGTTTTCAACTCTATCAAGTTATACTTCCGCTTTTATAGATGTTTAAAAAGCAGATGACTTCAAGTTTCATTATGGGTTTAACTGTTAACAGTGTAAACCCTTTCCTGCATGCAACAAATCAGCAGCAGACGACCAGCTGTGACTTACAATACAAACAAACAAACAAACATATGTATCAATAAACAAGACACTGATCAGACAGCACATGGATGCAGACTGATCTGGTTTGTTGCTGGTTGTAAATTCACCAAAGTTATGTTCCTCTGGCATGGCTGGTTTAAATTTTTAGAATTCCAAACATTACCGAGCTATGATTATACGTGTTGTTTGGCCAATCCTTTATTAGTAATATGTGTTGTTTGTAACACCCCATCTTTTCTATGCAGACTAAATGTTGTATTCGGTTTTCATAAATAAATTCACGTACAACAGTCGTATATATATGCTTTGTGTTTTAGTTGATTCCCCAATGGATGTGGATAATGAAAGCAAAACATTACGTAACCCTTTATTTACCCCCATACAGATTGCATATGCATATGTAGCAGATGCCTTCTGAAAATGTGTTAGCAAATGAAAATGTGTCTTCTCCCGGTTTGCATTTGGAAGAGTATAGGGCCTGGTTAGACGTCGCGGATGTAAGCGATATTGTAGCGTACACAAAGAGCCGAGAGGCAGTATACATCTTTCAATAGATAAGAATTTTTATCAATCCTTTCCCTCATATAGACGCTTTCTGGCGCTTCTACAGCAGACGGATTTTTGAAAACATAGTGACAAAAGAAGAAATTGCTCAAAACAAGCAATTTCTCCTTTTGCCACAATGTTTTCCACTTTTAGTCATAGGTTATCCATTCAATTATAGACATTTTCTATTTTTTGACAAAATATGTTCAAAGTCATGTGTTCAAAGTCGTCTGCTGCAGAATTGTCGTATGAGGGAAAGGTTTAATCCTTTCCCCATATATCCGATCACGTACCTCATGTGGTGGTTGCTTTACAGCTGTTTAATAGTTGTTCTACAATTCACATTCAAAGAAAATATTTTTTTACTAGTAATGATATACATTTTTTCGTACTTAAGTAAAAAAAACTAAATAGAGTAGGCTACCCATTGCCGTGTGGCTTATAGTGTCAACACAAACGGGTAATTTCAAAGTTGACCAGTATGTACACACTTCCCAATTCATCATATTCTTTAGACATTATTTGAACACCATTTGTATCATTTCGATGCATATTAGGAAATCTGCCAATCATTTTAGCAGTTAATTTAAAGGATGTAATATATAGTGACAACAGTACCATGTCGTCTGCTTGTCTGTGAACTATCTTTAATTTTAAATATACAAGGGGGGTTTTGAAGCTCTTTTAAAGAAGTGTTAACATTAAAAGAATGGGGACAATATACCTTGTCTTGCATTTTTTGGCAGGGTTCAGAAAGATGCCCGTAGGCTAAGACGCTACTTGGAGACAATCACAGTTTCTTACCCTGCCTTTATCCCTAGATGAAACAATTTGTACAATACGCCGTTTATTCAGGTTCGAAGACATGCTTTGTGTCCAGCAAACACGAATGTACAACGTAAAACTGTAGGCAGTGGGATTGATTTATTGGGTTTTAAACATTTGTTTCAGTCATCACGGCGGCATTCCCATGTGCTTCCTTATTTTCCCACACTAGTACTCTACACAAAGAGTATTTCAAAGCAACAGGTTGTTTTTCCACATAGACTGTTAGCTAGCTGGTGAAAGAGGAATGGCTCTTGTCGCATTGGCTTTTGTCAAACGAGGCAAGCTCAGTCGGTAGCGACGCGGGCTGTCAATCCAGGAGTTGTGAGTTCGAATCCCGGCTCGGCCAACTTTCTTTCCGCGGATTGACAAAAGTCCATGCGTTATTCGTCTTCCACCAATGGGCTAAGTCTATGTGGAAAAACAGCCAGTTACTTGGGAAGATTGTTGTGTGGAGTACTGGTGTAAGAAAACCAGGAAATGCATGAGTAGGTGAACTGGCTGCCGTGATATAACAGAAATTGTTAAAAACGGCGTTAAACCCCAATCAATCAAACGAAGTAAAGAATGTTGGCCTAGCTTGGTTTTAAGGCACAAGCCCTTGATTACCATCCCGCGTCGCTACCGGGGAATTGTTCTATAATTGTTGGTTCCATTAAGCGTAATTGTTACACTCCCTTAAAATTGACCGGAGAGAGAGAGAGAGAGAGAGAAAGAGAGCGCGAAAAGAAGGCATGGAATCGGAACCTTCCGCCAATACTGAGCAAAATTACATGTATGTGACTCGGATGTCTTCGGTCATCTCACTGAAGTAACCGAATTTCGTTTAACATGCACACTTGTTGCTTCGAACGCAATAGTCGGTTACATTGCTTTCCAATTGAACGCGACTTAAAACCATTCAATTCAGTCTTATTGCTCTCAAGGAATCGGCCATGTTGAGCGTCGGAAATTTGGAACCGGACTCACTTCACGGCTATCGGTCATGGTGCAGTGCCCTTTAGCAAGGCACATTTTCTAGCCTAGCTCTGGTTTGTTTACCCAGGGATCATGAATAAGTGAACTGTCGCTGTCATATAACTATAATACTATTGAAAACGGCGTAAAACAAAACTAATTGATCTCGAAAATGTTCATCGACCTTCTCTACATTCGAAAAACGAATAGGTTCGCAAGGTATCGATTCAAACATTATAATCCTCAGAGGATCATTGTCCGTGTAGATAGGCATCTCAGTTGTGCGTTTACAATTTAAAGCTGTTTCTGTGGCTATCCTGCGCGTACAAGAAAGCGGTGTGATCCTTGAATCTATATATATCTATATATATTGTTCACGTTCATTTTTCTGGTGTGAATAATGTTGCTTCTCTCAAACAACAATTAGATGTGCTTTTTGCGTTCTTTGATTTTATAATGTATTTGAGCCGGTACTAGGGCGATCAATTTCTTAACAAATTTCTACAAGTGTTTCCATTTTCTATGCATATTTCTACAAGTGTTTTCATTCCCTAATCTTAAATTTCGACAAGTGTTTCCATTTATATCCATTTCTACAAGTTGTTTTATTTTCTAACCATATTTTTTCAGGTGTTTTCATTTTCTACAAGTGTATCCATTTTCTTACCACATTTCTACGAGTGTTTCCATTTTCTATCCATATATTTCTACAAGTGTTTCCATTTTCTATCCATATTTCTACAAGTGTTTTCATTTCCTAACCATATATTTCTACAAGTGTTTCCATTTTCTATCCATATTTTTACAAGTTGTTACACTTTCTAACCATATTTATACAAGTGTTTCCATTTTCTATCCATATTTCTACTAGTTGTTTCATTTTCTAATCTTATTTTCTTAAAAGTGTTTTCATTTTTAGAGTTTCTGACTAAAACATTTTAAGGTAAAGTTTAAAAGGCGTTTAGGCAGCATAGCGAATTGTTGAAATGACGAACCCCATAGTTGATTGTTTAACCGCCTCGGTAGTGTGGTTAAAGCGTCCACCCCGAGAGTGAGAGACAAGGGTTCAATCTCCTGCCAGGTTCTACCAACGACTTTAAAAACCTGGGTAGTAGCTTCACTCGTTGGCGCTAAGGGTTGCCAGGAAAGCAACTCGATTTACGCACTGATGTCCGGATAAGCTTGTTAGAAGTACTATCAATTTACAAACCGGAAACCAATGTTCGATGCACGGTCGGGTCATTCCAAAGGCAAACATCAGTAGTAATGGCTTTCAAGGTTGCGGGGAAAGCACAACGACAAGTGTACCGGAAGTACTTGTAATTAAACAGGGAACTCTATAGTATGACTGCAACACCGCTGAAAGCGGCATAAAACATATAGATAAAGCATAGACAATTTTAATTAAGACGTTTTCAATACCCAAAGAGGTGTGTTCGAGAGCAGAATATACTTCCCTTTCATAATTAATGAATTGCAATTGAGATGTCCTTTAAGGTTTACCCGTTTAAACTGTTGCGCATCAAACTGCGACTAGTCAAAGCCATACTACATTTGTAAGAATAATATAGCAGTGCTCTGCGAAAAGTTTTGTTTGCACGGTGCTTTACGCCGATTTCACCAATTTGTTGTTCAGTTATATCTCGGCGTTTACTATGTAAGTTACCAGCACTACTCGCCCATGTGTCCTGAAATCAGCGATTCAGTCGTAATGCTTACCCAAAAATCATGAGCACCAAGGACGGAGAGCCATTACCATAATTTATCTTAAGTATGGTCCGGCCAGGGGTTGAACCCAAAACATCGAGAACCCTAGACTGGCGCTCTACCATCGCAATGCGGTCATCAAAACGAACCTTAAGGGATTAATTCCACGAAAAGATAAACACATATCTGCCGCCGCATTCATGCCAATGATCAGAAGAGATACTGCTTAACAAAAGTTTCTTGAGAACTTCTATCGCTAGTAGGCAAACAGTGCAGTGCCAAATCAGACGAGAAGGATCGGCTGTCTGATCTTGATAACGTTTGGTCGCAAAAGCCTAACGGTAGGTTTTCGCAGAGCGCCACTCATAGATAATGCTAGGTTCCTACTATCACGATTGAAATCGTGGTCTTAATCGTGGAGTTATCTTGATTTGGTATAAGATATTATCAGATCTTGAGGTGAGTTGTGGCAATCGTGTTGATCATAGGATAGTTTTTGGCGGTTAAAGAAATGTCTACGATCAACATGATTAATTGTCCATCGTGATCATCAGATCGTATTGGATCGTAAATAAACGCGACATATCGCATCTAATCGTGCTTCCAAATCGTGGTGATCGGGATCAAGACCTTGAACAAGACAAACACCAAGCTCTGTTGAGATGTGCTGCGATCTCCCACGATCTGTCACGATCCGTGACGCGCTCTGTCGGGTACCATATCTTACGACCTGACACAAATGACTCTCGAGTAGATACGAGTTGATACGATTAGATGCGAGTAGAAACAAGAAGTCACACATTTTCACGGACGTTCACGATCTGTTATGAGTTCTCGCGCCCATATATATATACCGGACAAGATTGAATGCGCCTCATTCAGCGATCTACACTTGAAGAGATAAATTCTTTACTGTCAACTTGCTTTTGCTAGTAATTTTAGAGTCTTTGAGAGATGCCACCGAAGGGTAACGGACGCAAGAAGGGAAAGAGATGTTGTGTTACGACCTGACACAAATGACTCTCGAGTAGATACGAGTTGATACGATTAGATGCGAGTAGAAACAAGAAGTCACACATTTTCACGGACGTTCACGATCTGTTATGAGTTCTCGCGCCCATATATATACCGGACAAGATTGAATGCGCCTCATTCAGCGATCTACACTTGAAGAGATCAATTCTTTACTGTCAACTTGCTTTTGCTAGTAATTTTAGAGCCTTTGAGAGATGCCACCGAAGGGTAACGGACGCAAGAAGGGAAAGAGATGTTGTGTTGTGTAGTTTTGGAACGCTACTGGATCTTCAAGCCTCATGTGGGTGTCTAGGAGGCTGCAGAACTGGCTACTCTGTTGTCTCCTTTCCTCTGTGAGCAATGGTCGCACCAATAACTGCCTAACTGCAGCTTTCCTGGCCCTTTGCGGTTGGAGTTGTGGCAAATGTCACGTTGTCATTATCCTCAACTCCTGCCATCATCAATGGTTGTGTGTTGTAGTGTTCACTCTGTAGAAGTTCAAGAAACAATGAAGTACATGGTCAGTCGGGCTATATATATATATCCATCGGGGTCCAATCGTATCTCAAATCGTGATCGCCCTCAATCCTCAGCGTGAAATACATCGCGACCACAATCGTATCCTATGCATCATTATAAAATGCCTTCTTCACAAATCAAGACATCTCGTTGAACATGAAAATGACATTCAGTAAGTTAAAATTGCCATTAAAAGGAGAATATTCGAGGTCATTTTCATCTCGATATTTACACATAACAAACAGTCTTCTTCAAGCAGATGCGCGTATGTAAACAAATTAGACTGTGCGACGTAAAGGTTTGTAGTTATCGCCTTTTGAGTACATGTAGTATATAGTGTAAAATAAAGTATACCAGTCTAGCTAATAGGGACTGTTTTGTCTTCATAAATAAAACAAAAAAACTTAAATGCGAGTCAAAATAAAGAAACTGAAAATACCTAAAACATCGGAATATTTATTTCATTTTAGATGTGTCATTACTTAGTGTTTTTAAACAAACACAATTGTAATATGTTCAAGACATCTAACTGTGTTTCTTTCTAATAATAATCCCCCCTCCCATGTGATTTCCGAAAACCTATTAAAAATAGAAGTCGCGGGCTTCTGCCCGGCGACTTATAAGAACAACTATTGCTACAGAACACCACAAAAAAGGAAGCGCAGTGGAGTGAAACCGTCTTTACCCTGTACAACATACAACAAATAAGCATCTGACGACTTTAAAAAGTCTTCCCAAAACAATACCATACAATAATACAATACATGTTATTACATTCAGGCACATTTGTCTATAGTAAATAACAAAAAAGTATGTACAATTTACAAAACGTAATCCCTTTACGAGACAATAAAACATCTATAAAAGTATATGGTATTATTATTAAACAAAGTTGAAAACATTATTGCAAAAGGAGAAATTGCTCGTTTTGAGCAATTTCTCCTTTTGCCACAATGTTTTCAAAAATCGTCTGCTGCAGAGGCGTCAGAAAGCAACTGTATGTGGGAAAGGGTTTAGACGATATTTACTCGATTCGCTGGTTCCTAAAGATTTCGAATCGGATAGGAAAGTATTGGGAACCAATATTTATAACATAATCGCAAAAACGAGAAATTATTAAAAGAAATATCTAAAACTTTTGAAAGATGTTTTGTTTTTTGTTTAAAAATGTATCATATTTGTTTTTAACCGTTGCAACTTTAAGTTTACATATGCATTTACATTTAGTTTATCGTAATACAAACTTCTCCTAGAATTTCTCCATGGATTGTCATTTTAGGTTAAGGATGCACATAGCACAACAAGGCAAATTTAGGCCGACCTGCATCAAGCTATCAACGCTTGACTGACCAATCAGTTATGTTAGCTATACACACTATAGAAATAGTTAAAATTAAAATGTTCCAATCTGCTATTCACTGCGTAGAAAGTGTACCATAATACACAGTTATGTTGGCCTTGTATCATTTATGAACACAAACATCAGATATTGGCAGAACTTTGATCTTCAAAACACGTGCTGCTATTACCAGTGAAAGGTTTCCGTTGTTATCGTTAATGAACCTTTGTTCTGAAATTGTACAATAGGCTGCCAAATTATGAACCGAGAATACCGAGCTCAGATGCTGGAATAAGCATTAATGTGGCAGAACATATGTAACCCTGACATTTTAAGGCTAATCTCATATTGAGACAAGGTCGAAGAAAATCCTTACATTTGAACCAGTGTGAAAAATATAAAACAAAGGGTGTAGTTTTCTCATAGACAATTTGTTTTGTTTCAGTTCTTTCAAATAACAGAAATAGCGGTTTCGAATCATAGCGGTTTCGAATCTATTGCTAGACAGGCTTATATTGGAAACTTTAATCAAGTAATGCCACGTTTTAACGACAAAAATAAATGATTTTCTTGGCAAATCCGTTTTAGAGTTGTTTCTTAAAAAGAAAAAAGAAAATTCTGGAAACAAAACGAAACAAAACTGTATATAGCATGCGGTTAGGACGTGTACAATTTTTTTTTTTCATTCGTTGTTCTTCCTTTATTGTCTCGCCCACGATAGTGGAGTGAGATATAGCAGTCACTTTTCCGGCAACCCCTGCTTGAATTTTTCTGAAACTTTGTTAGCTGTATTGTTTGGTCATGGGACATCTGTCAACGTCAAAATGTTCAGGGTCAAGGTCATAATTGTGCAGAACTTGACCTTTGTTAGGTAACTTAACCTCAAAACTTAACCTTTCTTATATCTCAGCAACCCCTGCTTGCATTTTTCTGAAACTTTGTCAGATGTATTGTTTGGTCATGGGACATCTGTCAACGTCAAAATGTTCTGGGTCAAGGCCATAATTGTGCAGAACTTGACCTTTGTTAGGTAACTTAACCTCAAAACTTAACCTTTCTTATATCTCAGCAATCCCTGCTTGAATTTTTCTGAAACTTTGTCAGATGTATTGTTTGGTCATGGGACATCTGTTAACGTCAAAATATTCAGGGTCAAGGTCATAATTCTGCAGAACTTGACCTTTGTTAGGTAACTTAACCTCAAAACTCAATTTCTTATATCTCAGCAACATCTGCTTGAATTTTTCTGAAACTTTGTCAGATGTATTGTTTGGTCATGGGACATCTGTCAACGTCAATTTTTTTAGGGTCCAGGTCATAATTGTGCAGAACTTGACCTTTGTTAGGTAACATAACCTCACAACTTAACCTTTCTTATATCTCAGCAACCTCTGCTTGAAATTTTCTGAAACTTTGTCAGATGTATTGTTTGGTCATGGGACATCTGTCAACGTCAAAATGTTCAGGGTCAAGGCCATAATTGTGCAGAACTTGACCTTTGTTAGGTAACTTAACCTCAAAACTTAACCTTTCTTATATCTCAGCAACCCCTGCTTGAATTTTTCTGAAACATTGTCAGATGTATTGTTTGGTCATGATACATCTGTCAACGTCATAATTTTCAGGGTCAAGGTCATAATTGTGCAGAACTTGACCCTTTCTTATATCTCAGCAACCCCTGCTGGAATTTTTCTGAAACTTTGTCAGATGTATTGTTTGGTCATGGGACATCTGTCAACGTCAACATGTTCAGGATCAAGGTCATAATTGTGCAGAACTTGACCTTTGTTAGGTAATAATATATTAAGATATATACACATGTAGTGAGTTTATTATTTATCATGACATGTTGATAACAATGCATTGACAGACACTTACTTTTTCACATTTTATCATCTTTACTTTCTTTTTGCATAGTGATACTATTTAATATCTGATTTTCTTAGAAGGGCGAGACACACTCAGCGCGAGGTCTTGTTGACATGTTCACTACTTTTTTGTTGCCCTATGAAAATGATGTTTATATCATGCTGATTTGTTATGTATTTATACTATACTTACATTGAATGAAATATTTAAATGAATTGGAGAAAAAGAGAACGTGAGCTGTGCTCGAGGAAAAACAACCTTTAATGTATTTATAACAGGTGTGTAAAACTACATGCCTGCCCATGCTAAAGGATCCAAATAATGTAAATATTCCTTTACGGAACTTGATCTAACCTTTTCCCTCACGCATTCGATTGTTGATGCATCTATTGCAGACTTTTATTGGAACATTGTAACAAAAGGAGAACATAGTCATGAATTCGCCTTTTGCCACAATTTTTTCAACTTAATTCGAATATTATCGTATTAGCATCTAGACATACATTTTCTATAGTTTTACCAAAATGTTTGCAAACTTGTCTTCTGCATATTTGTTGCATGTGGGAACGCTTTAAACCTCCTATGACCAATTGGTTTAACAGTGCAAAACAAGTTCAGACTGCGCGGATGTACTGGCTGATCATGATCTTCACTGGTCGTAAATGCCTTACGATTTGTATCAGCAGAGACAAATGTATAAACAATACATGTATATATATATATATATAAATATATATCGATCTGCAAATATTAATTAAACTAAAATAATCAACTTTAGAACTATTATTAAGTATTTTCAGAATTTACGTTGTTAGCATGACACTCTGATTTGTACAGGGTTGTCTAAGCCCGAATGCTAGGCGTGTTGTTAGTTAAATTCGTAACCTTTTTCCACATACAGACGCTTTCTAGACGACTTTTGAAAACATTGTGGATTGAGAAGAAACTGTTAATAATGATCAATTTCTTCCCTTTCCACAGTGGATTCACGTTTATTTAAAACAATGTTCATTCTTCTGGACAGTTTTCATAATATTTTCTAAATGTTTTCAAACATGTCTGATGGTGCGGTCGAAAAGGTTAATGCATATAACATGAACGATTTAAATGCTAAATGTTGTATATTCGACGTAGACCAATATCAGACTGCGCATTCGTCCAGACTGGGTTTGGTCTACAGGATTTGAAACAGTTTTTAGTCTTTTAACAGTTTCCTGGTAAAAGCAACCCCTAATACCTCTGCTGTAAAAACATCACCGGAAAGGAGACATTTCTCAATAGTTCATATTCCTTTTTTGTTTTCAAATATGAATCAAAACTAAACTTTTAATTTTCAAGATAACATGTTTTTATATTTTGTTTCAAATGCCAAAACATATACATAAATTAACATCAAACTTTAGAAAAATAATACCATAAAACATTTAGGAATGATGCTGTTAATACACATTGAACCAATCTTCCAGTTTTTAGATACGAGCGAAGATAGTTCTAATTTCAACAACAACGTTTATTTTTTTTTACAGGAACTTCCGATTTTACAAAGATACCATTTGTTCTGGCATATCCTATTTAGTAGAGTGGAGTCATGGGCTGGAGTGGAGTGGAGTCTTGGAGTGGAGTCTTGGAGTGGAGTCTTGGAGTGGAGTCATGGAGTCTAGTTTTGGAGTGACCATTCACATTTTTTCTTCTTTTTTTAAATTTATTTTAATAATTTTCTCCACTTATATAATATAACAGTCATAGTACTGCCATTGTAGGCCTAGTTAAAAATAATTGATAATTTTACCATGTACATTTTTGCTAGTTAACAATACTTTACAGAATAAACAATATATACATGTACTTATGTTGGTGCAATAAAGCAATGTTGTAATAAAAGGTCTGACTACCTTATATTTTGTTTGTAATTAAAAGTTCAAAAAGGTAAACCACAGATATATAACATGTTAAAAATCACTGTGCCCGGTGAAATAACTGTTCTAATTTAACCCTCCAAGAGAGTATTTAATGTCCTAACATAATGAGACATTGATGACGTGTTAGATCTGCCATCCAGTTTAACTCCCAATGGGATTCATTATCTCCCATAAAGTAACATAAAGATGACTAGGCTTCAGCCGACAGGTACAAGAAAATGTATGAAACTTAAAGTAAGTGGTATCTACTCCTCATTTAAACATCCAGTTTGCAAAAGTAAGTATCAAATAATAAATTTGATTTCCACTCCAAATCTCCACTCCACGATTCCACTCCAAAACTAGACTCCATGACTCCACTCCAAGACTTCACTCCACTCCACTCCACGACTCCACTCTACTAAAAAGGATATGCCATTTTTAACGAATTATTTTTTCTCAAAAAATAATACAGTTAACGCGATCGTTTTTCTTTCCGGAAGTCACGGTTAAACTACACTTCCGCTTAGAATACACATTCGCTGCACCTAAATAGTCCTAGTATTTTTTCGATATTAAAATGACTTCTACGTGTTATTTCAATACAGTGAAGTCATAATTATACTATCGAATCATCATAGATAATCAATTTTCTAGAAAATATCAAATTAACAGTACGCGCATATATATTTCATTTGTCGGCAGGTACGTATAAGCCACGAGTATGAATTTTAGTCGTATACCCATTCACTAGAAGTCGACCCCACGCTGTATAGAACAATGTTAATCTCACAAATATGCCACTACGCAGAGCTCAGTGAAATAGTCAGTGTGCATTTTAAACGCTCGCATCGCCGTTGTTTCTCCTTTTTCCAACATGATAACGATGATCAAAGAGGCTTTCTAATTATAGATCATGGTTTACATACGCGCGCATTCAGTTAGCTTAATATATATACGAAAGTAACGCTCAAAGTTGTATCAAAGTACCGTGGTGCAATGGAGAGCGTGTAGAACTACTAATCATGGACTACTTGTGGACGCGAGTTTTTTTTTTTTTTAATTCTTATTTTATGCGATTTGTTAAACATTATAGATTTATAATAATTAATTCACTCACATGAAACATAGTTATAATATAAGCCGAAATCCTGGATCCGCCCCTGGTGACGAAAACAAATCGAACTAACAATGTAAATCTCACAAATATGCCATGGGTGTTTTGACAGACTTTACGCAGAGCTCAGTGAAAGAGTTAGTGTGCATGTTAAACGCTCGCATCGCCGTTGAAATGCTATATTTACTAAAACTGTCAACTGATAAAAAAAAATCTCTGGACAAAAATATTAATAATAATAAAATAGACTAAATTGTGCAATAGCATGATCAATTGCATTCATAAATTAGATTTTACAAATGTTCAAAATAATTCGTTACCAGTACTTCAGTACTTTGATTTCTTATATATTTATATGCGGTTTATCAGGTTAATAGTAAAATCCATAACTAACCACACACAGAAAATCTGCAAAACTTATAGGAAAACGTATGAAAAATCACTTCAAATCCAAATCAAATGATTACAGTTATTATTAGGATCAATTACGCCTTTTGCCACAATACTTGGTTGTTTAGCTACAGTCGCATCAAAATGCTTCTGTATGTGGGAGAGTTATAAATAGATTATCCAGGATGATGGTTCAGGGTAAAATGATCCGCGTCATAGTAAAATACACTTTAACCCTTTCCCACATGTAGACGTTTCGGCAGCAGACGACATTTGAAAGCTATGTAACAAAAGGAGAAATTGCTCAAAACGATAAATTTCTCCTCTTGTCATAATGCTTTTGATCCTATTCAATAATAAAACTTTCATTTATAGATATTCAATATTTTTTACTAAACGTTTTCAAAGTCGTCTGGTGCAGACTTGTTGTATGTGGGAACCCTTTCTGTGGTACAGACGACCTTTTGACGCATATAGAGCAACAAGCTTAAGAAACCATTGAAGTAACTAATATGTTTTCTAAACACTCCATTTTTTATGAAAAAAATGGTTTCACAGCAGACTATATCAGATAAACGATACATTAATCCTATGATATTTCCACTCTCGTCTGCTTTGAAACAATATAATGTTAACATCTTGAACATTGGAGGAGTTATCATCATACAGAGTTGAAGCACACACAGAAATTGCTGATCACGAGCCGTTTCTCATTCCTCCCCACACCGATTTCAAAAGTCGCCTGCTGTAGAGATATCGCAAGTCATATTTGTATCTGGGAAAAGGGTTAACCCTTCCCCTCATACAGACGTCTTCTGACGCCTCCGCAGCAGTTGACTTTTGAAAACATTGTGACAGAAGGTGGAATTTCCCCCTTTAGTCACACTATTTTTAACTCTATTTGATGATTTTAATATCATTTATAAGAATATCCAAATTGTCCTAGATGTTTTCAAAGACATGTCTCCTGCAAATGATTTGTTGTTTGTGGGAAAAAGGGTTAAGTGGATGATGAGATTCATAGCATTCTCCGATTTTGTTTATTTATTTTATCGTCGAACAGATGTAAACACAGACATCTCTTCTTCAAACATTGTATAGGCTCGAGCGTGAACAGATGAACCGTGCTCTGGGAAAACTGACTATACGGCACTTACCACCAACGTAGGTTGTTTTTACTTGAGAGCGACTAGGGTATCAACAACCAATCGGTTCAACCCTTATTCTTTGTACTTTTCGGTTAATTAACTTGGAGAAGTTCTTGTAAATTTTGTTTAATATTTCGGGCCATTAACTTGGATTAGATCTTGTACATTTCGTTAAATATTCGTTTAACCATTTCCCTCACACAAATCTGCACCAGGCGACTTTTTTAATCATTGCGGCAAAAGGAGTTATTGCTTAATTATAATGAGCTATTTACCCTTTGTCACAATTGTTTCAACTCTTTGCAATAATGACACTTTCATTAATAGAGATTTGCCATACTTTTGCCTAGATATTTGTCTATATTAAGTTTCGAGAAGTAGTTTCACAATTCCCCTGGTGAGGGCAACTTTAAATACCTTTGGGGCAGCTTTTATTTCAAAAAAGTATTAAAGTGGGATTTTTTTTTTTTCTTCTTGTCCAAAATCTAGGACAGACAAATGCAAATCAATAATTGTTAAACAAAAAGTATGAAAGGATGCTAATTACGAGAACAAGATCGTACAGGATCTTGTCGAACCATAATTATGAAACATTTCGGGAAACGATTTTAACGAGCCCTGTCGGAATTCATTTGCGAGTAGTATAGGTTTAGATCAAAGTTTGTATTCTAGCTGTCTGATCTTGATCCTCAATATTCTCAAAACGCTTCATGAAAGCTTCATTGACGAATTGCTAAATATTTCAGACAAATGAGATAGGGGTTTTATGCAAATCCCTTCTTAGCCTACATTTATCATACATAATGTAGTAGGGTTGTTGGGTTAAACACAACTTCAACCCTTTTTTCAAACGAAATTTACAAATAAGATGATGGGTTAACTCTCTGAAAACCCGAGAACATTTTGTTATAAGGAACTACATATACAATGGTACAACGTAAACATATATATGAGCCGTCCCGCGAGAAAACCAACATTGTGGACTCTGCGTAAAGTATCGACCCGGATCAGCCTAAGCATGGCACGCAGACTAACCTGGACAGAAACGTTTTGCCTCCTGTTGATTTTCTGTTTCAGGAATCATTACTATATACATATATCCCACTAAGACGGAATGTGTCGGCCGGATCAGTCTGCGCGGACAGCGCAGGCTGATCTGGTCGATACATTACGCAGATTAGCCATAATGTTGGGTTTTCTCACGGAACGGCTCATATTGCTTTACACCTTTTCAATTTGAACCAGGGACGTTGATAAGATCTCATCTACGTTCATGATTTAACATACTGAAATTGTATTGTCAATGTAAACAAATAGTAGATGAACAAATGAGAAAAACGTCCGAATTTAACTTCGGAAGATATATATGATATACCATACTGCTTCACGATCGTTTTATTGCATCCTTCGAAGTTTAACCAATTCCTTCATATAGACGCGTTCTAACGCCTCTGCAGCTGACGATTATTGAAAACATCGCAATTTTTCTATTTACAATTTTTTTTTCTCTTTTTTTTCTTAAGTTATTGTACCTTCATTTATAGAGATTTCCGGTCGTTTGCAAACATGCATTTAAAGTCTTCTGCTGCAGGTTTGCTGTATATGGGAAAAGGTTAAGTGTTTATATATTGTGGTCTTTCTTTTCCACAGTTTACTCGAACGAGTACTCCAGTATGCCACGCTACGTACATTGGGTTGCATCGTGTTAGATATACGAAGTTTGAAGGCGATAAGGCGAGACCGAGTCGTCATAGTCCGCATAGTATAATACACTTAGCAGTGCCACAGATGTAACACAGGCGACGATAAAAGTCCTAATTTCGTAACAATAAGAACTCCTCCCACTCTCAACATACAATGCGCTATATAACAAAAATAGCGTCATGTTTTTCAAAAAAAGGTTTACTTCAGAATAAGACAACTACACCATTATGTGAACTCTTTTTCTAGCGCACACACAGGCCACCGGCCAATCAATCCATTCTTCCCTTGTAAAATAATTCCCGTTTATACAACATTCATTTTCAACCTGTACAGGAGCTTTCACCAGCGCACACTCGGTCTCTAACCGCAGATGGTCCAGCGCCGATGTATTAAAGTTATTGACGATCGAGAAGTCAAAGTTACACTGGTTATTCCCGCCATTATGGTCACACACTGCCTTATACATATTTCTGGGTAAACGTGTAACGTTTGTATCAAGGACCCACGACCAGGAGCACAATGATCGCTCTCGTTCACTCAGTGTGGCTGTTGAAGGCTCTGGTCGTCGGGCAGGGAGCGCAGCTAGCGCGAACCGTTTCGCTCGAAAACTCTCGGATAATTTAGCGTCCGGCATCACCCGGGGTGCTTTAGAGATCCTGTTTGGAGGTCCGGTTGACGTATATTTTGGATTGTTTGCCTGCGGTCGTTCGTACTGACACCATTTTTCAGCCACAGATCGCGTCAAACACGTGTTAAACATCACATGAACACAGACTATAAGTACGACAAGTATGTTCATACTTATGCTAGACTAAAACCATCTTTCGCAGTTTATATTCATCGTGGGAGCCATTCACACAACTAATAAATCCATACTCATTTCACAATAGATTGAAACACAGGAAATCACAGTTTTTGTCAAAATGTTTCTACGTTCTCCAAAGATCATACTTTTATTTGTAACAATATCCATTATGTTATGTCGAACAATTTACAGCAGATACATAATTGAACATTTCACATCCAAAGAATAGGAACTTTCAGAAACAACTAACAACAACAAATCACGGATTTCCAATAAATCTATCCAGAAGATCTGCCCTGTCTATTACAGCTCTGTACCAGGTAACACTGAGGGCCTCTTATACAGCAACATTCACATACACACAGCGAATATTTTGGAAACAGTAAACTTTGGGTAATATATTGATTTCTTTTTATTTATTCAAAATTTGTATTTTTAAATTTCCACCGTTAAAAAATGAATTCATAGATGCCCTTATCGTATTAAGTTAAAACATGCTGAAAATCGATGGAAAGTATGTGTTGAACAATTTAGTGTTTTCCTATAAAGTTTTCAATCACGTTTATCATGCTGTATAATGTAAATTAAGTCCAAAACTCGTTGAAGTCAGTAAATGAGACATTCCAATGAAAGCGTGACTCAATGTGGAGACGCTGGACGTGTGGCTTTTTTCAATGTCCTTTCGACCCATTCTTTGTTCTTAGTATATTTTTACAAAATGGAATTCTATAAATAGTATGCGCTGTTTAACCATTTCCCTCATATAGACGCTTTCTGATACCTCTGAAGCAGACGGCTTTTTGAAAACATAGTGACAAAAGAAGAAATTGCACAAAACGTGCACTTTCTCCTTTTGCCACAATGTTTTCCACTTTATGTCATAGGTTATCCATTCAGTTATAGAGACTTTCTATTTTTTGACAAATTATGTTCAAAGTCGTCTGCTGCAGAATATTAGGGAAAGGGTTAAACTATATAGATTTTTTTAAAAGAGGTTTCTTCTTTTCTGAAGTCGTTTACCCTCGCACTCGGCTATACATCCATTTGGATACCGTTAACACTAAATATGCACTCAAGTCGATGTACATGTCCGTTATGTCATGTGTTTATATATGAACTTTATTATTTAATTCGGATTTATTCAACAATTTTCCATTTATGAACTGAAACTTAAAATTATTCTATTCTAATTGACCAACAATACACAATGATTCCTCCCTGAACCAAAGGAAAACAAATAAAACTGTTATTCCGTTGTCTAAAAATGTATATTTTGAAAAACAAAATGAGAACAGCTCATTGATAATGTTGTTATATGTTCTGGACGTAACAATAGTAGCTGAGTTTTCTTAGAAAAAAACATTTGTTTTCTTGTTGATATTTGATGGTAATTGTACATGTAGGTCGGTTTTCATGTATTAATTGCCTAGAAAGATACACTTGTTTAAAGGCTTTTTGGAAACAATGGGAAGTAATAAATTAAATTTACCCACAAGTTATTTAAAACTATGAAGTGACAAGACACGAAACGTTGCATTGCACCATGGAAATAATAAGGACTATTCATAACAAATAGTCCAATTTATTGCCCTAAAATTTCCACGATATCCGGATCGGATGTAAACAGAGTAATCTCCATGCACAAGTTTTTCTGACGGCTAATTGTCTAGTGATTTATACGCGCTAGTTATTCTAACGGCAAACCGTCCGTTCATCGCGCCTTTTCTGTGAACAAAGCGGTTACAGAGCACATTGCTGTAAAACAAAATTTAAATCGTTGCTAAATATAAAACACGATGCCTCCACGCAGAAGAGGTAGGCCACCGTTACGATCGGCCAGCGACGGTTACGGATGAATTAGTTCAGCTGAGCACTGACGAGGCTGAAGCGGGTAACGTATTCCAGCAGCTATTGAATACGGATGATGCTATAACTGTCAATTCTGATTTTTTTGTTGCGCCGTCAGTGGTTAGGTGCGCTGATGATGACATAGCGTTGCATGTTTCAGGGGAGATGTGTGCCAAAATATGGAAGGGAGAATTCATCCATTTGGCACAGCTGCTTCGTAAGGAGCCATCATCGGGTCGGGGATCGAACTTGACGATCAATGAGTCGGGTCAAATCGAAGTGATGCCGAAAACCACTAGGCAGATATCTAGTATTAAGGAATGGACTGATGCCTTCCTGATTTTTATGTATATTTATATAAAGAAATTTCCGAGCAAGGCTGGTGAATTGCTACAGTACATAGCCACGATCAGGGAGGCCGAGGGCAGAGGTGGTGCATCATCAGGTTGGAAGACCTATGATGAGAATTTTCGGATGCGCCAGGCTGTAGCACCGATGCCCTGGGGAAAAATCCACTCTGATCTCTGGTTGAAAACTGTGGCTTGCATGTCACAACCTTCAGTTATGGCTGTGAAAAACACTACTGTATCATCTCAAAATACATTGGGCCGGTCAAAAAATGTTTGCTATGATTTTAACTCGCCAAGAGGATGCAGATTTGCTAACTGTAAACTGTAAATATGCACACAAGTGCTTAATTTGCAAAGGCGATCACAATCAGAGTAAGTGTAATAATCAAAGAATAATGCTGCCCTTTCGTAAACAATAACTTGAGTAAGAAACATATTGTCGACTTTGGGCTTGGCTATACACCCATAAAGCTTTCTGTTCTACAAAACAAACTGAATGGTTATGATGCCAAATTAACATGTTATCTTGTCGATGGCTTTAAAAGTGGGTTTTCCTTATGTTATGAAGGTCCTCGTCAGTCACAGTCATGCCATAACTTGAAATCTGCCCTGCAAAATCCTGATGTGGTTTTGAAGAAAATTAGAAAAGAAATGGCAGCCGGCAGGGTGGCTGGTCCGTTTTCGGTAGCCCCTTTCGACAATTTTAAAGTTTCACCAATTGGTTTAGTTCCAAAAAAGGAGCCAGGTGAATTTAGATTAATCCACCATCTCTCGTACCCACCTGGGGAATCTGTGAATGATCATATTGACCCCAATCTTTGCTCAGTACAGTATACTAAATTTGATGATGCAGTGAAGATGATTCAGAAATTAGGTCAGGGCGCATTGCTAGGTAAAGCCGATATACGGTCTGCATTTCGATTAATCCCCCTGTCACCAAAAGACTTCCCTCTGTTGGGTTTTACACATAATGGTCTTTATTTCTTTGACAAAATGCTACCTTTTGGAGCCAGCATTTCTTGTGCTATTTTTGAAAAATTTGCAACAAGCTTACAGTGGATCGTACGCAAGAACTGTCATGAAGGTGAGCTTGATCATTACCTAGATGACTTTATTTTCGGGGGGAATGCAAACTCTGAGGATTGCTGGAAGTTAATGGTTTCCTTTTTTGAATGTTGTCAGAGCCTCGGAGTACCCGTTGCAGAGGAAAAGACAGTTTGGCCGTCAACAATGTTGATATTTTTGGGTCTTGAGTTAGATTCTATCCTTATGCAAGTTCGTATTCCAGACGAAAAGATTTATCAGCTCATGCAATACATAGAAGATGTTTTGGCCCATAAAAATTCAGTTACACTGAAAGAAATGCAATCTTTGATAGGATCCCTAAATTTTATTTGTCGAGCAATCAGGCCTGGAAGGCCTTTTTGTAGAAGGTTGATTGACTCCACATGCGGGGTATCAAAATCGTTTCATCACATTAGGATCAGAACCGGCATGCGGCAAGATCTTCTGATGTGGCTGACATTCCTGAAGTCCTTTAATGGAATTTCCATGTTTAATGAGGCATTTTGGACATTTAATAGTGATGTTTGTTTATACACAGATAGCTCTGCAGCAGCGGGTCACGGTTTTGGTGCTATTTTTGGTAACCAATGGTCAATAGGGATATGGCCAATACATTGGCATGAATCTGGTCTCACCATAGACATAACTATATTGGAGTTTTTTTCCTTACTTGTGGCTATTCATATTTGGGGCACCGATTTGAGGAACAAAAATGTCCTTTTCCGATGTGATAATCAAGCTGTGGTCAATATTGTAAATAGACAGACTTCCAAGTCAGACAAGGTCATGGTTTTAGTCAGAGCATTTACACTACACTGCCTTAGATTGAATATTGTATTCAAAGCAGAATATTTACCAGGTAAAATGAATTGTGTTACAGATAGTTTGTCTCGTTTACAGTTGGACAGATTTCGTCGTCTGGCTCCACAAGCCGAACAGGAGCCAAAGGCTGTCCCCCGAAATCTTTGGAACATCTTCGAAGAGGAGCTGCTAAATTAATAAGGGCCAGTGTCGCCAATAATACCCAGCTTGTGTATAGAAATGCATTGAAATTATTCAAAACATTTAGGTCTCAGCATAGCCTACATAATTCTTGGCCAGTTCCACTGACCCATATAGAATACTTTGTTGCCTTTTTGTATGAACAAAGGTATTCCCCAAAGTCTGCATCAACCTTTCTTTCAGCGATTAGTTATGCACATAAAGTGAATAACTTGCCAAATCAAACCACCCAATATCGTTGTCAGAAGCTTTTAGAAGGCTATCGTCGTTCCAACCCATCCACTGACCACCGTTTGCCAATTTTATATGGTACTTTAGTAAAGATATGGCATGAGCTGTCGAATGTTTGTTTCTCTGATTTCGAGGCTCACATGTTTAGGGCAGCATACACATTAGCATTTTTTGGGCTCTTTAGGGTTAGCGAAATTGTATGGACATCTGCCATCGAACCTGACCGACAGCTACAAATGTCTGACATTTTCTTTGGTCAGAGCCCTGCAAAAGTCATGCGCATCCAATTGAAGAAATAAAAAAAATCAAGCTGGCATGGCAGAAATGGTTAAGATTCACCCAATAAAATCAGTGGTTTGCCCAGTTAAGGCCATGTCCCAATATTTAAATGTTAGACCATCTATCTCCGGACATTTATTTTGTCATGTGGATGGGTCTCCACTGACAAGGTATCAATTTAGCACTGTCCTCACAAAAACTCTTCATGCTTTACACATGGATACCACCCATTATAAAACGCACTCTTTTCGAATAGGCGCGGCAACCTGGCTTGCTAAACAGGGTACATCCCATGACACAATAAAGAAATTAGGTAGATGGTCCTCCAATTCCTTTTTACGTTATATTCGTCTTTAATTTTATAAATTGTCATGTTTTGGAAATTAACATTTAACACATGGGAGCATTTGCTTATGGCTCTTCAAAGTGTTATTTCAGACATATGGGTTATTGGCGATTCCTACATTCACTGGTTGGAGAAACGGTCACAATTTCGAGGCTTAGCAGACAATCTCGGCTACAGAGCTGTTAGAAAGATCAAGTGGATAGGCAAGAGGGGAATGCATTGGTATCAATTTAACTCTACAATGCAGTATACATGCCTGCATAACAAACCTCCAAAGCTTTTATTTTTGCATCTAGGTTCGAACGATTTAACCTCTATAAAAGGTTGTGCTCTGGAACACTCTATGAGAGAAGATATTCGCTCTTGGATGGAAAAACTTCCCATGACACAATTGAGTTATTACCAAGGATAAATTGGGGGGCACCACAATTTCCAGATTATAAAATTGAAAGGAAAAGGAAACATTCCGTCGCTTTATGACTCATACTGGTGGCCAGTACATCAAACATGAGGATATTGAAACAGAAACAGCAGGTCTTTATTTCCGCGATGGAATTCACTTGCAGACATTGGCTACGATATCATGTTGCTCGGATTTAAGGACATTTTTGAGAAGTTTTAAGACGGAACTTTGGGGCGAACGTGTTCGTGTGGCGGAAAATTCCGTGGAGGACCATCTCTT
Organism: Serripes groenlandicus; assembly: GCA_031761405.1. Taxonomy (NCBI): domain Eukaryota; kingdom Metazoa; phylum Mollusca; class Bivalvia; order Cardiida; family Cardiidae; genus Serripes; species Serripes groenlandicus. The sequence continues at coordinate 132,377,845 of JASEVX010000001.1, read as the reverse complement.
CACGCACTGTTTTGTTCTGCTACCTTATAGTCTGGTACCTGTGCTGGCTTGCAACCGATACATTGGTTTGGGTAAACTGTTCTGCCAAATATGTATGTACTGTTTGGTGGGTAAGTTGCCCTCTGCTAATCTATCTCATATGTTTGTACTGTGGGAGGGGTGTGGTTTGTAGGATCATGGGCTTAACTCCCTCAATGGTGTTTTTGAGGTTGAGCTGAGGTTTGTGGTGGGTGCCACATGAGTTTTGATCCTACAGTAACTTTTTGTTACTGAGTTTGTTGCAGCTAGCATAGTAAAGATTTTCCATGGGGTTTTCCGCCAGCGAACTCGACCAAACCGCCATACATTCTTAATAATGAATATATTCATTTACGTATAATAAAAAGAAAATATTGTATTTACTGAAAATGTCTTAAGTTACTTTAGTTTAGCCTTTTGCAATAATAAGGACTATTCATAACAAATAGTCCAATTTATTGCCCTAAAATTTCCACGATATCCGGATCGGATGTAAACAGAGTAATCTCCATGCACAAGTTTTTCTGACGGCTAATTGTCTAGTGATTTATACGCGCTAGTTATTCTAACGGCAAACCGTCCGTTCATCGCGCCTTTTCTGTGAACAAAGCGGTTACAGAGCACATTGCTGTAAAACAAAATTTAAATCGTTGCTAAAAATCCCGCCCACCCTCCCTTTATAGCAATATTTCTAGTAATATTTACAAAGATACTCTCCATCTCTTTCTTTATTTTTACAGATATTAAAGTCATCAGGGATGCCACCTTGGAGGTCAACAGTTTTGGGGTTAAAAGTCTACACATTGGTGACCTGAAGTGCATCCGAAGTTTATGACTGTTTAGAACTCAAATAATATTTATGTGATTAGTGTATAGGCAGTGTTATTGCCTTCATATAACTGGCATTTCATGCTGCTGTGCTATGAAATTATCTTGTCGATTTCTCTGGCGGAAAATTTCCTTGGAGGACCAGCTCTTCACGCACTGTTTTGTTCTGCTACCTTATAGTCTGGTACCTGTGCTGGCTTGCAACCGATACATTGGTTTGGGTAAACTGTTCTGCCAAATATGTATGTACTGTTTGTGGGTAAGTTGCCCTCTGCTAATCTCTCTCATATGTTTGTACTGTGGGAGGGGTGTGGTTTGTAGGATCATGAGCTTAACTCCCTCAATGGTGTTTTTGAGGTTGAGCTGAGGTTTGTGGTGGGTGCCACATGAGTTTTGATCCTACAGTAACTTTTTGTTACTGAGTTAGTTGCAGCTAGCATAGTAAAGATTTTCCATGGGGTTTTCCGCCAGCGAACTCGACCAAACCGCCATACATTCTTAATAATGAATATATTCATTAACGTATAATAAAAAGAAAATATTGTATTTACTGAAAATGTCTTAAGTTACTTTATTTTAGCCTTTTGCAATATATGCATTATTACCTGGACGGATAATATACACGATGGCTATAAATAACTGTATTTAAGTCTCGTCATACTTGTTAACGTATTTCAATGGGCGATATAATACCTCGACCTACAATACAATTGTGCCAATAAGTCTTTATCTAGCATTTTTTTTTTTTTATCAGAGACATATATATACATGTATTTATATGTCTCTTTTTTTATGTATGCTGTGCGGGGTTTTTTTTAAAAATTTAATTGAAACGAGATCAGGTTTACGGATCGATATCGGTCTTTAGCGGATGCTCATAATGAAATAATCATCAGTGTTTGTTTTAAATTTAGCAACATAACTCGATGAAACGTTTAACCAATTTGATTCGTCACCTTTGTCATGTTTATGACGGAATCCGCTGTGGTCGAGTTGTTAGTGTCGGGGATTTCGAAACCGGGTGTCCCGGGTTCGATCCCCAGTCGCGGCACTACGGTCATGGTGGAGTGCCCTTGGGCAAGGCACATTTTCTAGCCTAGTACTGGTTTGTTTACCCAGGGATCATGAATAATTAAATTTAATTGCGCGCTAAATGACCTTAGCTGTCGATGCGCCATAAAACAATATACATTCATTCATTGTCATGTTTATGATATTTGAATTCTGTTCATGTATTTTTAATACAAAAAATCAAAAGTTACTTGAACACAGGTTAAAAGGTTAAAAATATGAATTCAAAATGGTTACTCCACAATGGCATAGGTTTGAGACTTCTCTTGGTGATTTCGATGTCGTCTACTGCCTATTTCTTATATGTGAGAAATGGTAAAAGTGTCTTGTGCCTTTCTCCCTTTTTACTGATATGCACATTTTAAACACTGAATAATTTGTTTATTATATGGTTATCTAAAGAAAGTAATGGTAGATCTTTCGAAAGGAAAACTTCAATTGAAAGCAGAGTTAAAAACGTTTCTAAAAATTGGAGACAATACTCATCATGTGTATTTTTTCCTTTTACTAAACTGTGTTTCAATGTCTTATAACTTCTGCAAAAGGGTTAGTGTGTTAAAACCCTACGTATCTTATCTCCCGTGTCAATGTCGTGTCAACATTTCTTAAACTGATAGCAAACGAATAAGATGGCGTTTGAATTTAGTAACAAGAACATTCTGATTACAGGAGCAGGGCGAGGTATAGGCCGAGCACTGGTTAAAGCTATAGTGAAAGCAGGTGGAGTGGTATACGCTGTGAGCAAAACCAAAGCTAATTTGGATACACTCGTAGAAGAATGTGGTGGGAAAAACATTCATCCGATTCAAGTGGATCTAGGAGACTGGGAAAACACTCGTAAAGTGCTCGAAGGCCTTGAACCGATGGACGGACTTGTAAATAATGCAGGCGTCTCCTTTCCATGGATTTCCTCCTTAGCGACACCAAAGGACGTCTTAGAAAACACGTTTTCTATTAACACCATGGCGGCTGTGAACGTTATCCAGGTGATCGGTCGTAAAATGGTGGAAGCTGGTAAAGGCGGTTCCATCATTAACGTGTCCAGTATCAATGGATTAAACCCTATGAGAGAATGCTTGGCGTACAACATGTCAAAGGCGGCGCTCGACATGATGACGAAACAGTTTGCATTAGAGCTTGGACCGCATAATATACGAGTTAACTCGGTAAACCCGACCGTCGTTCTGACGGATATGGGCCGAGAATTCTGGAGTGAACCAGTCAAGGCCGGAAGGCTTAAGAGTCAAATACCATTGGGGCGATTCTCCGAGGTCAACGAGGTGGTAGGACCTATGATGTATTTATTGAGCGACTATTCCACCATGGTGACTGGAACGATGAATCCGGTCGAGGGAGGCTTGCTGTCCAATATTTCAGTGTAACAAGTATGGGCTTGTCCCAGGGGAGGAGACTTTAAACCTTTTATGCAGAAACAGTTCTAATTCATAAGACATTTATTTCCTTTCGTAAATAATTTTTCGAGTTGTTTTGTGACTAACAATAATGAATATAAATTCGTTGGACTTCAACAGAATGGTCTAAGAATGGATTTAGTAATTAAGCTGTAACATAAACTTTATCCTCTGTGCATACGGAACAATCTGACATGGATTTCCTCTATAGAGCCAACGAAAACAGCACCCACAACAACACACGAATTTCACATAGGCAGTTTTCGGCAATCTGTTGAAGATGATGCAATACTACAAACCAAATAACCAGCTACATAAAGTTCTATCGTTTAGCAGAGATGTGGTAACCAATAATAATATTAGTGCTATGTTGGTACTAGATTGCTTTATAGATATGTTTAGATTTGAGAAATATTGGACTTACATTGAATCTGTAAATATACGCCTTTATCAAGTTTAATACGGTTATTGCGCTTTGCATCCGCCACGCAATGTGCGCTTTACATACTATGCAAAGCCATCCTAACTACCGATTATTTATTTATAGCAATAAATAAGTCATTTTGCTTCCGAGCCTAGTTTTTATTTCTTATCGGGGGCTTGGGGATACACCGCAACGTACAAAACATATCCAACTATAAGAAATAGCGGAATATTCATGTAAATATCGAAATATATCAAACCTATAGTCCAGGTTTCTGTACTCGGAATGCGATTTTATATGTTCACTGTGCGCACTTAACGGCCGATTTCTACCTTTTAAGCTCGATTTTTCGAAGAAAAGGCTAGCCATACTACTCACCCCGGCGTAGGCGTTGGTGTCACACATTGGTTAAGGTTTTTGTACCAATTCCCTTTTTTCTAAAAACCATTACAGATATTTCGGTTAAGTTTTATGTACTAATTTACTTTTTTTCAAAACCATTACAGATATTGCTTTGAAACTTACAACACTTTTTCATCATCATTACCTCGCAACAGACAAGATTTCATAGCTCTATAGAACAATAAGCAAATGCTCTCATTGACTTTTCAATTCTTGCTTTAGGAAGTGGTGCCATTATTTGATTTCCCGCGCAAGACTTGCTCCTTTTACATTGAGCACATTCTCTTTCCCATTCACGAATTTCCTCCCGAGCTGAAATTAACCAGTAGTTTGCAGAAAGTGCTGCTAAAGTATGATTTGTACCACAGTGTCCACCTTGTTCATGATAATACTTTACTATCAGTTTTGTTACCCTCCTTTTTCTTGGAAGGACTATAGGAAAACGTGCATTGTACGGTATAAATTTTGCATATCTCAGTCTTGTATCACACCTTGATATACATTTTTCATCTAACTTTACGTTCAAAGACAACAGTTTACTATCTTGCGGTAATGGTTGTCCTTTACTTAAACAGGAATACTCTTTCATGTACATGTCTCTCTGTGCATTTCGAATGAAAAATTGTTCCGATTCCCTTATTTCATTTAATGTCAGTTCATCTTTCTTGCGGTTCTCATTTCCTCGCCTACAGTTGGAAATAAATCTATTCACCCACGCTAAAACACGGATTAAATGCATCCAATCAGAATAATTCTGCGGATTCAGTCTTTCAAGTCTATCATTCTCATAGTCAACAGATGAGTATGTATTTTCACTTTTCTTTAACTCTTTTTCTACAATAGGATTTGGGCAGATTTTTATCTTGTTTTCTGGCCACATATGAGGTTCTTGATACACAATCTTAGGTCCTTCCCACCATAATTCACTCTCAATCAGTTTATCTGCTGATTTTCCCCGTGACGCCAAATCTGCTGGATTTTCAGAAGTAGGCACATGACGCCACTGGGATGGTATTGTATGTTCATGTACCTCTCCAACTCGATTTGCGACAAATGTTCTGTAACTTCGACTGGGTTTCGCGATCCACCATAAAACATTTGTACTATCTGACCAGAATACTACATTTTTCATTGACATTTCAAGAGCTTTTGTTACATTAATTGTTACATATAACCCTAAACTAGCTGCCATTAGTTCAAGTCTGGGAATACTTGTAGCAGTAAGGGGAGTTACTCTTGTCTTACTACAAACTAATTTGACTTGAATATCGCCATCTTCATGTTGATGTCTAACATACACTACAGCAATATAATATAGTATCCTAATTGTATCCGCCTGAGTGTAACATTCTCCTAATTATAGCTGCATACGTTTAACATTACCCGAATTGTCCTACTTGTATGCTTCTACGTGTGACACTACCCGAATTGTTCCCGCCTACGTGTATCCTTACCATAATTGTATCCGCCTAGGTGTTACAGTAACCTAATTGTATCCGCCTACGTGTAACACTGTCGTTTTGTACCCGCTTACGTATAACACTGTCGTTTTGTACCCGCTTACGTGTAACATTTTCCTAATTGCATCCGGCTACGTATAACGTTTTCCTAATTGTGCAACATTATATTAATTGTATCCGGCTACGTGTAACATTTTCCTAATTGCATCCGGCTACGTATAACATTTTCCTAATTGTATCCACCTAAGTGCAACATTATCTTAAGTGTATCCGTCTACGTGCAACCTTACCCTAATTGTATCCACCGCCGTGAAACATTGTCCTGATTTTACCCGCCTACGGGTAACATTTCCCTTCTTGTATTCACTTACGTTTAAGATGATTTATTTATTTATTTATTATCCTAAGTGTACCCGCCAACGTGTAAAGTTGTCCTAGTCGTATCCACCCATGGGCCAATATGTCACTGTTAAGAAACAAAATATATTTACACAGTAATTACATTTCACTGTTCCACCTAATAAACACGCATATGAGTCGCTCATGCCGTTGGCATGTTTCCTAGTACAACGAGGACAATGTTACCAAATTACGTACCCGATTTCGATTACATGATATATAAACGTTTTTTTGGCAAATGTAATAAAGGTTTCTCAAAAACATGTAAGATATGAAAAAAAGAAGACCGAAAATAAACAACGCAGAGATAAAATGTATATTTTTAATATTATTTCTTTCTCCAACCCGGTTGAAATCATCTTAATTACACAATATAATTTTTCTTTCATTAATGTATACTGAATTATACAGATATTTTCAAGAAAATAACGAAAATTTGTGTGGAGAAAAATTGTCACGTTTTGTCAAAACATATGGTTTAATTATGAATGCGAAAAGTCGGTGTCCCGAAATTTAATGATTTAGTCAAACGAACACTTTAAAATTGAATTTTGTATAATAATATTTGTCTCTATTTTCGATAGTTATTTAAAAAAAAAAAAAAAAAATATTCAGACACGTTGAAAAACATTTAGAACAAGAGGCCCAAGAGGGCCAGTATCGCTCCACGGCCATAAGGCAAAAATAAAATCTCCAAACAGCCATTGCCATTAGAAGGCAGGATATTTGTTTTGGCTAATGTGTATAGTGAACAAAAAAATGTATTGGCGATCTTTTAAGTCAAATGAGCGATAAAGTACCCTCTTGTTGCTATTCTATATTGAAATTACAATGTTGTTTGATGACGTTATTGACCCTCGCGCTCGGCATTAATGCCATTTGGCGAGCAGTTGAAATTACAATTTCATTTTAAGATTTATATAAATTGTCCGTATTTATGTCTAGATGATTTCAATGTCGTCTGCTGTAATATTTGTTGTATGATTGATTAGAGTTTCACGCCATTTTGTAAACTCTGTTTTATCATGTTGACCCGTTTACCTAACGTGTTTTACCTGGCTGTCTCACACCTGTACTCCACACAACTCTTCCCTGGGAACTGGCTACTTTAAGCCCAATGATGGGAGACAAATGACACTAGTCACACTGTCAATGATCAGTAGAATGAAACATTGTTGTATGTGGGCAATTGTTAGCTGTTGAAAATATATTTAAAGGTTTTACACTGTTACATATTTGTACTCCATATCAATATGTATTCAAATCGTCGTCATACATGTGTACTATAAGACGAAGGCGACCGAGCTGAGACCAAAAGAGAAATAATCCATTCCCACAATGTTTTACTGTATCATATTTAGTACTTTAAATTACCTCCCTTTAAGCACTTTTAGGATTATTTTTTTTCTGTGATTCGTATAAATAAAATTGACAAATAATGAAATATTATTTATGAAAACAATATTTAATTTATAACCTACATTAAATGATTAAATTTCAGGGGAGTTTAATGTATACAATTTTTTTTAACTGTCCTTATATACCCTAATGTATAGGTATAAATATAATATTTATAAATCATTGTTTTTCGTTCATCTTTCCTTTTCCATGACCGTGTAAATCACGGTCACAATGTTTTCAACTAAGGCTGTTGATTGCGTATCTCGCATCAACACCACTCTTTTGCTAAAGGCTGTTTTTTTTTGAGATTCTCGGCCTCAATATAACAAACATGATTTAGTTATACCTGATCAAAAGTGTATTTGTATCCATCTAAACTAGAAACTTTCGTTTGGGAATAAGTATTTTTCCGCCCTATGTACATACAACTAACTTGTGTTTACAAGTGAGATACTGATCATTCTCTGAATTACCTCATCTAAAGTTTACCCCAAATTCACCACGTGTGAAATGGTCACTAACAAGAGATTTGCATGTGCTCGATAAATTAATTCAACGAAAGTCGGACGTTATTTCAGATACAGGTTAAGCTGAAAAACGAAAAACGTTTTACTTCGTTTTACTCTTTTCATCATATCATGCTTTCCTGAAGTTGAAAGGAATCCAACAATGCGAATGTCAAGAGTCAGGTTCGGCTGCTATAGAAAACCCACAGAGTGACTTGAACAAACTTAATTTTCTGTAACATAAAACTAATTTTCTGTAACATAAAACTAATTTTCTGTAACATAAAACTAAATATATTTCCAAAATGTTTACTTGGACATGGAGGGACGTTTCCACTTAAGCAGAGTATATACCAAGAGACCTGGTGCCAAAGAAAATTATATCCACTATAACGCGTATTTCAACTTTACTACATATTTGTCCAATAACGTCCGAACGACTGCACAAGATGGCCAAACAATGCAAACAATACATTAATCTATTAAAAAGATCTCCTACATTGCTGGCCCTTTTAAAATCAAAGTACTGAAGTACTAAAATGCGGTGGATGTAGCAAACAGTGGAGTGTTTAATTAACTAGATACATGGGGGCAACATGTAGAGTTCATTATTTGTCAGAAGCATTTATACAGACTTATGAGCTTTTAGTAACCTTGAACATTGACAGCCATGTGTTTTAAATGTGATACACAGTATCATTAAAGTGCAAAGGTCACGGTGGCAAGGCATATTTCCTAGCCTAGTACTGGTTTGTTTACCCAGGGATCATGAATAAGTGAACTGTCGCCGTGATATAACTGAAATAATGTTGGAAGTGGCGTAAAACCCTACATATAACAAGCATTTTCAGTGAAAAGATATCCCCCGCCAACGATGGCTTGTTTGTAATTGATGGCTTGTTTGTGCATGAAGGTCTTTATGTTTAATGTGCAATTGACCTTTAAATTTCAACTTCTTCGCACAAGATCAAGGGGAAAGAATAAAGTTATGACACTGGTTTATCCCGTTCCGCGCCAAATTATAAAATATCGACTGGGATTACTTTATGATAAAATATTTTAACGAAATAAATCAGAGGGACGATTAAATAAAACTGTATTTTCCGAAACTGCTTACTCGGGAACATCAATTATTGCAAAATAGTGCAGTCCAAGATAAGACGCCACCTTTAAAAGTGGCGTCTTATCTGGAACTGCACTATTTTTAACAGAGTATTTATGCGGTGAAAGGGTTAATAATCAATATTACAAAACTAAAGGGGTGTCATTTGTTATTTCTTAAATAACACAGGAAAAATGTGAATACTAGGTTTTGCTTCTTAAACCAACAGTGACACAAATACAATAGATATCTTTACTCTTCTTAAAGTGGAGCTAAAATGCATGGATAATTATGTATCAGACAGTGTTATAATAAATGTAAATGATTTGATACCATATTTATTCAGAAGTTCATTGCAGGATGTTGGTTCATATCACATTCAAGTTTCATCAAATTCTAGCAGCTAGTTACTGAGAAATAACTGTAGGCGTGGATTTTTTAATAAATCAGGGGCAGTAACTCTAAACAAAATTAACGAATCCAAAAAAGAGTTGGAGGGGAATAATGGCAGGAAGTTGGTTAATATTACATTCAAGTTTCATCAAATTCTAGCCGCTAGTTACTGAGAAACGGCTGCGAACGATTATTTTTTAATAAATCAAGGGAAATAACTCTAAGAAAAATTGACTAATCCAAATGAAAAATGAACAGGCATCATCCCAGTATAGTGGTTCATATTTATTTTAAGTTTCATGAAATTCTACCAGCTAGTTACTGAGAAATGGCTGAAAACGTAGATTTTTCAAAAAATCAAGGGCAATAACTCCAAGGAAAATTGACTAATCAAAAAAAAAATTGGACGGGCATCATCCCAGTATAGTGGTTCATATTTATTTTAAGTTTCATGAAATTCTACAAGCTAGTTACTGAGAAAATGCAGGTGACGGACGGAGGGACGGAAGGACGGAAGGAAGGACGGACGGACGGACGGACGGACAACGCCATTTCAATATCCCCCTCCCTATTTCATAGGCGGGGGATAATAATAATCATTAAAGTGAATTTCTACCCGTTGTGTAAACATACAACACACACTATGACTAGGGATTAAAGTGAACATTTCTACCTGTTGTGAAAAAATACAACAAGCGCTATAACCAGGGGTTTTCTCAAACAAAAAATGGTTTCAATATAAATTTACATTTTGTTATTTTTGCACAAGCAAATTGTTATACTTTTATATATAATGAAGTTACTCTGTGTTATATGTTATACTTAAATTTCTAAATTATGTATACAACTTTATGGATTAAAACTTTACATTGTGTACGTTTACTTTGTATAATGTGCATACTGTTTAGCTTGTTGTGAAAAAAAGAGTAATGGTTCTGCTGAATGTTCTTTTTACAATCCAATGATGGAAATGTGAAAACCTATTTATTCCGTCTTACATTTATTCACTATATAAGATAGCCCTAAAGGAAATCATATAACTGCATCGAAAAAGTACCAGTATCCGGGTATTCAAACTTTCGACAGCGGAATTAGTATATCCTGCCAATGTCTATTAAAATGTGCATTTCTTGCAGGTTATTAATTACTTAAATCATTTAAAAAAAGTAACATTTCCTTTGAAGTGTTTTGTTAAATTCAAATTTACGATTTATAGAGAAACCTTTTCCGATGGTTGCTATTATCGTGGGAAATAAAAATGTACGACGACGCCATTTTGTTTCGAAAATTTCTACCTCATTGTGTGTTTAGTTCGACGAACACATATCATCTATTTTCCCTTTGAAAAATCACATCACAGAGAATGTTAAAATAATCAGAAAACAGCCATTCTAAACAAATCTTTTGGTTATTTATTTATTTATTAATCCCTTTTAATTTTGTTTGTAATTAATAAGTCAGCTAAACTTATAAAAATGTCAACGACAATCACAAGCCACTAATGTATAGCGTATGACAATATATGTAGCTAATCTACAAATGGACCATGTTGGTATTTTTGTATTCCTATCAATCTTTCATCGCGTATGATATACATATACAAACCTTGTTCACATTGAAGACTGGTCTTTTAAATTCAGCAATGGTTGGATGGGAGCACTTTGTTATCTTAGTACACAAAATGCATCATTTTTATATGGAAAATAGAAGGAACAGAGAATACAACACAAACAGATACACGAGCATGCTGTTTGATCGTTATTGGCATTGCTTCCAAAGGCTCCGACGTGAATTGGTTCAATTAGTGTTGGTTTTCCTGAAGTACCGCTAATTTGTTATCTTCTTCTTACAGCCTCATCATTGAGCACGCGATAGACATCATTTTGCCTGATGCTACTTAATCTGAACATTTACATATTGTGATCCTATCACAAAGAATACCGCATCATTAATTACTTAAAGTGGCAAGAATACCGTATCTTTACTTAACAATGCAAGAATACCACATCATTACTTAACAATGCAAGAATACCGCATCTTGACTTAACAATGCAAGAATACCACATCTTGACTTAACACTGCAAGAATACCACATCTTTACTTAACAATACAAGAATACCACATCTTGACTTAACACTGCAAGAATACCACATCTTTACTTAACAATACAAGAATACCACATCTTGACTTAACAATGCAAGAATACCACATCTTAACTTAACAATACAAGAATACCACATCTTGACTTAACACTGCAGGAATACCACATCTTTACTTAACAATGCAAGAATACCACATATTGACTTAACAATGCAAGAATACCACATTTTTACTTTACAATACAATAATACCACATCTTGACTTAACACTGCAAGAATACCACATCTTACTTAACAATGCAAGAATACCACATCATTACTTAACAAAGCAAGAATACCACATCTTTACTGAACAATGCAAGAATACCACATCATTACTTAACAATGCAAGAATACCGCATCTTTACTTAACAATGCAAGAATACCGCATCTTTACTTAACAATGCAAGAATACCGCATCATTACTTAAAAATGCAAGAATACCGCATAATTACTTAAAAATGTAAGATTATCGCTTTAGTTACAATGCAAAAGTTCTTTTTAGAATAAGAGTACATAACCGATTTGTTATTTAACAGTACTTGAATACTTCTTTATTTGAGCCCAGCAATGTGAAACGGTACCAGTCGGGTTTTGTGAACAATGTAGATCCAGATAAAACTGTGACATCATTTCATTTTCGGAAAGATGGTTATCTGACACAGTAGTAACAGACGATTTATTATTTCCTGACTATCATAAGCCTTTACGGTAAGATGGACTAAACGAAAACCATAGTGGGGTAATAGTTTATGTCAAAGACAATATCAATTTTAATCGTAGACCAGATCTTGAAATTATCAATGTTGAATGCATATGGATAGATCTCAAACTTTGTAACCGGAAATGAGTATTAATTGGAGCTTTTTATCGACCACCCAATGTAATCACCTACGTGTAATAGAATCCGAATAGTATCCGCCTAAGCGTAACCATATCCGAATTATATCCGCCTACGCTTAAACTTACCTTAATTGCATCCGCCTACGTGAGCCGCATCCTTAATGTACCCGCCTATGTGTAAAATTATCCGAATTGTATCCGCATACGTGTAACCTTACCCGAATTGTATCCGCATACGTGTAAACTTACCTTCATTGCATATATCTACGTGTAGCCCTTTTCGAATTAAATCCGCCTACGTGTAACCTCATCATAATTGTATCTGCCTACGTGTAACCTTATCCTAATTGTATCCGCCTACGTGTAGTCTTAGCGTTATTGTATCTGCCTACGTGTAACCTTACCTTAATTGTATCCGCCATCGTGTAACCTTACCTTAATTGTATCCGCCAACGTTTATCCTTATCATAATTGTATCCACCTACGTGTATCCTTATCCTATTTGTATCCGCATACGTGTATCCTTATCCTAATTGTATCCGCAAACGTGTATCCTTATCCTTAATTGAATGTATCATTTATGTATCATTATCAAAATAGTATCCGTCTGAGTGTATCCTTATCCTAATTGTATCCACATATGTTTATCCTTATCCTTAATTGTATTCGTCTACGTGTATCCTTATCCTAATTGTAACCGCATACGTGTATCCTTATCCTTTTTGTATCCACCTACACGTATCCTTATCCTTATTGTATCTAACTACGTGTATCGTTATCCTAAAAGTATCCGCCTGAGTGTATCGTTATCCTAATAGTATCCGTCTGAGTGTATCCTTATCCTTATTGTATCTAACTACGTGTATTGTTATCCTAATAGTATCCGTCTGAGTTTATCCTTATATGTATCCTTATCCTTAATGTATCCGCCTACGTGTATCCTTATCCTAATTGTATCCGCCATCGTGTATACTTATCCTAATTTTATCTAACAACGTATATCGAATTGTATCTATCTACGTGTAACCTTAATTATATCCGCCACAGTATATCCTTATCCTAATTGTATCTGCTTACGTGTATCCTTATTCTTAATTGTATCCGACTACGTGTATCCTTATCCTTTTTGTATCCGTATCCTTATTGTATCTAAGTACGTGTATCATTATCCTAATTGTAACCGCCCTACGTGTATTCTTATCATAATTGTATATAATTACGTGTATCCTTATCCTAATTGTATCCGCATACGTGTAACCTTATCCTAATTGTATCCGTCGTCGTGTATCCTTATCCTAATTGTATCCATCGCCGTGTAACACTATCTTGATTTTACCCGGCTACGTGTAACATTTTTCTAAATGGAATCCTCCTACGCCTGAGTGTATCCATATCCTTATTGTATCGGCTTACGTGTATCCTTATCCTTATTGTATACGCCTACGTGTATCCCTATCTTAAATATATCTAACTACGTTTATCCTTATCCTTAGTGTATCTACCTACGTGTATTCTTATCCGCCTGAGTATATCCTTATCCTAATTGTATCTGCTTACGTGCATCCTTATCCTTAATTGTAGCCGCCTACGTGTATCCTTATCCTAATTATATCCATCTGAGTGTATCCTTATCCTAATTGTATCCATCTGAGTGTATCCTTATCCTAATTGTATCCATCTGAGTGTATCCTTATCCTAATTGTATCCATCGCTGTATAACACTATCTTTATTTTACCCGGCTATGTGTAACGTTTTTCTAAATGGAATCTTCCTAAGTGTATATTCGTGTAAAATAATGATAATTGTATCCGCCTACGTGTAAAATTGTCCTTATTGAATCCACCTACGTCTAATATATGCATACCTATAACAACGTTTTCATATGCATACCTTTAACAACCTTTTCATATGCATACCTATAACAACGTTTTCATATGCATACCTATAACAATGTTTTCATATGCATACCTATAACAATGTTTTCATAATTCGTCTGATGCGTCTATAGTTTGAAAAGGTACGTTTAACGATATTAAAACGGTGACAACACGAACCCCTTTTCGCCTGATGCGGGCTAGTGTGAATGAAGTTATAACGAATCAACCAAGCGTGCAGAAGATAGGATTATCAGAAAATCAATCCCGTACAAACATGTATCACATCCAACACTTTACTTGTGTTTTTGTAACACAAATACATCAAAAATAACTCGAACACAAGTAACGATGAAAAATTAAAATGCATCTCCTGAATGCAGTGTTTGGTCGTTGCGCAAGCTTACCCGGCACAATGTGTAATGCACCTACCAATTGGACAAAGTTATTCCGTGAACATTTAGTTTTAGAAATGAATGTAAAGCATTATATATCAAATTGTGCTTAACAAAACCTATATCAATTTGGTATAACTTATTTGACACATCGTTTAACAGTATTTCGAATGCAGCGTAACAACCAATACAAAACATGTGTAAGATGTAATTGTCAGAAGCACCTTTTTTGATATCTTAAAACATCTATGATATATAAACTTCGCTTAAAACACAGACCCTGCCAGGTTAAATATCCTACATAAAACTTAAATCTTCAAATACCGATATAAGCATTACTAACTAGTACTTTTTTTCCATTTCTACATGTGCAAAGAAATATTGCGGCTTCTTTGATGCTTTGCGTCACACATTCGTCTTGTTTATACTAGTAACATTTTCCCATATAAAGACATAGTCTGACGCATCTGCAACAGACGAAATAATGGAACATTTTGCAAAAGGAAAGTTTCCATTTAATTCAAAACAAAAATAAACCTTTTCGAAAAGGTGGAGACATAACTCATTATATGTATATTTCTTTTTATTGAACTTTGGTCAAATATTTTAAACTTTTGAGATGGTTTATGCATATTATAAAAAGGGTAACCGTGTTATCCCTATAACATACTACATGTCAGTGTTAACATTTCAATATACGTGTTAATGCATATCGTACATAACTTACTCATTTAGTAAACGAATACGATGGCGTTCAACTTTAGTAACAAGAACATTCTGATTACAGGAGCAGGTTTTTTTTGCAGGGGTTTCTGCCTTAGAGACACCACAGGAATACATAGAAAACACGTTTTCTATTAACATCATGGCGGCTGTGAACGTTACCCAGGTGATCGGTCGTAAAATGGTCGAAGCTGGTAAAGGCGGTTCCATCATTAACGTATCCAGTATCTGTGGATTAAACCCTATGAGAGATTGCTTGGCGTACATGTCAATGGCGGCGCTCGACATGATGACGAAACAGTTTGCATTAGAGCTTGGACAGCATAATATACGAGTTAACTCGGTAAACCCGACCGTCGTTCTGACGGATATGACCCGAGAGTTCTGGGGCAAGCCCGCCAATGCCGACATGCTTAAGGAGCATACACCATTAGGGCGGTTCGCTCAGGTCAACGAGGTGGTTGAACCAATGATGTATTTATTGAGCGACTATTCTACCATGGTGACTGGAACGATGAATCCGGTCGAAGGAGGCTTGCTGTCAAATATTCCTGTGTGACAAGTGTGGACGCTATAAGAAATGAGACTCGAAACTGTTTAACGTTCTGTACAGAAAAAGTTTAAATTTATAAACCCTTAACATACTCTTGTTGAAAAAGCTTTCTAATAATTTGGCGACAAAAAGGATGAATATACATTGCTGGAGTTTTTTTTTTAGCAAATTCAGTTACGAATAATGAGATGAACGTTTTCTTTGATGCCTACCGCGCTATCTGACAATGATTTGCTGTTCGCTAGTAATCCGCATGGATCGAGTGGTCAGCGTTGGGAATTTGAAACCGGGCGTCCCGGGTTCGATACCAAGTCGCGGCACGACGGTTTGAAACCGGGCGTCCCGGATTCGATTCCCAGTCGCGGCACGATGGTCATGGTGGAGTGCCCTTGGGTAATGCACATTTCCAAGCCTAGTACTGGTGTCTTCATCCAGGGATTACGAATATGTGAACTGTCGCCGTGATATAACTGAAATCATGTTGTAAACGGTGTAAAACCCAATTAAATAAATAAATAATAAAAAAACCTGTGTTCTCTATTCAACTGTACAGGAACCCTTTCATATATTTGTTTTGATGTATTTTGTAAAATGCAGTCAATATAAAAAAAAAAGAGTAAAGTTTCTGCTGATTGTTCTTTTAACAATCCAATGATGGAAATGATGTGAAAACATATTCATTCCGCCTTACATTTATTCGCTATATAAGATAGCCCTTACGGAAATCATATAAATGCATCGAAGTGGTACCAGTAATCGGGTATTCAAACTTCGTACAGCGGAATTAGTATATATTGCTAGTGTCTATTAACTTTTGCATTTCTTTCAGGTTATTAATAACTTGGGGCATCTTTGAAAAATCACACCAGAGAATGTTAAAATAATCAGAAAACAGACATTGTAAACAAATCTTTGGTTATTTATTTATTAATCCCTTTTAATTTTGTTTGTTATTAATAAGTCAGATAAACTTATATAACATGTCAACGACAATCAAAAGCCACTAATCTAAGCGTATGACCATATTTGTAGCAAATCTACAAATAGCAATGTCATTGAACTAACCTCACATGTTACGTCGTAAAAAACCCACCGTTGAAATACACATGTATGGAACGCCGGCACTGTCTTTAGAAGTGATGAAACTCTGTTATTATGTATGTTTGTAATTACATTATGTACAACGATCTTTACATGTTGTGCAAACATATTTATATCATGTCAGTATATGGTTATGTGTTGTGGTTTTGTACTTATATTCTGACAATTTGTATTATATTATGTAGGTACATCTTTACATTATGTAGATACATCTTTATATTATGTAGGTACATCTTTATATTATGTAGATACATCTTTATATTATGTAGGTACATCTTTATATTATGTAGGTACATCTTTATATTATGTAGGTACAACTTTATATTATGTAGATACATCTTTATATTATGTAGATACATCTTTATATTATGTAGGTACATCTTTATATTATGTAGATACATCTTTATATTATGTAGATACATCTTTATATTATGTAGGTACATCTTTATATTATGTAGATACATCTTTACATTATGTAGGTACATCTTTATATTATGTAGGTACATCTTTATATTATGTAGGTACATCTTTACATTATGTAGATACATCTTTATATTGTGTAGGTACATCTTTATATTATGTAGATACATCTTTATATTATGTAGGTACATCTTTATATTATGTAAATACATCTTTATATTATGTAGATACATCTTTATATTATGTAGGTACATCTTTATATTATGTAGATACATCTTTATATTATGTAGGTACATCTTTACATTAGATACATCTTTATTATATGTAGATACATCTTTATATTATGTAGGTACATCTTTATATTATGTAGATACATCTTTATATTATGTAGATACATCTTTATATTATGTAGGTACATCTTTATATTATGTAGATACATCTTTATATTATGTAGGTACATCTTTACATTAGATGCATCTTTATATTATGTAGATACATCTTTATATTATGTAGGTACATCTTTATATTATGTAGATACATCTTTATATTATGTAGGTACATCTTTATATTATGTAGGTACATCTTTATATTAGATACATCTTTATATTATGTAGGTACATCTTTATATTATGTAGATACATCTTTATATTATGTAGGTACATCTTTATATTATGTAGGTACATCTTTATATTATGTAGATGCATCTTTATATTATGTAGATACATCTTTATATTATGTAGGTACATCTTTATATTATGTAGATACATCTTTATATTATGTAGGTACATCTTTATATTATGTAGATACATCTTTATATTATGTAGGTACATCTTTATATTATGTAGGTACATATTTATATTATGTAGGTACATCTTTATATTATGTAGATACATCTTTATATTATGTAGGTACATCTTTATATTATGTAGATACATCTTTATATTATGTAGGTACATCTTTACATTATGTAGATACATATTTATATTATGTAGGTACATCTTTATATTATGTAAATACATCTTTATATTATGTAGGTACATCTTTATATTATGTAGGTACATCTTTATATTATGTAGGTACATCTTTATATTATGTAGATGCCTTGTCTGCCATTTTCGAAAAGGCGGATCTTAACTTTCATCGAATTATCGTCCTATTTTACTGCGAACACTCTCCGGGCGTTTATTTTCTCCAGTTCTTTTGACTACCATGGAGAAAGTATTTGAAAGAATAATTTAAGCATGATTTTAATTTTCTCGGTGCTGCTAAGCTCTTTACTTGTTGTAAATCTGTTTTCATGTGGGGGTGATACGACAGTAAATCGATTAACTTATCTTAATAACTTCTTTTGTCGCACCCTTGATCGTGGACTCGATATTAGAAAGCCATTTAACAAGGTTTGGCATCGCGGACTACTTCATAAGTTAGATCTTGCCGGAATACGCGCCGATCTTTTTACAATGATTTTAGCAAGTGGTTCAACAGAGCATATTGATAAAGAAGACGAATTCCGAAGACACGCATCGAAGTTTAGACCAGAATCAGTCACTATTGTAAACATCTTATCAAATTATCGGAAATGAACTACTTAAAATATCTCTTCTACAGTAGCTCTCCATTACCGAACACCATTTCGGGTTCAAAGAGATGTCTTGATAGTTGTAGAGTGTAACTAATGTCAGTGAAAGCACATGAATATGTGGAATACTTTTTAAAAATGAATTAACTAATTACAAATTACCCATCCCTACTGTATCATACCGCCACGTTATTCCGTCACTAAATGCAGTAAATTGTTGGGATTTGAAACGGATGGATTTGATATGACATCTGTAGAACTCCAAAGAAATGTGCTGTTGAAATATATGAATTACTGTGTTGAAAATGAAAGATGTAACTCTACGCTGTCAACAAACGAATTCGTGGAAATACATAAACCGACGATGTCAGTGAATATAACTGAATTGGTTAAGCTATGTTAGTGACAAATCATATTCATGTATATGCATCATTTTAATTATATAAACTTCGGGAGAACAGAGTTCGATTTCCGGTCAAGGCAGGCCTATTTCTTTTTTTATACAGACATGAATAATAATCTTTTTTTTTTTTAAATATCTGTGGGGCAAAACCCTATCAACTCCTTCAAAATGTTGAGATTTTAAATTAATTCAACATCAATGTATTTATCTATTCACCTATGCTTTGTGAAACCCTATTATAAATGTATTAGTTCCAATGTTATCAAGTTGTTATATAGTAATTTAAAATCCAAAGGTAAAATTAAATAATAACCTCAGCGAAAGCTTTGAATGCTTAATGGACGCAGTCCAGGGAGACTGTATGTCACCTTTTATCTTCGCAATGTACATCAATGACCTTGAAGAACACTTGATATATACCGGAATGCTTAAACTATTTTTGTCATTATTAGTCGCCGGGCAGAAGCCCGCGACTTCTATTTTTAATAGGTTTTCGGAAATCACATGGGGAGGGGGGATTATTATTAGAAAGAAACACATTTAGATGTCTTGAACATATAACAATTGTGTTTGTTTAAAAACACTAAGTAATGACACATCTAAAATGAAATAAATATTCCGATGTTTTAGGTATTTTCAGTTTCTTTATTTTGACTCGCATTTATGTTTTTTTGTTTTATTTACGAAGACTAAACAGTCCCTATTAGCTAGACTGGTATACTTTATTTTACACTATATACTACATGTAATCAAAAGTCGATAACTACAAACCTTTACGTCGCAGTCTAATTTGTTTACTTACGCGCACCTGTGTGACTCGGAATACCAACTGCGTAGATCAATCTCCTTTGCAGAGAGCCGCTCTTTACACTCACTTACAAATAGTAAATTATAGGTGATTTAAAATGTTTATTTGGTTCGAAACAAATGAAGAAAAGAACAAACCGAGATAAACTGGTTTTAATGGAAAAATGACTTTGAACGAACACTCTCTGCCTATGAAGAGAGTTTCAAGAACGACACCTCTGCGAATAAGAAAGAATCGGGTCTTTCGTACAAAATTATTTCGTCCTTGACAATTTTAAATGTGTCATTTAATTCCCTAAAGGCATATTGCTTCCGATCTGCATATTGTTATGCATCATTGACACAAGGGCGCTCATCATAATATAATTTTAAAACATGAGTAGTTTGTTGTTTTCATTATAAAAAAGGAAGGAAAGAATTAAAATAAATTAACATGTTGTAGGGCTCAGTTTATGTTCAAAATTCAGTTTAAATTATACAACAATTTCAATAAGATTTAACTGTTTAGTTGATATTATATTTCGAAGGTGGTCTAATTTATAAATATTGGACTACATTTCAACATTTGTTAAAGTATGATATACTTAGGATGCTAAGCTAATATCATTTTGAGAAAAAGAGAAAACTCATGTCTTCAGCGATTTAACCCTTATCTCATTGTTTTAAAAGTAGATTGCTGCAAAGGTGTTCACTGTTGACTTTAAAAGAGGAAAGGTTAAATGACGTGCTATTGCATGCAAATCCTAAATTGTCTGTTTTGTGGTTTTATTGAAAAATAATAAAATTCAAATATTCTGACAAACATCTTGAAAAGTGTATGTGGAATTCACAAATCTTATAATTATTCCTTAATGAAAGCACTGTATACATACTAAGACTAATGCTTATCAAGATTACTCATTTCCATTACTGTTTATGATCAATAATAAGTTGGTTGTGTGTATGGTCAACCTACTTTGGAGTGGAGATTGATCATACATAAACAATGAAAGGCTTCAATTATCATCCACTTCGTTGACAAAACAATGCAAGTTATGATACATTTTCACTTGACCCCACCCCTGATGTTCCAATATGCCCCTCAGTTGATAACTGTTTATTCAACTACTATAATATGCATAACTGCACTATGGATATCCGGCGACATTGATGCGTTGCATCAAGTTTCTCTTGTATGCTGATGATATTGTCTTATGTTTGGATAATGGGGAAGGGCTACAAAACGGACTAAACCTTGTGTACGATTATTGTCAAAAATGGAAAATGGTTGTAAATGTAAATAAAACTAAAATTATGATTTTTAGACAGGGAGGAAATTTAAGTAGAAATGTATCATTATTATACAATGAAAATGAAATTGTCACCAACTTTACGTATCTAGGAATAGTTTCTCTACAGGCGGATAATTTATTGGCACATTTAATGCATTAAGTGGACAAGCATTAAAGGGTATTTTTCAGCTGAGATCATATATATCTAAGTTTATATTTTTATCTATAAAACATAAGTTATACATATTTGATAAATTAATATTACCTATACTGATAAATTAATATTACCTATACTTAATTACGGGGCAGAAATATTTGATGCATTAAGTGGACAAGCGTTAAAGGGTATTTTTCAGCTGAGATCATATATATCCAAGTTTACATTTTTATCTATAAAACATAAGTTAGACTTATTTGATAAACTAATATTACCTATACTTAATATCGGGGAAGAAATATGGGGCTATTTAAATGCAAATAAGCTAGAATCTGTTCACTTACGATTTCTGAAACAACTACTAGGGGTAAGAAACCAAACACAAAATGATTTTATCTATTGTGAATCTGGAAGGTGTCCTTTAAGAGTTGAAAGGTTAATACAAATGCTGAAATAAAGTTATACAGTCAAGTGAAAGAACATATATTAAACAAACTTATAACATGATGTTAAATGATTTAATAGAATGCCCAAATAAACAAAACTGGGCATCTCAAATCAAATATATCTTAGAATCACACTGTTTTAATGATGTATGGCTCTTTCAAGGAGTGGGAAATATAAAACAATTTATTCATATATTTACACAAAGAGTAAAAGATAATTATATTCAATCTTGGAACAACCAATTACAAAACTCACCTAGAGCGATAACATATAGATCATTAGCTAGCTTCAACTTCAAGTAATATCTAAACACAGTGGTAAATACCAAATACGGAATTTCGCTTACAAGATTAAGAGTATCTAGTCACAGACTTGAAATAGAAATGGGTAGATGGCACAAACCTAACAAAATAATTAGATCTGAGAGGAAAAGTCAGCATTGCAATGTCTTTGAAGATGAGTTTTATTGTTTACCATGTAATAGGATCCCAACTCTTAAGTAAGTATTACTGGAAAAGACCAAATATGCATAAATTTATAGAACTATTCATGTCAGAAAACAAAAACAAAAATCGTCAATAATCTTGCAAAATTCATATACCACAGCTTCATTAAAAGAGAAAATATCTATTACGATAGGTAATATAAGTAATAATAATAATCTATACTTTCATCTCTGTTTGGAATTTTTAGATCTCGTTCGTTAACTAGTACGCTTATAACAAGAGAATGAATAGAACTAGAATTGTAATCGGGGATGATATAGATCGTTGGAAAAGTTTTTTTGATGACATATTCTTAGTTGATTGTTGATATTTTTTATAAATCGCCGGGTAGAAGCCCGCGACTTATATTTTAAATAGCTTTTCGGAAATTACATTGGAGGAGAAGTTATTACTAGAAAAAAAAACAAATTTAAATGTCTTGAACATATTTCAATTGCGTTTGTTTAAAAACACTAAGTTATGACACATCTAAAATGAAATAAATATTCCGATGTTTTAAGTATTTGCGGTTTCTTTATTTTTACTCGCATTTATGTTTATTTTTTATTTATTTACGAAGACATTTCAGTTCCTATTATATTTGCAGCAGACTGTTATGTGTCAATATGGTTCACCGTCAATATCGAGATAAAAATCACGTCGAATTCTCCTTTTAATAGCAATTTTAACTTACTGAATGTTATTTTCTTGTTCAAAAAGATGTCTTGATTTGTGAAGAATGGATTTAATAATGTTTATCCATGTATATCTAAAATACAGTCTCCCACATTATGCCTGAATCTCCAAAAATCCCCAAGAAAATGTAACGGTAAACAATTCTCACACCTCTGCAGGAGTCATTTACTGCCCAGCATCTGACCCCTATTTCAGTGAAAGCCCCGTTGAAATGTTATCACATGACCAGAGAAACCACATCTGTGTCGAGTTTGTTGTTAAACCAGCTATTTCACTTTTGAAACTTTTACAGAACCAAGTTGAAGTGAAGGTAGAATATGACATGTGTCCCAATGCAAGCTTGTGAACCAGAGGAAAACAATGTGGAAAGGAAAAGTTACTTACCTATTTCATGATACAGAAAGCTGTTCATGACTGAATTAGCTGCAAATGTATAGTGAAACAATCGCAGGAAAAGTAGCCATGTAATCCCCGTTTCCAACAATAAAATGAATATGCAGGAGACAATATTGAACATATCTTTAACCCTTTCCCACATACAGCAAATCTGCAGGAGACTACTTTGAAAACCAAGCTTAATTGTTAAATAAAGTTGAAAACATTGTGGCCATCATAAGCAACTCACCTTTCGCCACAATGTTTTCACAAGTAGTCTGCTGCTAGTGCGTCAAAATGCTTCTGCAGGTGGGAAAGGGTTATAACATGGGGAGCCTCTATGAATGAAAGTTAGATAATAGAAAAGAGAAGAAAACATTTTTGGAAAACAGAAAATTACTCCATTGAGCAATTTCTCTTTTTCTCACAATGTTTGACACACTGCAACTGCTGGAAACGTGTTAAAATGTATCTGCATTTGGGGAAAGGGGGTTAAGCAATTATTTTCATATTTTCCAAATCAATATGTGTATTTATATACATGTATGTACTGTAGATTGTTTAACCTTAAGAATGACAACATCCAACATTAAAACTAATAAGCATATAATAAGAAATACTACCCCTCCCCCTCCCCCTGTCTCTCTCTCTCCTCTCTCTCTCTCTCTCTCTCTCTCTCTCTCTCTCTCTCTCTCTCTCTCTCCCTCTCTCTCTCTCTCTCTCTCTCTCTCTCTCTCTCACTCTCTCTCTCTCTCTCTCTCTCTCTCTCTCTCTCTCTCTCTCTCCTCTCTCTCTCTCTCTCTCTCTCTCTCTCTCTCTCTCTGAAGACAGTTTCCCCATTTGGCAAGACATACAACAATGCAATACATTACAAATTACTTTGCTTTCATTTTAGCATTTTCAAAATAATTGTGTTCGTTTGTAACCCTGGACCAAAATTGCTTATGTAGTTATGCCCACTGTACACATATCTAATTATAGAAATGTTCTCATATGTTAAATTTGCCCTTAACGATTGAGTCAATTTCACCAGGCGGCTATCATTATAACCAGTCAAAGAAATAAGGTAAGCGATACAGGTCCTACATGGGCTTCCTGTTTGAATTCAGTCAAGTAACTTCTTTCCCTGTGGAGTGGAGTTCTTTTTCTACGAGCACCATATTGAGGAGTGTCGTCAATGCAACGTTTTTGTTTCTTAACCGTTACAAAGGGAAGGTCTGCAAGGCGTGAAAAATGTGCATCGGTCCCCAAATAATATTCAATTTCCCCACTTGCATTTTTCGAAGAATATGAGAGCTATACTACTCGCCCTGGCGTCGGCGTCTACGTCACACCTTGGTTAAGGTTTTACATGCAAGTACCTAAATACTACATGTATTGCATTGAAGCTTTCTACACGCCTACCCAACGATCACACCTATGTAGATTATCAAGTCAGATAACTCGATCCTGCAATTTATGCAAGTTATGGCCCTTTTTTTACTAAGAAATTCTGGTTAAAGTTTTGCGTGCAACTACATTAAGAGTCCATATCTCAGTATTTACTTGATGCGTTGCATTGACACTTTCTACAACACTACCCAACTATCACACCTATGTATGTTATTATGTTGCATTGACACTTTCTACAACCCTACCCAACTATCACACCTATGTATATTATTATGTTAAATAACTCTATAATGCAAATTATCACCCTTTAAGAAATTGTGGTTAATGTTTTGCATGCAACTACGTTAGAGTCCATTATCTCAGTAACTTAAATAAGCGGAGAAATAGTCGAGCGCGCTGTCCTCCGACAGCTCTTGTTAGATCGATTCTTGCTATTCTGATAAATTGTTGTCCATCGTTAACTTTTAGCTTTAAACATCAGCTCCGGCTTAACCACAGGACCAATTTCAATCAAACTTCACAGGAATGTTCCTTTGGTGGCCCTCTTTCAAAAGTGTTCAAAGACTTAAGTTCCATTGAGAACTTTGGTTGCCACGGCAACTAAAGAAGGATAAATTAACCAAAACTTAAAAAATCTTCTTGTCTGAAAGTAGTCTCAAGGCCCATGCCTTTTTATATTTGGTATGTAGCATTATTTAGTGGACCTCTACCAAGATTGTTAAAATTATAGCCCTGGGGGTAAAAAATGACCCCTCCCCGGGGATCACTTGTTTTACATAAGACTCGTATAGGGAAAAAACTTTAAAAATCTTCTTGTCCAAAAGTAGAAGGCCAAGGCCTTTGATATTTGGTATGAGCTTCATCTAGTGGACCTCTACCAAGATTGTTCAAATTATAGCCCTGGGGTCAAAATTGACCCCTCCCTTGGTGTCTTCATCTAGTGGACCTTTACCAAGATTGTTTAAATTATAGCCCTGGGGTCAAAAATGGCCCCTCCCTTAAGGTCACTGGTTTAAAATATGTAGCTTCATCTAGTGGACCTTTACCAAGATTGTTTAAATTATAGCCCTGGGGTCAAAAATGGCCCCTCCCTTAGGGTCACTGGTTTAAAATAGACTTGTATAGGGAAAAAGCTTTAAAAATCTTTTTGTCTGAAAGTAGAAGGCCCATGCCTTTGATATTTGATATTAGCTTCGTCTAGTCGACCTCTACCAAGATTGTTCAAATTATAGCCCTGGGCTCCCCAGTTATCACAAATGGATTTTAAAAGATCATATAAAATGTGTACATATTAGCTGATCAACTGTTAAGATGGATTGTAACTGCACTATGTGCTTCAGAAAGATAATGTATGAGGTACAGTCCTTATTGTTATTAGTCGCCGGGCAGAAGCCCGCGACTTCTATTTTTAATAGCTTTTTGGAAATGACATGGGGGAGAGTTATTATTAGAAAAAAACGAATTTAAATGTCTTGAACATATTACAATTGTGATTATGACACATCTAAAATGAAATAAATAATCCGATGTTTTAAGTATTTGCAGTTACCTTATTTTGACTCGCAATTGTGTTTTTTTTTGTCTTATTTACGAAGACAAAAGAGTCCCTGCTAGACTTGCTGCAGACTGTTATGTGTCAATATCGAGATAAAAATCACGTTCTCCTTTTAGTAGCAATATTAACTTACTGAATGTTATTTTCATGTTCAAAGAGATGTCTTGATTTATGTAGAATTCATTTAATAATGTTAATCCATGAATATCTAAAATAGGAACTGTTTCGAAGCTAAATATGTTGATCAAGTGACTACCGAATACGGACTGTGTAGATAAATCTCCTTTGCAGAGAGCCGTTCTTTACACTCACTTACAAATAGTTAATTATAGGTGATTTAAAATATTTATTTGGTTCGAAACAAATGACGAAAAGAACAAACTGAGATTAGACTGGTTTAAATATAAAAATGACTTTGAATGAACACTCTCTGCCTATAAAGAGAGTGTAAAAAACGACAATTATGCAAAGATTACCAAGAAACAAATCGGGTCTTTCGTACAAAATTATTTCGTCCTTGACAAATTTAAATGTGTTATTAAATTCCCTACACGCATTTTGCTTGCGATATGCATATTGTTATGCTTCAATGACACATTTAGGGCGCTCATCATTACATAATTTTAAAACATGAGTAGACTAATGATTGGGAAGATTACTCATTTCCTGTTTATGATCAATAATTAGTTGGCTGTGTATATGGTCAACCAGAGACATATAAACATGTATATATATGTTTATATGTCAATGGGCCAACCTACCTTAGAATGGAGATTGATCATAAACAATGAAATTATGTGAAGGACATTCACTTCGTTGACAAAAAAAATGCAAGTTATGATACATTTTCACTTGACCCCACCCCTGATGTTCCAATATGCCCTTTAGTTGATAACTGTTTTTTTCATCTACTATAATGTAAGTGTTATGCATAACTGCAGTATGGATTTCCGGCGACATTGATGTGTTACATCTACTTTATCTTGTCTTCTTTCTTTAATGCAATGCGCATGTCCTGAGAACACAGCCCACAGTCATATACCGGTCAGACAAACATCTTGGCAATTTAATCACCTTATCAAGAAAATTAATAGTCTAATGACCCATGGGTAATTGATGCTGGCATTTAATAGCCTAAAAGCTAACTGTTTATCGTTTGCAGATTTGAGAAAAATTTCACCCATAATGTGGGACACTGAATATGAACTGTTTCTAAGCTAAAACTGTTGATCACGTGTCACGAGTTTAAGCTCGCATACTCGCGAATTGCGAGTGCAAATTTCAAATTGCGAGGTGAGATTTCAGGCACCAGCATATTTTTGCGTGCGAATAATATGCATTTCTAATCGTCGATCTTTTACAGGGCTATTTCTTCGACAAACCGCGGTAATTGCAGTAAATTCGAGATTTACCGAGTGGCTGGGAGTATACTTTCTGTTTTGCAATATTAGCGGAAGTTTAGAAGCAAAACATGTCTCGTGCGCATGCCTATTCAACGAACCCAATATTGATGACGTTTACCGCATACATTTGGGCTTTCGGAAGTCTAAAATTATTTTTAATTTACATATCGCAAATACGATTAGCTTGAATAGTCACGTGTATATTTGGGATTTCCCCAAGTTGTATTCACTACGGAGATAGAAGAAATGGATGTGTTTGCATTTAAAGCACACCCTCTACATGATAAAAAGGGCTGTGACCTATCCAAAAAAGTCATTTCTGTGTTTATATGTCTACACATGAGACCGCAAAAAACATTGATACCATAGAACTTTTCAAATTGAAGAGCATATGCAAAATATGTCAGTCACTGAAACAGGGCAGTGTACGATTTATATGTCCACATTTATATTAGTTTTCAAAACATCCGATCCTAGCAGGAAAATAATTTAAAATGATTCCAAACAGGAATCGATAATAATACTCTAGATTCCTGTTTCCAATTAAAAAACAATAGCTGATCAGTTTTCATGAATCACTTTTCTTCATTTGGTTTTACTCAAGGCTCTCAGTGTACAGTGCTGGATTTTTTTTCATATTTAATTTTTGAACATTATCTTAAATCTCATTTATCGATGCAATCTTCATCAGAACACCATGATCTTGTATTATTTGGGATTGGTTCTGTGTATCTTTTAGCTAATGCATTATGTGAGAGAGCTTTTTCCACAAATGAACAGAATAAAATCTGACTGGAGGTGCTCGGTGCTGAAATACTTGATATTTTGATGAGATTAAAGTTGCGGATGTTGCCCTGATTCATGACCCAAAACCTGCTGTGACAAGATGGTAGTGTCTGGACTAAGACAGAAAAGACCCCATACTCTGCCATATGGAGCCATAAAATGAGACACAGTTTCTAGACTGCTGTATATCTGGCACAGTCTCAGTAGCTTCTTTTCGCAGCATAATTATATTTCAATGAAGAACTTTCACTTCGTTGACAAAAAATATGCAAGTTATGATACATTTTCACTTGACCCCTGATGTTCCAATATGCCCCTCAGTTGTTTTTTCAACTACTATAATGTCAGTGTTATGCATCACTGCAGTATGGATTTCCGGCATCAACTTTCTCTTGTATGTGAATGTAATAACCTTACATATTGTAACTGTATTGTATATACACGCTTACACATGCTGTATATTATATATCGAAGGGAGAGGCTGATCAGGTAATAACCTTTACACTGCCGAGCCTTAAAAATAGACCCTCATGCTATTCATGTTGGGATATTCCAAGTACAGTTTCCATGTACACTAGTGGGGTGTTAGGCGATGCAAGCTCAGATAAGACAGCTCGTCACGAGCGGTCCCATCTAAATTAATACTGCTTTCAAAACCCTCCTTTTTCAGCAGGCAGCAGTGTGAGGGTCTCTCTGGTTTATTTTTTTATTCGGCCGGAAATTGTTAAATTGTCAAATGCATTCATAAATGTATGCTGATGGATTGTACATCAGGATTGTATTTCTTATTTGATATAATAATTTCAATAAAATGTTTAGACCTTCATGTGATTTTGATATAACATGTATACATGTATGTGTAAATTGCCTAACAAATAACGGCTAAAATCAATTGTAAACCAGGAGTGGTGCTAAACAGGAACCCCCCCCCCCCCCCCCCCCCCACACACACACACACATGAAAATGTGTGTGACTCACAATGGACTATTGCAGTGTCACACCAACCTGAACGGATTCGTAGGTTTATGTAGTTCTACACGTGTTCTACACTTTCTTTACAATGGTTCTACACTGGTTCTACACTGGTTCTACACTGGTTCTACACTGGTTCTACACTTGTTCTACACTTATTTTACAATGGTTCTACACTGGTTCTACACTGGTTCTACACTTTTTTTACAATGGGTCTACACTGGTTCTACACAGGTTCTACACTGGTTCTACACTTGTTCTACACTTGTTCTACACTTGTTCTGCACTGGTTCTACACTTGCTCTACACTGGTTCTACACTAAATGTCTTAGTAATGTAACCAGAAAATCTGCTCATAAAAAGGAAAGGGACACAAGCGCTTCTGAACTATGATGTCTATACATCGAGAGTTATCCGTTGGAAATCACGACATCTGTAATAACCGTCCATATAACGACACGTGTGTCCCATGCGCCTGCTAAAATAGTGAAACATATTGAACTTTCATTTCTTTTTTTGAAAAAATCAGATGACTATTATGCCGTTGTGCAACAGATGTTATACATCCCCTACCGGGTTACCATTCAACCAACCTCATTTAAATCAGACCAAAAGACTTCGTTGTATGTATATTTAATCTGATTACCCCGCAAGATTGTCTTGAATTGTCCTAATACACATAACTATTCATGAGAACATGCTCAGGTATAATGTACAATGTTATTTTACGATACAAAAAACGCAGGTGCTATATAATTGGAGCACTCGACACTCACCGCTTATCTATATCTGATTCTCGTTGAACATATGGATGGATATATGACGACTATAAGAGGCTAATCTCTGTCTGGCTTTGATTGGTCGTGCTGCAACCAATCAAATTTAACGTTATAGAAAACGGTTGGCAGGAGCGCTTTAAATGGAGATATGCTAGCGGTATTGAAAGTCTCGTCTGATTTCTCGGAAAATCCCAAGGACAGAATTCTGCCCGTTTTGATTCCCTATACATATGAGACAGCGTTTTATCAGGGGAGGTAACCAATCAATATCGGTTTTTAATATGGGTCATCTAACATGTTTTATACTGAAATATTTGATAAACTACAATTGATTGGCTGACACAAAGGTCAATCTGAGATAACCTGTACGGGGCAGTGATCAGATCTATAAACGAGCGAGCCCATTTTAGATCTGGATGAAATGAGATTCCCATTGTCTATTTTGTATAGAACATTTCATAATGCGATACTTTATCATAAATATGTTCAAGAAACTAAGTGTGTACACAGAGGCCACAGAGGGCGGAAGTGGTTAAGCTGCTATCAACAGCTTAGGTCCTATCGTGGCAGGATAAGACAGGAAAAATGATATTGACCTAACACCATACATTTACAATGAGATGATAAAAGTATTTAGGTATGCAACCAATACCTCCCTACCTACTGTAGCACAAGAGTTGAATTGCCTCAACTCTTTCAGAACAATTTAGCCGGCACATACGGTTTAAGCAAGGGCAAAACTGTGGCTGCCATTCTTATTGAGTGGCCACAAGCTACAGCGGCCGTCACAGAGACCATTTGAATTGGTACAATTTGGCATTACTGAACAGTGTATGTTCGACTCACCATGCCCATATGCTCCGTCTTATCAGAATCTACACATGTTGTAAGATTAGGTAACAATAATAATAGACTATGTGGATACACAGGCTGATCTGGATATATACACTGTTTTCAAAATGGGCTTGCCCAAGCTTAGTCTGAGTCAATCTGACTCCTTGGAAGTAGGTTACATGTCAAAGCCAAAAGTAAAATAAAAGGACTTTGACCAAGAACCGTCAAAAGATCATCTATAGTGTATCATAATCTATAACTTGTTGAGCCTTAGTTATTTAGAGTCAACATAATGTCCTTATTTCTGTCGTAATATTCCCTGGAAATAGACTCACCGTCTACAGGTCATATACTCTATACAGCACTCTGGGACCGCCTTGATGTTGTAGTGGTAGAGCGCCCGTATCGGATTCGGGAGGTCGAGGGGTCGATCACCGGCCGGGTCATATCCAAAACTTAAAACAATGGTCGTCATGACTTTCCTTCCTTGGCGCTCTGGAATGTGGAGTAAGCAATAAAACTGACTCGACTGTTTCAGACTTAATGGGCCAATAGTACCTGTGATTTTCCAGAGAACGTTATATAACTAAAAACAATGCTTAAAGCGGTGTAAGACACCATACGAACACACATACAAACAAGCAAATAATGGTTATTGATCTACGAGTTTGAACGGAGAAAGAGCACCTGTATAAGTCTGAGATCTTCTTGAACCAAGGATGATTTGTAATGTTAGTGAACGAGTTTGGCAACGGTAGTCCGTTACCTTTACGTAAAGTATTATTAACCTTTATAACTATCGACTCCATAGCTAAGTTCGAGAAGCAAGCACACTTTTGTATTTTCTTACTAGAAAGTTAATAACTTAAATTGTCTTTTATCAAGTTGATAACCGCAGTCGTACACCATGCTTGAAAACTATAAAAGTTTAATCTGCACAGAATTTGTGCTCAATTATATGATTGGTAAGAAGCAAATTCGTTCTCCAATTGGACCAATCAGAAGCCTCATTTGGAGCATGGAGTTCATTTATGATCACTGAGAACGTTTTATAGTTTCGGACCATGGCTTTCAGTTTCTGAAAGGGTTAAGCCTTCTCCTGATTTAGCCAACTTATGATATTTCTAAAGCAGACGACTTTTGAAAACTATATAGGAACAGACAGAAATGCCAAAGAGTGCCACTTGCTCATCTCTTACAGTATATTCAATTCTTAAAAAGTATAATGATTTTTATTACAATCAGTTCGTTTCTTTAGTTTGAATTCAAGTAATTCCATTTTTTACACAGTATTTCACCACGTTATTTTCTGAAAACATTATCAACACTGTCTGTATGCTGATCCGGACAGTAATTCTATCGCCGCGATCATAAACACCACTTTATTTATGGTAGAATTGCGTTAGCAAGGCTACCATAGTTTCAGATGAAGTTTAACAGTCACGTGATGTAAATGACTGAAAACACCAAATTCAGTACGCCAAACAAATAGTGCAAAAAAGTCTTGAAAGATGGATGAAAACATAAGCATTAATCAAATAAGTAAAAAGAAATTATCCTATCCCACTTATTCTAGCTAACCAAATAAAATTGCAAGTCTCTAAATGTGTAAATATCATAGTTAAGTATAATAACGGATAAGGATATCACTGCGTTTCCCCCTCTCATTTACTTAAGTTTGTACACACTGCTCAACAAACTAGAACTATCACTGAAGATGATAAATACCCCCAAAACAGCACCTTGACTCAAAATATGGCTTCCGACCGACCAACAAAAGGGTCATAACTCTGTAAAATAACATGCAATTGTAAGACCTTTAGGGTATGTACATCTCCTCTTGGTATAGAAGCTTCATGTAAAATTTAATTAAATTCCACCCATTGGGTTGTAAGAAATAGGCTGGACAAAATATGGCTTCGGACAAAATATGACCAATAACTTAATAAGTAAAAGGGCCATAACTCTGTAAAATAACATGCAATTGTAAGACCTTTAATGTATGCACATCTCCTCTTGGTATAGAAGCTTCATGTAACATTTTATTGAATTCCACCCAGTGGTTTATAAGAAATAGGCCGGACTAAATATGGCTTCCGACCGACAGACCGACCGACCGACAGACAGACAGCCCGACACAGTGACTCCTATATAACCCCCCCCCCCCCCCCCCCCCCAAAAAAAACACCTTAGTTTTTTGGGGGTATAATAAACCTTTGTAAATTGTAAACCTTTGTTCCCTCTATTAACAGAAATAGTTGAGTAACATGATATATCTTCTGACAAAGTAGAATTGTTTTTGATATTTGAAAACATTGTGGCCAAAGGACACAATAAAGAGCAATATCTCATTGTGGCACAATATTTTCTATGCTATTCTGAAATATTCAGAAAAATAAAAATCACATATCAACCCTTACCCTTAAGAAGACCCTGTGTTACTTTTGAAAATATTTTGGCAAAAGAAGAAATTTGTTCAAAGATATAAAAAAAAATTAAAACTACATTTGTTGCTGCGGTAGCAGGAAGGGTGTAAACTGTCTAAACGGTAAATTTCTCCTCTGAATCCGATTGTCAGATTCCAAGATAATTTAATACGTATGTTCCTTGGGTGACCCTCTACAAGATTTGCTTAAGCTGTTTTGATTGGTTAAAAAAGCATGGCAGACAGACGGCATCAGAACAGGGACAAATTACAAAACTTAATAATTACATTTCTATTCAAGTTATTGTCTAATTTCAGGATACATTTGTAAGTTAGCGGAAATCTCTACATAATTTGTTTGAGCCAAATAAAATAGTTTGAAAAGATAGCTGCCATGCTGCACCAGAAAAGAGTTCATATAAATCATAACACATGTCCTTTATTGAAAAGTTTCCTTTACAGTGTCCTCTCCTAGCAGTTTCCTTCACGCTCTTGATTTACTTTTCTCCTATATTAGAAGTTACACATAATGCTACTTAAATATCACCCAGGTGATCGATTCAGGCACACGCTTGCCCTTTGTTTTGGAGATGCAAAACTATTTTGTTCATTATAATATTGCTTTTGGCTGAGTTTCA
>JASEVX010000001.1:132265876-132338376 GCA_031761405.1 Serripes groenlandicus | reverse complement strand
GCCGCAACTCTTGAACAGAAGAATTTCCGGCAACTCCGGCTTTTCTGGTCAGCATTAACACATTCAGTGCCAAATTTCTCAAACTAGACTCTCCCGTGTTCAAAATCGGACGACTTCATTTCTCATGTCACAAGCGTTATGGAATATTTTGACAACTAAAAGACAAACAATGCTGATTTCTGGTGAGACCGTTCATAACGAGCTGACTCACCTGAACCTGTATTGTTTGCCACAACCTCAATATTGCCATCGGCGCTGAAAGAGTCAAAATGTTACGTAACCTACTACAAATTGTTGTATGACTCATTATACATATTTTCCACTCAGGAGGTTATCAATATTTCGGAATAAATTTCAATTAAATTTTGCCAATTTAAGTTAATTACCGAACACCTAAAATCTCAAAATGAATGAAAATTTATTTTTTTAGCAAAGTCTCATAATGTCTTCTTATGAACATTTAATGTTAGGCCACCTTATAAGTATTGCACTGACAGCTATATTGCCATCATATACGGGCAGGCTTGTATTTGGGAGAATAAGAGAGCAAACATTTTGAAGGATATCCTGGCTGACACCTAAAATAAATGGTTGAAAGAGTGTGTGTGTGTGTGTATGTATGTAGAAAGTGAATTTGTGGAGTTGTGTAAATACGTAATAGTGATAATAAAATACAGAGATTATACAATTGGATTGAAATATTAATCACCAGCAACTGTGTGTTTTAAGGCGGGAACACACGTTATTATAATAGTACTTATTTCCATTTTCATATCAATATTACCGATGATGCCTTGATGTGTCAAGTGTGAACAATTGTAATCCTTTCCTCGATATGCTAATTTCATCTGGTATACAATATAGAAAGAAAAAGTCAACTGCTACATAATTCAATAAGTAATGGGAGTATATTATTTATTTGACACCCACGGGAGAAAAGGACGTGATTACTCAGGACCGCCCCCACGAGGTTAACTTAATAGCAGACTTGAATGTTGATTATTACAATATGTAAGCATAATCAGATACATATGAGTGAAAGAAAAACGAAAAACAATATTAACAATCTTTAAGAAAATAAAAAAATATTAAGCATTAATTATATAAATTGCAAAAATCTTCTTTTAATGTGGTGTTCAATTGTAGACTATAAGAATATCCAAAGTCAGAACAAACTCTATATTTGCGCCCAGATGTCACGGAACCACATGTTCTAGTAAAACCATCGAAATACGCCATTAAAATACGTTATTTTGGTCTTTCAATATATTATTCCGTCCAATTGCTATATGTTAAGAGCTTTCTGCTGTGTTTTTTTTTCTCATTGTGGTTTGACGCCGTTTTGACACCCACGGGAGAAAAGGACGTGATTACTCAGGACCGCCCCCACGAGGTTAACTTAATAGCAGACTTGAATGTTGATTATTACAATATGTAAGCATAATCAGATACATATGAGTGAAAGAAAAACGAAAAACAATATTAACAATCTTTAAGAAAATAAAAAAATATTAAGCATTAATTATATAAATTGCAAAAATCTTCTTTTAATGTGGTGTTCAATTGTAGACTATAAGAATATCCAAAGTCAGAACAAACTCTATATTTGCGCCCAGATGTCACGGAACCACATGTTCTAGTAAAACCATCGAAATACGCCATTAAAATACGTTATTTTGGTCTTTCAATATATTATTCCGTCCAATTGCTATATGTTAAGAGCTTTCTGCTGTGGTTTTTTTTCTCATTGTGGTTTGACGCCGTTTTCAACAGGTTCCCCCCCCCCCCCCCCCCCCCCCCCCCCCCCCCCCCCCCCCCCATTTATGGATTTATACCTGATTCCCCGACAATAACGTCTAAGGAAAATGTATTTTTCTTTAAAAAAATTATTTGATACTTTCAGAAACCCAGAAACATATAGGGTAAAGCAGAGACTGCCCATTTTGACAAATCTCTCCTTATCTCATAAATGAAACGTATGCTGTTTGGTTGACATTATTTGATACGTTTTTTTTTCGGGGTATAATAAATTTAATATACATGTACCACATACACTTGATCACCTCGGTTTAAATCGTAAAAACATAGAAGTCCCCTGGATTAATCTATGTCGGAAGATTTTGTTATTGGGTTATTATGTATCGTTTTCAACGGTATAACAGTGATACCACAATGATAATTAATAATGATCGCTGGGTGTATACCAGCTACTAGACTTGGTCGTGTGTTTTGCCCAATGACATCTAACCATGACCGCCACGAGCGGGGATCGAACTAGGGAAGTCCGGTCCCAGATCCCCCACATTGATTACTGGGCTATGGTGGGTTCCAATGAAGTCGCCGACTGTGGTTCAGAGATATCGCCCACTGGTACTTTAAAGGACACGGTTTCTTTTTCTATTATTAACCTTATGTTCTTGTTTCCGTAAACAGTCCAATCGGGTTCGGTGTGTTATTATTCACATATGTGAAATGGCCTTTTCAATGTCACATGCTCTTGGTTATTTTGAATCAGCCTTTAGTCAAACGGAGCGGCTTAAGTAATATCCGAGCGGGGCCGACTGTGTATGTTCGTGAACGACGTCCAATAATACACGTAATGCCAGTGATTTGGACATAATAATTGATTGTGTTGCTAGGTAACACAACATTAAGTATCAGAGGCTGTAAATTGAAATGTTGCATTGATATTGAGAACGTGTGTGTAGCGCTACACTAATCCAATAGTGTTTTGTGGTAATATTCATTGTGATGTGTCTGCTTAAGACCGCTCGTTGTGATCATATTAACACTACAGCAGCATGAGCGGATTTGTGCTACTTTGAATGATTGATTTTTCTATGTTATTATTGATAAGAATACTGTATATGCTAAGCAAACTTTAGGAAATACATTGTCAGTTTTGCTGATCTGTTTTTTATTTGACTGCATACTACACATTTGCAGCAGGCGACTTTAATCCTTTCCCTCATAAGACAATTCTGCAGCAGACGACTTTGAACATATTTTGTAACAAAATAGAAAATCTCCATAATTGAATGGATAATCTATGACAAAAAGTGGAAAACATTGTGGCAAAAGGAGAAATTGCACGTTTTGTGAAATTTCTTCTTTTGTCACTATGTTTTCAAAAAGCCGTCTGTAGAAAATCTCTATAATTGAATGGATAACCTATGACTAAAAGTGGAAAACATTGTGGCTGAAGAAGAAATTGCACGTTTTGTGCAATTTCTTCTTTTGTCACTATGTTTTTCAAATAGCCGTCTGCTGGAGAGGCGTCAGAAAGCGTCTGTATGAGGGAAAGGGTTAAAAGCGTAGAGGTAATAAATGGGAAACATTTATAAACTAAAAGCATAGTTATTGAATAGAACTGAAAACATTGTGGAACGAGTAGAAATTGTTCACTTTTATCAATTACTCCAGCTGCTACAATGTTTTCAAAAGTCGTCAGCTGCAAATGTGTCTGTGTGTCAGAAAGGGTTAACCCTTTCCCACATACAACAAATCTGCAGCAGACGACTTTGAAAATCTCTGGGCAAATATATGGAAAACCTCTAAAAGTGATAATGGATTTACTGAAAAGAGTTGAAAATACTGTGGCAAAAGTAGAAATTGCTTGTTTTCAGCATTTTTGTTCTTTTGTCGCAATGTTTTCACAAGTCGTCTGCGGCAGAGGCGTCTGAAAGCGTCTGTATTCGGGAAAGGGTTAAGCTGGTGTGTTAACATGAAGTCAGACTGGAGGAATACATTATTTCCTGTCGGATACCAACCTTTGTACAAAGATATATATTACTGTGGCTTAAAGATAACTTTCCCAAGTAGTTGATTTGTTTTATGAAAATGCACGTGCTTTGCTATACATGGTTATAATATAATCGCACTGGACGAATGCAAGTGTCGATCTGCGTCATTATAATAATAATTCGAATAAGTCGAAAGCTTTCCATAAATTTAAATATATTCGAGTTATCGTCAATTGAGCCGTTCCACGAGAACATCAACATGGTGGACTCTACGTAACATATCGATCCAGATCAGCCTGTGAAGACCGCGCAGGATAATCCGGGCCGACACATCCCGTCTCAGAGGTATAGAGGTAAAGAGTAATGTTTCCTGAAACAGAAAATCCACAGGAGACGAAAAGTGTCTGTCCGGGTTTCCCTGCGCGGCATGCTCAGGCTGATCCGGGTCGATACTTCACGCAGAGTCCACAATATTGGTTTTCTCGTGGAACGGCTCATTTATATATTTTCAATTTCGTTATTTATTTGTACATAAAAACAAATAATCATGAAAAGAAGAGCATTGATGAAATCATACCATAAGAGCAGTTCTAATTGCTCATATGATAAATCAGAACTGCTGTTTCGATATTTTTAAAATACAGATCTTTTCGAGGAATGTTTTCGAGTTAACCGATATATTCAAATTATCAGATGTTCGAGTTACGGGGACGCCGCTGCGTTCTTGTATAAGTTTTTAGTTAGATCTTAATAGGGAACTCATGTAAAGTAGGCATGCGATAGTACATTAATTCGGACAGGGAATTATTATAATCCTTTACAACTCACAGACGAATTTTGACGCATCTGAACCAGATAATTTTTGAAAACATTGTGGCAAAAGGAGAAATTGCTCATTCTTTTTGAAATTATGTTTCCAATTGTTTTCAATAATAATACTTTCATTAAAAGATATGTTCCATATTGTGCCTAGATGTTTTTAAAGTTGTCTGCTGCAAATTTGTTGTATGTGGGAAAGGGTTACGTACGGATGCGACGAAAAGATAATTTCACCCTGTAAACAAACAAACCCAGTCCAAAAATTACGGTGAATGAATGATGGGGCGGCTATCAGTTCGGTAATCGCCATATAATAAACTCGGAGTCGCCGGGGCGATGTTTATTATATGCACAAGCTTCTTTCAGATAGGGATTAATAAATCACCAGATGGCTATAAATGAGCTCTCGGATTTGTAAAGCAGCCGATAAATTCTATTCATAGTGCTGAATGTTTGGTCATATATGTATCCGCGGCTTTCAAAAGATGTATTGAAAGCGTTATAGCTAACTTCCAAGCTGTATTAACTATTTCTTGTCATAGCGTATAGATAGGTTTGTTTTGAAATCCGCTCGTAAAACGTTTTCTCTGCATGTCAGATTTTCTGTTTAGTGAACATGGTTTATGGACGGTGAGAGATACCTGTGTAATAAATAAGGATACAAAATGCTGTTTTTTTATCCACGTTTTGTTTGTAGGTTATTTATGACATGCCATTACCAACGCGTATTTATTCACCTTTTATGAAAACTGTGCCGTACGCTGCATATTAATTACTTGTTATATCAGAGAGAGACATAGTTTTTTGGATTTAATTTACTCCATGGACGAAACATTTACGGTGATACTTGTGATATGTCGAATCCGGTGCGACAAATGAACCACAGGCGACTCCCGCCGTTGCCCGGCAACGCAAAAAGAGGGACATCGCCAAAAACAACCGGAAGTAACCATCATAAATCGTCCAACAAGAATGAGTTATCTGGTATGTAATCTTAACATTTATATATATAACATACTTCTTGTATTTTGTATTATGTGGATTTAGATAAAACAATCAAGTATTACTTCTGAATAAACGAAGCACATTTCAGACCAACCAACAG
Source organism: Serripes groenlandicus (assembly GCA_031761405.1). NCBI lineage: Eukaryota > Metazoa > Mollusca > Bivalvia > Cardiida > Cardiidae > Serripes > Serripes groenlandicus. Next base: position 132,332,709 of record JASEVX010000001.1, on the reverse strand, counting down.
TGTCACATTAGCGTCACATGTATATTCAGATCAGCTTGCACTTACATGTAATATTACCAGAGTTTCGTGTTGATTTGGGGCTCAAATAATTCTTGGGAAAGCATATTTCCAATTTTATAATTTTTCCCCGTAGACCACACAATGTTGCCAAATTAGAGGAGTCAAAATGTTGTAAATAATACGAACACTGATTTACATATTACGACATGCCCCCGTTTTGTGGACATTGTGGAATTGGTTGGTATCAGCAACTTCGAACAATTAAAAAAAAAACATGTACCATGTGACGTTAATATATTACTGTTTTCTGAATAAATTTCACTGTTGGAGATTTATAACGTTAACACTTTCCTTGACATTGACGACGTTTGACGCTTTTGCATCCCTCGACCAACTCAATTCAATAATTTAACATTAATTTATAGATATTTTCCATAGTTTTGCCCATGTGTCTTCAAAGTTGTCAGATGCAGATTTGATGTATGAGGGAAAGGGTTAATGAACGATGCCATCTAGGAACATTTTACCTCAGGACAATTGTGACCAGTGTAGAGTCATACCTGCCCGTGAAGTATAATATGGACCTGCATTGGTCGCAAAATAGTCACAAAATAGTCACAGTAATTTCCATGAAACTTCCGATATACAGTCGACATTTTAATCAAAAATCAATAAGGTTGGTATTTATGAAGCACGATTTTTGTGAAGGCATCGGCGTTTGTTTGTTTGTTTGTGTTCTTATTTACAATGTTCCGAACAAAATCAGATCCATCTAATTGATTAACTCTTTCAGCGCCAAAGGCAATATTCAGGTTTTTGCAAACAATACTGATTCAGGCGAGTCAGCTCGTAACGAGCTGTCTCACCTGAAATCAGCATTGTTTGCCTTTTAGTTATCAAAATAGTCCAAAATTGAATTATATGAGAAATGGAGACGCCCGATTTTGAACATGGAAGAGTCTACTTTAAACAATTCGGCGCTGAAAGAGTTACGCTGAAAAACACGCGAAAAAAACAAAAACAATACCCAACCCCCCAAAAAAACAATAAATACACAAACAAAACAACAACAATATGTTTAAACCCTTCAGTTACATCATCATATGCAGAGCTCTAAATAAGAGACATCTTTTATGTTCTAAAATCATTATTTGGCACCCAAACTCAATGTTGTGGGTACTCAAAAGAATCGGTTCAGTTAGACAATTATTTTGAGTACCCACACAGCATAAGCACTGGTTGAGTGATATAATGAGAGAAGAGATTTAGTGTGGGGTAATGACCAGATTATTTCGATTTCTTTTAAGATATCGATAGACCATTTTCGCCTACCGACATGAAATCTTCGGCTAAATTCATAAACTTATTTGAGCCGGTAACGATCAATGTCGATATAAATCTGCCTAGACAATCATTTGTTTTATTTGGGTTTTATGCCATTTCAACATTATTTCAGTTGTGTGTGAACATTTAATCGTGAGAACCGCCTCGGTGGTGTAGTGGTGGAGCGTTCGCCCCACGTGTCGGAGGTCGCAGATTCGATACCCGGCCAGGTCATACCAACGACTTTTAAAATGGTAGAAATTGCTGTCCTCTTTGTCGCTTAGGGTTGCGGTGTTAGCATAACGACTGACTGGCGCACCTGCAGCAGACGACTTTTGAAAACATTGTGAGAAAAGGTGAAATTGCCCATGATGAGCAACTCATTATTTTTCAACAATGTTTTCAACTGTATGCAAAAGTTGCATTTTCATGTAGAAGTTTCAAGTGTCAAGTTTTTATCTTAAATGTTATCATTCTTCATATGAGATGAAAATTTAATTATAGAATGCCAGCATGTAAAGTATCAAGGACGTAATTGTTTTCTAATGTCAATATGTCCCGGACACACAAGTAAAAAATGATATTCAGATTCAATCTGTTTTTGGATGCAAAATATATATAATCTATCATTTCCTTCAGTTTCATTTTTTCTTCCAGCTTATATTGCTAAATTATGTGATGACAAACAAAAGCTTGTTAGTTGTTATCTAGATGTGTTACAATATTACGTAGGTACGAATCGAGTTCTAAGATATGTTTATATTTAGCATTATATTCTAATTTACTTTATGCATTTATACCTGCACTCCATTCTTGGATAGTTACATATCTAAATCCTCTTTGTATAGTAGGAAACAATTCATATCCTGATTTAAGTCATATATTGTGAACGACCTTAATTACCAACAATGAGGTAATTGACTTTGAGTATAATGATTCATCCATTGTCAAAACTGCTTTCAACAGCGTGAGCATTTTCTTTTCATTTGGTGTAATAATGAACACTCTTCAGAGGATCGTTATTCTCTTATGAGCTCTGACAACAATACAGAATATTTATATCTTTGTATAACATGTCACATTTTAATTACCATGCCATGCAATAAGGGACACAAAATGTTTTATTCAAGTATTTTAAAAATATTTTGGGCCGTAGACCTATATTACCAATTAATGTTTTGACTTGAATTGATATGCAACCGGGAAAGAGTTGGAATCTTTGTAAAATCAAAGCACTGAAAGTACTGGTGTGACGGGAGTGTTGGAATTCGTAACTTAAGGTCAGGCAGGCAGTTATATATGCATGTACACAATATATGTTTGTTAAATATGAATGTTTCACTCAACAGTGAGATAATTCACTTAAAGTTAATCCAGTTTCGTTTTAATCGGCCCATGAGTTTTTTAATTGGGTAAGACAACAACATCAATTCTAGAGTACTGTATATCCACTGCCAATTTTGAAATAAAAATCTGCAGGATGTTGTCGAATGGATGGTCATTGAAGGAAGAACAAGACATAATTTACTAATTTGGTCACCAAGAAACATTTGTGCCAAATTGTGTTCAAATCGGACCTTAACTTTAGGACAAGAAGTGTTATAAGTGTTCATTGTATACACATTGAAGTGGACCATGATGGTCATACAGCATACAAGTCAAACAAGAAACGTCCCCCTTTGAACCTATTTTGATGCCGCCTTGGAGCCATTTTTATCAACCAATCAATATGACTTTTGTAAAGGGTCTCCCAACGAACAATTATACCAACTGATCTTGATCAGACACATAATGTACATGCTTCCTAAACATGTCAAAGGATATTCTTCCTTATGGGTAACTATGGAAACAAAATACTACTTGTAAATGCATAATATCAAAACAAACAATACTGTTGCAGAGAATTATGAGCATGTGAAGGTATTCTGAGACAAATTAGAATTTGACAAAGATTCATCAATTATCATTAGGCTAAACCCTTTTCAACATAAAACAAATCTACAGCAGATGAGTTTGAGTCAGGTTAAAACTCTTGATAAACCTCTATAAATAAAAGTTAAATGATTGATTAGAGTGGTGAGCAGTTTATCTTATTGCAATAATATTATCAATGCCGTCAGCTGCAGAAGTGTCGGAAAGCTTCTGTATGTTGGAAAGGCTTGATTTAATTGTTGTTTGCCATTTTATAATATGAAAGCTAACGACACTCATCCTATCAACATGCAAAAACTACATAAAATACGTACACTGGTCGTATAAACCTTAAGATTGGGTTTCGCAGAGCACCGCTCGCTCCTATTGCGCAGGCAAGTCGTATAAACCCAACGGTTGATTTATCTTTAATGTACACTGGCCGTATAAACCCAAAGGTTGATTTATCTTATATAATGTACACTACTCGTTTATACCCTAAGCTTGATTTACGCAGAGCGACGGTCATATTACGTACAATGGCTCTATATACCTTAAGATTGGTTTACGAAGAGCAACGCTACTATAGCGTGCTCTGCTCATATAAACCCTAAGCTTGGTTTACACGGAACACCGCTCCTATAATGTACACTAGTCGATTTACGCAGAAGAACGGCCACATTTTGTATACTAGTCGTACATACACTAATGTTGGTATACGCAGAACACCGCTCCTATAGTGTACACTAGTCGTATATACCATAATGTTGGTTGATTCAGAGCACCGCTCCTATAGTTTACAATAGTCGTATATACCCTGAGGGTGGTTGACGCAGAGCATCGCTCTTATAGTGTACACTAGTCGTATATACCCTAAGGATTACATGCCCAGAACACCGCTTCTATAGTGTATACTAGTAGTATATACCCTAAGGATTGTTTGACGCAGAGCACCGCTCCTATAGGGTATTATGGTCGTACATACCATACTGATTGTTTGATTAGAGCAGAGCACCGCTCCTATAGTGTACGATAGTCGTATATACCATACTGATTGTTTGACGCAGAGCACCGCTCCTATAGTTTACGATAGTCGTATATACCATACTGATTGTTTGACGCAGAGCACCGCTCCTATAGTGTACGATAGTCGTATATACCATAAGGGTTGTTTACCAAGAACACCGCTCCTAAAGTGTACACGGGTCGTATATACATTAAGGTAGTTTGATTTAGAACACCGCTCCTATAGTGTACACTTGTCGTATATACTTTAAGGATTGATTTAGAGAACCGATCATATGTAGTGAAACTGGTCGAGTATACATTTAGTAGTCTACGCCTAGATTGATTGATTGATTGATTGGAGTTTAACGCCGTTTTTAACAATTTCTCGGTTATATCACGGCGGCCAGTTCACCGCTCATGCATTTCCTAGTTTTCTCACACCAGTACTCCACACAACAATCTTCCCAAGCAACTGGCTGCTTTTTCACATAGACTTAGCCCATTGGTGGAAGACGAATGACGCATGTCGCATTAACTTTTGTCAATCGTCGGAAAGAAAGTTGGCCGAGCCGGGATTCGAACTATCAACCCCTGGAATGACAGCCCGCGTCGCTACCGACTGAGCTACCGTGGCTCGGCTGTATGCCTAGAACACCGCTCCACTAGTGTACACTTGTCGTAAATACATGAAGGAATGATTGCCAAGAACACCGCTCCTATAGTGTACACTGGTCGTATATACATTAAGGAATGATTGCCAAGAACACCGCTCCTATAGTGTACACTGGTCGTATATACATTAAGGATTCCATGCCCAGAATACCGCTCCTATAGTGTACACTAGTCGTATATACATTAATGATTCAATGCCCAGAACACCGCTCCTATAGTGTACACTGGTCGTATATACATTAAGGAATGATTGCCAAGAACACCGCTCCTATAGGGTACACTAGTCGTATATACATTAAGGATTCTATGCCCAGAACACCGCTCCTGTAGTGTACACTAGTCGTATATACATTAATGATTCAATGCCCAGAACACCGCTCCTATAGTGTACACTAGTCGTTTATACATTAATGATTCAATGCCCAGAACACCGCTCCTATAGTGTACACTGGTCGTATATACATTAAGGAATGATTGCCAAGAACACCGCTCCTATAGTGTACACTGGTCGTATATACATTAAGGAATGATTGCCAAGAACACCGCTCCTATAGTGTACACTAGTCGTATATACATTAAGGATTCCATGCCAAGAACACCGCTCCTATAGTGTACACTGGTCGTATATACATTAAGGATTCATGCCCAGAACACCGCTCCTATAGTGTACACTGGTCGTATATACATTAAGGATTCCATGCCCAGAACACCGATCCTATAGTGTACACTGGTCGTATATACATTAAGGAATGATTGTCAAGAACACCGCTCCTATAGTATACACTAGTCGTTAATACATTAAGGAGTTTTTGCCCAGAACACCTCTCCTATAGTGTACACTAGTCGTATATACATTAAGGATTCCAATGCCCAGAACACCGTTCCTATAGTGTACACTAGTCGTATATACATTAATGATTCAATGCCCAGAACAACTCTCCTATAGTGTACACTGGTCGTATATACATTAAGGATTCCAATGCCCAGAACACCGCTCCTATAGTGTACACTAGTCGTATATACATTAAGGATTCATGCCTAGAACACCTCTCCTATAGTGTACACTAGTCGTATATACATTAATGATTCCATACCCAGAACACCGCTCCTATAGTGTACACTAGTCGTACAACATTAAGGATTTTTTGCCCAGAACACCGCTCCTATAGTGTCAACTAGTCGTATATACATTAAGGATTGATTGCTAAGAAAACCGCTCCTATAGTTAACACTAGTCGTATATACCCTTAGGATTGATTGCTAAGAACACCGCTCCTATAGTGTACACTAGTCGTATATACATTAAGGATTCCATGACCAGAACACCGCTCCTTTAGTGTACACTAGTCGTATATACCCTAAGGATTGATTGCTAAGAACACCGCTCCTATAGTGTACACTAGTCGTATATACATTAAGGATTCCATGCCCAGAACACCTCTCCTATAGTGTACACTAGTCGTATATACATTAAGGATTGCATGCCCAGAACACCGCTCCTATAGTGTACACTAGTCGTATATACCTTAAGGATTGATTGCTAAGAATACCGCTCCTATAGTGTACACTAGTCGTATATACATTAAGGATTGCATGCCCAGAACACCTCTCCTATAGTGTACACTAGTCGTATATACATTACGGATTGCATGCCCAGAACACCGCTCCTATAGTGTACACTAGTCGTATATACCTTAAGGATTGATTGCTAACAATACCGCTCCTATAGTGTACACTAGTCGTATATACCCTAAGGATTGATTGCTAAGAACACCGCTCCTATAGTGTACACTAGTCGTATATACATTAAGGATTACATGCCCAGAACACCTCTCCTATAGTGTACACTAGTCGTATATACATTAAGGATTCCATGCCCAGAACACCGCTCCTATAGTGTACACTAGTCGTATATACATTAATGATTCAATGCCCAGAACAACTCTCCTATAGTGTACACTAGTCGTATATACATTAAGGATTCCATGCCCAGAACACCGCTCCTATAGTGTACACTAGTCGTATATACATTAAGGATTGATTGCTAAGAACACCGCTCCTATAGGGTACACTAGTCGTAAATACATTAAGGATTCCATGCCCAGAACAACTCTCCTATAGTGTACACTAGTCGTATATACATTAAGGATTCCATGCCCAGAACACCGCTCCTATAGTGTACACTAGTCGTATATACATTAAGGATTGATTGCTAAGAACACCGCTCCTATAGTGTACACTAGTCGTATATACATTAAGGATTCCATGCCCAGAACACCGCTCCTAAAGTGTACACTAGTCGTATATACATTAAGGATTCCATGCCCAGAACACCGCTCCTATAGGGTACACTGGTCGTATATACATTAAGGATTCCATGCCCAGAACACCGCTCCTAAAGTGTACACTAGTCGTATATACATTAAGGATTCCATGCCCAGAACACCGCTCCTATAGGGTACACTAGTCGTATATACATTAAGGATTCCATGCCCAGAACACCTCTCCTATAGTGTACACTAGTCGTATATACATTAAGGATTCCATGCCCAGAACACCGCTCCTATAGGGTACACTGGTCGTATATACATTAAGGATTCCATGCCCAGAACACCGCTCCTATAGTGTACACTGGTCGTATATACATTAAGGATTCATGCCCAGAACACCGCTCCTATAGTGTACACTGGTCTTATATACATTAAGGATTGATTGCTAACAATACCGCTCCTATAGTGTACACTGGTCGTATATACATTAAGGATTCCATGCCCAGAACACCGCTCCTATAGTGTACACTGGTCGTATATACATTAAGGATTCCATGCCCAGAACACCGCTCCTATAGGGTACACTGGTCGTATATACATTAAGGATTCAATGCCCAGAACACCGCTCCTATAGTGTACACTAGTCGTATATACATTAATGATTCAATGCCCAGAACACCGCTCCTATAGTGTACACTGGTCGTATATACATTAAGGATTCAATGCCCAGAACACCGCTCCTATAGTGTACACTAGTCGTATATACATTAAGGATTCAATGCCCAGAACACCGCTCCTATAGTGTACACTAGTCGTATATACATTAATGATTCAATGCCCAGAACACCGCTCCTATAGTGTACACTGGTCGTATATGCATTAAGGATTCAATGCCCAGAACACCGCTCCTATAGTGTACACTGGTCGTATATACATTAAGGATTCCATGCCCAGATTACCGCTCCTATAGTGTACACTGGTCGTATATACATTAATGATTCCATGCCCAGAACACCGCTCCTATAGTGTACACTGGTCGTATATACATTAATGATTCCATGCCCAGAACACCGCTCCTATAGTGTACACTGGTCTTATATACCCTTAGCATTGATTGCCCGAAACACTGGTCGTATATACTCTAAGGATAGTTTACCTAGAACAACACTTATATAGTGTACTAGTTGGTTTACGCAGAACATTGTTCATAATAATAATAATATTAATAATAAAATCTTTATTTAACGAAGGTTGCACATTAAGTTATATAACAAATGAATTGCATATGACTTATCTGCCATGTGGCCTTCAAATAGAAACTACATTTCAATTTTAATAAGGTGAATATTAGTATGATACATTGTACATAAGATGGTGAATGATAGATGAGAACATGAAAGGATAAATTGCCATAAAAAATACATAAGAAAATCAGAACATCATAAAAAAGTAAAAAATTTACAAAATGTATTTGTAAACAAAAGGCAGACACTATTTAACAATTTATGTTTACTTTTAAGCAAATATAAATATCGTAATTCAACATGTTATTGAATTAAGTTGTTATTGGTATAGGGTCTTATTTTTCTTTTAGTAAGTGATATTTCACTCTATTTTTAAAAGTTTTATTGTTGCTGATATTGCGAATTTCCAATGGTAATTCATTCCAAACATGCATTCCATAGAAGGTAAATGTATTTTTGCCATAGTTTGTGCGAGGTATATAGTGTAGAGTAAGAGGTTAAAATGGTAATTGATTACGTCCAGTTTATGTCCTTGTTACTACGCAAAGCTTTGACCCTACTCACGATCTTAATATGTAACTGTACGTCATTCAACAAAAAACGTGTGAATATGCTGTTCGAGGGATGACCTTTAAGTTTGCGGAAAAGAGAAATAACTTCTCTTTAGTCCTGTAGATTTTATCAAACGAAAAGCTGATGAGATGTCAATAAACAAATACCACAGACAGACGAGTTTCGTAATGAGCGGGTTCTGAATTTGGGATTTTTCCACAAAAACTGCGCGAGTACTGGTTATGTCTCCAGGAAGCAGACATCGATCGTGATTAATATAAGCTGAACGCTTGTTTCGCAATCGATGTAAAATAAATGAGTTTAAACTAACGAATACAGATTGATTTGCATATATTTAGATGACAGTGTAAATTATTTCACAAGTACAAATTACGACATAAGCCGCATTATAGCGAAACTCAGCCACATCACAAAAAAGTGTGAATAGCGGTTCCTATTTTCTCTATACATGTTTTATTTGAATACAGATGCGTTTTGGAATGGTTATCGATGATTCGTTTTTCCTTTCTCACATATAGACGATTGAAAGACCTCGAAACAAAATGTATAATAATTTATGGCATTTAATTAATACGGTTACTAAAGCGTATTCACTGGCTAATCATTAAATAGTCTCACTGTTATGATATAAACTAAACATTTCAATGTACAATGTGCTTTGTGCCATACCAGGGACGTCTCTACGTTCCTGTTCAAACAGACACATACAAAATGTGTCTTATCTTCAGTGAATTTATATTGATCACGGTCATCAACCTTCATGCGACATCTGATTTTAAACCAAAGCGGAGGACTTTGTACGGAAAAGTGAACTTATAACTTTTAAACAATGTTGATAATAGTATGGAATCAGGGGAAATTGCTCTTTTTATGACCAATCCCTCCCCCTGATACTTTGTTTCAAAGTACATCTGCTGCAGATGCGTCAAACGCGTCTGCATGTTTAAATTGATTTAAAGCTGTAGTACGAATAGAATATAGGTCTGAATACTCGTACAGATTATGCCCACCTTATTTGGCTCGCTGGTGCCAGGATAAATGAACCAGAAGTATTTGTAACTTATAAGGAAACGCAGTTATAGGAATGAAAAATTGTTGAAAGCTGCGTTAATTTAATACAACAAACATACAATAACATGTAGGACATGCAAACGTGTATGTAGGATTCATATTTCACATACTATTGCGCATTGCATGCATAGCACACACACATAATTGAACTAATCAAAACAAAACATATCATAATTTATTGTTGATAAAGTAGATACACGGGAAGAAATGCTGCATGTAAACACCCAGTTATATGATAGTTCGCTGTATATCAACCGACGTGAATTCACAATTGACTGACTACGTGACGTTGTGCACGGTATTTCAGTCGTGTTTATCTGACCTAAGCGTACTTCGACGTCAAACATCTCAAATATTTCACTTCAACGTCAACATTTCATTGTCTGTAGGCCTATCCATCATTTATAAATACGTTGGAAAACGTGTTATTTTACCGTTATGTGTTTTATCCACCAAGAAGTCAGTCAGAGAATAATAAATATTACAAATAGACATAGTCAGGGAATGTTTTGGTTGTCATGTTATTGCCGCTGGTTTTTTTTTTAAATACATTTTGCCCGAGGGCGATACTTTGAAACCATTGTTTGTGTCTATCAGCCTCGATTTGATTGTAAATGTTACTGGCGTTTGGTCCATACGGACTTCATCAGAGTTTTCTTTTCCATGTCTCTTAACCCTTAACCTTATCCCACACACACGCAATCTGTAGCACACGCCTCTAAACACTACTTGGCAAACATATGGAAAAACCTTATAAAACTATGAATAATCATTGAAATTGGTCGAAAACAATGTGGGAAAAGGAGAAATTGCTTATTATAAGCTTTCTACTTTTGCCGAGTTGTTTTCAAAACTCGTCTACTGCAGTAGCGATAGAAAGCATATGTGTGTGGTAAAAGTTAATCTACTGAATCAATTCCTATGGCTTCATTTTCCATATCCTGTATCCTGTTTTCATATCAATGTATAATCATGGACAGTGGTTTTAACCCTTTCCCTCATATAGACGCTTTCTGACGCCTCTGCAGCAGACAGCTTTTTTAAAACATAGTGACAAAAGAAGAAATTGCACAAAACGTGCAATTTTTCCTTTTGCCACAATGTTTTCCACTTTTTGTCATAGGTTATCCATTCAATTATGGAGGTTTTCTATGTTTTGACAAAATATGTTCAAAGTCGTCTGCTGCAGAACTGTCGTATGAGGGAAAGGGTTAACCCAGGACTGAAGTGATGAATGCAGTAATCAAGCTACGATTTGAAACCGGTACATCAGAAAATGTACACAGTGGCTTAAAATCTACATTAACATAGTGTTAACATTAGGTTGTTAAACTATTCTGTCAACTTGTGTGTATTTTGATTAGACGGGTAGATTAAATGCTAATCTGGTTCTACACTGTTAAAAAATGCCAATGTGCAGCGTGGAAACACCGGTTCTCGAACCTCTTAACATTCATCCGGGATCATGGGCATACTTATAAATTCATGTCAAAAACCAAAAAAAAAAAATACTGACAAATAAATTCAACAATTTATGTGTAAGTAAACAAAGCAACAGTCCTTGAACTAAAGGTTCGAGAACATGAACCTGCACGACACATTGTTTACGCGCTCAGTGTCCAATACGAGCATGCAAGTTGATACGATTTTGATTAGTTTACAACTGTTTGTTAACCATTTCCTACCTGAAGACGAAGTTTGGAAATCCACCGTTGCCGAGTGGTTAGCGTCGTGGTCTTGGACAAGTCACATATCCTAGCATTATACTGCTTTGTTTACCCAGGGATCATGAATAACTGAACCGTCGCTGTGATATAAATGAAATAATGTTGAAAACGTCGTAAAACCACAATTAGACAATAAAACAAATGTAGTTACTCAAGAGAGCAATTTTTTCTTTCGCAACAATGTGTTCAACTCTTTTTCTAATGTTAAAGGTTCATCTATAGACAGCTGTCACATTTGTTATCAAATATTTTCAAAGTCGTCTGCTGCAGATTTGTCGTATATAGGAAATGGTCAAGGTGGTCTAGGACTGTATAAGGGTTAACTAAAATAAATGATACTATCATAAATTTGAATACATTTCCGTGTAATTAACCCTTTTCCAACATATAGTCACTTTCTGACGTTTGTAGCAAACGACATTTGAAAACAACGTTTCAAAAGAAAAGTTTCCTTTTGCAACAATGTTTCCAACTCTATTCTAAAACTAGATATGTATATAAGGAGATTTTCCATTGTTTTTGCTACATATGATTTCAAAGTCGTCTGGTGCAGATTTGTTGTATGTGGGAAAGGGTTAATATACATTAAGTACTACATTAGGCCAATGATGACCTGCGTATCTTGACATTTTCCAGTATCCTACATATAAAACAATATATCAGGGTGTTTGTATAAAACGAGTATGTCTATATATGCTTCTGTTTAACCCTTTCCCTCATACGACAATTCTGCAAAAGACGACTTCGAATTTATTTTGTCAAAACATAGAAAATCTCCATAGTTGAATGGATAACCTATGACAAAAAGTGGAAAACATTGTGGCAAAAGGAGAAATTGCACGTTTTGTGCAATTTCTCCTTTTGTCACTATGTTTTCAAAAAGCCGCCTGCTGCAGAGGCGCCAGAAAGCGTCTATATGAGAGAAAGGGTTAATGGGTTGGTAGAACCAAAGCAGGACTCTCTAATGATTTTGATTGTCCGAAAGGATTACGTCAATGCTGTAGTTTAAGCCCTATACTGTTTGCTTTGTTCATAAATGAGTTACAGGGTTTTTATTTAAGTAACAATGTAAGGGGTATGCAATTGATCCATGACATTACTGAAATATTTTTAATTATAATTGCAGATGATATTGCATGTGTATCTGACACTTTTGTATGCCTATAAAGACAGCTACATATTATTCATACCTTTTACGCGGAATGTAAACTTGAAGTCAATATAGACAAAACAAAAGTCATGGTTTTCAAGAATGGTGGGCAATTATCAAGACATGAGACTCGGTCTTATGCAGATAGTAAAATTGAAGTTGTAAAGGGTTTTGATTATGTTGGTATTCATTTCACATCTATATTGTCTTTGTATAAAATGGCTGAGCATATGGCAATTAACTTGAGTCGAACATGGTTCTTTTAAGTTCTTTACACAACTATAGGTATGCAGATGTGTTGTATTTGGGAAAGGGTTGATATAAAAGAAAACGTTGACATACCTGAATAGAATACGTTCTAATTATCCTGTCCATCTGGTTTATTGGAGTTTTACGCCCTTTCAACATTATTTCAGTTATATCACTGCGACAGAAAATGTATTCATGATCCCTGGGTAAACAAACCAGTACTAGGCTAGGAAAGTTACCTTGCCCGTGGACACTCCACCATGACCGCCGCGGGGTACGATCGAACCCAGGGCGCCTTGTTTCAAATCCTCAACACTTAGCCTGTCCAATTGCGCCGACTTACATAACCATCACAAGTTCACAGAACCTTCTAACACATGTGTGAAAGTAATATGTGAAATGTGTATCAATGATTGATCTGTTCACAAATGCCAACGTGTACCTTTTTTCCCATGGACGGGGTCATATGAGTTGCGTCAGACAATTTGGGGTTTAATTGCACAGATGCGTAAAGTGAGGACTGGTGTGAGTATGTATAACACGAACAGAATCGCCAGAATATTCACTTTCATGCTGACTACGATCATAGGACACAGTTAAATCGTATTTAACCATTTCACACATACACATCTTTAGCGGACGACATTGAAAACATGTATGCAAACGTATTTAAAATATATATGAAAGAATGTTTAGATATCGAATTATGTTGAAAACATTGCGGCAAAAAGAGAATTTGCTTATTATGAACTATTTCTTCTTTTGCCAAAGTGTCAGCGTATGTAGTCTGTTCCAGATGCGCATCAATGGACAACCATATCGGCACATCAGCAGTTTTGACACACAAAAAATTACCTTTTTGCATAATTTGATGTATCTGTATTAAAAGTAAAACAAGTATCTTGTCCATTACACAAGTATGAACATTATAATTGTTATCTTGACAGCAGAGCTCAACATTGAATGTAATCCTCTACTGACAGCCAGAAGGGCTTATCAGTTAGTTAATGGGCTGATAAGTCATGTGGTATTTTACAACACAAGACAATCTTTAATTGACATAAACTAAACCAACTTCTAGTCATAAAACACAATTCAACATGTATTAACTTGACATGTCACCTTTTCAAATAAACAATAACTTAAGTGTTTACGAAAGAAAGATTGATAAAATATAGACAATAAGTTAAGTCTTTACGAAGGAATGATTGATAAAATATAAACAATAAAATATAAAAAATATCGTTTTTTCCGATAAAAGGCCTTATATTTTTTTTGTTATTGATTATGTTGTTATTTCTTGTTTCTAAAGCGTATTTATCAATATAAGCGGCTCAAGCATTCTAAAAATTGGCTGGTCAACACATAACAGGGGTTTCAAATTTAAAGTTACAGGCAAAATTAACTTTCACACATTTAACTCCCAGTCCATTTATGTTATAAACAAGGGAAAATGTAATACTTTAAATAACTACTTATGACAGTTAACTATGTACTGTATTTCTCATCATTATTTGTCTCAATATGTGCAATTTACTTGAATTATCAGATATTAAAATATAAACCAACGCATCTCGTTAATATAACTTTAACTCTAACCCGAGTTCATTTTGTGTTGCTTTTCAGTTTTTCTGGCTGTCATGATTTCAGTAAATGCATCTTATTTGTAAATAAATTATGGACAGTGACTGGTCAGCACTTTCTCTGAATAAATAAATTAATACATAATAACATGTGAAGAGGGTGAAATGGAACAAAGCGTTTTATAAGCCGAAACAAAAACATGAGTAATATTAAATAAAACACACCGAACGCAAAAATAAGGGAGGACGGAAAAAACAACATGCTAAGAAAAGAGCAAAACAAAGTCCATTCATTTATTAACCTACATTTGATTTGAAGGCAGTGTTACAAACATCATGTTCACACTTCAGCCGACCGTATTATAAATGGAAGTTAAAGAGCTACAGTTTTACATTTTACCATTGTGTGATGGAGAAAAGACACACTTGCATGGAATGAAAGTCATGAACACAGAGAGTAATCAGAGATTGTGATGTTTTTAAGCAAAGTACTTTTAACGTCAATGATCAAGCACGTTAACCATTTCTCACATAAAACAAATCTTCAGCAGCCGACGTTGAAAATATATCGACAAAAATATTGAAAATCTTTATAAGGGAAAGTATAATTATAAAATTAAGTTCAAAACATTGCGGAAAACGTTCTCAATGTGAGTCATTTATCCTTTTGTCAAAATGTTTTCAAAAGTCGTCCGCTGTGTAGGCCTCAAAATGCGTCGTATGTATGAGGGGAATGGTTAATCTATATCTTAGTCTACTAACTGGTTTGTTTAACACTGTTTGTAGACACCCAACACTTGAGCCGTTCCACGAGAAAACCAACATTATGGCCTCTGCCTAATGTATCGACCCAGATCAGCCTGCGCAGTCCGAGCAGGATACTCCGGGCCGACAACTTCCGTCTCAGGGGGGTAAACGTATAGAGTAATGATTCCTGAAAAAAGAAAAATCCACAAGAGGCTAAACGTGTCTGCCCGGATTAGCCTTCGTCGTATATTTAGGCTGATCCGTGTCGATACTTTACACATAATCCATAATGTTGGTTTTCTCATGGGATTGCACACTTAGTTCTAAGAGTCCTGTCATGATTGGATGGAGGGTGATTCTATGCACGCTATAATAGAACAAGTTCGAGTCGCAATACTCGGTACCGTCGATGGATATCCATCAATTCTTCGGTCATGAGTTTAAACCATAACTCATAAGTCATTCATTCATTCCGACGATTCAAGATGCCGTTGCAAGAAACATAATTTGCCTTCCATAAATGAACAAAATAGTCTGAACATTGGGGTAGCCAGTTGCCTTGGGGGGAATGCTTGGTGGGACAGCCAGGAAACATACGTTATGTGAAATGGTTGCCGGGATGAAACTGAATTACAGTTGAACACGGCCTGAGCCCTTTCATATATACAACCAAAGTGCAGCAGACGACTTTAAAAAACATAATTTATTGAATATAGTTGGAAACAGTATGACAAAAGGAGAAATTGCTCATGAGCAATTTCTTCTTTTGCCACACTGCTTTCAAATGTCGTGTGATTCAGGTTCATCTACAAATGTGGGAAAGGGTTAAAATCGTATTTATTGAATCAACATGACTATCATTAATCAAAGTTCATTAAACTTAATGCGAACAGGGGAAAAGCCAAATGAAATTAAAATGTCAATTAAATATAAACCGAAATGATCTGTCTCTGTGGCAAGGAAACGGGATCTCCTTGTTGTTCAAGGGATTAATAATTCGAGAAATTCTAAACAACTAAACAAAACTATTACCAATTCAAAAGTGAAAGACAGGCCTCCACATCAAGGTGATCTCAAATCTGACATTGGCACCGACAATGCTGACTATTTCTCCTCTTCCGCACGTACAGACGCCTTTTGATGCCTTTGCAGCAGACGACTTTAAACAATAATTTGACAAAAGGATTTTCTCATAATTAAAAATCCATTTTCCATATATTTGTGTTTTGTTTTCAAAAGTTGCTGCAGAATTGTTGTATGTGGGAAAGGGTTAATAGAGAATTTATATGGCAGACTTAATAGTTAAATGAAGATGAAATAAGATGCAATTTTCTCAATTAGTATGTGTCGTTGGAATATTTTAGCAGTACACAAAATGATCAGACTGAGTGGCAATATGAAGGGCTCAACAGCAAAACGTACCAAACATTGCATTAAATATCATCATGTGGGAAAGGGTTAATACTACACAACAGCTGACGTACTCTATACATCTTAATTTCTATTTTTATTTTACTTTTTGTATACTTCCCGACATGCTTTCTGACGCCTCTACAGCAGACGACTTTTGAAAACTTTGTGGCTAAAGGAGAAATTTCTCATGATGAGTAATTTCTTCTTTTGCCACAATGTTATTACTTTTATGCAATAGTCAAACATTAATGATTGAATGATAGATTGGGGTTAAACGCTATTTTCAACACATTTTCAGCCGTATCACGGCGTCCAATTCACCTACCCATGTATTTTCTGGTTTTCCTACACCAGTACTCCACACAACAGTATTTCCAAGCAACTGGCTGCTCTTTCACATAGACTGTTAGCCCATTGGTGGAAGAAGAATGACGCTTGTCGCATTGACTTTTGTCAAAAGTCGAAAAGAGTGTTGGCCGAGCTTGGATTCGAACTCATAACCCCAGGATTGACAACCGGCGTCGCTACCGACTGAACTATCGGACCCGGTAGAATGAATTTAATTGACATTAAAACAAACATTTCATTTGATATAGTAAAGTATCTTTGAAAATAACACATTTTGGCCGGAAACCTTCTTAAAAAGAAGAACCTTAAAATTTAACTAAAATAATTCACCGGTAGAAAAGAGCAGAAGAGTTAAGTGTTCTAGACATCGACTTCGGGGATTCGAGTATTTCGGAACTCGTTAGTCTTTTTGATATAATCAACGTCAAAATACCTTGAAGTCTGGTTTACCCTTTTCTATTTGTAGATACAGTTTTAACGCACATGCAGCAGACGAAAACTTTAAATCATTGTTGCAAAAGGACAAAATGCTCAAAAGTGAGCAAATTCAACTCTTACCAAAATTATTATACTGTATTCAATTATTATACTTTCATGTATAATTTTCATAGGGAAGCCTAGATGTTTTCAAAAACGTCTGCTGCAATTCTGTTATGAGGGAACGGTTAATGAGAACCATTTAATTTGTAAAATTGTATTTCCATTCATTCCGCTTCGTCTACAAAGAGTTAGACTCATTTAATTGATGAGTTTTCGTGTTACCAAGGTAACGTCTACGTAAATGGTCGGAAGAGAGTTTCAATTTTCTCCCGTGGTCAGTCGTCGTGCGCTATCATTACCCCTGATTTCCGTTTTCATTAGTCTTCCAATTACAGACAGAGTAGAAATTAATTGGATACTTTATATGGAAAATAATATCATTGTTATTATATATAGTAAATTATACATTTAACGTTTTACCTCCGGGGAAAAAAAGACGCTAATGAACAAACACCCATTACTGTCTTTAACCTTTTTCCCGGATTCAACACATGTTCAGCAGACGACTTTAAAAACGTCTAGGCTAATACGTGAAAAAGCTTGATAAATGAAAGCCTTATTAATGAATAATATTGAAAACATTGTGCCAAATGGAGAAATTGCTCACTTAGAGCGTTTTTCCCCTTTTGCTTCTTCAATGATTTTAAAAGTCGTCTGCTGCAGAGATACAGGAAAGCGTCTGCATGTGGGAAAAGGTTTACCCATTTACTTGCTATAATTCATCTGCATTGATAACAAAACATCGTTGAAAAACTTATTTAACCTGGATGATTAGAGATATAAATTCTAGACAGGATTGAATGTTATGGAAAAATGATAAATTGATCATGATGGATGTACTAGATCCTCCGATTTCCTTAATGTTGTCAAAAGTTGCCTGCTGAAGAAGCCTCAAATATCATACCTATGAAGGACAGAGTTTATTGCTCAAAGTTTGATAAGGGTCTTCTCTTGCTACCTTTAAAGGTTGATACATGGGCTTAACCATACTCTTTCTGAAGCCTCTACAGCAGGCGACTCTTGAAAACACTGTGACAAAAGAAGAAATTGCTCAAAATGAGCAATTTCTTCTTTCGCCACAATGTTTTAATTTAGTTCAGTAAGGGCCTATTATATCTTTATTTATCCTGATGTTCCATAATTTCGCCTAAATTTTTTGAAAGTGTGTTGTTTCGGTTGCATTTCCGCTTTGACACACCGTTAAGGAGTGTGATTTCGGTTGTATTCCCATTTTGACATGTCTCGAATGAGTGTTGTTTCGGTTGCATTTCCTCTTTGACACATCGTGAAGAGGTGTGATTTCGGTTGGATTCCCATTTTGACATGTTTTGAATGAGTGTTGTTTCGGTTGCATTTCCTCTTTGACACATCGTGAAGAGGTGTGATTTCGGTTGGATTCCCATTTTGACATGTCTCGAATGAGTGTTATTTCGGTTGCATTTCCGCTTTGACACACCGTTAAAGAGTGTGATTTCGGTTGTATTCGCATTTTGACATGTCTCGAAAGAGTGTTGTTTCGGTTGCATTTCCGCTTTGACACATCGTGAAGAGGTGTGATTTCGGTTGGATTCCCAGTTTGACATGTCTCGAAAGAGTATGGTTTATATTTCATTTCCGCTTTGACACATCGTGAAGGCGTGTGTTTGCGGTTGGATTCCGACTTGACATAGCATGAAGGATCGTGGTTTAGGTTGGATTCCCATTTCACATGTTATCACGGTTTGTGGTTTGGATTCCCATTTTGTCATTGCATGAAATAGTGTATTTTCGGTTGCATTTACGCTTTAACTGATTGTGAAGGAGTGTGGTTGCGGTTGGTTCCCGTTATGGCAGGTCACGAAGAAGTTTGATTGCGTTTGGTTCCCGTTATGGCAGGTCATAATAAAGAAGTGTGGTTGCAGTTGGTTCGCGTTTTGGCAGGTCATGGAGGAGTGTGTTGCGGTTGTTTCCCGTGTTGGCATGTAATGAAGGAGTGTGATTTCAATTGCATTTCCTCATTGACACATCGTGAAGAAGTGTGGGTTTGATTCCATTCCTGTTGCGACATATAACAACGAAGGAGAGGGGTTTTGATTGCATTCCTTTTTATTGGTTGCATTTCCATGTTGACCAATCATGTAGAAATGTGTTGGGGTTTTTTCACACCCATGTGGAATGTTATGAAGGAGAATAGTTTCGGTTGCATTGCCGTGTGGCATGTCATGAAGACGTCTGGTTTCGGATGCAATCTCTTGTGACATGTCATGGAGTAATATGGTTTCAATTGCATTCCTTTATGACATGTCATGAATACATGTGGTTTCGGTAGCTTTTCCGTGTGGCATGTCAACGAGTAGTGTGGTAACGGTTGCATTACCGTGTGACATGCCAAGAAGGAGTGTGGTTTCGGTTGCATCACCATGTGGCATGTCATGAAGTAGTGTGGTTTCGATTGCTTTTCCGTTTAACGTGTCATTAAGAAGTGTGGTTTTGTTTGCTTTCCCGTGTGGCATGTCATGAAGTTGAATGATTTCGGTTGCTTTTCCGTGTGGCATGTCAACGAGTAGTGTGGATTTGGTTGCATTACCGTGTGACATGCCAAGAAGGAGTGTGGATTCGGTTGCATTCCCATGTGGCATGTCATGAAGTTGTATGATTTCGATTGCTTTCCCGTGGTTTTGGTTGCTTTCAATGTAAAATGTCATAAAGGAGTGAATTGTGTGTTGTGGTTCCGGTTGCATTCCCGTGTAGCATGTCACAAAGGAGTGTGGTTTTGGTTGCATCCCCGTGTGGCATGTTATGAAGGAATGCTGTTTCGGCTTTGAAATGAGATGAAGGGGTGTGGTTTCCGTTGCATTCCCGTGTAGCATGCCATAACGGAATGTTGTTTCGGTTGCTTTTCCGTGTAACATGTCATAAAGTAATGCAGTTCCGGTGGCATTTCCGTGTAACATGTCACGAAGGAGTATGGTTTCAGTTGCATTCCCGTGTTGAATGTCATTATGTAGTATGGTTTCGGTTGCATTCCCGTGTGGCTTGTCATGAAGGAGTGTGGTTTCGGTTGCATTCCCGTATGGCTTGTCATGAAGGAGTGTGGTTTCGGTTGCATTCCCGTGTGGAATGTCAGTATGTAGTATGGTTTCGGTTGCATTCCCGTGTGGCTTGTCACGAAGGAGTGTGGGTTCGGTTGCATTTCCGTTTTACTTGTTCATTCCTGTTTTGGTATGTTATGAATGACGTTTTTATGTTAGCATTTCTGTTTTGGCATATCATGAAAGAATTTGGTTGCGAACAAGGCAGGTTAGAATTATAGTCTTGGGTCAGGATTTACATACATTGTTCTGAATAAGGCCAGTCTATGCAAGGGTAAACCTTATCCATCACCAATATTCATATGGTTATTATTAGATGACATACTTCGAATTGAAGTGACAGTTTATGCACATGCATGCTTCGTTGGGTCATATCAGATGGTAGTATATTTATTCTCATATCAGATATGTTAAGAAATGCCAGTAGATAATTAGGTCATATTTGATATTGTACTTAGATTCCTTTTCTTTTCTTTCATTCTGTATTTTGAAGAAAAGTATTCAGTGTAAACATTTGCAACAGAATATAACATAACATATGTTTATTTACAAGCATATATACAAATATGCTCACGGTACATAACATATAATTAACATACTTGGTACTGAAAATAGTTATCAAACATTCGATGGTTTTCATAATAAAATAATTAAATAGTTTTATATGTGTTATTATCATTATCATTATTATTATTATTATTATTATTATTATTATTATTATTATTATTATTATTATTATTATCATTTTGATACAGTCAAATACATTGCTTTTGGGTTATAGATATACGATAAAGTAAACTGCTACAAGAATGGCATACTACTTTATTCATTGTCACATCGTCCGCGGAAAAAAATGGAATCGAAAAAAGATTTACAAAGACGCTATTACATACATTTCCACGTCGTTTCTTTCTAAAATAAAACAAAAATTAAAAGCAAGACAAAACATGATTCGTTACTTGTGCATCAATAAACTGATCAAATTAATCACAAACATACGGACGCAGAGACACGTGGATACACGGAAAAGCGGAGATAATGAGACTGATTTATACTAATGTATGAACAGTTTGATTCAAGTTTGTGATTACATTTGTTTATTGTTTACAGATTCAGAACATGGTAACTGGGCGGAACTTCCAGGTCAAGAAGGTCTGGTTGTCACTGGTTACCGTTTGACGTCACCACTACGTCACAGCACACACAGGTTTAACCATAACAGTTCCAGACCAACGTCAGCTGTAATACGAAAACACATAGGTAGGACAAATCCTACATTATTACATAAATGGTTCTTTCCGAGTATCCGTTCTCAACCATTTTCAGTGTGTGTATACCACGTGACTTTTGACGTCATATTTGCATGGTCAGACAGCAATAATTGCTCTTGATAAGAATGTAACATGGCGCAGACTACGCCGCTTACAATGTCCTATCTCCGTTTTTTTACAGGAGTTTGATTGGTGGTCTAGTTTTTTCAAACACCTCGACGAACCTGTTCTCAAAATTAAGTTTTGATAATGCTCCGGCTGTCGGCGATATTAATAAATGTTGTCATCGAAGTGTTTGAAGAAACTAACTTACTAATCAAACTCCGTTAAAAACCGGAGATAGGGCTCTGTAAGCGGCGTAGACTACGCCATGTTTCATTAAATATGATGAAGAAATAAAAAAGTTACCTTTGTTTTTACTTCTAAACCGAAGTCAAATATTTCTGTCCGCCGTAGCATTTGTGACGTCAAAGTCACGTGGTATACACACACTGATTTTATACAGACAAACAACACATCTACAGCAGACGACTTTGAAATTATCTGAGCAAAATACAAAACATCTTTGTAAATGAAAGTATAATTAGTGTATAAAGTTGAAAATAGTGTGGCAAAAGGAGAACTTGCACATTATGAGCAAATTATAATTTGTCAAAATATTTTCGAAGGACGTCTGATTGAAACGCGCCAAAAATGCACGTGGGAAAGAGTTCCGAGTTACATCATTTGGACCAAATATTTTTAGAAATTAATTTCACACACGTACCTTTAAATCTTCCAATATAAATATTTATAATAAAACACATTATTACATACAATAAATATAAACACAAATAGTTAGAGCTTTTTATCGACACTTAACGGTAAACCAGACACTCCAAGAAAGACACTCCAAGAACGGACACTCCAAGAACGGACACTCCAAGAAAGGACACTTCAGGAAAGACAAACCAAGAACGGACACATCAGGAAAATCCAAATGCAGACACTCCAAGAACGGACACACCAGGAAAATTTAGGGTTAGGGTTAGGGTTAGACAGAGATATACATAGAGAGACAGAGAGACATACAGAGTGTCTGTATTTGGATTTTCCTGATGTGTCCGTTCTTTGTTTGTCTTTCCTGAAGTGTCCTTTCTTGGAGTGTCTTTCTTGGAGTGTCCGTTCTTGGAGTGTCCGTATTTGGATTTTCTTGATGAGTCCGTTCTTGGTTTGTCTTTCCTGATGTGTCCTTTCTTGGAGTGTCCGTTCTTGGAGTGTCTTTCTTGGAGTGTCTGTGTTCTCCATTTAACATAACAGGGCCTGATGATCTGAAGGTCATGGACTTGAGTTTAAGAACTCCCTACATAGTCGTTGCGAGAACTTCAATAAATAATTCAATATCCAGGAAGCAGGCATAAAGAATGATTACAATAAGTTGTTAGAGCTTGCTTCACAATCGATGTAAAACATTAGTTGAACCATTTCCAACATGCAGAGTGAGACGCATTTTGACGCTTCTGTAGCAGACTACTGTCGAATACATTGTGGCAAATCGAGAATAGCTCATCAGCGATCAATTTCTTTAAGTGACAAATTATTTTCAACGCTATTCAATAATTATACTTTTATTTATAGAAATATTCAAAATATTTTGCTAGAAGTTTTTCAAAGTTATCTGCTGAAGATGTGATATATGTTGGATATGGTTTAATTAAACATGACAGTGTAGACGTGTGTTGTTTTTTGTTGTTGAACGGCTCATTTGTTACACGACAAACCTTCTTCACGTCCGATATGGTGTATGAACACAACAGACCGGATACAAAGATAATTATTTCAATGTATCGCGCTATATTGAAAACAGAGGAATTCAAGTTTCAGTAGTCAATAATCAATTAAAACATCTCTCGTAACCATTCCATTATTTTAAATTTATCAAAAAATATCTTTAGAAAAGATAAACGGCGATCAATATGAGAAAACACTAAGAAATGGAACAGGCGCATATTATTTGACTTGAGTATTTATCGTCAATATGTAAATAATTGTTAATAATCAAAACAATCAGTAATTTTCCATGAATTATAAAATCTGAGCAATAATCTATGTGTTATAGGCCATCTCCATCCAGCTTCAGTTTCTATTAAAAGATTATCAAGGTCGAGAATACGCAACATGACTGGAGATTACGCGAGGCTCCCAAGAGGTGTATAAGAAATAACTAGAACCTTATCATGTTTCAAAAATAATTAATATTTTGCTCTTATTATATTTCATACGTTTTCACCGATTTTTTTCACTGAAATTTATTTCTTAAGGAAAACAATTAAAAGTTAGCATGCAGAACATTTCATTTTAAAACTACATCTTATTAGTGCCTCTCGTAGGATTGCCAACTTAACTATGAACCAATCAAAACGTTTCATTTCCTTTATTTCTTCGACATTATTCATTAAATACAATATTTGATTGGTCTACAATCTAGATCGTTTGTTTAACATCTAGCTCAAAATTGAGGTTAAACAGCTATCGCCGAAAAAAAAATGTATTCTACGTCATCACGAAATTGAAATCTAAATCGTAAACGTTTGCTATACTAAATACATATAATACATTATTAATCAGGCTTAATACCTTTGGTCTCCCTGCTGAGCCAGTGTGTCATACTAATTGGACGTCACATGAACTGCGAGATTTCTAATTAACCTTTACAATCGATGTAACAAATTGTGGCAAATAGAAAAATAGCAAGACCAATTTCTTTAAGTGCCAAACTGTTTTCAACGCTATTCAAGAATTATATCTTTGTTAAAGACATACGAGGGTATAGCCAAAAATTCGTGGAATTGTTCAATAAAATCATGTTTTCAAACGAACGTTAGTTCTCTATAAAATTAAATCAGCTGTAAATGACATAGAAAATTTCAAAAAGATACATACAATAGAAAGAAAACTACAGCTTGTTTAATAACATGAGGTCAGTATAGCCCCCGCAGTTCAATCTTCAGGAAACGACGTCAACGTCACAACTTCTTAAAATAAGCGCCGTTCGCCTCTACACAACACGTCGATGTCTCGCTACCCACTGTCGGTAAATGTCACTAAACCACTTTGCCTTGTACGAATATAACAGTGTCTGGGCTTTACTCTGTAGTTCCTGAAAGTCATTGAAGAGTTTACCTTGCAATTCACATTTAAATTTGGGAAATAAGGCAAAATCGCATGGTGCTTGGTCCGGCGAATACGGTTGCAATTGCAGCGTACTGTTTAAAATGCTTCGTAAGAAAATTAAAAAACTACGCACTGACTTGAAATTTGACGTCATAAAACGTAAATGACGTCACGTCAAATGTGCAAACTTTCGCGTCTTTTAATTGGTTTCCATGTGAGTTATCAACAAAACAAAAAAGGTTGTATATGGTTATTTTAGCAACTGCGGAGGTACGCGCGACCAAATGTTACCATAGTGACCACTACGGTGCCATTATTACATGCTATACGGTGAAATTCGCCTTCCGCATTACAAATTACCTTATAATTATTACATATGAATGTTTTTAAGACATGCTGCAAATGGTTTTAATTTTATTGAACAATTCCGCGAATTTCTGGCTATATCCTCGTATTCCAAATATTTTGCTAGATGTTTTTCAAAGTTGTCTGCTGCAGATGTGATATACATAACAGTGTAGACGCACTCTATTTGTAACACTGCAAACCTCCTTCACGTCCGATATGTTGTATGAACAAAACGGACCGGATACAAAGATAATTATTTCAATGAATCGCGCTACATTGAACACAGAGGAATTCAAGTTTCAGTAGTCAATACTAAATTGAAGCATATCTAGTAACCAATCCATTATTTTAAATTAAAAAAGAAAAGAAATGCATTCTACGTCATCACGACATTGAAATATATATATTTATCGTAACAATCTGCTATACTGAATACATATAATTACAAGACGGATGTTTGATGCAAAGCATCAAAGAGAAGCCGCAATATTTCGTTTCACATGAAGAAATAAGAAAAAAGATCATTTAAATCCACAAACATTAGAACAATTTAATCTGTAGTCAGTAATGCTGATATCGATTATTGAAGATATAAGTTTTATGTAGGATATTTAACCTGGCAGGGTCTGTGTTTTAAGTAAATGAGATAATTTAGAGTTAAGCTGATCATAAAAAGTGACATATAGTACTAAAGATAAATGGACAAGAGGTTATGATAAATTTAAATTAGTACCAAAAACAATGAACTATTTGTATTGAACACACGCCCTGTTATGATAATGTTTTATCAAATAATGCTGACACACAGAAAATCTGTATTTCGTTTGTATCGGTAAGTCATGATAATGGATAAGGGTTTCCCACATAAAACAAATCTGCAGTAGACGACTTTGAAAACATTATCAAGTAAAAAAAAATCTCTATAAATGATCGTATGATAATTGAAAAGTGTTAAATTATTGTGGCAAATGCAGATATTGCTCAGTATGAGCAATTTCTCCTTTTGCCACAATGATTTCAATGATGTTTACTCTGACAGACTTTAAAATCATCAAATACAAAACATAGAAAATCTCTATAAATGATAGTAAGATAATTGAAAAGAGTTGAAATTATTGTGGCAAATTAAGCAATTGAAAATCAAAGCTGTCGGATTACAAACGCACAATCTCGAGTTGACGAAACTGATGTGAACTCGTGTCGTGATTCAGAAAATCAAGTAAACGTATTTCTATGTACACGTAATCCGAAAGACTGATAATAGCTGCAGCGACTTTTGAAAACATTGTGACAAAAAGAGAAATTGATCACGAGGAAGTTATCCTTTTGCTACAATGTTTTCTACTTTAAGTCCATAAATTATACCTTCATTTAGCAAGATGTTCCAATGTTTACTTAATGTGCTACGTATAAGGGAAAGGCTTAACATAGGTACTATATGAAAATTTACTTGAATTTATTTCTCAAACTGTAAATTTACCAGTTGATATAAGAGTTGAAATACTGTCTACATTTACAGTGATGAATTAAATACAGTTCAGTTAATCCGATCACACTTTGTGTGTAAGAACCAGAAGATTTCATTTCATTTAAGTATTCTGGATGTTCACATCGCATCCGTGATAAAACATGTTGTTGGCTAGGCAAAATACACCGATATCGTGTTTACCGCGATATTCATGAAATGTGGAACTGCAACAGCGAAAAAGAATGAAATTGATCTTGAAACATATATTTCTGTGGTTTAAATCTTTTCATGTCTGCATTTTGCGATGACAATTGTACTCAAAGTTAACTTTGAATCCAGTATGTACTGAACATGAAAGATTATTAAAAGCAAAGCAAATGAAAAATGTATTGAAATTGCGATGAAAATGAAAATCTATAAATAGACTATAGATGAATGGTACTGTCTTTTATTTTAGCTCTTAACTTGATTCGGGAACCAGAGTCGCTGCGTGGCCGCTTACGACATTTACACACTAGACCAACTTGAGATCGGTTTAAAACGCGTTGGTGAATACGGCTTAAATCTAAAACGTAGACTAAATATTAAGATTTAGATTTAGACAAATATCTAAATAGAAAAGTTTAGTGAATACGGGACGAGGCTTCTTCGTCTAATTACTGCGTAATATATCATAGCATGTATTCTATTTTACTGTCTAGAGTAGATACAGTATGAATTTCGCTTAAATAAAAATGTACATATATTCAATTAATATACTGGCCTTTGTCTTTTGTTTTTAATTTGTAAAACTCACACATGTATATAAAGTGTAAAAGGGGTGTTTTAAAAGTCATTACCTTAAATTAATGTACTTAGAAAGGACAAAGAGAAATCAAGATATGTGGTCACGCTGGCAGGTCTAAATATTCTCCTTGACCGAAACTTAAAAGCATCCCTACATTCCAATTATTCAGGCTTAATACCTTTGGTGTACCTGCTAAGCGAGTGCGTCATACTAATTGGACGTCACATGAACTGTGAAATTTCTAATTAAAGTACTCCAATCCATGAGTTTTAGCTCAATCTCCGATATAACGTCTGTAGCAGACGACATTTGAAAATATTGTGAATATTTATTTTCCTTTTCCTTTGTTTTCAACTCTGTATCAAAATCATTTTTCCATAGTTCTGGTCGATACATTACACAGATGCCATTATGTTGGTTTTCTCGTGGGACGGCTCATATGGTGTTTAACGCCGTTTGCACCAATATTTCAATCCCACCTGTATGAGTATACAATGAACGTGTTTGTGTTCTAAGATGATTTGAACCATTTCCCCACATCCATCATATCAGTAGCAAAATACTTTGAAATAACCTACGTACAACTGCTGGAAATCTGTATAGATTTAAGCATAATGTTTGAATCGAGCAAAACAAATTTAGTAAAGGAGCATTTACTCACTATGAGAATTTTATCCTATTGTCACACTGTTAATAAAAGATACATCAACATGTGTTTGATCTGCATGTGGGAAACATTCAGCAATGGGTTTCGCTCCTTAAATCCGTAAAATATCAAATATATCTGCTTATTATCTCGTACATGTATATATCCCGTTACAATTCCCGTGAAGCCAATGATATTGGATGGTTGATGCCGCGTGAGTCACGGGAGTCACATCTGGCGATTTGAGCGCTTGTTGTCTGTGCGACCAGTGAACACTCAGGCGACCCAGCACATCCACAAGTCAGACTCTCAGACGATTTGACTTCTTGTTGTCTGTGCTACCAGTGAACATCCGGGCGACCCAGAGCATCCACACAGTCTCTCAGGAGCTTTGCACTGTACGCCGATGATGCAATACGTCACTTTATATTTTGCTATTAGTTTCACATTTAAAACAAATTGTGACAACATTAACCCTTTCCCACATGAAGACGCATTTTGAAGCACTAGCAGAAGACGACTTTTGAAATCTTTGTGGCCAAAGGTGGAATTGATCATGATGAGCAAGTTCTCCTTTGGCCATAATATTATCAACTTTATTTAACAATTAAGCTATCTCGGGATGCTTATGGTGCAAATCTCCTGACATACTTACATAACGTATGCGATTGAGAACGTTGGTCTATTAGGTGTAAACGTGCTATTAAAGGCACTGCAATGAAACAGGTCGAAGTCTAAGGAATTGGGATGAATCAATTTTACATCAGATATGTAATCATTTAAAATGGAATCCGCTGCGGTAAAGTAAATAGCGTTGTTGATTTGAAACCGGGCGTCCCTTTTTCGATTCTCACTCGCGAAGGATCTGGTGAGAGTGCGGATGCCCAGGTTCGCCCGAGTTTTCACTTTTTCTATAGTCATGTTACAGAAGTTGGTCATTATGAGCAATTTCTCCTTTTGCCACATTTCTTTCAAAAGTCATCTGTAGCAAAGACATCAGAAAGTGTTTTTATGTGGGAAATTGTTAAAAGGGATCATAATTGTATACATGTACATCTTTCCTACTTTTAACTTAATCTACAGCAGATGACTGAAAATGTCTAGCCAAATCGTGGATGATCTCTGTAAATAAAAGAACTAATAATTATTGAACAAATTGTAGCAAAAGAAGGAATTGCTCTATATGAGTTTTATCCTATTGCCGGACATTTTCAATTACGTTTTCTTCAGATGTTTCAAAATGCATCTATATATGGGAAATGGTTGAATGGGTTTATTAGGGACTTACTGCTGGCCATTGGAGTGTTAATGTATGTAACATCTGTCAGAATAGTCTTTGTGTATCAGCAACATGCCAGGATTAAAGTTTCGTACCAATTTCATATCTCCATTTGTCCGGAAGTGACGTATTAATGCATCCTGGCAACCGCTTGCATTCAAGTCACCTTGATTTTTAGAAAATGGAAATTCCCGTCTTCACAATTACGAAACTATCACCGATCTAATCTTCTCCCACGTATAAGATTATTTGGTCATGTTGCTTTCCCCGTCGTCGATAAATGTGGTCACGTGTGTTTATCTCTCTGTCTGTCTGACCGACGGAGTATATCACCCGTTATTCAATTAGCAAAACTCAGCTTACCCTTGTGAAACGTTAACTCTTTCGCTGCCAAATGCAATAACAGGTGTTTGTTAAAGGGACTGAACACCATAATGGTCCAAAATCGTTATATTTTATACTTATTCTAATTAATCCAAAATACGTCGATATATTTGTAACGGAATGTTGTAAAAGGTCGTACAAGTCTTGTTTTTCATTATTTCATAGGAAATAAGCAGTTAAAAAAACGTCCGCTCCGTGTTTTCCCGTTTAAAAATACCTTGGAATTTCCTCTTGCTCATTTGAATTTGTGGATTCAATTCGGCATTCTCTAACACTATCGACTCATTACATTCATGTATGCGTGAATGTAAGGAACGACATCTCTGCGAAGGAGATTGTCAATTCGGTTGTAGTGATCACGTGATAAATATACAGCGATATTTTTAGATTTACTGGGTTACTAACCCAGTAGATTTTAAAATGCAAAGTAACGAAAAATTAATAGTGTGCATATATTGTAGTACATCAGTCAGCAAATCTCAATGCCTTACATGCAAAAACATCAAGGTAATAGCGATTTTTAGCAATTCTTTTTTTTTTTTCGCTTTTTCTCATATGGGATTCAGTCCCTTTAAAGAGCTGTCTCTCCTGAAATCCGTATTGTTTACCACTTACACATCAAATTTATTACCAAATTTCACATTGGACGAAAAATTGAAATGTCCAATCTTCAACATGGAAGAGTCGACTTAGTGAAATTCGGCAGTGAAAGTCTCAAACAAGATTCAACCATCTCATGGTACAGTGGTTGTAGCCTTTTGACCAGGGAACCAGGGGTCTATCACGGTTCGGGTCGTACTAAAACTTTAAAAAATGGTATTAATGGCTTCCCTCCTTGATGCGCATGTTTACACCTTTCAAACACCAATCACACTATAAACGCCTCTTTCTTTGTCCTACAAGTTAATGTAAGAACCCCAACTTGCTAAAACATTGGTCCAGCATACAACATGCCTCGTCCAGACTCATTTTTGCCGTAGTATATGTTGATCCAGCATACAACATGCCAACATCTAGCGGGCCTTCGTCAATACTATTATTACCGTAGTGTATGTTGGTCCAGCATACAACATGCCAACATCTAACGGGCCTTCGTCAAGACTATTATTACCGTAGTGTATGTTGGTCCAGCATACAACATGCCAACATTTAGCCGGCCTTCGTTCAGACTCATTTTTGCCGTAGTGTATGTTGGTCCAGCATACAACATGCCAACATCTAGCGGGCCTTCGTCAATACTATTATTACCGTATTAATTGTTTGTCTGAATATTTATCCCAATCAGCACAATATGCAATCAAAATAGTCACTGCAAATGACCCTTGAGTCAAGACACTGATTAGCCATTATATTATGTCTTCTCTGTAAGTTATTAGTTAATATGTCAACATCACAAAATCCGGTATTGGTGGATATTGAATAGAATGACATTTCCCCTAGCTCGTATTTTATCAGATGGACGTTTCGAAAATGAGATGAGTTCATGTATATATGAACGAGAAGCAATGGCACTTATATGTAGGCCAATCATTGTTTCACAGTTGATAAATTACCTGAACACAATGACATACGTATACATTGGAATACGGTAAGGGTATGAACAACAAGTATATATGAACGTATATCTATTTGTTATTGAATAAGGCTTTGGTACAGATAACTATCCGAATAATTATAGAAAAACTGTCTCTCAGAGATCTTGCTATTGTCTTATATTCTTCTTTAAAAACACCCCGGATTTCTACTTTTAAAAGTTGAAAGTGTTTAAGTAGGCGTGAGTGCATGTTGAACTCTTTTCTATATACAACAAATCTGCAGCAGACGACTTTGAAAATGTCTATTAAAATATATTGAAACTCTCTATAAGTGTAGGTATGAATACTGAAACATTGTGGCAGAAGAAGAAATTGCTCGTTTTGAGGCGTCGGAAAGCGTCTATATGAGGGAAAGGGTTAATCTGTAGTCACTGACACCTCTGAATATTATTCTAAATCTAACTTCACAACGTAACACACTTCCATGTTGGCTAAACCGCACGGTTTGACCAATATGAACATGTATTTAGAATTAGACTGCATTTAGAATGACTGATGAATGCGAGCACTGTGTCTCAAACAAGATTCAACCATCTCATGGTACAGTGGTTGTAGCCTTTGGACCAGGGAGCCAGGAATCGATCGCCGTTCGGGTCGTACTAAAACTTTAAAAATGGTAGTAATGACTTCCCTCCTTGGTGCGCATGTTTACACCTTTCAAACACCAATCACACAAGATTCCAACAGACAACTACTTTCTCCTCGCTACCATGTCGTGGTGCAGTGGTTGTAGCCTTTGGACCAGGGAGCCAGGGATCGATCATCGTTCGGGTCGTACTAAAACTTAGAATGACTGATGAATGTGAGTGAGCACTGTGTCTCCAACAAGATTCAACCATTTCATGGTACAGTGGTTGTAGCCTTTGGACCAGGGAGCCAGGAATCGATCACCGTTCGGGTCGTACTAAAACTTTAAAACATGGTAGTCATGGCATCCCTCCTTGGTGCGCATGCGTACACCTTTCAAACACCAATCACACAAGATTCCCAAAGACTTTCTCCTCGCTACCTAAACCTTTTATATATCATTTTGGAGCATTAATGCCGCTGGTCGAAATAATTATTGTAGATCGTGGGAACTAATGTTTTATGTTTGCTGACCCGGGATTCGAATTAACAACAACTTGGCTAGAGACTAATCGTAGAGCATTATTTAGCTTCGTAATTATCCTTTGTTTATGATGTCATTGTTCTCAACTGTTTGTTCCGGTGTCTTTGTAAAAGCAGTCCACTGAAAAGTGTTGAAACACTTTCTGAAGTCTAAAGATTCATTTAGTCCTTGGTAGCTTCGTTCTTTGAATGCTTCGGATAACAAACTTAGAAGCCCCGAGTATACAACAAGCAGCACCATAGATAGTTAATGCATCGGATCAGGAACTTAGGAGACCCGAGTATACAACAAGCGGCACCATAGATAGTTAATGCATCGGATCAGGAACATAGGAGACCCTGGTATACAACAAGTGGCACCATAGATAGTTAATGCTTCGGATAACGAAGTTAGGAGCCCCGAGTATACAACAAGCGGCACCATAGATAGTTAATGCTTCGGATAACGAACTTAGGAGACCCGAGTATGCAACAAGTGGCACCATAGATAGTTAATGCATCGGATCACGAACTTAGGAGACCAGGCTATACAGCAAGTGGAACTTTAGATAGTAACGTTCTGATCACGAACTTAGGAGACCCGAGTATACAACGAGCGGCACCATAGATAGTTACGTTCGGATCACGAACTTAGGAGACCCGAGTATACAACAAGTGGCACCATAAATAGTTACGTTAGAAGACACGAGTATACAACAAGCGGCACCATAGATAGTTACGTTCGGATCACGAACTTAGGAGACCCGAGTATACAACAAGCGGCACCATAGATAGTTAATGCATCGGATAATGAACTTAGGAGACTCGGGTATACAACGAGTGGCACCATAGATAGTTAATGCTTCGGATCACGAACTTAGGAGACCCGAGTATGCAACAAGTGGCACCATAGATAGTTAATGCATCGGATAACGAACTTAGGAGACTCGGGTATACAACGAGTGGCACCATAGATAGTTAATGCTTCGGATCACGAACTTAGGAGACCCGAGTATGCAACAAGTGGCACCATAGATAGTTAATGCATCGGATAACGAACTTAGGAGACTCGGGTATACAACGAGTGGCACCATAGATAGTTAATGCTTCGGATCACGAACTTAGGAGACTCGGGTATACAACAAACGGCACCATAGATCGTTAATGCATCGGATCACGAACTTAGGAGAACCGAGAATACAACAAACGGCAACATAGATAGTTAATGCCTCGGATAACGAACTTAGGAGACCCGACTATACAACAAGTGGCACCATAGATAGTTACGTTCGGATCACGAATTTAGGAGAACCAAGTATACAACAAGCGGCACCATAGATAGTTAATGCATCGGATCACGAACTTAGGAGACTCGAGTATACAACAAGTGGCACCATAGATAGTTAATGCATCGGATAACGAACCCATGAGACCCGAGTATACAACAAACGGCACCATAAATAGTTAATGCATCGGATTACGAACTTAGAAAACCCGAGTATACAACAAGCGGCACCATAGATAGTTAATGCTTCGGATCACGAACTTAGGAGACCCTGGTATACAACAAGCGGCACCATAGATAGTTAATGCATCGGATAACGAACTTAGGAGAACCGAGTATACAACAAGCGGCACCATAGATAGTTTTATTTAAAATGCCTCGGATCACGAACTTAGGAAACCCTGGTATACAACAAACGGCACCATAGATATTAATGCATCGGATTACGAACTTAGAAATCCCGTTTATACAACAAACGGCGTTATAGATAGTTAAGTACGATCTCATTAACCGATATTTTAGTATCTAAACTGTTTTTATTTGTCTTTCGTGCACGACACTAGAGTGATTGTATCTCTATTGAGTAACTAATTAACGACGGTAGACAATGCTAATGTCGTCCACTATCAGGGTTAACCCTTCCCCACATACAGACGATTCCTGACGCATCTGCATCAGACGAAGTTTGAAAACACTGTGGCAAAATGTGAAATTGTTCATCATGAGGAATTTCTCCTTCTGTCACAATGTTTTCAACTCTTTTCAATAATTAAACTTTCCTTTAAAGAGATTTTCGATAATTGTGCCCAGATGTTTTAAAAGTAGACTGCTGCAGATGTGTTGTATATGGGAAAGAAATCGACGATAGACAATGCAAATTTCCACTAGCAATTATACTTTAGAAACACAATTATAAATGAAAACGAGCTTTACTCGAGCGTTTTCAGCGTATGCCTTGCGTCTGCTTTTCGTATAAACCATACGTCCGAATACGCACACAATATTTAGGCATGCTTAAAAAATCTGCCTCGCCGTATGCCAGCGTTTGCCACCGTATGCGACCGTACTTGAAACGTATAAAATATATGCCTAACGTAACCCTAGCGTATGTCAGCGTATATCAGCGTATGGGTGATATTTTGCATACGCTGGCATACGCTAGTACGATACGCAATATTGTGACAGGGCCATTAACCCTTTCCCTCATATAGACGCTTTCTGACGCCTCTGCAGCAGACGGCTTTTTGAAAACATAGTGACAAAAGAAGAAATTGCTCAAAACGAGCAATTTCTCCTTTTGCCACATTTTTTTACCATTTTTAGTCATAGGTTATCCATTCAATTATAGAGATTTTCTATTTTTTGACAAAATATGTTCAAAGTCGTCTGCTGAGGAATTGTCATATTAGGGAATTGTCATATGAGGGAAAGGGTTAAACGTAGAAATTAACTCTGCTATATGCCTATAACAGGAACGTAGGTATTTGGTATGAATTATGTGGGCTTGTTAAAGTGTTAAGTGACCACGAACAATTTCTCGATTTGCTACAATGTTTTCAAGTCTTTTAAGTAATTATACTTGCTTTTAGAGAGACTTTCATATTCACTAAAATTAACGTTCCATTTTAGTTACGTTTTCTTTTACGAACACTTAAATATGTAAGACACCAGTAGATCTACTAAGTGTTATATTACGTTACCAAGTTCGATCGACCAAACCCAGAATAAATACAGGTAATAGGTGAGCCCTGTATATGTAAACATTGGACTTCACCGGGACCTTCTGTACATAGTCAATCCTTCCCCACATAGAACAAATCTGCAGCAGACAACTTAAAAAAACATCTAGCCCCAACTCGGAACCTCTCTTAAAATAATAGTAAAGTATAACGGTGGAATGTTATTTAAAACATTGTTACAAAAGAAAAAAAATGGTCAATATGATTAATTTCTTATTTTGTCACACTGTTTTCAAAAATATTCTGCAACATATACGTTTACAAGCGGCTGCCGGTGGTAGGGGACAGGGTTAACGATAATCGACCCCACTAGTTTGATTGTCCTGTACACATTAAAATTTGGGACATTCGAATATCACCTATATATGGATATAGAGTAAGACGGTGTGTTTACATATTACTTATTTCCGAGCTGCATACATTTCTTCCCACTACTCGAAAACCACAAAATCGTAACGAGAAATCGGTCCTCTTCTAAAAACAGTTTTCAATCAAGATGTAATTAGTGTATGTTGTTGTGACGTAAATCATCATGTCAATGTTACGTTTATGTATTTTGGTTTATGTTCATGCTAATGATCCAACGGATACTACTTAACACAACTATCCTAAATCATTATTTGACTAATTTGCGAACAGTACAGAGCCAGATCGGACCTCGCGAATGAGCTGGCTGATCTGGATCTACATAGGTAGTGACTTGTTCACGGTTTTCGCAGAGCGTCGGTCAAATAATATATTGTTATTTACCCACAATTCTTTCAAAACTAGTATATTGCAAAGAGGTCTGAACCCCCTTTACCCACATAGAACAAATCTGCAACAATCACTTTGAAACTATCACTTTGAAACAATCACTTTGAAACTATCACTTTGAAACAATCACTTTGAAACAATAACTTTGAAACAATCCGGGACAAACAATGTACAATTACTACAAATGAAAGTTTGATTATTGAAAAATATTGTGGCAAACAGAGAAATATCTCAGGTTGAACAATTTCTCCATTTGCCATAATGTTTTCAAAAATTCGACTACTGCAAATGTGTCAAAATGCGTCTACAGGGAAAAGGGTTATCGGATGAATCGGGTTGTCGTCGACCAATGCAACATGTTTTTCCAATTAACCCTATATTGTTCGGACTCATTCAACACATCTAATTAAAACGTTTAAACGAGCAGGAGACAAAAGTACCAAAAGTTGTCGAGACTTAACATCTTGCAAATGGTCGAGAATTATTCATTCACTAATTCGTTCGTTCATTCATACACATTTACCCACATACAGTTCTTTCGTTCAGTTAATTTCTGACGCCTCTGCAGCCGACGACTTTTCGAAAATATTGGGACAAAAGGAGAAGTTCCTCATAATGAGCAACTACTCCTTTGTCACAATGTTTTCAACGCTATTTAAAAATTAAACTCTCATTTATCGAAATCAATCCCATTCTTGCGAGGATGGTGGGAGAGGGTGAATAAAAATGTATGCAATTGAAAAAAAAAAAAGGATTAGTCGCAATATCCGTGTCTGTTTTACTAAAGCAGTGTGTGAAGGAGTGATTGAAGGACTGTGTTTGCAGAAAAGCTTGGGTTGAAGTAGTTGTGGACTCGGGTTTTTAAAAACCTTCATGTTTCGGTAGTTTTTGTTTTCTTCTGGGAGTTTTATACGATGTTTTATACGATGTTTTACTAGGGCAACATGGATACGTGTAAGTGTGTAGTTTTGTTTTTTATTTTAATTTTACATGAGTCACACCTTAAGGTCGTTGGTGTAGTGGTAGAGCGTGATATAATGGAAATATTATTGAAAGCGGCGTTTAACACCAAACAATCAATCTAAGGGGATTTGGGGTTTTATTAACCCTTTCCCTCATACGACAAATCTGCAGCAGACGACTTTAAACATATTTTGTCAAAACATAGAAAATCTACATAATTGAATGAATAACCTATGACAAAAAGTGGAAAACATTGTGGCAAAAGGATAAATTGCACGTTGTGTGCAATTTCTTCTTTTGTCTCTATGTTTTCAAAAAGCCGTCTGCTGCAGAGGCGTCAGAAAGCGTCTATTTGAGGAGAAAGGGTTAAGTCTTTCCCAATTTCGACAAATCAGTATCTGACGACTTTGAACACTTCTAGACAGATAATAGGAAAACTCTGTATAAATGAAACTATAATTATTGAAGTGTAGTCTAACTAGTTATCCACCAGTATAACTTATTTGATACCATTGATTGATTGATTGATTGATTGGGGTTTAAGGCCGTTTTTAACAATTTCTCAGTTATATCACTGCGGCCAGTTCACCTACTCATGCATTTCCTGGTTTTCTCACACCAGTACTCCACACAACAATCTTCCAAAGCAACTGGCTGCTTTTCCACATAGAATTAGCCCATTGGTGGAAGACGAATGACGCATGCCGCATTGACTTTTGTCAATCGTCGGAAAGAAAGTTGACCGAGCCGGGATTCGAACTCACAACCCTTGGATTGACAGCCCGCGTTTATTTGATACCAATCCGGAGATTTAACACTTACCAACTTGTAGACACATTTCGACGCAGGAGACGAATCTTGAAACATTTTGCCACACTGTTTTAAACTCTTTTCTATGATAGCTCTTTTTCTATAATTACATCAGCTTTTTAATAGTTCCCTCACTATATTTGTTAACCCTTTCAGCGCCAAAGGCAATATTGAGGTTTTTGCAAACAATACTGATTCAGGTGAGTCAGCTCGTAACGAGCTGTCTCACCTGAAATCAGCATTGTTTGCCTTTTAGTTATCAAAACTTTGATTGCATGAGTAATGGAGAGGCCCGATTTTGAATATGGAAGAGTCTACTTTAAACAATTCGGCGCTTAAAGAGTTAAGACGTTGTCGAAGTCGTCTGCTGCAGATTTGTTGTATGTGGGAGAATGTTAATATTTGAAAAAAATGGAACTTAGGCTAATGAAGAATATTATATAAACTTTGTCAAATTTAAGCTTTACTTGGAATTATTCTGTTACACCTACTCCATAAACTGGATCCTCGTTGTACCTTATTAAGCGTGATATCAGAGGAGGTAACCAATTTGCCTTGTCCCTACCTTGTTGATAGTACACAGGGTACCAGGATATACAGTGTATGAAAAGTCAATACGAATCTCTTGGGAGACAATTCCTACAGTAAATTTGTTTTTCTATGTCATATAATTCTTCTGATTTACCATTGGTATCTAGATAAAACTCATCTGGATCGACACTGTTCGAATGTTATTGAGACTACTCGCACGCCAGAATGGGGCCAGTGTTAATAAATTGATCTATTCGTTTTTCCAAATAATAAAAGGATATGTACTTTTTGATTTATAAACACTTGAAGGATTTGGTAAGTTAAAACGAATCCGCTTCGAATCTACTCCAAATAAAAGTGATATCAACTGAAATTTATAATGCACAACATACATTATGGTAAATGAGCAGTCTTTGACATTTTTTAGTCATTCTGGCTCTCCAGTTTGGCATAAATACTGCCAAGTTAAAACTAATGTGACTTAATTATTCTTGTCAAATGTTGCGTGACTGACTGGTGTCAGAATAAATGGACCAGTAGTACTGGTAACTTACCCAGAATACGCCGTGATATAACTGAACTATTGTTGAAATAAACCAAACAATCAATCAATCAACCTCCATCAATTTATTTTAAGCCCGCATGGTAAAATGAGAAAGTGTATCGGTGATCTAGTCAAGGAAAGTCAGGGAACACATACTTAGGTGAACTGGCTGCTGTGATGAATGGGCGAAATACTGTCGAAAACGGCGTTAAACATGGGTGTCTTAGACCTATCGGTTTAATCCATTAAAAACTATATAATAGTCGTGTGCTTCCAAATGAGTTCGGTATTACTAAAGATAGATATACGTAACGAAAGTTTTAATGGGTTTTCTGTTACGGTATTACTAAAAGATAGATAAACGTAACGAAAGTTTTAATGGGGTTTCTGTTACGGTATTACTAAGAGAAACATGGACGTAACACAAGTTATAATGGGGTTCCCGTTACGGTATCATTTTTAGATACATGGACGTAACGATAGTTTTAATGGGGTTTCTGTTACGGTATTACTCGTACATGGACGTAACAAAAGTTGTAATGTGGTTTCCGTTACGGTATTACTAATATATATATGGACGTAACCAAAGTTTTAATGTGGTTTCCGTTACGGTATTACTTATAGATACATGGACGTAACACAAGTTGTAATGGGGTTTCCGTTACGCGATTACTTATAGATAGAAACATAGACGTAACGACAGTTTCTAATAAGTTTCCATTACGGTATCCCTTATAGATACATGGACGTAACACAAGTTTTTAATGGGGTTTCCGTTACGGTATCCCTTGTGGATACATGGACGTTACACAAGTTTTTAATGGGGTTTCCGTTACGGTATCCCTTGTGGATACATGGACGTATCGATAGTCTTTTATAGGGTTTCCGTTACGGTATCCCTTGTGGATACATGGACGTAACACAAGTTGTCAATGGTGTTTCCGTTACGGTATTACTTATAGATACATGGACGTTACGACAGTTTTTACGTTACGGTTTCAGTTATAGATACATGGACATAACGATCGTTGGTATGGGGTATCCGTTACGATATCACTTATAGATACATGGACGTAACGAAAGTTTGTATGGGGTTTCCATTTTGGTATCACTTTAACACACATGGACGTACCAAAAGTTAACATGATATGGTGTTTCCGCTTTGGTATCACTTATAAATACATATACGTAACACAAAATTAATGGGGTTTCCATTTTTGTATCACTTAAAGATAGATAGACGTAACGAACGTTTCAATGGTTTTTTTATGGGGCTTCTGTTATGGCATCACTTATAGAAGAAATGGAGGTAACACCCACACTTGTATGGCGTTTC
Organism: Serripes groenlandicus; assembly: GCA_031761405.1. Classification (NCBI taxonomy): domain Eukaryota; kingdom Metazoa; phylum Mollusca; class Bivalvia; order Cardiida; family Cardiidae; genus Serripes; species Serripes groenlandicus. Next base: position 132,291,825 of record JASEVX010000001.1, on the reverse strand, counting down.
CGCTTCTGTATCTCTTATAGATACATATAAGTAACACAATTGTTATGTAGTTTCCATTATGATATCACTTATTGATAAATGGAAGTACCAACAGTTTCGGTATCACTTATAGATACTTATAGGTAAACACATGTTTGTATGTTTCCGCTTCGGTTTTACTTATAGATACATGGGCGCAACACATGTTTGTATGGTGTTTACGTTACGTTATCACTTATAGATACATGGACGTAACACAATATACGGTATCACTGATAGATACTTGGACGTAACACAAGTTTCTTATAGTGCTTCTATTATGGTATCACTTATAGATACATGAACGTAACAAAAGTTACGATATCACTTATAAATACATGGACGTAGCAAAAGTTGTTTATAGTGCTTCTGTTATGGTATCACTTATAGATACATGGACGTAAGAACAGTTACGGTATCACTTATAGATGCATATACCTAACAAAAGTGTATATGGGTTACACGTTACGTTATCACTTATAGATACATGGACGTTACGGTATCACTTATAGATACATGAACGTAACACAAGTTACGGTATCACTTATAGATACATGAACGTAACACAAGTTACGGTATCACTTATAGATACATGAACGTAACACAAGTTACGTTATCACTTATAGATACATGGACGTAACACAAGTTATGGTATCACTTATAGATGATTATACATAACGAAAGTGTGTATGGGGTGTACGTTACGTTATCACTTATAGATCCATGGACGTAACACAAGTTTTTTTTATAGTGTTTCTGTTATGGTATCACTTATAGATACATGGACGTAACACAATTTACGGTATCACTTGTGTATGGGGTTCACGTTACTGTATCACCTATAGATAATACATGGACGTAACTAAAGTTAATTACGATTGTATATCGTTTGTGTATGCAGAGGCTCATCCGAGACTTCTTTGGTGTAACACGATTCCAGTTTGCCAAACGCATGCATGTTTGTTCCCTAGGATATGTTTACGGTGTCTGCTTTTATCAATCACCATCGGAAATAAGAAATATTTCTGGAGTACATGTATTTCCTTCAGGATGTTTGATAATAAGTGAGAAAATGGCCGGAGAGAAAATCCACAAAGGGGGATAACAACTCAAATAAGCATGTTAGTGTTATGGATTCTAAGCATGACACATCTGTAGATCACACACTATATGCATAATAATTTTGAAGTTGATACATTTAAAAATAAGTTAGAAAATTACCAAACGGAGATTACTAAACACAAAGGCATGATGGACTTATGTCCCTTGTATTGCTCCATTCTCCTGATCACTAGTTATGCTTGTCTCTTTAGCTCACCTAGGTCACATTTTGCTTAAGCAGTTTGAAATTTTGTCAGAATGTTTGTCTTAAAAATATCTAGGTCAAGTTTGAATATGGGTTATGCCGGGTCAAAAACTAGGTCACTAGGTCAAATTGAAGGAAAATCTTGTTAACACTTTGGATGCCGCATTGTTTGCTTCAGAAGCTTGAAATTTGGTCAGAATGTTTGTCTTAAAGATATCTAGGTCAAGTTCAAATATGGGTCATATTGGGTCAGAAACTAGGTCACTAGGCCAACTTGTGGGAAAATCTTGTTAACTCTGTAGAAGCCGCATGTTTTGCTTCAGCGGCTTGAAATTTGGTCAGAATGTTTGTCTGAATTATATCTAGGTCAAGTTCGAATATTGGTCATATTGGATCAGAAACTAGGTCAATAAAGGAAAATATTGTTCAAACTCCGGAGTCCGCATTTTTACTTTGAGCAAGTTGAAACTTTGTCAGAATGTTGTCTTGATGATATCTAGTCCATGTTGGAATATGGGTCATATCAGGTAAAACAATCACTAGGCCAAAGGAAGGAAAATATTGTTAACACTGTGGAGGTTGCATTCAGAATAATTGTCTTGATGTGTTTTGCATTGCAGTACATTGTATAATTAAGGTGAGCGATCCAGGGCCATCATGGCCCTCTTGTTATTTATTGGGGTTTTACGCCGCTTTCAACATTATTTCAGTGATATCACGGCGACAGTTCACTTATTCATGATCCCTGTGTAAACAAACCAGTACTAGGCTATAAAATGTGCCTTGCCCAAGGGCACTCCACCATGACCGAGGTGCCGCGACTTGGGATCGAACCTGGGAGACCAGGTTTCGAAATCCCCGACGCTAACCACTTAACCACAGTCGAAAAATTAAAGTCAGTCCGCAAAATAGAAACACAATTATAACATATTAATACCGGGCAGACCTCTGAGAGGTGATCCCTCCAGTGTTTTACAGGCAGGCGACACAAACATGAAATGCTGTAAAAAGTGTTTAACCCATTACTTCACACAGACGACATTTGACATTTGCCATTGAACATGACTTTCGAAAACATTGCAATAAAAGGTGAAATTGCTCAAAACGAGCAATTTCATTTTATATTGCAATATTTTCAACTCTTTATCAATATAAATATTTCAGTTTTCTAGATGACTGCAAAGCAGACGACCTTTGAAAAGACATGTGAAGTAATGGGTTTACCATTTTCCAGATACAGACGAGATTCGAGGCTCCTGTAGGAGACAGCTTTCAAAATCAATGTTGGGAAAATACAATTTGCTAATAAGAGCTGTCGATATATTAATCTTGTTTCAAAGTATATATATAACACTGCTAGATATTATACCTTTCCCACCAATTGTTTTCAAAAGTAGACGACACGTAAATTAACATATCAAGTCAACGGAATGCCATTGGTGTGACAGGTCATTTTGTCAATGTTATATGTATCATAACTGGGTTAACCTTATTACCCCCATTGTCTTCTTTTGGTTTCTGCCAAATAATACGACTTTTAGAAAGTATATGCAAAATATATATATAATGAGACTATGTAATTTCGAAGGAACTAAATGTTGAACAAGAAGTAATGTCTTATTGTGCTTAATTTCTACTGTCTGTTGCTAATTGGTGAGGAAAAAACGTACACACAGCAGGGACAGTGTCAGTAGTTGGGTTAACAAACCGCGACTAAAAAGTCCATGTTTGCCCTTTCCTACAAACAGGTCCTTTCTGACGCCTATACAGAAGACGACATTTGAAAACACTGTGGTAAAAGGATAAATTACTCATAATGAGCAATCTTTCCATTTGTCACAAGAATAACACTTTCAGTTGTAAATATTTTCTATATTTTTATTTAAGATTTGTCTTATGTGGATATGGGTTAACCATTTCCCACGTGTAGACGCATTCGGACGCATCTGCAGCAGACGGCTGTTGAAAACATTGTGAAAAAAAGGAGAAAATGCTCAAAACGAGCAATTTCACCTTATGCCACTGTTTCAACTGTTTTTTCAGTATTATACATTATTTTATAGAGCTTTTCCATGTTTTTGCATGATTGTTTTCAAAGTCGTCTGTTGCATATTTATTGTATGTGAGAAAGGGTTAACCCTTTACCTCATATAGACGCTTTCTGACGCCTCTGCAGCAGACGGCTATTTGAAAACATAGTGACAAAAGAAGAAATTGCTCAAAACGAGCAATTTCTCCTTTTGCCACAATGTTTTCCACTTTTAGTCATAGGTTATCCATTCAATTAAAAACATATTCTATTTTTTGTCAAATTATGTTCAAAGTCGTCTGCTGCAGAATTGTTGTATGTGAGAAAGGGTTAAATTAGTATTATGACAGCTAAATGGCCGTGTACTAATGTAACTTGATATGTCATTGTTTTTCATAATTTCACCTTTACTTTATTTGCGCACCTTTTGGACAGATTTTGACGCACCTGCAGCAGACTACTTTTGAAAACATTGTTGCAAAAGGAGAAGAAATTGCTCATAAACTTGTTCCATTAATTATACTTTTATTGGTAGAGATTTCTCGTATTTTTGTCGAGATATTTTCAAAGTCGTTTGCTGCAAATGTGTGGTAAGTGGGAAAATAATTAATCCGCTAATGTATTAATTATATTATATAAGTAAGCTACTTGTGCATTCCGTTTTAATTTCTTTCGTTAATTTTACAAAAACTGTGAATCAAGTCCTTACAACTTATATCCATCGTGATCGATGTCTGCTTACTGGATACTCAACCAGTACTCGCGTCGAGTGCTCAACAAAAAGAGACGCCGCTCTTTAACCCTGTCCCACATACAGACGCTTTCTGACGCATTAGCAGCAGAAGACTTTTGAAAACATTGTGTCTAAAGCTGAAATTGCTCATGATGAGCAATTTCCCCTTTGGCCACAATGTTTTCATCTTTATTTAACATCTTTTATGGAGAATTTCCAGGGTTTTTTGTCACCATGTTTTCAAAGTCGTCTGCTGCAGATTTACTGTATGTGGGACAGGGTTAAGGAATCGAACCCGGGACTTTTGGACCACCATGTCGATGTTTTACCTTTTAGTCATTGACTACAACCGTGTAGGTGTATATATGACGCTTCCTGTAAATCCAATTAGCTGTTATTATATTTCATATTTCTCCAGTATTTAGGTCACGTTTTTTCAAGCCCAAACATTTCGATTTTAAAGGTTTTACAATGCCCATTTTAACCCCTCCCTTTTTACCCACAAACAACAAATCTGCAGCAGACGACTTTGAAACGATTAAGCCAATCATATGGAAACTGCCTATAAATAAAACAACAACAACTAATGACTGCAGTTGAAAAAATTGTGGCAAAGGGAGAAATTGCTGATTATAGGCAATAAATACCCGTTGTCCACAATGTTTTCAAAAGTCGTCTGCTACAGAAGCGTCAGGAAATTTCTATATGTGGGAAAAGGTAAAGCAATTATTCCCTTTCCATTAACGTTTTTCGATCGTCTTCATCACACGTCTCATATGTTAGGAATACAATTTAACCTTTCCCATATGACATAAATCTGCAGCAGACGACTTTGAAAACATTTTGGCAAAACAATGGAACATTTCTATAAATTAATGATTATAATTGAAAAGAGTTGAAAATATTTTGGCAAAAGGAGAAAATGTTCATCATGGGCAAGTTCTCCTTTTTTCACAATGTTTTTTTCAAAACGCTTCTGTTGCAGATGCGTCAAAATGTGTCTGCGAGGGGGAGATGGGTAAACCGTGAACTAGACTTTTCGATTCAAATTCAAAGAATCTCAAGAAAAAAACGATAAGGCAAACTAAATTATCATAAAATGGGAAAAGGCACCACTGAAAATGTTTAAGAAAAACGAAAAACTGCTGATAATGAGCAACTTTTGCTTTTCTAAAAAAAAGCAGTGTATGACTGTCTGTTGTACAAAACTAAATAATAAAATGCGGTTTGTTTCATGAAGTTATGGATAACGAGGGTTCAAATGTTATTTTCTTTTTATATTAGATATATGCTGTGAGGGTCAAACCCGTTTTATTTCTTGTATGAACTCAGGTATTGGATTACGTTTTATGAACAGAGAGAGAGTTCCGATTTGAATATCGATTGATTTCAACTTAACCCTTTCCCTCATATAAACGCTTTCGGACGCCTCTGCATCAGACGGCTTTTAGAAAACAAAGTGACAAAAAAAGAAATTGCACCCTTTTGCCACAATGTTTTCCACTTTTAGTCATAGGTTATCCATTCAATTATGGAGATTTTCTATGTTTTGACAAAATACGTTCAAAGTCGTCTGCTGCAAAATTGTCGTATGAGAGGAAAGGGTTAAGAAACCCTATAGGGTCTGACAAATAATCTTTAAACCAATATAATATATTTACATTCAACATAATGCCCACTTTCAGCGTTATCAAGATGAATGCGTTTTTAAACACGTTTTTCTTCGTTTCACGACTAATCATATGCCATTAGCAAATTTACAGTCTCTATTGCTTCTAATTTTATATTCTTTTAAATATTTGCGATCTTGAAGGCATACAAATTTTCATTTAATCCTCGCTTCTGGCCGTTCGCCAACGCTTTTGATATGACACTTATTCGTGTGTTGTGGGATTTTATGGTCTCTGCTGTTTAACGTAAATAAACGCATTTTGACGCTGACGACTTATGTTAAAACTTTGGCATACGGACCTTTCTTCTCATACGACAATTCTGCAGCAGACGACTTTGAACATATTTTGTCAAAAAATGGAAAATCTCTATAACTGAATGGATAACCTATGACTTAAAGTGGAAAAGATTGTGCTAACCCTAGGCAAAAGGAGAAATTGCTCGTTTTGAGCAATTTCTTCTTTTGTCACTATGTTTTCAAAAAGCCGTCTGATGCAGAGGCGCCAGAAAGCGTCTATATCAGGAAAAAGGTTAAGACGACCAATTTCTCATATTGCCCAAATGTTTGCTATTATATTCTCAAATAGTAACCTCTTATTTGGAGATTTCTATTCTTTCCCCTAAATGTTTTCAAAGACGTCTGCTGCAGGTTTATTATATAAAGGTAAAGGTTAAATACCCACTTTTGAAACTAGATGTTGGATATACTTGGGGCTTACTTTGTTGCTGAGTTGAATTTTAACACCGCTTTCGACGGTATATCAGTTATATCATTGCGACGAGTTATTGTATTTGGAAATTGCGACACGTTGTTGTATGTTGAGAATGCGACGAGTTATTGTATTTGGAAATTGCGACAAGTTGTTGTATGTTGAGAATGCGACTAGTTATTGAATTTGGAAATTGCGACAAGTTGTTGTATGTTGAGAATGCGACTAGTTATTATATTTGGAAATTGCGACAAGTTGTTGTATGTTGAGATTGCGACTAGTTATTGTATTTGGAAATTGCGACAAGTTGTTGTTTGTTGAGATAGCGACTATAGTTCTTACATTTGGACAAATAGTATATAAAACATCCATTTTCACTTTACTCATAACTTAAACAATAGTTTCGAACACTGTTATTAAGTTTGTCATTTGTCTACTTCGTTTGGTACATGTACACATGTTCACATTCTGCAGCGCTTGACTTTTGAAAACATTGTGGCAAAAGGAGAAATTGCTCATGATGAGCAATTTCATCTTTTGCCACAATGTTTTCAACTCTATTCACTAACTATACTAGCTTTAATAGAGATATTCCACATGTTAATATTGCTGTTTTAAAAGTCGTCTGCAACATATTTGTTGTATGTGGGAAAGAGTTAACCAAGCAGGATACGAATATTTATTGTTATAAGAGTGTTCAGACTTTTCCTGAAAAGCCCGCTCACATCAATCCAGGGATCGTGAATTCGAGCTCCGGTTCGACAAACGATTCTTCGTAAAGATTGACAAAAGTCATCCCGAATACTCGTATCTTCATTCGTCTTTCGCCAATGAGCTGACAATGTCTCATGTGGGAAGGAAGCCAGTTGCCTTAGGAGAATGTCGTATGGTGAACTTATAAATACGAGAAAGCATGGACACACATTGTTATACATGTGATCTAATTGTCGTGATATAACTTGGTAAAAAAACACGTGTTGAAGACGCCGTTAAACTCCAATCAATCAATGCCATATTCATAGGTCAGTGTTCCAATAGAAGTGGGTCAACTTCATGTTACAAGGGCTTTTGTTGTGTTCCCGTTTTGGAATCAAATAAAGGGTTTTTAGAGTGAACCCAGTTGGGCTGCAAATCTATCTTATCGTCCAAAGTTAATCCTTTAAAACGATATATCAACGAATCTACAGACGAGGACAAAAACTTATTGGCAATAACACGGAAAATCTTTATACATGAAAGTTCGATAATTGAATCAAGTTGAAAAGGTTGTGGCAAAAGGAGAAATTGCTCATCATAAGAAATTTCTCCTTTAGTCATGATGTTTTCAAAAGTCATCTGCTGTAGATGCATCAAAATGCGTCTACATGTTGAAAGGGTCTCGTCTAAAGGTACGCGAACTTACCGCCTGGCTCATCGCTGTTTATATTTATAATAATGCCCCATTTCGCCCGTTTCGGCTGAATTATTGCGCCGGGATTGATTTTTGACACATAATATATGTATACAAATGGTATCACCATTCAAATATATGAAGCCTAACCATGATTGATGTTAACTATTCATGATCTACCTAACCCGTTATAGCACGTCTCGTGTGTCAAAGATCGGATTCCGAAACAACCTTACCCGTTATAGCACGTCTCGTGTGTCAGAGATCGGATTCCGAAACAACCAAACCCGTTATAGCACGTCTCTTGTGTCAGAGATCGGATTTTGAAACAACCAAACCCGTTATAGCACGTCTCGTGTGTCAGAGATCGGATTCCGAAACAACCAAACCCGTTATAGCACGTCTCGTGTGTCAGAGATCGGATTCCGAAACAACCAAACCCGTTATAGCACGTCTCTTGTGTCAGAGATCGGATTTTGAAACAACCAAACCCGTTATAGCACGTCTCATGTGTCAGAGATCGGATTCCGAAACAACCAAACCCGTTATAGCACGTCTCTTGTGTCAGAGTTCGGATTCCGAAACAAAATAATCGTACTGTTGGTGGATGTTTACTTATTCCTAAGCTTTGCTTTTCCTGAGATTGTTTTATTGGGGATTTTTGCGTGCCGTTTTTTCAATATTATTTCAGTTATATTACGGCGACATTTCCCATATTCATTATCCCTGGGTAAACAATTGGCGGTCATGGTGGAGTGCCTTTGGGCAAGGCACATTTTCTAGCTTAGTACTCATTTTCCTAAGAATAATTTCTTACAATTAAGATCACTGTAACCGACTTACAAAAGCATTCTACAAAACCGGGTTTGAACTCAAAACATATCATTCTTCCAAAATACCCAGCTCAATGGCAATGATTGTAAGGAATATCGTTATACAGCGATCTAGCAACACTCAACGATTTGAGCCACTGCATAAGAAAATGTACAAGTAGACTATTGTGAACAGTATAGATCCGCATAGTCTGATCAGTATCTACACTGTTCAACAATAACTTACTTTGTTCGAAGATTCTGTTAAGACTGAGCATGTTGAAAAATTAATTGGCTCCATTTAAAGCCAATCTTAGAATAGTTGTGACAGATCTGCCTGCACGTCCATGCAATCTGATCCAAAATGGTCTATGCTTGTTGTGAGAAACGTCGTGAATGTGTTCTGTGTCTTATTCGCGAACAGTGAAGATCCAGATCAAACTGTATTGATTGGCAGGTTGCGAGGTTGCAAGTAACACAATGTTGGTGTTCCTGGAACGCCAAGCCAATTTATTTTAACACCGCTGTCTTGTACCTGTGAAGTATGGACTTTAGACGTAGGACATTGGACTTTCGGATACTCCCCTGGTCAGTGTTGACTCATTACTTGAATATTCTTATGATCAATTGACTTGAAAACAAACAAAACAGACCCTGTTCAGACTTTTTGTATGCGGATCTACACTGGTCGCAAATGTCTAAATGGCATTTTTGCACTCGATGTCGTGTACTACCAGTGACGTTATTATTGAAGTACGATATGTCAATCCATTTGGGACGATTGAGATCAGACCGCAAAAGTATTGCCTTGTTATAGTTATAATATAAAAATAGAACGGACCCCTTATTATACAGCTTTTGTAACCCAAGCAACTTGTAGCAATTGTCTAGTCTCGACAATATCCCCGATAACATAACTCTAGGCCCCATCGAAATGTAGGAACTTGTCTACACTCGAATTACCGAAGGTTGGGTTCTCCCGTGACGAGTCGTATTTAACTTTTATTCTTAAACAGATCGAAGTTTATTGATTATCTATCGATCGAGTGAATGGGTATGCGTAGCTAACCCTTGTCCTGATGCTTAATGCCTTTCTCTTACTCACAGTAATCCTCGAGACTACTTGTATGTCAAACTATTGATCTCAAGAGGGTGTTACATTAAATGATCGCGTCCATGGAAAACGGTGCACGTTGGCATATCTTAAGAGTGTTGGTTCAGACCAGCCTGCACACCAGAATCGACACAAGTAAACATAAGCTGTTAACGTGCCCATGTAAGCAAGACTGCGTGGATGCTCAGGCTACACTGGATTTATTATCCCTTTCCCTCATACGACAATTATGCAGCAGACGATTTTGAACATATTTTGACAAAAAATAGAAAATCTCTATAATTGAATAGATAACCTATGACTAAAAGTGGAAAACATTGTGGCAAAAGGAGAAATTGCTCGTTTTGAGCAATTTCTTCTTTTGTCACTATGTTTTCAAAAAGTTGTCTGCTGCAGAGGCGTCAGAAAGCGTCTATATGAGGGAAAGGGACAATTATATATGTTCATAAAAACCAAATTAAACATTTTCAAGTGACATAGGTCACATAAACACACAAAATACATTGCAGTCATTAAATGTAATTCTATTGATAATATAAATGCAACAAGAATGGCTTATGGTTTAGTTGAGAGCCACGCTTAGAGCGATTTGGGGTCTTATCGTGCCTCAGGTTTAGTATCATGTAAAGTTACTTAGGCTACTACGTTCAACTAATGGGGCTACATTTCTAGTTTTGTTATCAGAAAATGCGTTCAGGTTTTTATAACATAATTGTGGACAGTGAATGCTCCGTTGAGACTGTGTGTATGCACAGACTCACCTGATTATGTACTGTTCGCAGATGTGATAAGGTCATAAGTCGCCATCCGCCGCGCATATGTGATACGTGAATAAGTTCATTGTGGTCATATAGGCACTTTCTATGATCATTTGTCATACATTAAATCTGTGGAATTTAATACTCTCTGAAGTCGATATACGGAATATGAAACTCCTATTCAAAAGCTTGGCGGAAAATGTACTTTAGAACATCACTAAGATTTTAAATAACACCAACTGTCATGCTTAGTAGAGGTCAATTTCCGCTTGTTTCATTAAGCTCACTGTAAGATTGACCTTTCAAATGTCAGGGTTAAGATGTTTTTCTCGGTATGAATATTGCATGTTCGACGTAAACAACATAACAACCGTAAAGCCTTTAAGTAGCTCAATAACTATTGAATACAAATGACAGATTATAACAGTAAAGGTTCTGCATACTTGGATTAAAAGGACAGGGACATGTTTAAACTCCTTGTAACTTGTAGTTTCCATAATGGGTCTTCCTACAATACTTTCAATTACGTATTGCGCTCATAGTTTCAAATTTCCAGAAATTACATTCCCCCTAGTAAGTGTTCAAAGCAGACGACTTTACACAGCTCGTATCAGGTCAACAGTCAAATGTTCAGACTGTCACATATTCAAGAAATCTGCAGCAAAAATATGAAAACCTTCTTTATATAAATGTAAGAACATCCGATAAACATATCGAACGTCTCTGCAAATTAGACTTGAATTATTGAAAAGAGTAGAATACATCATGAGCCATTTCTACTTTTACCACAATGTTGTCAAAATTCTGCTACAGATGCGTCAAAATACGTCTGCATGTGCGAAAGTATTAAGAATTAAAAGAGTTTCTTCATCTTAAAGGTATAAAAGTGTTTTTCTTGAAATCAGAGATCGAAAACACGATTTTGTTTGATTTATTGGATTTAAGGGCGGTTCGTACGATTTTCTACAATAGTTCAGTTACATCACGGAGAAAACGTACACTTACTTATTTATCATCTCAGGAAAGTCTTACTCGTACTATAGTCTATGCAATGTGTCTTGCCAACATAACCGACGACTACGGAATCGAACCCGGAACGCCCGACCTCAGATTCCGTGTGCTATTTACTCGACCACAGCGGATTCCTGCAGATACGATTAGAATGTATCTATGCGCAGCCTGATATAAGTAAAAAATGCCTCCATATGAGATAGAAAGTTGATTAAGGCTCATCCATTATCTAAAATCTCGTTTGATAGCAAGTGACAAACACACAGAACATACAATAAAACATATTACATTGTTGAGATAAAAATGAAATTGGTGTTAAATAATTAAGCAATTTCTCATCGTGTCCCATGAGCAGCTTGGACTGCTTTGTTTACAATGTTTTCTTTGAAAGTCGTCTTCCAGAGTGGAACCACACTGTATTCGTATTCGGGAAAGGGTACCAGGTATGAATAAAGCGATCGCGTCAGGCGATTCGGGGACTTAACTCTTTCCCACGCTTGTTGACGCCCCCTCAGCAGACGACGTTTGAAAACTGTGTGGCAAAAGTAAAAATTACTCTATATGGGCAATTTCTTCTTTTGTAACTTTGTTTTTCAACAATATCCAATACTTAAACTTTCATTTGTAGAGGTCTTCAATAGTTTAGCCCAGATGATTTCAAAGTCGACTGCTACGGATTTGTTGTATATGGAAAAGGGATAATGACTCTTCAAGTTGGCATCATTAAAATATGCCTCGGCGTACACATTCTTGGGCCACACTTCTATTTGTTTGGGTCAGAAAATGAAAACACGGTCAACATAACATATATGCGGACAATACATACTTTGGTGAGTCTGTGCGTTTGTATATGCTTACCCGAGTCTTCCCTTTATACAGATGTAATAACACCCATTCTATCACGACTCGGCTCATATCCTTTTATGATGTGAAGTGGCACGGATTCTAATCCAAATAAATTCCTATAGAAATGCAATTTGCTTTTTATTAGCTTCGTGTTTAGAATGTGAAAGGCAAAAGAAACTGTCATAATCGCCTTGGGGTCGCGCCTCACGTAGACCGACCGACGGGTTTGTTAGAAATTGATGCCAATGCCCATCAGGTTGTATATTTGTAAATATATGTTGTGGTCAGAAACGTTCTCCGTGTGCTTATTGAACCACTGTATGGCTACACGACGTACAGTGTAGTGTCCGTGTAGACTGCAAGGCGGTGCCATCTGATCTTGATCTTTGCTGGTCGTTGATACCAGGAGGTCGGTTTCCCCATGTCGTCGATAACATTTAAAGATTGATAGATGAGAGTACGTATAATGGCTGATTTATTATTCGCCCTTTCCCTCATACAGAAGCAGAATTGACGCATCTGCAGCAGACGACGTTTGAAAACATTTTGACAGAAAGAGAGATTGCTCAAATGAGCGAGTTCACCTGTTGACACAACGATTTCAACTCTCTTCAAATAATATATTTCCAGTTACAGAGATTGTTCACATGTTTGCCAGTATGGTTTCAGCGTCGTCTGCTGTAGACTTGATGTATGGGGGAAAGGGTTCACCTTTCTCCCTGTACACATGACTTTTGGCATCGGCAGCAAACTATGTGCCACACATTGTGTAAAAGAAGAAGAGAGTTTGTATTATTTCAAAACATCTTCTTTCACATTTCCTTTCAACCTTATCTTAGAATCCAACTTTTGATTGTCAAAATTGTCAATTTCCCTTTCTCAATCAGAAGAGTCTAAGTAAAGATGTGACTACAACATAACATAAAAGGTAACGCGTAATTATAATGATAGATTTGGCTTTACCGTTTTGTATTGTGTATTGGGATCAGAACTTAGAAACGTACCACAGCTGGATACCTTACCCCTTTCCCACATACAAATCTTCAGCAGAAGACTTTTAAAAACATTGTGACAAAACAATAAATAGTTTATGATGAACAATTTCTCCTTTTGTCACAATGTGTTTTCAACTCTATTCAATAATAACACTTTGATTAAGAGAGATTTTCATCATTTTAAACCAGATGTTTGAAAAGACGTCTGTTGCAGATTTGCTGTATGTTTGAAAAGGGTCAAACTTGAATATCTTATAATCGAGTTTCATCTGTGGTTCATTTTGAATGTTGTGAGTGATAAACACAGTGGTGGATAACATGTCTATTTTATATCCGTTATTTGTGTCTCTTCGTTTGGGCGGATAGTTTTGTTGCTTGCTCATGTAGGGTAGTTTTGGTGTTGTTGTTGTTTTTTATAGTCTGAAGACAAATGGCAGAACTTGTCTCAGCACAGATTAGATACGGATGGGCGTGACATCATTTATCGATAAGCCGCCTACGCATTACTATTCTAATGGAAAGTATGTGTAATTCTTATAACGCGATAATTGTCAATTAAAAAAAAAAGACAATTTTCATGGTAATTTCCTAAATACAATACAATTCAATTCAATTCAACTTTATTAGCAATCGGCATAAAATAATGCCTTTGGCCATTTACAAACAACTTTAAGTGAATACAGTTGAACATACCAATGAACAATTTTCATTATCGCGGAGATTTCCTTTTATAAAAGACAGTTCAAATGATTATAATTAAAAAATATACGAGTGTATTTTTAATTACGGCACACTTGTGCATTGTTGTAGGCCTTTAGTTGAAACATTCTCAATATTGAATGTAAATACATTGGATTTATTAAGACCTGAAACAATTCTTTCGGCAAACCTCGTATCTCAACATTTAAAACAAAATATATAGTGAATTCAGTGTCAAATATTAATCTCTTTTAAATCTTTCCCTACTATAGACGCATTTTGACGCATCTGCAGCAGACGACTTTTTTAAATGCAGAAATGAAAACATCGCCAAAATCTGTTCACACAAGTCGTTGGCTGCAGAGGTCGGATTCAAATAAATAGTTACCAAATGAAACGCTAGCGATTCCGTAGATATTAATTAATACACTTTGTACGCGTATCCATTCGCAATACTTTAGACTGGTCCCCCATTTTGAACTGAGAAAGTCCGTGTGGAAAGCAATGTTTTGACTGTACATGATCGTTGAAATGTTTGTAATGCCAACTTGCCTGGTACCGCATGTCTCTTGTTTAAAAACCGATCAGTGTCCGAATATATTATACAGTAATAGTGATTACATTTTTTCTAACAATAGTTCTTTCATAGTCTTGTCTATTTTCATGCAGATCTGATAATAAGTTTGTAGTTGTCAATTGTTCGACGCTTCTTGGATTTATTGTATACATATCGACGTACTTTAACCCTTTCCCACATATAGACGCTTTCTGACGCCTCTTTAGCAGACGGCTTTTTGAAAACATAGTGACAAAAGAAGAAATTGCACAAAACGTGCAATTTCTCCTTTTGCCACAATGTTTACCACTTTTTGTCATAGGTTATCCATTCAATTATAGAGATTTTCCACTTTTCGACAAAATATGTTCAAAGTCGTCTGCTGCAGAATTGTTTTATGAGGGAAAGGGTTAATTGAGGTACATGTTCATATTTTTTTTAATGTAGTTTCTTATAATTACAAAGTTTTTGAAAAGTCATGCTCCATTCCCTTTATGTGTTGCTTATAATGAGCAATTTACTTTTGAGTTAGAGCCTCACCAGTCACCTGCTATTGAAAATCTCTAAAATTGAAAGTATAATTTCCCTATAATCATTGGAATGAGTTGAATACATTGTGACAACAGGAGAAATTGACCCTTATGAGCAATTTCTACTTTTTCCACAGTTTGCAATGATTGTCTGATCAATGTTTATGCAGCAATGAGGATCTACATGTGGATAAGGTTTACCAGCACTTACTTATTTTCATTATGTAATATAAACACCAAAAACAGGTATTTGTAAATATTTTAATTTCGTTTCATATAAAATTAATATTAATAACAAAGTAAACAATATGAATTGAAAATCAGGTTTTTGTCTTATTTTTACATTACAATTCATTTATTGGAGTTGTCCGATTGATCATCAAGGTCAGGACTAATTTCATTTCATGATAATGGAGACCTCAGGTGCCCCATCCGTGCACTTTAAATGACCTGTACTAAAGGTCTTCATATACTGGGCACTTGTATATATGTTAAATGGAATTATAACAGTAAATTCTTTTAAAATTAATATTTAATTATTAACCCTGTCTCTCATATAGACGCTAGTGTCAAAAGAAGAAATTGCACAAAACATGCAGTTTCTCCTTTTGTCACAATGTTTTCCACTTTTAGTCAAAGGTTATTCATTCAATTAAAGAGATTTTCTATGTTTTGACACAATCTCTAGACTAAGCCCATTGGTGAAAGAAAAATGACGCATGTCAAACGTAGGTAAGAAAGTTCCATTTTGACAAAACCTCTCCGGAAGTGACTGAAAACGGTGCGATGGCCTTTATCGATTTCAATTTGTAAAGAGTAGCGCAAAGGGAAGTAAAAAATCAAAGTACGGCAACACCTTTCCGGACAGGGCTATAGCATTGTGATTCTGTTCTCTACCATATACGTGACCTACTGGTTCAATCGGAGGGAACTGTATGTTGATCCTCCGTCCGTCCATCTGTCTGTCTGTCTGTCTATGTCATTACTTGTTCGGTACAATAACGCGGTTAACAAACTTTGCTGTGAACACAGAGGAGAGAAAGAATTGGTGCAAGTCTACCGATAAAGAGGGGTTTACAGCTCTTTTCCCCGCAATATCTCTCTTATTAGCCAACCAAACCCTATGCTTTGGGTACTCAAAATAGACGATTCTTTTTAGTACCCACAACATAGGGTAAGCGGATATAGTAAGGATTTCAGAACAAGTAATCCTTATCTATAGCTCTGATTAACTGTTTCGATTTTCTTTCTTCTCAAGTATCCCTTCACAAACCTGACAATGTCGTTTTGAAGCTACTTCTAAAATCACTTAAGTATTTTATATGTTTATGCAAAAGGGGTAATGTTGAGCTCAGACAACCCCTTTATGGTTCTCTTTTTATTTTGCTCTACACACAAATAACCAATTTCTTGACTTGCCATTTTTAAAACGTCACAATTGAACACTTCTCTTTCTCACTCGCAGACGCCTAAAACAGACGATGAAAACATATGGCAAGAGATGACATTATGAGGAATTTCTTCTTTTACCACAATGTTCTGAACTCTATTCAATTATAAGTCTTATTTATAAACGATGTTCTAAATTTTTACCCACATGCTTTCAATATCGTTTGCTGCAGCTTTGTTGTAAGAGGGAAAGGGCTGAGAGAAGAATAGACACATTTGACTGAATTTTTTTTTTAAGAAACAAGATAGAAAACATAATTTGAATAAGTAAAAACAAATGTCGATTAGGAATCGACTTTGCGCAATTGCATATGCCGTTAGGGACAATTGGTCAACATGACCTGTAATCTGCATTTTATTTTCTAAACGCAATAAGGTAGTAACTACATTCGCGTTAAATATATAATTAACACTGTTATGTATTACAACTAAATGAACCGTAGCACCGATATCGACTAAGGAAACACTATAATTATTATATCAACCCTTTCTCATATACAACAAATCTGCAGCAGACGACTTTGAAAACTCCCTTTAAATGAAAGTACAATAATTGAAAAGAATTGAAAACATGGTAACACAAGGAGAAATTGCTCGTTTTGAGCAATTTCTTCTTTTGTCGCCATGTTTTCAAAATGCCGTCTGCTACAGAGGCGACAGAAAGCGTATATTTGAGGGAAAGGGTCAGGTCGATACCCCCATACGTTGGTCAGGCCATGGGAAAACGTACAGTCCGCACTCTTTTAAAAACGGTCACGTGATATACTATTTTTAGAGTCGTCAGCTTTGAAAACATCAAACGGAAAATATCTCATATCTGACAAAATGACATTGAAAATATTGATATGATATTTTGAAACATAGCGATTTCGGGTCTTAATGAATGACACTTCGATTTAACAACATTTAATCCTTTCCCTCATACAACAAATCTGCAATATACAATGTTGGACACATTTAGTAAAACATGTGGAAAATCTCTAAAAATGAAAGAACGATTACTCAACAAGTTTGAAAACATTGTGGCAAAAGGAGAAATTGTTCGTTATGCCAAACTATTTTCAAAACTCGTCTGTTACGGAATCATCAGAAGGCGACTGTATGCAGGAAAAGGGTTACAATTATATAATGACCAAAGTCTAATGAGGCTGCACATCTGCGTATTTGTTAAAATATGCATCTAGGACAACATTACATGTACACGGGCAGTGAAGACCCTGGTGAGAACGTGTGGATGCATTAAAACCCAGACGCGGTTTATTCACAGTGCTCTTGGTTGTTTACCCTTTCCTAAATACGACATATCTGCAGAAGACGACTTTGAACGCATCTTGGGAAAAGCTCTATAAATGTAGGTATAATTACTGAAAAGAGTTGAAAACATTGTGGCAAAAGGAGAAATTGCTCGTTTTGAGAAATTTCACCTTTTGCCACAATGTTTTCAAAATTCGTCTGTATGTGGGAAAGGGTAAACTTGCATTCGAAGCAGATTGATTAAGTGCTCATAACATTATTTAATTCAATTCAATATATTTGATTGCATAAAACATCAAACAATATGTTTGTATCAAATAATGAAATTATATAAGTGATCATAAAACTATCTTTCTGTCAATTTTGGCCAATTACATGTTTTATTTTTGTTGGCCTGTTAGAGAATAAAATAATTGCGCATGCAGTTCAAATATGGCCTTAGATATGTTTCCCGGGACATTGCACAAAGCAATTTAGTTTAGTTTAAACTTATCTATTGAACATATATTGTAAAACAAGATTTCAGCTTATAGTAATGCCTAACTGGATACTTATCCACTTCTCGCACCGATTGTGTTGACAAATTACAAAGACAGTAGCCGCTCATAACGGGATTTGAACCCAGGACCTTTTGTTTTACGCTCTTCCACTGCACCAGTCATTCACGAACTAACCAGTATTCCGATGTGTTCATACAATAGGGGCCTGGCACGCTATTAACAAACATATATACTCTATGCATGTATGATATATGAGCCAGTCCACGAGAAAACCAACGTTTCGACCCAGATCAGCCTGCGCAATATGCGCAGGCTAATCTGGGTCGACACTTTCCGTCAAGGGGGAATCGAGGTATAGATTAACGAGTCCTGAAACAGAAAATCCACAGGAAGCGAAAAGTGTCTGTCCGGGTTAGCCTGCGCTGCATGCTTAGGCTGATCCGGGTCGACACTTTACGCAAAATCAACAGTGTTGGTTTTCTCGCGGATCGGCTCATATAGATATTGCCTTTTTTTCATAACGTGCCAGGTCCCTATGGTTCCATCGCCACTGGGTTTTTACAAGTTTTAAATATCTTTGTACGAGCATATGCTTAAAACCGTTATAGAATATGGAAAACAAATAGACCAATAATAGGTTGCGTGTATGTGCATTCTGATTTTGACCTGCTTGTGCACGTTCGAGGTTTAAAGTGTTTAAACCCTTTCCCGCATATAGGCTTTAGTTTGACGCATCTACACCAGGCGACTATTGAAAACAGTGTGACGTAAGGAAATGTTGTTCAAATCGATACATTTCTCCTTTTGCAACACTTTTTTTCACATCTATTAAACAATATATTCTTTCGTTTATGGGTATTTTTCAGATTTGTTTTCAAAGTCGTCTGCTGCAAAATTGTTGTTTGTGGGAAAGTTTTAGTGTCTTGTGGGACAGGAACATGTTTTAAGTGTGCAGTGCTCCTGGAGAGTTAAACGGTGGGAATTTATACCTCGACATTAATGCTATCTAATCCGAATGCAAACTGTTTGTCAAAAGTCTCTTGAATAGTTAAAAGGCTATTTTGCGAATAGTGCAGATTCAGATCAAACTGTGAGGATGCATTCATTTTGTTTTTTGTATGAAGTTAATACGAATAAGGTTTTTGTGTAAGGGAAGGGTTGATTTTATCACAAGGACATATGTAAGGCCCATGACCCTATCAATTTTAAGTTTTAAAACTAACCCTTACCCTTGATTCGAAATTATTTTTTAAAACCGTTATTCTTTTGCGGTTTTCTTTTGTGTAACCGAAACACTTCGACGTTGTCCCTTCCTTTGTGTCGTTCAAAAATGTAAATATGAATTGAAACCAAGTTTAAAATCGGATTAATATCTCAAGTAGATCTACCTCATGTCGCTTCTCTAACGTTACACTTGTTGAACCTACTAAAATGTCGGTTACAAAAAAAAACATATTTTACGTATGTAATTGAAGTTCGGGTTTCATAACGGTAGTATACATCAAGGGACAGTGTAGGTAGTTAACGTAATATAACGGTTGTATTCCCTTTCTTTAGGAGGAGCAGACTTATACGGGAGGATTTATATTGTAATGGTTTTGAGAAGTTAACTTGTATTAAGTTTTAACCCTTTCCCTCATATAGACGCTTTCTAACGCCTCTGCAGCAGACGGCTATTTGAAAACATAGTAACAAAAGAAGAAATTGCACAAAACGTGCAATTTCTCCTTTTGCCACAATGTTTTCCACTTTTTGTCATAGGTTATCCATTTTATTATGGAGATTTTCTCTCTGCAGCAGACGGCTATTTGAAAACATAGTGACAAAAGAAGAAATTACACAAAACGTGCAATTTCTCCTTTTGCCACAATGTTTTCCACTTTTTGTCATAGATTATCCATTCAAATGTGGAGATTTTCTATTTTTTGCCGAAATATGTTCAAAGTCGTCTGCTGCAGAATGGTCGTATGAGGGAAAGGGTTAAACATTTTCTGTGGATCGATTGCTTAATAAACTTAACCCGTTTAGTATATATGCTATTCCGTTCGTTCAATAATGCATTCTTTATTTATATATCGAAATTAGTACCAGATCCGTATTTGTTAATTCACGTAAATAATGCCGTACAGTTTTGAATCTTTTCCTAATGTGATTTGAACATACAACCTCTTTTTAACGAAACACGATATTTAGCTGCTGTGTTTGACAAGGGTTGACGAGAATGAAGGGTGTATACTAGATAGTGAATGGAAACTAAATACGGAGTACAGAACGACATAGTTAAGTGAACGATTTAAACGTTTGTACATGTACGCCGTTTCTCGGAGTATCAGCGTGGTGGTTACTCTAATTACTAATGTAATAAGGAGGCAGGGAATTTCAATAACTGTTTTAAAGCAATTACTACGTGTGATTAACCCACTGGAAAAATACAAGTGTGTTGAAAAAAAATCCGGAAAAGGAGCGTATGCATATGATAGTGTGTTCGAACTGGACTGTTAACCGCTCGACTATACGCCATTTAATGTGCTGGATATGAACTGTTTGATAGCATACTCGGAAATATGGGAGGTAAGAATAAACCATACTCACACAACATTAACATTTAACCATTTCGTACATCTAACAAACGAATTTAACTTAATTAATACAAGTGAGCAATTCTCTTTTTATTCCACAGTGTTTCAAACGGCATCTGCTACAGATGGGTCCAGAATGCGTACGCATGTGCGAACAGGCTGTATGCGTGTTGGATTAAGGAAAAATCTGTATTAAAAAATATTCCTTCAAAAAGAGAAAAATGCCTTCTGCGTATATATGGCAATTTTGTGTTTTCCAAAAAAGATAAAAAATGGTTTAAGGCTTATCATTAAACAGCAAAGGTGCAGCAGACGATTTAACCCTTTAATTCCCTCATACGACAATTCTGCTGCAGACGACTTTAAACATATTTTGTCAAAAAATGGAAAATCTCCATAGTTGAATGGATAACCTATGACCAAAAGTGGAAAACATTGTGGCAAAAGGAGAAATTGCACGTTTTGTGCAATTTCTTCTTTTGTCACTATGTTTTCAAATAGCCGTCTGCTGCAGCGGCGTCAGAAAGCGTCTATATGAGGGAAAGGGTTAAACAACATATGGCAAAAAAAAGGATAGTATGTTCATGTATTGTATAGAGTAGAAAATATTGTCTTGAGCAATTTCTCCTTCTGACACAATACGAGCCGTCCCGCGAGAAAACCAACATTGTGATTGATTGATTGGGGTTTAACGCCGTTTTAAACAATTTCTCAGTTATATCACGGCGGCCAGTTCACCTACTCATGCATTTCCTGGTTTTCTCACACCTGTACTCCACACAACAATCTTTCCAAGCAACTGGCTGCTTTTCCACATTGACTTAGCCCATTGGTGGAAGACGAATGACGCGTGTCGCAATGACCTTTGTCAATCGTCGGAAAGAAAGTTGGCCGAGCCGGGATTCGAACTCACAAACCCTGGATTGACAGCCCGCGTCGCTACCGATTGAGCTACCGGGGCTCGGCACCAACATTGTGAACTCTGCGTAAAGTATCGACTCAGATCAGCCTAAGCATGCCGCGCGCAGGCTAACCCGGACAGACACTTTTCGCCTCATGTGGATTTTCTGTTTCAGAAATCCTTACTCTATACCTCTATCCCCCGAGACGGAATGTATCGGCCCGGATCAGTCTGCGCGGACTGCGCAGGCTGATCTGGGTCGATACATTACGCAGATGCCATAATGTTGGTTTTCTCTCGGCTCATATGTTTAAAAATCGTCTGCTTGAGATGCGGTTATATCCGAGAAAAGGTCAAGACGAGAACAGATGATGGTGTAATTTAGTTGCTCATCACCTACTTAATATGTGTTTCCTGTATGGTATTTCCTGCACAGGAGGAGGGCTTACTCCAGTCGTAACATTGACCTCTTTTCCTGCCTTATTTTCCATGTTGAGCACTGAATATAAAAATGTCAAGAGCATTTTTTTTTTTTTTTGATGTCGCATGATTTGAAGAAACCTGGCAAACATGTTTGATATCTTCGAGTTGAAAACACTGGGGGGAATTAGAAATTGATCTTTTAGAGCAATAACGCCATTTTAAACAAAATGTCTTTATAAATTTATTTGCTGCAGAGGCGTTAAAAGTTTTCTGTAATTAATGAATGGGTTAATCTAGACCACTGTCGGAGGGATGTATAGTTTTGGGATTAATATCCGTTTGCATTTGTAATACGGTTTATTTATGAGCATGTCTCCCTTTGCCACACTGTTTTCATAAATCGTCAGTATCTGTTGCCACAAGCGGCGTCTGCATGTGGGAACGATTTAGAAGCATTTTCGTTATGATCAAATACACGTTTAACTCTTCCCAACATACAAGAGATTTCGAAATCATATAGTTAAACTTTTAATTGAGGGAAAGGGTGAAATTGCTCCTCATACGGGTGATGTTTATTTACAGGGTCATTTTTGCAGAAACTGACCTATTGAGAAACTATATGCGTGGTTGATGTAGACAGGTAATTGCTATTCCAAGCTGGTCTTTAGCACGGGTTCAACTGTATAGTATTTAGTATGAAATGAGGAAATTGACTTAACCTGCAGTGAAAAAAGTTAATGGGTTTCGGATTAGCTTTACAAAGCGATGTTTACATAACTGTGTATTTATCTGAACCTCTGAAGTATTCGTTGACGATCATATGTTACATATAGTTAATGAAGGGTGTTCAGCTCTTTTTCCTACAATTTTTCTCTTATTATTAAAGTAAACCCTATGTTGTGGGTACTCAAAAGAATCGTCTCTGACGATTCTTTTGAGTACCCACAACATAGGGATAGATGGTCAAATAAGGATTTCAGAACAGGCAAAAGGCCTTTTATCTAAAGCTCTGAATTCATAATTGCTATCTATGGGGCTTCAATAACTCACCGTCCGTGGCTGGCGCTGTTTCTAGTTTAAACTGTCGTTGCTTGGGACAGGTTTAAGTTAGTGGGACGACTGGACAGACGGACTGACAAACGGACGGACCCACAGTCAGACAAACGGAACATGATGGTAATCAGCAATATAAATATCTCCCTGCAAAGACAGGGATATATAATCAATGTCATTTACTTCTTCCGTTCATACATACACTTTGCTTATATTCAAGGGATGATTTAAATATATTTCTCAAAACGAACGATGTTTTCCTTTCCCGATTCTATTCTCCTGTGTAAAATATCTACTTTCAAGTTTCGATATATTGCGTTTTTCCTGTGATGTTTTTATGTAAACGAAATTAATACTATTATACCAGGTAATTCTGTTATATCGTCGAGATTGTGTCCGTTCCAATGGACTCACCTGTATGCATTGTTAGGGTCTATAATGTGTGTCCGTTGGATTTACAATATCATAATCATAAATAAGTACAATAAAAGATTCCTCACGCACGATTGAATATACATACATGTATGTATATGTTTATAGATTTAATTTATATCGTAGCCGCTTTATTTACGTCATTTAAATTATTAACAATAGTCGTTTTGGGATTATCTTTATGCAATATCGTATTCAACCCTTTCCCACATACAGAGGCTTTATGATGTCTCTGCAGCAGACGACTTTTGAAAAAAAAAAGAGAGAGAGAGAGAGAGAGAGAGAGAGAGAGAGAGGGAGAGAGGGATGAGAGAGAGAGAGAGAGAGAGAGAGAGAGAGAGAGAGAGAGAGAGAGAGAGAGAGAGAGAGAGAGAGAGAGAGAGAGAGAGAGAGAGAGAGAGAGAGATATATATATATATATATATATCTACCGTGACATTCAAACATTGGCTTTTGGCTTTAACTAGTCTTAGCCATTCACCTCGAGTGTTAGTGAAACATTCAATGTCCAAAAGAAATTTGCAAAAGGTGATCTGTGTTATCTAAGCTGTGTTAATTACTTACAAACGAGTGCAGGTCGGATACGTTTGGGTTTATCTAGAGTAACTAGTGTCCCAGTTAACCCTTTCCCACTAACAACAAATTTGCAGCAGACGACTTTGAAAAAATCCTAGACAAAAATATACAAAATCTTCATAAATTGGAAACATTGTGACTGAAGGAGAAATAGCTCATAATTAGCAATATTCTCTTTGCCTCAATGTTTCAAACGTCGTCTGCTGCAGTGTCGTCTGAAAACGTATGTATTTGGGAAAGAATTTTAAGAGTTATTACGATTCCGTCGACCTTATCTACTACCTGTGTAAATATTACAGGTACCGCATGACGTCATTGTCGACCCCCCATAGCTCAATGACCGACAGTTTCGATCGCTCGGGAATAAAGACATTTTGTGCAATGAATTGCCCGAGTTTTAATTCATATCAGATGAGAAACCTCTCGGGTTATGTATACCCGAATTGTGTGTGTCAATGGGTTAACCCTTTCCCTCATACGACAATTCTGCAGCAAACGACTTTGAACATATTTTTTCAAAAAATTAGAAATCTCTACAACTGAATGGATACCCTATGACTAAAAGTTGAAAACATTGTGGCAAAAGGAGAAATTGCTCGTTTGAGCAATTTCTTCTTTTGTCACTATGTTTTTCAAAGATCTGTCTTAGGAAAGGGTTAATATGAAACGCCGGGCCACCATTTGTAGCACATCTGAATGTATTCATTTTTTCTTGATACCCTTTCCCACAAACAACACATATGCAGCAAACGACTTTGAAAACACCTAGGCTGAAACATGGAAGAACTCTGAAAATGTTAGTAGAGTTCAAAACATTGTTGCAAACGGAGATATTGCTTTTTATGAAACAAATTCTCCTTTAGTCTTTTTGCCACAATGTTTTCGATTGTCGGCTGCTGGAAATGTGTTAAAATGCGTCTGAAGGTAGGAATAGTTATCCGAGACATAGATATGTATTGTTAATCCATCGAAGTCTTACTCCCTGGATGTTGTTGTCTTTACTTTCATCAGTAATGTTATCATATTACTACTGATCTGTCTTATCCTGTCACTACGAGGTCACCTTTCCCTCATACGACAATTCTGCAGCAGACGACTTTGAACATATTGTGTGTAAAAATGAAAAATCTCTTAAATTAAATGGATCACCTATGACTTAAAGTTGAAAACATTGTGGCAAAAGGAAAAATTCCGAGACATAGATATGTATTGTTAATCCATCGAAGGTCTTACTCCTGGAGTGTTGTTGTCTTTACTTTCATCAGTAATGTTATCATATTACTACTGATCTGTCTTATCCTGTCACTACGAGGTCACCTTTCCCTCATACGACAATTCTGCAGCAGACGACTTTGAACATATTGTGTGTAAAAATGAAAAATCTCTTAAATTAAATGGATCACCTATGACTTAAAGTTGAAAACATTGTGGCAAAAGGAAGAAATGCTCGTTTTGAGCAATTTCTTCTTTTGTCACTATGTTTTCAAAAAATCCGTCTGCTGCAGAGGCGTCATAAAGCGTCTATATGAGGGAAAGGGTTAAAAAGCCTGTATAACAAGGCGGGAAACCACTTCTATCTGCACGAACGAACGAAATGTTTATTT
>JASEVX010000001.1:131857640-132265676 GCA_031761405.1 Serripes groenlandicus | reverse complement strand
GCGTAAAGTATCGACCCGGATAGGCCTAAGCATGCCATACAGGCGTACACGGATGGACACTTTCGCTTCCTGTGATTTTCTGTTTCAGGAATCACTACTATATCTACCCCCCTTAGACGGAATGTGTCGGCGGATCAGTCTGCGCGGAGAGCGCAGGCTGATCTGGTCGATACATTACGCAGATGTGTATCGCCGTAGCAGCATTTTGGGGCATTTTTAGGAAAAAATGTGTAGGCACGTGCCTACAGTGCTAAAGATACGCCCCTGTTATATAAAAACATACATGCATACTTTTATGAAATATTAAATAAATGTATATACAGTCTGTGCATAGTTTTACATAGATACAATTATGAAAATAACGGATTTTTACAGTCCTAAATGTGAGCTGCGTGCTTGCTACACATGTCCAAAGGCTGCCGCCATTATTGGTGTATGCCTGACCCTTAACATTTAGGTCAGATGGAAGCAATTCATTTTCCATAGGCGACCATATAGCGTTTTGGGCTATGGCTCTTCCGAACAGCCGATATAACCCAGAAACCTTTATTCAATTAAAGTTCATTATCAAAACTACCGAAAAAGCACACAAAAATCATATTGTCATCCTACTTTTTTTTTTTTTTTTTTAGCTATGACGTCAAATTAAGGTCACCCTTATTCCGCAGTGCAATTTCAGAAAAGACATGTTGTTCTGAAAATGGCTCCTAAGCTGTCAATAAAACAAAGAATGTTTTAATTACAAATCCAACTCTATCAAAAACACTTTCAACTTTCAACAATGTCATAATTGTCCAATGGGAGACCACTTCAGTCCTATGAATTCATCTGAACTAACCACACAGCATTTCCGACTAATGTAGAAAACGATAAATTTGCACAATTGGTATAGAGACGTTCACCAATTCGTTGTTTCTGGCCCTATTGTTTGTGGTACACTCAGAAACCAAAGCTAGTTTTAACAGGAAACGAAGTAAACCCAACTAAAAGTAGTTTTTAATTCCACTTAGGGTTAGTCTTAACATGAGTTTGAAATAATCACTTACAATTCTGAGTATTTTGATTATGGTACAGCAAGGATACATTCCAGTTAATCAGACACTTTTAGAACTATTTTACTATAAAGCAAAACGTAAAACTAAAGCAAAGGAATGTCATACGATGTCAATGGTAATAAATAAACCCGAAGTCAATGATCGAAACGTGTTTCTAATAGCTACAAATTCATCAAATGATGTAAGTGCTATGTATCCTATTAGATCGACTTAACGCCTAGCTTGTTATGATTTCCATCTACAGTGAACTCGACAGTTCCGGGTCAGTAACTAAATTAACGAATCTTGTCTCTTTGAGATAAAAAGTTGAGAGAAACAAAAGTACATAAAATGTTCAACAAATACTTCCTCCCAACCATGCTATAATTCAAAATCGATATAAATTTGTTAAAATGTTTCTTTTAGTGTCTGCAATTGCAAGCTGTAAATTTGACAGTTTCGGGTGGAACACGCCATTTCCGTGTCACGTGACAAATGTTTGTTTGTGTTATCAGGGGTTATCTCAAACAATGTTATATTCAACTGAACAGCTGTTTTTTAATAACAAGATATTTATTTCACATTTTTATAAAAAATAATAAATATGAACAAGAAAAAACTAAAATATATCACTTGCAATAGCATAATAAAACAGAATAGTGATGGGGGTAACTTTACTGTACACTCTTTCATGCATGAAAACTGTTGCATTTCAACCAACTAATAAGTCATATTTTACAAAAAATGTACATTTTAATAACAAATTGTTAAGATTTATTTATTCTTAAAAAGTTATCAATATAGTTTTACTAATAAATTGATAATTTTGAGAAATTACCTTTGGCTGACCCGAAAGTGTCGTATGACTAAGTCAAATTATCTGCTAGTTTGGCATAAACAACTTTGACAAGTCAATCACTATTATAAATGTTGTTCATTCAATGTACTCGAATACAAAATGTATAATTAAATTCTCGAATGGTCTTAGCCCATCATTTGAATCAAACTGTGGCGTTAAACAAGGGGATGTTTGAGTCTTCTTCTTTTCAATTTTTGTTTATAAATGACATACTTAAAGACTTAAAAATATCAATTCAGATCCAGTTGTAGTTGGTGATGTATCATTAAATGCTCTATTGTATGACATGATATCGTATTATTATCCGATAGCAAGGAGGGTTTGCAAAATTGTCTGAATGCATTAAGTAAGTATTGTTCCTCTTGAAAACTACAAGTAAATACAGAAAAATCAAAAGTAATTGTTTTCAATTCAAATGGAAAATCCTTTATTAACGAATTTTATTTGAATGACGAAACCTTAGAGACAGTCAGTACTTATTGTTACTTAGGTATTAATATTAGATATAATGGTAGCTTTAATGTCGCCATCACTTCTCTTATGGAAAAGGCTAGGAAAGCATATTTTAAAATAAAGAAAACAATAGGATTAGATAATCCTTGTACACTTCTGGATTTTTGTTTTGATTATTTAGTAGCCCCTATTCTCCTTTATTGAAGCGAAATTTGGGGTATTACATCGACATTTAAAGACACTGATCCCTATGAAAAATTACATATAAAATTCATTAAAGAAATCTTGGGAGTTCACTGTAAAGCCTCTAATGATGCATGTCGTTCCGAACTTGCTAGGCTGCCATTAAAAAATAAGATAATGTTATCCAGCATTAAATTATGGGACCATTTAATCACTTCAGAAGGAAGTGTAGTTCACCAAATATATAATGCTACGAAAATGAGCAACCCATGGGTAAAAAAGTTAAATATTATCATTCAAAATTTAGGTTTATCATATTTGTCAAACGTTAAACCCACTATTAAACCACTTTTTGGTTTTATAAAACAAAGAATAATTGACCAGGGTCTTCAGGAACAACATGCAAATATTTCAGCATCTCCAAAATTAATTTTTTTCCAGAATGTTTATGAACGAACGTGCAGCTTATGTTGATGCTTTAAGAAATAGATCAGATCGATCATCATTATGTAAATTAAGAGTTAGTGCTCATAACCTTGCCATTGAAAGAGGAAGATATTTAAAAGTGCCCAGGGGTCAAAGAATTTGTGAACTCTGCAAAAGTGATGATTATACATGTATTTTATATTCATAAATATTTTCATTTTATAACCATGTTTATCCATTCGGTCATTACCATTTATTGTAAATGCGTTTGTGCCAATAAAATATTGTCTATTGTCTATTGTGTAATACATTATTACAATTATGGCTACAATCAGCAATTTTCGCTGTGACTGCTAAACACGAATATTGAGATTTTGATTTCGCAGGAATCGATGCAGTCGAGCGTTTCGAGATTACGACATCTAAACATTTTTTTCCAAATGTGACCCGGTAAATGTAGTCTGGTTCCTCACATTCTATGATATATTACGCAGTAATTAGACGAAGAAGCCACGTCCCGTATTCACTAAACGTTTCAATTTAATTTTTGACTAAACTAAATCTTGATATTTAATCCACGTTTTTGATATAATCCGTATTCACCAACGCGTTTTAAACCGATCTCAATTTAGTATAGTTTGTAAATGTCGTAAGCGGCCGCGCAGCGATTCTGGTTCCCGAATCAAGTTAGGAGCTAAAATAAAAGACAGTACCATCTACGGTCTATTTATAGATTTTCCTGATTATCATAATTTCACATACATTTTTCATTTGCTCGCTTTTAATGATCTGACTTTCATGTTCAGTACATGATTCAAAGTCAACTTTGAGTACAATTGTCATTGCAAAATGCAGACATGAAAAGATTTAAACCACAGAAATATCTGTTTCAAGATCAATTTCGTTCTTTTTCGCTGTTGCAGTTTCACATTCATGAATATAGGGTTAAACACGGTATTTTGCCTAGCCGACAACATGTTTTATCACGGATGCGATGTGAACGTCCAGAAAACGTAAATGAAATGAAATATTCTGGTTCTTCCAAACAAAGTGTGATCGAAATTAACTGAACTGTATTTAACTTATCACTGTAAATGTATACAGCATTTCAACTCTTATATCAACTGGTAAATGTACAGTTTGAGAAAAAATTCAAGTAAATGTTCATGCACTGGTTTAACGTTTTCAAAAAAAATTAAACTAGTTCCTATGTTAAGCCTTTCCCACGTACAACAGATATGTAGCACATTAAGTAAAAATTGGAACATCTTGCTAAATGAAGGTATAATTTATGGACATAAAGTAGAAAACATTGAAGCAAAAGGATAATTTCCTCGTGATCAATTTCTCTTTTTGTCACAATGTTTTCAAAAGTCGCTGCAGGTCTTGTCAGTCTTTCGGATTACGTGTACATAGTACCTTGATTTTCTGAATGCTAATCCCGACACGAGTTCACATCAATTTCGTCAACTCGAGATTGTGCGTTTGTAATCAGACAGCTTTGATTTTCAATTGCTCAATTTGCCACAATAATATCAACTCTTTTCAATTATCTTACTATCAATTATAGAGATTTTCTATGTTTTGTACTTGATGATTTTAAAGTCTGTCAGGGTAAACATCATTGAAATCATTGTGGCAAAAGGAAAAATTGCTCATAATGAGCAATATCTGCATTTGCCACAATAATGTTAACACTTTTCAATTATCATACGATCATTTATAGAGATTTTTTTATATTTTTTGCTTGATAATTTCAAAGTCGTCTACTGCAGATTTGTTTGATGTGGGAAACCCTTATCCACTATCATGACTTACCGATACACACGAAAAACAGATTTTCTGTGTGTCAGCATTATTTGATAAAATTATCATAACAGGGCGTGTGTTCAATACAAATAGTTCATTGTTTTTGGTACTAATTTAAATTTATCATAACCTCTTGTCCATTTATCTTTAGTATTATATGTCACTTTTCATGATCAGTTTAACTCTAAATTATCTCATTCACTTAAAACACAGACCCTGCCAGATTAAATATCCTACATAAAACTTATATCTTCAATAACCGATATCAGCATTACCGACTACAGATTAAATTGTTCTAATGTTTGCGGATTTAAATGATCTTTTTTCTTATTTCTTCATGTGAAACGAAATATTGCGGCTTCTCTTTGATGCTTTGCATCAAACATCCGTCTTGTTCATATATATGGAATATTAAAAATCCAATTTAAGTTCAAGTTTAAATGTTTGTCATAAAATGTTTACCAAGGACGATTTCTACGTAAATATATATTCATTAAGACTCAAAACAACCTACCATGCTGGCGGCTACAACGACAAGAACAAGACACACTGGATGAATTTTCATCATGAAAACTGCAGCAAGATATGAGTTATTAGCTCGACTTTTAAAAAAAAGAGAGCTATTGTCATGACCCAGGCGTCGTCGGCGGCGGCGGCGGCGGCGTGGTCGTCCGGTTAAGTTTTTTTTCGTTTAGCTCAGCTTTTTCTTCTTCTGTTTTCTCCCTATCAGTCGAGCGTCTGTGCCGTACGCGGTGCTCTTGTTTTTTACTAGGCCTGTATTTATAGAATATACTACTGGGCTTATGAATTGATAATAAATAATAAAAGCAGGAAATACGAAAAACTTAATGTACAGTTATAGTTTAATGCAGTGCTACACATGTAGTAGACGGCCTTAGATTACATCTTGATAACAGAATAAATTGCTCATAATGAGCAGTTTCTCCTTTTAACCCTTTCCCTCATATAGACGCCTTCTGACGCCTCTGCAGCAGACGGATTTTTTAAAACATAGTGACAAAAGAAGAAATTGCACAAAACGTGCAATTTCTCCTTTTGCCACAATGTTTTCCACTTTTTGTCATAGGTTATCCATTCAATTATGGAGATTTGCTATGTTTTGACAACATATGTTCAAAGTCGTCTGCTGCAGAATTGTCGTATGAGGGAAAGGGTAATAAGGGGCTAGATTTTAAGTGGCGTAACTATAAAAGTAATTACATACATCGAAAGTTGTTTGCAAATCATTTAAACGGAACGTTTCGTCTTTTGATAGTGAGAGGTTTAATTTTAAAAATGGGGAGATTTGACAATTGAGGCAAATTTTCCAAATGTTTACAGTTTATTGAATATATAATTATATCGTATACGAGTGACATGCCACATGGGTGCAACATTTTTACCTGATAGTCTGCATGATTGGTGCATGCTGGGTGCAGTGTTGTAGGGCCTATGGAATTTATCCTTCGACTGACCTTATCTTAC
The DNA here is from genome assembly GCA_031761405.1 of Serripes groenlandicus. Taxonomy (NCBI): domain Eukaryota; kingdom Metazoa; phylum Mollusca; class Bivalvia; order Cardiida; family Cardiidae; genus Serripes; species Serripes groenlandicus. The sequence continues at coordinate 132,259,427 of JASEVX010000001.1, read as the reverse complement.
ATAAATGTCGCCGGAAATCCATACTACAGTTATGCATAACACTTACATTATACCGGTAGTAGTTGAAAAAAACAATTATCAACTGAGGGGCATATTGGAACATCAGGGGTGGGGTCAAGTAAAAATGTATCATAACTTGCATTTGTTTTGTCATCGAAGTGAATGTCCTTCATTGAAATATAATTGATGCCTTTCATTGTTTATGATCAATCTCCATTCTAAGGTAGATTGACACAGCCAACTAATTATTGATCATAAACAGTAATGGAAATGAGTAACCTTGCCAATCATTAGTCTTAGTATGTATACAGTGCTTTCATTAAGGAATAATTATAAGATGTGTGAACTCCACATACACTTTTCAAGATGTTTGTCAGAATATTTGAATTTTATTATTTATCAATAAAACCACCAAATAGACAATTTAGGATTTGCATGCAATAGTATGTCATTTTACATTTCACCTATTAAAGTCAACATTGGGCACATTTGCAGCAATCTACTGTTAAAACAATGAGGAAAGGGTTAAATCGCTGAAGACATGAGTTTTTTCTTTTTCTCAAAATGATACAAGAGAAAGTTGATGCAAGGCATCAATGTCGCCGGAAAAGACTGCATTGATTTATTTATGTATTCTTGACTTTCCTTAGTCTAGTCAAACATTAGGAACGTTGAAATGAAAACATTTGCTTATAAATTTTATATTCATACCTATACATTAGGGTATCTATAAAAAAAATACGAAATGTGTACACATTTATCTTGGCTTAAATTTAATTTTGCTGTTGTTACTTATTTAAATAATAGTATTCATTCATATAATTTCAATGTTTGTCAATCTTATTCGAATCACAAGGTAAATATCCTGGTATTGCTTTAAAGGGAGGTAATTTGAAGTAAACAAAAGTCTTCAAAAGGAGAAATATTATATCAGCATTACCGTCTACAGTTTAAATTGTTCTATTGTTTGTGGATTTAAAATGTTCTTTTTTTCTTATTTCTACATGTACAACGAAATATTGCGGCTTCTCTTTGACGCTTTGCGTCAAACATTCGTCTTGTACTTGTCTAAAATAAAATAATATCACTCGCTTTTTCATATCGAAATGCGCATGCGCGAAAACCGATGTTAAAGGTCACGAAACTACACAACAGAATAGGGTCTATATTTAGCTTAGAAACAGTTCCTACTTTAGATATTCATGGATTAACATTATTAAATGAATTCTACACAAATCAAGACATCTCTTTGAACATGAAAACAACATTTAGTAAGTTAAAATTGCTATTAAAAGGAGAATCCGAAATTGACCTCAATGATGACACATAAGAATCTGCATTAGGGGGTGTTGGTTCACGTCTTGAAGGGACCACATTTGTCTTCGTAAATAAGACAAAAAACTTAAATGCGAGTGAAATAAAAAAAAATGCAAACATTAAAAAATCGGAATATTTATTTCATTTTAGATGTGTCATTTATTAGTGTTCGTAAACAACCACAATTGTAATATGTTCAAATCATCTAGATTTGTTTCTTTCTAATAATAATCCCCCCTCCCATGTGATTTCAGAAAACCTATTAAAAATAGAAGTCGCGGGCTTCTGCCCGGCGACTAATAAGCTTTTAGCATCCTAATTATATCATAATTTGATAAATGTTAAAATGTAGTCCAATATTTATAAATTAGACCACCCTCGAAATATAATATCAGCTAAACAGTTAAATTTCATTGAAATTGTTGTATGATTTCAAACTTAATTTCGAACATAAACTGAATCCTACATGTTAATTTATTGTAATTCTTTCCTTCCTTTTTTATAATGAAAAAAAATAAATAATACTCATGTTTTAAAATTATATTATGATGAGCGCCCTTGTGTCAATGATGCATAATAATATGCAGATCGCAAGTAAAATGCCTGTAGGGAATCTATATAATGACACATTTAAAATTGTGAAGGACGAAATAATGTTGTACGAAAGACCCGATTCGCAGAGTTGTCGTTCTTTACACTCTCTTTATAGGCAGAGAGTGTTCGTTCAAAGTATTTTTTCTATTAAAACCAGTTTTATCTCAGTTTGTTCTTTTTTTCATATGTTTCGAATCAAATAAACATTTTAAATCCCGTATAATTCACTATTTGTAAGTGAGTGTAAAGAACGGCTCTCTGCCAAGGAGATTGATCTACGTGTTTGGTATTCGCTAGTCACGTGATAAACAGTTTCAGCTTAGAAACAGTTCATATTTTAGATATATATGGATAAAAATTATTCAATGCATTCTTCACAAATCAAGACATCTCTTTTAACATAAAAATAACAGTCAGTAAGTTAATTGTTATAAAAAGGAGAATTCGACGTGATTTATATCTCGATATTGACACATAACAGTCTGCTGCAAGTCTAATATATAGGGACTGTTTTGTCTTCGAAAATAAAACAAAACAACATAAATGCAAGCCAAAATAAAGAAACTGCAAATACTTAAAACATCGGAGTATTTATTTCATTTTAGATGTGTCATAACTTTGTGTTTTTAAACAATCGCAATTGTAATATGTTCAAGCTGGGACAAATAATACGTATTAGTTGTCCCAGGTTCAAGACATTTAAATTTGTTTTTTTCTAATAATAACTCGTCCTCCCATGTCATTTCCGAAAAGCTATTAAAATATAAGTCGCGGGCTTCTGCCCGGCGACTAATTAAAGACTAAATTGGTGAAAAGGGACCTAGGATGACTTTTGACCTGAAATGATTTCTTTTATGAAAGTCTGGAAAAAGTACATATATTATAAGCATAGAACAGCTGAAAACATAACGCATAGCATTGTGGAGACACTATTTATCAGTATTACTATGACAATGTTTCAGGTATTGATAAGATGAAGATTATTTAAAAATACATGAAGTTAGCTTCATTTTTATTAGAGATTAATTTAGGACGTATTATATTTGTGAATCTAGATAATCAGGAATACTTTCTTTTAAGAAATCAGCAGCAGCCAGACGACCTTTAAAATATCTACTCATATATATATATATATATATATATATATATATGGAAAATTTCTTTATTTTAGGTACGTATCATTACTGAAAAAAGTTGAAAACTTTGCGGCAAAAGTTTCTCCTTTTGTCACAACTTTTTCAAAAGTCGTCTGCTGCAAATGTGTCAAAATGCGTCTACAAGTGGGAAAGGGTGTCCTTAAAACAATACAGAGTTTGGAAGTCAAATAAGGATTTAACCCCCCCTTCGCACATACAGCAAATCTGCAGCAGACGACTTTGAAAACATGGTGACAAAAACCTGAAAAATCTCAATTAAAGATAGCTTAATCGTTAATTGTTAAGTAAAGTTTTAAAACATTGGCCAAAGGGGAAATTGCTCATCGTGACCTCAATGTTTTCAAAAATCGTCTGCTGCTATTGCGTCAGAATGCGTCTGCAAGTGGGGGAAAGGGTTAAGAACATGACATACGACCCTTTTCTAAAACCTGACAGGGACGCTCTCTTCATGTTTGTTTTTGTTTATATTTTCAGATCTGAGTACAGATGTAGTGATACAGTATTTAAACGAGAATCCAGACTTTTTAGAAAACTACGTACTTAATCATGTGAACCAAGAGCGGTTACAGAGATGGACAGCCTGGAAAGAACAAGTTCGCAGACAACGCCATGGAGACAACGTAAATGGTAGGTTGGTTGGAAGGTTTAACCCTTGTCGATATATATTGACGATAGATTTGCTTAAAAGTAAAAAAAAATCAAAGTTGTTTGCTGCAGATAAGTCCTATGTTGGAAAAGGGTTAACTGGAAATACATTGCTGTCCACCACCATCATCTAGAAAAGCTTGAACTATTTGTCTATGTTAGGGTAAGGTGCAATGATTTGATTCTTCATTTGAAAACCTTTCTTCAGATAAAAAAATTTATAATGATGTATGTGGACATATTATTGGTAAACAATTAATATCAACTATCCTAAAAGAAGGGATAAAGCTCCATTTCCTATAATGCTTTCAAAAGAATTCAGAGTGATGCAGATTTGTCTATCGAGATATGTTTAACCCTTTCCCTCTTACAAATAATCTGCAGCAGACGACTTTGAACATGTTTTGTCAAAAAATGGAAAATCTCTATGATTGAATGGTAAACTTATGACTCAAAGTGGAAAACATTGTGGCAAAAGGAGAAATTGCTTGTTTGAGCAATTTCTTCTTTTGTCACTATGTTTTCAAAAAGCCGTCTGCTGCAAAGACGTCAGAAAGAGTCTATATGAGGTAAAGGGTTAATTGCAAGTGACAACATTATTGAATGACATAGGATATAGGTAAAACAAGGTTTAGACACGATATTAGTGAGAACAAATTTGGATGATTTAACTCTTTCCCACCTACAGACACTTTCATGATCTTTTTCTCCTTTTACCACAATGCTTTTCAAGTCAAATCAATACTTATAGACATGTTCCATATTTTTGCCGAGCCCCGGTAGCTCGGTCGGTAGAGACACATGCTGTCAATCCTGGGGTTGTGAGTTCGAACCCCAGCTCGGCCAACATTATTTCCGACGTTTGACAAAAGTTGTTGTCGACAAGCGTCATTTGTCTTCCACCAATGGGCTATCAGTCTATGTGGAAAAGCTGCTAGTTGCTTGGAAAGAATGTTGTATGAAGTACTGGTGTGAGAAAGCCAAGAAACATATGAGTAGGTGAAAGTTGGCCGCCGTGATATGACTGGAAAAATGTTGAAAACGGCGTTAAACCCCAATCAATCAATCAATCTATATTTTTGTCAAGATGTTTTCAAAGTTGTCTGCTGCAGATTTGTGTTATGTGGGAAAGCCTTAAAGATAGCAAAAGGTTTGGTAGGTCAACTTTATTCATTAAATGGAGATAGATATTTGAAGGTGTTCAATTTTGTCAAGTCTTTATATCAATATTGATTCAATAGTTATTACTTGTTGACTTACTCATAAACAGAACTGGACTTGTTTACTTATTCAAATTCTTTAATTCTTCGTAGAATCTAGGGTATGTAAAAAAACAACCAGTTCTGAAAGATTAACCCTTTCCCTCATACGACAATTCTGCAGCAGACGACTTTGAACATATTTTGTCAAAAAATAGAAAATCTCCATAATTGAATGGATAACCTATGACAAAAAGTGGAAAACATTGTGGCAAAAGGAGAAATTGCACGTTTTGTGCAATTTCTTCTTTTGTCACTATGTTTTTAAAAAGTCGTCTGCTGCAGATGCGTCAGAAAGCGTCTTTATGAGGGAAAGGGTTAAGACATGATCATGTAAATCATCTTTTCTCTCAAACAGCGCATTAGCAGCAGATGACTTGGAAGTCATCTATAAAGGAAAGATTAATTATCGATTAGAGTTGAGAACATGATGGCAAATGGACAAAATGCTCATTATGTTGGATGATTTTCTTGTAGAATGGCTAAATGACATGCTTTCTGTGCATAATATGGTCCAGTCACTGTAAATAATCAGAAAGAGAGAAACTGTGAAACTCTTTTAAACTACTCTACCATGTAAAAAACATAAGTTCACAGGAAATTTTCTAAGGCGACCCTTTATCAAAATTGTTGAAAATGTCTTGGTTAAAAAACATGGCCGGCATGATGCCCATATCCTGTTACATGCACATATTGCAAACATAGAAACTAATTACTGCTGTAAATAAGGGGTCACAATTTTTTCAAAATTGGTCTGCTACTAATGCGTCAAAATGCATCTGCATGTGGAAAAGGGTTAACGAAGGTTTCAAGGCATCTTAATTGGTCAGAAAACATCGATCAGGGTTATAACATTTGAAAGTCATCCCGGTTTTATTTTCATCAAAATTGCCCAAATCTTTTAGATTAATAAAACATAACCAGCAAAAAACAGCACAACTTTCGCTGCAACATCCATAGTGCAAAATTTAAAAAACAACACTATAAACAACTGGACAAATTTAAATATAACTTCACTCATTTAGGCATGTCAAATTGGTAAACAAACAACATGTCTACAGATATGCGCATAGTGCAAACTTGTGTTTTATTGTGCGATTGTCTGCCAAGATTGATGACTCTTTATTAGTATAAAACATGGCTGCTGGAGGATGACATAGTCATTCAGATAGATGGCCATCTTGTTTGATCATTATGAGTCAATGGGTATCTGGCCCTATTCTTTTGCTGAAACATTAATTCTATCTGAATAAAGTTTGACCCTTTCCCACCTATAGACGCATATTGTAACATCTGCAGCAGACAACTCTTGAAAACTGACCAATTTCTCCTTCTGCCACAATGTTTTCAACTATTTCAGTAATTATACCTTCATTTATAGAGATTTTCCATATTTTTTACTAACTGTCTTCAAAGTCGTCTGTTACAGATTTGTTATATGTGGGAAAGGGCTAATAAGCCTTAACCTTCGCTTGTAACAAACTGGATCACTTCTACCCTGTCTGTCCCTCTAGCTTTGACTTAACTCTTTCCAACAAATCTGCAGCTGACATATGGAACATATTGGTGAATGAAAGTATAATTATTGAAGAGAGTTGAAGTAGTGGCAAAAGGAGAAATGTTTCATTATGAGCAATTTCTTCTTTTGCCATAATGTTTTCAAAATTAGTCTGCTGCAGATGCGTCTGCATGCTGCTGCAAGTGGGCAAGGATTAACCCTTTCCCTCATACAACAATTCTGCAGCAGACGACTTTGAACATATTTTGTCAAAAAATAGAATACTCTCTATAACTGAATGGATAACCTATGACTAAAAGTGGAAAACATTGTGGCAAAAGGAGAAATTGCTCATTTTGAGCAATTTCTTCTCTTGTCACTGTTTTCAAAAAGCTGTCTGTGCAGAGGCGTCAGAAAGCGTCTATGAGGGAAAGGATTAACTAGTTTGCAAAATATATGTTTCTTTGAACACTCCTGTTTAATGTATTTACAGGTGAAATTATTGCAGATCGGAAAGCATCGCCATCAAAATGGAAGGTAAGTGGACTATTCTTTTGAAATTGAAGCCTTATTTCCCGATAATAATATAATGATTCTGTTTAAATTCTAAATATATCCATTCTCACATACAATAAATCTGCAGCAGACAACTTTAAAAGCAAAACAAAATAGAAAACAAATTAAGTAAATTCTCTATTGACAAATGTATATTGACTGAATATATTATAAAAATTGTGGTAAAAGGAGAAAATATACATTATGATAACTTAAGGTTCACATTTTGCCACAATGTTTACACAAATCCTCTGTTACAAACATGTCAAAATGTGGGAAAGGGTTTAAGTTGAAAAGCAGTGTTTCCTAAAATGTTTTTCTAAATCTGACCTTTGACCCTAGATAAGAGAAATTTTCAAGTACTACAATCATTTAAAATATATTTTCAACAGTATTTTCAAAAGTCATTTCCTGGAACATCAAAAACTGTTGGGGGGGTCATACCAAAGAGTTAAAGAAATGAAGTAATCATTGCCTTCATTGGCCTTCAGGGTTGCAGGGTTAGCATTATGACTGGCTTGCTGGTGTCGGGATAAAATGGACCAGTAGGCCTGGTAACTTACCCAGGAAACGCTAACAATTTTTAAAAAGCGGCGTAAAACACCAAACAATCAATCAAAATCTGTCTGTTTCATAGACAGCCTAAAGACTGTTTTTAAGTCTGGGTTATTGTGCTCACCTATTAACCCTTTCCCACTTACAACAATTGAAAACATCTAGGAGAAAAATGACAGCATTCTGACAAAAGCAACTCTGTTTTCGAAGGGCATCTGCCGCAGGGATGTCAGAAAGCATCAGTATGTGGGATGGGGGTTTATGTCTTTAACCCTTTCCCTCATACGACAATTCTGCAGCAGACGACTTTGAACGTATTTTGTCAAAACATAGAAAATCTCCATAATTGAATGGATAACCTATGACAAAAAGTGGAAAACATTATGGCAAAAGGAGAAATTGCACGTTTTGTGCAATTTCTTCTTTTGTCACTATGTTTTCAAAAAGCTGTCTGCTGCAGAGGCGTCGAAAAAAACTCGTTTATTTTTTATTTTTGCTTTTTACAGGCATCCTTACACTCAAAGAAATGGAGTCTATTACACGAGCTGACCAGGGATATCCATAATCATACAAATAAAGCTCAAGTATTGATTGAATTGGCAAGCTGTATTGCCACAGGTAAATTTGATATCTTTTAACCCTTTCCCACATAGAACAAATCTGCAGCAGACGACTTTGAACATGTTTTGTTAAAAAATAGAATATCTCCATAATTGAATCGTTGCATATGATAAAAGTGAAGACTCCATTCGTTGAACCAGTGCATGCAAACAGTCTCACCAGAACCTTCAGTGTCCCCCAGCATATAATATAGCTGTGGATAAATCTTCTGATAAAAATGTGCTGGTGTATCCCTATGCCTATGCACCTTTCACCTTTTCCCACCTTAAAAACTATTTTATGACGCCTCTGCAGCAGACGACTTTTTGAAAACATAGTGACAAAAGAAGAAATTGCACAAAACGTGCAATTTCTCCTTTTGCCACAATGTTTTCCACTTTTTAAGGGTATGCTTGCATGAGTATGACCTAACCTGGACCTATGATTTCAATTCGATTTATTGATTGGTTTTACTTTTAAGCTGTTTTTCATTACTATATTAAAATAAAACTACATACAAATATGCGTTTTTGGAAACATTGTGGCAATAGGAGATGCTGCTCATAATGAGTAATTTCAACTTTTGCCACAACGTTTTCAACTTTATTCAATAATAATTATTGATATTTCATTTATAGAAAGTTGCCATATTTTTCATTGATGTTTTCACGGTTGTCTGTTGCAGATATGCTGTATAAGGGAGTTAAAGGCTTCATTGCAAAATAGTTTTTGAATCCCGTGATGAGCGGGTTCTGCATTTTGATTTTCCACACAAACAGCACGAGTAGTCGAGTTGGTTAAGTCTCCATGAAGCAGACATCGAGTGAGATTATTATAAGCTTAAAGCTTGTTTTGCAATCAATGTAAAATAAATAAGATTAAACTAATTTAGCTTTAATTTAAAAAGATGTCCCCCTATTTTTGTTTGCTGAAACCCCCACCCTGTGACATTTCTTGTCAGGAATGGGTTGGGTAACACTTGTTTATCATACTTTACTTGCAGCCACCTCAGCAGAAGATTACAGTCTCTACCTCATTAACGCAGCAGACAAGGACCTTTACTACCAAAAACCTCTCACAAATAACAGGTAAACAATCAACAAACTCATCGCTTACATATAACAGGTAAACAAGCAACAGCATCTCTCACACATAACATGTAAACAAGCAACAGCATCTCTCACAAATAACAGGTAAACAAACAACAGCATCTCTCACAAATAACAGGTAAACAAGCAACATCATCTCTCACAAATAACAGGTAAACAAGCAACAACATCATCTCTCACAAATAACAGGTAAACAAGCAGCAACATTATCTCTGACAAATACCATGTAAACAAGCAACAATGTTGTCTCTCACTTATATCAGGTAAACAGCACCATCTCTCACAAATAACACCATCATTATCTCTCACAAATAATGAGTAAACAAGCAACAACATAATCTCTAACAAATAATGAGTAAGCAAGCAACAACATAATCCCTAACAAATAAAATGTAAACAAGCAACAATGTTATCTCTCACAAATATCAGGTAAACAGCACCATCTCTCACAAATAACAGGTAAACAAGCAACATCATCATCTCGAACAAAAAAAACAGGTCAACAAGCAACAATATTATCATTCAATAACAGATTAGCAAGTAACAACATCTGCATCTCTCACAAATTACTGGTAAACAAGTAACAACATAATCTCTGGCAAATAACAGGTTAACAAGCAACAACATTTTTATCTCACAAATTACAGGTAAACAAGCAACAACATCATCCCTAATAAATAACAGGTAAACAATTTTTACTTTTGCAACAATGTTTTTAACTTTATTCAATGTGCTACAGATGTTTTCCATATTTCTGTCTTCCGGTAAATATTATCAAAGTCGTTTGCTGCTGCTTTGTTCAAATGTGGGTAATAGTAAACCTTTTACTCCTTTTGTCAGATTGATATATCTCAAGCTTTTTATTATCGAAAAAGGGTAATGATATGTATACTGAACGAGAAGTGTGTAATTCTACTTTCAACAATGTTTTCATCCTATACAGATTTTTACAAAACTTGTCACAATGATTGATAGGAATATTAATTTCACTGTTTTATATGCCCCCCCCCCCGCCAAGTACAGGTATATATTAAAATTTGCTTCATATGCCCCCCAAAACCTGTCAGATACAGGTATATATTAACATTTAGCTTCATTGTTTCAGAAGTGAGATTTCATCCTCGTGTATCGGAAAAGCTCGTCTGTCATCCACTCTAGCCGGGTATGTCGCATGCACTGGAGAGGCTGTGCGGACTGGTGATATTCTAGCAGTAAGTCAGATAATCATTTTTATTTAAATTACTTTAAACCTTTCCCACATATACTAGTAGACAGATTCTGGCACCTCTGCCGCATACGATTTTTGAAATGATTTGGACAAAAGTAGAAAATGAGCAATTTCTCCGCCTGCCACCTAGTTTTTGACTCTATTCAATAATAATACTTCCTTTCATAAAGATTGTCCGCATTTTGGCCAAGATGTTTTCAGTCTTCTGCTGCAGACTTTTTTAGCCTGTACAACAAATCTGCAGCAGAAGACTTTGAACACACATATCCAAGATTAGGGAAACTCTCTGTGAAAGTTTACTTATTTAATAGTGTAAAACATTGTGGCAAAATGGAAAATACTCCTTTTGCAACAATGTTTTCAAAAACTGTCTGCTGAAGATGCAACAAAATGCGTCTGCATGTAGGAAAGGGTTAATGTGTTAATGGTTGAAAGTAGGTACATTGATTTTTTATGCTCCTATGATATTCTTATTTCTGTCATAAAATGTTTTGAATTACAAAGAGTCTATAATAGTATATAAGTTTAAAGGATAACCCTTTTCCACATGCAAATGCATCTTATAACAAATTATACTTTCATCTATAGAGATTTTCCATAGAAGGCTTTTTGAAAACATGGCGACAAAAGAAGAAATTGCACAAAACGTGCAATTTCTCCTTTTGCCACAATGTTTTCCACTTTTTGTCAAAGGTTATCCATTCAATTATGGAGATTTCCTATGTTTTGACAAAATACGTTCAAAGTCGTCTGCTGCAGAATTGTCGTATGAGGGAAAGGGTTAATTTCCCAGATATAATAAATCAGCAGCAGATTACTTTGAAAACATCGAGGCACAAATATGGAAATTCTCTATGAGAGAAAGTTTAGATATTGAAAAGAGTTGCAATTATTATCGCAAAAGGAGATATTGGTCTTAATGAGCAATTTCTCCTTTAGCCTAAATGCTTTCAAAAGTCGTCTGCTGCAGTGGCGTTAGAAAACATCAACATGTAGAAAAGGGTTAAGCAGGCCCATGATGCAGGAACGTTGATATATTGCAGGATGACAGGTTTCCAGAAGGGCTCGCGGTGGGCGGGCAGAAATGCCAGTCTGTTCTTGGGTTACCAATCATTAAAGCTGACGGGACAATGACAGGTAAGAGAAAATAAATAACAAGTTGTACTGTGTATATGTGTGATTACTATTTAGACCATTAGCAGGAAATCTTTGATCTTTAGAACTTTTGACTAGCTAAGATTCAGATCAACCTGGCCCTCTATTTAATTTATTCAGGATAATAGCCCTTTTCATCTAGATATTCAAGAATATCCTTCTAATGGCCTCGTCAGACTCTGGCGAAGACCATGAAGACCCCATTGTGTCCTGAAATATTTGAAGACCACAGCGGGAATATGGTCAACAAAATAAAGAAGTTTTCAAGTTCATTCTACGTCCTTACTATGATCTTGTAAGGCTTGCACTGCATCTAACACGCTCCCACTAATTTCTTACGACGTACTTGATTACTATGACCATTTATATCCCACCCCGCTTATCAGGCATTTACAACATTCTCATAGCATGATGAGAACACAATTGATGTATCAAGAACAGTGGCAAGGCAGTGAGGATAAAAATCTTTCCTGTCATCAACATGCTTGTGCTTCACAAGTTAAGTACATACAAGATTTTTGGTATACTGTAACCATGGCAATGCCGATGTTAAAATAACCCTACATCTTTATGAAGTTCCTACTGCATCCTGATTTGTCAATAAGTAACATGTTAAAAATTCAACCACATCCATGATCCTTTAACCCTTTCCCTCATACGACAATTTTGCAGCAGACGACTTTGAACGTATTTTGTCAAAACATAGAAAATCTCTATAATTGAATGGATAACCTATGACAAAAAGTGGAACACATTGTGGCAAAAGGAGAAATTGCACGTTCTGTGCAATTTCTTCTTTTGTCACTATGTTTTCAAAAAGCCTTAGACTGCAGAGGCGTCAGAAAGCGTCTATATGAGGGAAAGGGTTAAGTTTCTTCTGTGTTCCTTGTATGTCACGTAGAAGTGTCTTACTGAATCATTTTCTTTCGGACATGGTGGGATCTTGGTCTTATGTGACGGGGTTAAAATTAAATCCTAATCTTTCTTTAACCCTTTTCCTCATAAAGACGCTTTCTGACGCCTCTGCAGCAGAAGGCTTTTTGAAAACATAGTGACAAAAGAAGAAATTGCACAGAACGTGCAATTTCTCCTTTTGCCACAATGTGTTCCACTTTTTGTCATAGGTTATCCATTCAATTATAGAGATTTTCTATGTTTTGACAAAATACGTTCAAAGTCGTCTGCTGCCGAATTGTCGTATGAGGCAAAGGGTTAAAAAGATTGTGGCAAAAGGAAAAATTACTTGTAATCAGCAAATTTCATTGTTTCATTACTTACTGTCAACTCTATTCAATAAATATACTTTCATTTATAGAGATGTTCCATGTTTTGCCCTGCTGTTTTCAAAGTTGTTGTTGGAGATTTATTGAATGTGGGAAAGACTCACTGCTGTTAAGACTGAATGTGTTTATATTTTCACAGGTGTGATAGAACTGTACAAGAATGTGGGTGGGGGTATTTTTACGCTGGAAGACGAGGAGGTAATTTGTAATATGTAATTTGTCTTCTTTAACTTTTACCAGATATGAACCCTTTCACACATACATACACTTTCTCACGTTTGCAGCCAACTCTTTCTGAAAACATAGTGATAACAAGAGAAATTGCTTTATAATGATTTTCCATATTTTTGACTCAATAGGAGTGGGTTGACCCTTTCCAACCTGTAGACACATCTGCAGTAGATTACTTTTTAAAACATTGTGACAAAAAAATATTCACAATTAATGATCACTTTCTCCATTTGCCAACTATTTGCAGTATTCATAGTTTCATTTCATAAGATATTCCAAATTTTTACATTGATATTTTCAAAGTCGTCTGCTGCAGATTTGCTGTATCTGGGAAAGGGTTCAGAGTCAGAAAAATACGTAAAATATTGTGAACCTTTGGACAATTTGAAGTGTAATTTTAATACACAGTTGAAAACAATGTTGTTAAAAGTGAGTTGCGACCACATTCATATATACCAGGTTATAGGATAACCCAACACCTTAACCCTTTCCTTCATACAACAATTCTGCAGCAGACGACTTTGAACGTATTTTGTCAAAACATGGAAAATCTCCATAATTGAATGGATAACCTATGACAAAAAGTGGAAAACATTGTGGCAAAAGGAGAAATTGCACGTTTTGTGCAATTTCTTCTTTTGTCACTGTTTTCAAAAAGCCGTCTGCTGCAGAGGTGTCAGAAAGCGTCTATATGAGGGAAAGGGTTAATCATAAATTTACTTCTTTTAAGATATTTCAAATTGAAAGTGTTTTAAAAATACTTGCTGAAAATAAAGGGAAAATCTGGTCAAATAATGGCAAAATATTGAATCAGAGTAGAAAACATGGTGGGAAAAAGAGATGCATGTACTTAATTGGTTTTCCAATTTTCCAGATGTTAAACTGTTTTCATCTATGTATAAGAATTAGCCTTTCAGATGTCCTATTATTTTCCTCAGGACAACCCTTTCCCACATAAAATAAATCTGCAGCAGACGACTTTGAAAACATATTGACAAAAATATGAAATAAGTCTATGAATGAGAGTTTAAAAATTAAATAGAGATGCAAATATTTTGCCACAATGTTTTCAAAACTTGTCTGCTTCAGAGGCATCAAAAAGGGTCTACATGTGGTAAAGGGTTAAAATATCATGAGCCGTTCCACAACAAATCAACATTGTGGGCTCTGCATAAAGTATCGACCAGGATCAGCCTAAGCATGCCGCACAAGCTAATCCAAAGATACACTTTTTGTCTCCTGTGGATTTTCTGCTTCAGAAATCATTAATCTATTCCTCTATCCCCCTAAGATGGAATGAGTCGGCCCGGATTAGCCTGTGGGGACTGCGTAGGCTAATCTGAGTCGATACATTAATACAGAGTCCATAATGTTGGTTTTCTGGTGCAACGGCTCATATGATGTATTACTTAGCAATATTAACATGATATTGACCTTGATATTGATGTATATTACTATGATGTACAAATTTAACTCCTTCCCACATACAGCAAATCTGCAGCAGATGACTTTGAAATCATCTAGGTCCAAAATATAAAATATTTATAAATGTAAGTATGATTGTTGAATATAGTTGTAAACATTGTAGCACATGTAAAAATTGCTTATTATGAGCAATCTATACTTTTGCTATAATGTCTTCAAAAGTCGTCTGCTACTGATGCAGCAAAATGCGTCTGCAAGTGGGAAAGGGTTTAAACTGTGTGTGTTGTTGTTCCCACTGTGTCCCACTGTGTTACACATTGATAAAAACTGTTTACCTGATAATGGTGTGACTGACGTTCAGGTTAACCCTTTCCCTCATACGACAATTCTGCAGCAGACGACTTTGAACGCATTTTGTCAAAACATAGAAAATCTCCATAATTGAATGGATAACCTATGACAAAAAGTGGAAAACATTGTGGCAAAATGAGAAATTGCACGTTCTGTGCAATTTCTTCTTTTGTCACTATGTTTTCAAAAAGCCGTCTGCTGCAGAGGCGTCAGAAAGCGTCTATATGAGGGAAAGGGTTAACCATCCCTTGGGGACTAATAGTGTGATTGATGTATAGATTTATCATCACTTGGGAACTTGTGACAACTGCAGCGAAGAGCAGGCTGTGTCTTTTTTTAACCACTTGCCAACTGAAAGACATATTTTGACGCATCTGCGTCAGGCAACTTCTAAATCATTGTGGAAAAAGGTGAAATTTCTCACGATGATCACGATAATCGATTTCTCTTTTTGAAACAATATGTTCTTCTCTATTTAATAATTATTTTTGCACTCATAAAAGAAATTATATTTTTGCCTGGATATTTTCAAAGTTGTATGTGGCAGATTTGTTTCACGCGGAAAGCCTTAAAGTCTCTTGAAAGCTTTCATAACTAATTGGCAAACAGTGTAAATCAAGATCAGACTGCACAGATGCACAGACTGGTCCTGTTCTTCACTGGTCACTATAACCTTAAGAATGGTTTCTCGCAGAACCAATCTCATATACATCTTTGCAAAATGGTCATAACCAGTCAGTATCATTGAGTAATACAGCTTTGTAAATTCCATATGTGAATCATGCATGTGTCTACCCCTCAGTCCCTTCTTACATTGATGATGTTTCGTTAATCTTGTAAAAAAAAGAAAAGATGCTCATCCTGACATTCCTACAAAGTTTTTAGCTGAACACCCTTCATAGTTGCATCGACAGTTTCTTTAAATGACATCACATCCTGAACTATCCCATCCAAACTGTACAGAAATAGCTTACATAATTTAAAAGGTTTGGCTAGAAAACAGGGTTAAATGGCAATCTGACAGTTTTAAGTCGGTAATGTAAATTGTCAAATTTGAAATTGATTGATTATTGGATGACGTTCTAGGCAAGTTAGTTTGAACTAGATGGCCTAAGATTGGCCACAATTTTGCAAAAACTATCAAGCTACGACTTGTGAGCTAGAATCCCAGCCCTGAATGCATCTTTCCTGATGATTGACAACAGTCCAATGGGCTTAAACCCTTCCCACATACAGACACTTTGTTAGAGTTGATTAATGTTTTATACTCGGCCAGCTCTTTACTTTGTTGGATTCAGGTGAGCAGGGTCTGCACTCTCATCATTTTGGTGAAATTCGTTTGCCGCAGATGTGTCAAGGAAAAGCTGAAATTTAAAGCTACTGCTCTGTAATATTCTAATAATTATGGGTAGAGGAAATTTGTTTGTTTTAACAAGTCTTCTGCTGCAGATTTGTTAAACCTGGGAAAAGGTAAAACATTCAGAGTTAATTTATAGCTGCCGAAATTGACTTTTTATACTAGAACATGATGAAAACTGTTTTTCTCTTGCAGACATTGAACAGCACAGTCAATGCTGAACAGTTTATCTCTCTCAAATATCTTAATATTTATTTTTTTGCCTAAAATATAAAAACCTACGGTATGCTTGACACATTTGCAGCAGACATGAATTGTTCTTGGTGTTGTTGTTGTTGTTGTTGTTGTAGTTTTGTATCATTGTCTGATTTTAGGTTGCCATGTCAATGCTGATGTGGGCCGACATATGTGTTGAATATGTGGAGGTAATGTCACTGTTTTACAATTGATTAATACAGAGGCCTAGACAGGGAGGAGTTAACGGATCTTTCTCAGCCAATATCACTTGTATTCAGCAATTAACCCTTTCCCACATACAGCAAACCTGCAGTAGACGACTTTGAAAACCTATAAACAAAAACGTGAAAATCTCCATAATTGAGAGTGTAATCATTAAAAAGAGTTGAAAACATTGTGGCAAGAGGTGAAATTGCTCGTTTTGAGCAATTTCTTCTTTAGTCACAATGTTTTCAAAAGTCGTCTGCTGCAGAGCCGTTAGAAAGTGTCTATATGTGGGAAAGGGTTAACATAGAAGCTCTACATTGTGGGTACTCAAAAAGAATCGTTTGACCGAGAGGATTCGTTTGAGTACCCTCGGGCAATAGGTCTTGGAGGTGAAATAAGGATTTCCGAACATTACATACACCCCCTTACCTAGTGCTCTGGATAAAGTCATAGTCAATTGATAATTAAAATGATAATTTAACCCTTGCCCACATACAAACGATTTTTGACATTTCTGCGGAAGATGTCTGTTGAAAACATTGTGTCAAAATGAAAAATTGCAATTTCATTTTTTAGCCACAATGTTTTCAAATGTTTTCAATAATTTAACATTCATTTTTAGAGATTTTTTCAAAGTTTTGCACATATATTTCAAAGTCGTCTGCTGCAGATTTATCATATGTTTGAAAGGGTTAATTATAGTCTCATCTAATATTTGTTAGTAGGATAGCTACATAATTATATAATTATTGTAAAAATGGCCTATCATTGCTTTTTTAACCCTTTCCCCAATATAGACACTTTCTGAAGCCTCTGCTGCAGACGGCTTTTTGAAAACATGGCGACAAAAGACGAAATTGCTCAAAACTAGCTATTTCTCCTTTTGTCTCAACTCTATTCAATTATTGTGCTTTCATTTATAAAGATTTTCTGTGCTTTTGCCTAGATGTTTTCAAAGTCTTCTGCTGCAGATTTGTTGTATGTGGGAAAGGGTTAACCTCTATCCTACTGTATACCTTTAGCTCACTAGACTACTATGATGATATGACGAGGTATTGACATTAATGACTGTACCTCAGCCCGTGTTGATTGTCTGTTCATTTTCAAAACTTTTCTTCTCTCAAACCTGGGCTTATAGCTAAGGATGTACTGAACTGAGAAGTGGATATATTTTATACATATATATTTTTTTTGTAACATTGTTATTAAGTCTTCTGATTATGTTGTCAATTAAAACATGTATAGTCAATATGTCTGTTTATAATGTTCAAAATTTTAAATTTAGTGGATTAAAATTGTTTGAGAATATTTTTCATGAGCCATCCAAGCACTGTTTGATTATTTAATATATCTGGGTAAAAGAACATACAATCCATGTATATAAATTTTAATCTAGAACTTGTAAAGTATCATATGCTTTTGAAAATAAATTGGAAATATTGGAATACTTTTATTACAATTGAAGATATGTTTGATAAATAAATAAATATATATTCCTATTTTAACATTTTTTAGACAAGGGAGGTAATTCAGACAAGAAAAATTCAAAATGTTTGCTCAGTGACATATACTTTTCTTTTAAAAAATTGATAAAAAATAGTTATTGCAATAATCAGAAAAAGTTAAATATTATAAATATGTTTTTTCCTTATTTCAAAGTTTTGAACTTGTCTGTTCTTACACCTGACAGATATGGGTTCTCATTAGGGCAAAACTAGCGTCTTTTTTTGAGGTTTAATTACAACATAACATGTGAATATCCAAAGATATGGATGAAATAACTTCAGAATGAGATTTAAACCACCAGAAGACAAACAATTAGCATATCATCTTGCAAATATTGGTAATTTGCATGAAAACGTGTTTTTTTCATGTGCTGAAAAATCTAGCAAAAATTAAGCACAGCAACATACCATATTTTTTTGTTTTTTTATTATCCATACCCATCTTTCAAAAAAACAATGTTACAACAAAAGTTAAATATTATAAAAAATCCACTTTTCAGTTCAGTACATCCTTAAAGTTAATCTAATTCTTTAACCGTTTACGACATACAGAACTTTTCTGATGTCTCTGCAGCAGACAACTTTTGAAAACATTGTGGTAAAAGGAGAAATTACTCATATTGAGCAATTTCTTGTTTTTGCCACAATATTTTCAACTCTATTCAAGAACTGAACATGTATATTATGAAATTTTCCATAGTTTCGCCT
Source organism: Serripes groenlandicus (assembly GCA_031761405.1). NCBI lineage: Eukaryota > Metazoa > Mollusca > Bivalvia > Cardiida > Cardiidae > Serripes > Serripes groenlandicus. The sequence continues at coordinate 132,240,451 of JASEVX010000001.1, read as the reverse complement.
TTTTCAAAGAAAAATCTGCTGCAGATTTGTCATATGTGGGAAGGGGTTAACCCTTTGTCACATACAAACACTTTCTTAGTTATTAATCCTTTTCCCACATACAACACATCTGCAGCAGACGACTTTGAAACCGTATTGTTAAAATCATGAACGATCTGCATAAATAAGAAAGTGTATGTGGGAAAGAGTTAATGGAAGAAAGATACAATACATGATCAGGGATTAAATTCATATTTAACTTGCTAGACTTCCCTCCCTTTGTACATTAATAGTTTTGTTATTTTATCAAAGTTATTTATAGGGGATATTAACCCTTTCCCACTAACAGACGCTTTCTTACGCCTCTGCAGAAGACAACTTTTGAAAGCATTCTGAAAAAATGAGAAATTGCTCATGATGAGCAATTTTTCTTTTGCCATAAAGTTTTCAACTCTATTTAATTAATAATAATATCATTTAATGAAATGTCTGATTTTGCACGGATGATTTCAAAGTTGTCTGATGTAGTTTTGTTGCATGTGGCAAAGAGTTAAGTAAACATCGGTGACCTTTACAGCTTAACTTAAATGTTTTTAAAAGTTTGAATTCATCAAATTTAATAGATTTGATGATATTGAGAGTTATATTTTATAGAATAATATACCAGATTATTGTTTTTGCTAATTTCAATAGAAAGCTTCCGTCATATTAATCTGGGGATGTGTCACCGTTGAAGTAGCTGAGGTACTTTGATATTTTCCATTCTTGTTCTTGGTAGTGTCAATGTAAACATTTCAGAGTCATTTTCTTCCCTTGAACCTTTCCCACCTGCAGACGCATTTTGACGCAATAGCAGCAGACGAGTTTGAAAATATTGTGGCCAAAGTTGAAATTGCTCATGGTGAGCAATTTCACATTTGGCCATAATTTTCTCAGCTTTATTTAATTAATCTATCTTTTATGGAGATTGTTTGGGTTTTTGTCACCATGCTTTAAAAGTCGTCTGCTGCAGATTTTCTGTATGTAGGAAAGGGTTAACATTTTTTTCCCACATACAGGAAATCTGCAGCAAACGACTTTGAAAAAATAGGAAAAATCTCTGTAAATAAAAAAAACAATGTAGCTAAAGGAGAAATTGCTCATCATGCGCAAATTTTCAATTGACTACAATGTTTTCAATAATCATCTGCTGCAGTGGTATCAGGAAGTGTCTGTATGAGGGTAAGGGTGAATTGTATTTGCCTCCTTGTGTGTTTGTTATTACGTATAATTTAGTGATAAATACTTACATGTTAACCTTTAACCCTTTCCCACACACAGAAGCTTTCTGACGCCTGTGCAGCAGACGACTTTTGAAAACATTGTGACAAAAGTAGAAATTGCTCAAATCAAGCAATTTCTCCTTTTGTCAGAATGTTTTCAACTCTTTTTAATAATTATTCCCTTATGTATGGAGATTTTTCATGGAATTGCCAATGTGTTTTGGAATTCATCTGCTGCAGATTTGTTGTATGTGGGAAAGGGTTAAATAAATCATATAAATCATTTGATAAGCATTTTTAATGACATCTGTTTTGAGAGCTTTTGAAGATAACATTTTTTATTTCTGAAATATTTGAAGCCTAATGAAGATTATAGACTTGCATTTAATGTTAGTGTATTGAAATGAAGAATTGCTCGATTTAAGTAATTCTTTTATATGAAATGTTTTCTGCAAAGGTGTCATTTATTTCTGTATGAGGGGAGGTTTAACCTTTCCTACTTGCAGACATATTTTGTTGCATTTGCAACAGACATATTTTATCGCGTCCTTGAAAGCATTGTGTCTGCAGGTTTGTTGTATACGCGGAAAAGGGTAAACCCTTTCCCTCATACAGCAATTCTGCAGCAGACGACTTTGAACATATTTTGTCAAAAAATGGAAAATCTCCATAATTGAATGAATTATCTATGACAAAAAGTGGAAAACATTGTGGCAAAAGGAGAAATTGCATGTTTTGTGCAATTTCTTCTTTTGTCACTATGTTTTCAAAAAGCCGTCTGCTGCAGAGGCGTCTAAAAGCGTCTATAGTTTAAATTATAGCCCTGGGGTCAAAAATGGCCCCTCCCTTGGGGTCACTTCTTTTACATAGACTTATATATGGAAAACACTTTAAAAATCTTCTTGTCTAAAAGTAGATGGCTCAGGCCTTTGATATTTGGTATAAGCATCATCTAGTGGACCTCTACCAAGATTGTCCAAATTATAGCCCTGGGGTCAAAATGGCCCCTCCCTTGGGGTCACTTCTTTTACATAGACTTATATATGGAAAACACTTTAAAAATCTTCTTGTCTAAAAGTAGATGGCTCAGGCCTTTGATATTTGGTATAAGCATCATCTAGTGGACCTCTACCAAGATTGTCCAAATTATAGCCCTGGGGTCAAAAATGGCCCCTCCTCGAGGGTCACTTGTTTTACATAGTTGTATAGGGAACAAACTTCATCTAGTGGACCTCTACCAAGATTGTCCAAATTATAGCCCTGGGGTCAAAAATGGCCCCTCCTCGAGGGTCACTTGTTTTACATAGACTTGTACAGGGAACAAACTTTAAAAATCATCTTGTCTAAAAGTAGAAGGCCAAGGCCTTTGATATTTGGTATGTAGCTTCATCAAGTGGACCTCTACCAAGAATGTTCAAATTATAGCCCTGGGGTCAAAAATGGCCCCACCCCTTGGTGTCACTTGTTTTACATAGACTTGGTATAAGGAAAAAACTTTAAAAATCATCTTGTCTAAAAGTAGATGGCCCAGGCCTTTGATATTTGGTATGTAGCTTCATCTAGTAGACCTCTACCAAGATTGTTCAATTTATAGCCCTGGGGTCAAAAATGACTCATCCCCGGGGGTCACTTGTTTTACATAGGCTCATTTAGGGAAAAATCTTTAAAAATCTTCTTGTCTAAAAGGAGAAGGCCCAGGTATGTAGTTTCATCTATTGGACTTCTATTAATCTTGTTCAAATTATAGCCCTTGTGTCAAAAATGGCCCCACCCCCGGGGGTCAATTGTTTTACGAAGGCTCTTGTCTGGAGGTAGAATGTCCAGGCTTTTGATATTTGGTATGTAGCTTCATCTAGTTGACCTCTACCAAGATTGTACAAATTATAGCCCTGGGGTAAAAAATGGCCTCATCCAAGATTGTTCAAATTATAGCCCTGGGATAGAAAATGGCACCATCCCGGGTCACGTGTTTTACATAAAATTGTACTTGTATAGGGAAAAACTTTAAAAAGTCTTGTCTAAAAGATGATATTTGAAATCTAACTTCATCTAGTGGACCTCTACCAAGATTGGTCAAATTATAGCCCTGGTGTCAAAAATGGCCCCATGGGGATCACTTGTTTTACATAGACTCGTTTAGGTAAACACTTTAAAAATATTCAGGTCCCGGCCGGGTAGCTCAATTGGTAGCGTATCTGACTCGTGATCTGGAGGTCACGGGTTCGATACCTGGTTGCGGCGCGTTCTTTCGGGCGATGTTTTCCATTGCCTCTCACCTCTGATCTATGTGAGAAAGTAGTCAGTGGCTTCGAAAGAATGTTGTGTAAGTACTGGTGTGGGAAAGCCAGGAAAACATGGGTAGGTGCACTGACCGCCGTGATATGACCAAAGCTGTTGAAAGCGGCGTTAAACTCCAAACAAACAAACAAACAAACAAATATTCAGGTGATCAATTAAGGGCCATCTTGGCCCTCTTGTTAGAAATTTTTCCTATAATGTTTTCAGCTTTGTGTGTAGTTATGCATGAAAGCCTTAACCCTTTACCACTTACAATAAATCTGCAGCAGACGACTTTGAAATTATCAAGTCCAGAATATAGAAAATCTTTATAAATGGTTGTTTGATTATGGAATACAGTTGAAATCATTGTGAGACAAAAGTGGTCTGCTTCAGAGGCATCAGAAAGCTTCTACATGAGGGAAAGTGTAGTAACTTAGAGATATTTTTGTGGCAAAACATGGTTTTCTTGGTGTGTAAACCCAATACCTCATATGATCATTGTTTATCATTCAAATTCTGTTTCCCTGGTATAGCGACTTTGAGGCTTCCGCAGCATGCAACTATTGCAACCATTGTTGGAAAAGCTGAAATTGCTTAAATATGCCGATTTCCAAATAATTTTATAGAAATGTTACTTGAGATTACTCTATCAGATTCCTTCTCAAGACATTTTGATTGGTAAACAAAATGGACAAAGGGGCCTGTCTGTTCTGCCTTTTAAATGCCTATTTGGAAAACTTTAAAAATCTTTTGCTCCGAAAGTATCTGGCAAATTTCCAAATAATTATTAGTTCACCTATGCATGGAGTGGTCTGTTGTCCATCGTGCGTCGTCAATTGTTGCCTTGTTAACACTCTTCATGATACAGTTTACATCCAATCTTCATGAAAGTTAATCAAAACATACATCTGAATTAAATCTTTGCCAATTTCCAAATTGGGTCATGTTAGGTCAAAAACTAGGTCACAAGGTCAAATTGAAGGTAAATATTGTTAACACTGTAGAGAACACATTAATTGCTTTCCAGCAGCTTGAAACTTTGTCAGAATAATTGTCTTGAGGATATCTAGGCCAAGTTTGAATATTAGTCATGTCGGGTCAAAACTAGATCACTAGGTCAAATTGAAAGAAAATGTGTTAATACTCTGGAAGCCGAACTTTTATTTTGAGCATGTTTGTCAGAACAGATGTTTTGATGATATCTGGCTAGGTTTGAACATGGCTCCAGTCCAGTCGAAAGCTAGGTCACTGGCCTAAATTGAAGGAAAATCTTGTTAACACTCTAGTTATAGCTTACCTCACCACAAAATGAGTTATTTAGATTGACTATTGTGTAGGCATAATTCAGGTGAGCAATTCAGGGCCAGCATGGCCCTCAGGTTTAGTAATGTTAGTAATAGGATGACCCTCTACAAGATTCCTTCAAGCCATGTTGATTGGTAAAAAAACATGGCCACCAGGGTGTTTAAACCTTAATGCCCAGAGTTTTAAGATTCAGAAAATTATTTCCTACGAAAATAGATGTTGGATTTTGAAATACTAGCTGGAAATATTAACATTTATTTGATGAAGTTATATTACCGGTAATTTGACAAAATAAAGATAATATTGGGTGTGGGTTATTTCGCTTTGTGGCATTATAGAGCTATACAGGTCCTCTTGGGCATGACAAATCACATTGCATTACTCATGTAAGCCATCCAGGGCCATTATAGCTGTCTTGTTTCTGTAATTATATCTTCAGTTTTAGAGATTTCCTATGTTCTTGCCTAGATGTCAACTGCTGCAGATTTGTTGTTTGTTGCAAACAGTTAACCCTCTCCCACATACAGCATATCAGCAGCAGATGATTGTGAAAATGTCTTTGCAAATAAATGAGAGTTGAATAATTAAATAAATTTGAAAACACTGTTTCAAAAGGAGAAATTGCTTGTTTTGAGCAATTTCTTCCTTTGTCACAATGTTTTCAAAAGTTGTCTGCTGCAGAGGCCCCAGAAAGCGTCTATATGTGGGTTAAAACATTATATCAGGGAAACAGTCTGTTTGGCCTCAGTAAAAATTATGGATTTATTATTCAAAATGTGTTGTTGCCAGGTTATGAGCCGATTAGTACTCATTTATCCGTTACTGGATACAGATGACTTTTGATGCTGCAGTAGTCAGTTTTTGATAAAATTAAAAAAAAAAAAAATCTCAGAACAAGTACTTCCGTTGTTGTAACAAAACTTTTTCCAACTCTGCTGCAAAGAGATATTTATAATTTATCCCACCATGTGCATGCATTGTCAACCCTTTCCCACAATGTTTTCATTAGTCGTCTGCTGCAATTCATGTCTGTATGTGGTTAAGTCAAAATGGAAACATATCTGAAATCTTTGATGGATTGTTTTGATATCGAAATACTAACATGAAACTAGTAAATGCTTATTTTGATCAATTTACTAGAGTTACGCGTCTGCTGCATCAAGAGGAGTTTGTTGTTATTCTCCAGTCGTCTGCTGCATCAAGAGGAATTTGTTGTTATTCTCCAGTCGTCTGCTGCATCAAGAGGAGTTTGTTGTTATTCTCCAGTCGTCTGCTGCATCAAGAGGAGTTTGTTGTTAACCCTTTCCCTCATACAACATTCTGCAGCAGACGACTTTGAACATATTTTGTCAAAGAATAGAAAATCTCTACAATTTAATGGATAACCTATGATTAAAAATGGAATACATTGTGACAAAAGGAGAAATTGCTCATTTTGAGCAATTTCCTCTTTAGTCACAATGTTTTCAAAAAGCCGTCTGCTGCAGAGGCATCAGAAAGCGTCTACATAAGGCAAAGGGTTAATTAAACAGTTGCTGGTGGACATAAATCCTTTTGATGATACAGATTACTCCTTAATCAGTGCTTGAAGCCTCCCTTTTTCCACATACAACACTTCTGCAGCAGACGAGTTAGAAGTATCTTGGGGGGAAAATATGGAAAATCTCTCTAAATTAAATGATAACTATAGGATAGTGATGAAATTGCTCATTTGAAAAGTTTTCTGTTGCAGATGCATCAATTTAATGCTTCTGTTTATCCCTTTCCCTCATATAGACGCTTTCTGACGCCTCTGCAGCAGACAGCTTTTTGAAATCATAGTGGCAAAAGAAGAAATTGCACAAAACGTGCAATTTCTCCTTTTGCCACAATGTTTTCCACTTTTTGTCATAGGTTATCCATTGAATTATGGAGATTTTCTATGTTTTGACAAAATACGTTCAAAGTCGTCTGCTGCAGAATTGTTGTATGAGGGGAAAGGGTTATGCATAGTACTTTTAAACCTTTCCCACAGAGGACATAAATGCATCTGTCAACTTTGAAAACATCTAGACGAAAATCTACAGAAATTTAAATTTTTTAAATTATCGTCTGCTGCAAATGCATCAAAATGCTTCTACAAGTATGAAAAGGTTCAAATCACTCTGAGAAGAGATTACGAAGGACATTTCCACTGAGTGGCTCTGTTCTGTGTGCGCATGTAAATAAAGATTCTGTCCTGTTCTGTTTTGTTTAATATACACTGTATATTGGATTTGCTAATGATAGTAATTGATATATTGTCAGTTTGATTATTATTATATTGTACTTTAGTTTGATGATTTACAAAAGTTCATCTTTTCTACGAGTTATATTTCTTAAGAATATCGCTCACTACATAGTATAATTCTTACTAATGATCAATTTGTGCTTTTCTCACAATGTTTTCTTCTGTCTAAAAAAAATATTCTTTCATTTATACAGTTTAACAATCATAATCATCAGATGCTTCAATTTGGAAGAGCTTATAAAAGAGAAAAATGCTAATCCTTTTTGACATATAGACGCTTTCTGATGACTCTGCAGCAGACAACTTTTGAATACATATTGACAGAAAAGATAAATTAGCTCTTTCTCCTTTTGTCACAATCATTTCAACTCTATTCAATAGTTATACATTTACTTATGGAGATTTACCATATTTTTGTCTAGATGTTATTAATCTCTTCCCACATGCAGATGCTGTCTGACGCCTCTGTAGCAGATGGCTTTTGAAAAGATTGTGACAAAAGGAGAAATTGCTCATAATGAGGAATTTCTCCTTTTGTCACAATGTTTTCATATCTATTCAATAACTATGACTTAATTTATGTGAATTTTCCATCTTTTTGCCAAGCTGTTTTCAAAGTGACTTGCTGTAGATTTGATGTATGTGGGAAAGGGTTTAAGCTGTCTGCTGCAGAATTGTTCTCGATGAGAAAAAGGTTATACTCGTTGGCTGTTCACTGACATCAAAGTCATTGTATTAATATCATATTTTTTCTGATTTTCATTTAAAAGGTGTATGAATTACTGTCATCTCCGCTACAATCCTGTTTATTGCATATTCTTTTTATAATTGGACATTGTCAGTAAAATTAGCAACATGCCATACCGCAACGTAACCTTGACAACATTCAATGTGATCCATAAAAACGTATTAGATTGTTTGATTATGAAATGACATGCTGCGGTCTCCTATTCCCAGTTACTGTTGACTATGTAGACTATAACTGTGGTTTCTAACGATACAAGGTTTTTCAGACATTTTGCTCTAAACTTTCTACGGGAATTTGGAAACATTGTGGACAAAGGAATAAGTGTCCAAAAAGGTTATTTCTTCTTTAACCCTTTCACACTTGCAAACGCAATTTGATGCGTCGGCTTCTGTGACAACTTTTGTAAACAATGTGACGAAAGAATAAATGGCTAATGGTGAACAATTTCTTCCGAGGCCACATTGTTTTCAGCTCTATTCAATAATTATATTTTCATTAAGAAAGATTGTTTGACATTTTGAAGGGATTTTAAATTATTTGTGATTCTTGGAGAGTGTAACCATGATGCAAGCAGTGATTATTTGTTATCATTTTGTCACAAAATGTGTCAAGGTAAGGTTTCTCTTGTTTGTTTTATAAGTGTCCAATTTACAATTAAAACCATCTCAAAAATGCAAATGCATTTTGACATTGCTACAGCAGGTGGACCTGAAGGCTTTGTTGCAATAGGAGACGTTATTCATCATGAATTTTCTTCTTTTGCCACAATGTTTTTAATTCTTTTTAACCATTTCGCACTTGCAATTGGATGTTTTAACGTAAAGTATCCCTGGAAAGAATTTAAAGATTTCCTTATACTACGGGGTATGGAAAAAGGTACAAACTTCTAGTTACAGCAGAGCAGAGCAGAAGTATCTCCCTTGAACATGAACAATCATTAATTTTTAGCTCTACTGGCCAAAGGCCAGAAGGGCTTATGTCGTGGCGATTTGTCCGTCGTGCGTGCGTGCGTCTGTCCGTCCGTCCGTAAACAATTTCTTGTTAACACGATACAGTCTTCACTTTTGATTGTATCTCAATCAAACTTATACAGTAGTTAGATATCAATGAGAGCTCGGTTCCTTTCGAAAACCAGCCACAGATCCGCCCATGCATGACTGGATTATGGCCCTTGAAATGGTCAAAATTGCTATAAAAGAGCTTGTTAACACAATACAGTCTTCACTTTTGATTGTATCTCAACCAAACTTATACAGTAGTTAGATATCCATGAGAGCTCGGTTCCTTTCGAAAACCAGCCAGATCTGCCCATGCATGACTGGATTATGGCCCTTGAAATGGTCAAAATTGCTATAATAGAGCTTGTTAACACGAGTCTTTATTTTTTATTGTATCTCAACCAAACTTATACAGTAGTTAGATATCCATGAGAGCTTGATTCGTTTCGAAAACAAGCCAGATCCGCCCCATGCATGACTGAATTATGGCCCTTGAAATTGTCAAAATTGCTATAATAGGGCTTGTTAACATGATACAGTCCTTATTTTTTATTGTATCTCAATCAAACTTATACAGTAGTTAGATATCCATGAGAGTTTGGTTCATTTCTAAAAAACGGCCAGATCTACCGATGCATGGCTGGATTATGGCCCTTGAAATTGTCAAAATTGCTATAATACAGCTTGTGAACACAATAGAGCTTCCATTTACTATCTGATCTTCACCAAACTTAGATGGTATTTGAATATTGATGACATATTGGTTCCTTTTGAAACAAGCCAGATCAATGCCAGTAGAGCATAGGCCCTCATGGGCCTCTTGTTATTGTGTATTTTCTTAAAAGCCCTTTCAGAAGTTTTATCTTACTCTTTCCAACATACAGATGTTTTTTCTTATGCCTCTGCACAGACTGATGAGGTTTCAAGACATGGAGGGAAAAGGAAAAATTGCTAATAATAAGAAATGTTTCCTTTTGCCACAATTTTTCAACTCTTCAATTATAGAGATATTCTATAATTTTGCCTAGATGTTTTCCAAGTCATCCGCGGCAGATTTAGTGTTAAGTGGGAAAGGGATAATGTTTGTTTGTGTAGTTTTATATTGATAAGATACAGAATGATTTTAAGAGAGAAAAGAAGCTTTTTTGGTAAAAGAGAAAATTTCTTTCGATGGTCATTGACTTCTTTTCTCATTTTTAGCTCCACTGGCTGAAAGTCAGTCAAGCTTATGTCATGGCGAATTGTCCACTGTGCCTGCATGCATGCGTCAATTTATTTTCTTCAAACGACTTCTCCTCCCTAACCACTGGGCTAATTGGGATGAAACTTCATAGGAAGCATCCTCTCAATGTCCTATCCTCCGAAAGTGTCGGGCCAATTTTGAATTAATTTTGGTAGAAATGTTCCTAGGGTGACCCTATATCAGATTCCTTCGAGTCATGTTGATTTGTAAAAAGAAAATGGCCACCAGGGGGCGGGACTGTTTGGAGATTTAATATTTGCCTAATGGCAGTGGAGTGATATTGGCCCTCTTTGGCCTCTTGTGTTTCATAAATGATCTGCTGCCAAATTACAAATGCTAGTGTTTGTATCAGGAAAGGCTTTAAACCTTTCCCACATAAGTTCAAATCTGCAACAGATGACTTTATAAGCATGTTAGCAATTTCTTCTTTTGCCACAATGTTTTAACCCTTTCCCTCATATAGACGCTTTCTTAACCTCTGCAGCAGAGGCTTTCGAAAACATAGTGACAAAAGAAGAAATTGCACAAAACATGCAATTTCTCCTTTTGCCACAATGTTTACCACTTTTTGTCGTAGGTTATCCATTCAACTATGGAGATTTTCTATGTTTTGACAAAATACGTTCAAAGTCGTCTGCTGCAGAATTGTCGTATGAGGGAAAGGGTTTATAAAGCTGTCCGCTGCATAAAGGGTTAACCATTTTCCACATCCAGACAAATTTTAACGCATATTCGGCAGACCACTTTTGAAAACCTTTGAGACGAAGGAGAAATTACTCAATAAAAAGCCATTGCACCTTTTGTCACACATGTTCATATCTTTTTAACCTTTTCCCACATATGACAAATCTGCTGGTGGGAAATGGTTAATAATAATATTTTCATTTACATGTATACAGATTTTGCATGTTTTTCCAAGTTGTTTCCAAAGTCATCTGCTGTAGATTTGTTTTATGTAGGAAAGTGTTAAAAAGCATTGTCATTCCTAATGAAGTTATTCGCTTTTACTTCAGTATATGAGACTACTTAATGACTATAATAATAAATGTACAGAAAAGACCGGAAGCTAATAAGGATTAAGCAAATTGAAACAAAATATCCTTTTATTAGCACCCCTGGCTGAAAGCTAGAAGAGCTTCTGTCATGGCAAATCGTCCGTCATGCATGCTGCATCAACATTTTTTCCTCTGTAACTTTTTGGTCAATCGGGATGTTACTTCTCAGATAGCACCCTCTCAATGTCCTCAACCAAATTCGTTCAAATCTTTAGGATCCATGCAAAATTCTGGTTTCCATGGCAACAAAAAGAAAAAAACTTAAATAAATTCTCTGTCCAAACCAGTTGGCAGATTTTCAAATAATTGTGTAGAAAGGATCCTTCGGTGATCCTCTATCAGATTCTTCAAGCCATGTTGATTGGTTGTAATACATAGCCACCAGGGAGCACAGCTGTTTTGCCTTAAGTGAAACTTTATGAATCTTCTCTTCCCAAATTTGGTCACCAATTTACAAAATATTTTGTAAAATTGTCTCTTGCTTGACCCTCTCTATACCAGATTCCTTCAAGCTATGTTGATTAGCTAAAAAACAAAGCCGCTAATATTATTATAATTGGCACAGGCGGTTTTACCCTTTATGCCTATGTTAAAACTTATAAAATCTTCTCAGAACATATGATATTGGCCTGATTTTCAAATTGTTTTATAGAAGCAACATAGATATAGCCATTGCACATTCAGCATTCACATTGCATGTTATAGATCAGTGGAAATAGAAATAAAAAATTACAGTACTCACTGACCTATCAAACAGTGTCAGTATGCAAGAGGAAAAACTCTCTCACCATATTCAAGTCAATTACATCTTGCAAACATTGTTCAGAAGCAGTCTATTTTACCCTTCATGCCCAAAATGTAATCTTAGAAAACAAATATTTGAATTAAATTACTTTGGCCCAAAATATTACCTTGGTTACTTTCTATAGATTCCTAATGTCATATTAATTTGCTAAAAGACTTAGGCAACATAGGGTATTGTTATTTCGCCTTATAACAGTGGAGCAATACTGGCCCTCTTGGGCCCATTGTTACTGAGTTAGATCCTATGTTGTGGTACTCAAAAGCATTGTCTTTGAAAGATGTTTCTTTTGAATACTTTCAACAGAGGTAAAATAATGAATTAAGAATTAGTTTTTTAGTGAACTGTTTATTTTTATGCCCCCACGGAATCTCCGATTCGGGGGGCATATAGTTTTTGGCCTGTCTGTCTGTCTGTTGGTCTGCACGTCTGTCTGCACAAAAAAAACTTTAACCTTGGCCATTACTTTTGAACCATAACAGGTACGGCTACCATATTTCACATGTGTATTCCTTGTGACATGACCTTTCTGTCAGTACCAACATTTTCGACCTTGCGACCTTGACCTTTGACCTAGATGTTGCCATTCTCGAAAAAAAAACTTTAACCTTGGCCATTACTTTTGAACCATAACAGATACGGCTACCATATTTCACATGTGTATTCCTTGTGACATGACCTTTCTGTCAGTACCAACATTTTTGACCTTGCGACCTTGACCTTTGACCTAGATGTTGCCATACTCAAAACAAACTTTAACCTTGGCCATTTCTTTTGAACCATAACAGGTACGGCTACCATATTTCACATGTGTATTCCTTGTGACATGACCTTTCTGTCAGTACCAACATTTTTGACCTTGCGACCTTGACCTTTGACCTAGATGTTGCCATTCTCGAAAAAAACTTTAACCTTGGCCATTACTTTTGAACCATAACAGATACGGCTACCATATTTCACATGTGTATTCCTTGTGACATGACCTTTCTGTCAGTACCAACATTTTTTACCTTGCGACCTTGACCTTGACCTAGATGTTGCCATTCTCGAAAAAAACTTTAACCTTGGCCATTTCTTTTGAACCATAACAGGTATGGCTACCATATTTCACATGTGTATTCCTTGTGACATGACCTTTCTGTCAGTACCTTGCGACCTTGACCTTGACCTAGATGTTGCCATTCTTGAAAAAAACTTTAACCTTGGCCATTACTTTTGAACCATAACAGGTATGGCTACCATATTTCACATGTCAGTACCAACATTTTTGACCTTGCGACCTTGACCTTTGACCTAGATGTTGCCATTCTCGAAAAAACTTTAACCTTGACCACTTCTTTTGAACCATAACAGGTACGGCTACCATATTTCACATGTGTATTCCTTGTGACATGACCTTTCTGTCAGTACCAACAATTTTGACCTTGCGACCTTGACCTTTGACCTAGATGTTGCCATTCTCGAAAAAAACTTTAACCTTGGCCATTACTTTTGAACCATAACAGATACGGCTACCATATTTCACATGTGTATTCCTTGTGACATGACCTTTATGTCAGTACCAACATTTTTGACCTTGCGACCTTGACCTTTGACCTAGATGTTGCCATTCTCAAATTTTTTTTTAACCTTCCCCACTACTTTTGAACAATAACAGGTAAGGCTACCATATTTCACATGTGTATACCTTGCGACCTTGACCTTTGACCTAGATGTTGCCATTGGGGGGCATCAGTGTTTCACAAACACATCTTGTTTCTTTCAGATGTACAACTGTATGACCAAGCAACGAAAGTTAAATGATTTCCTGTTAGCAGTTACAAAGTAAGTGAAGATGTTATGACTATAATCAGTCACTTTAAGTGTTGCAGCTTAACACTTTCACAATGAGAGACGCATTTTGACACATTTGATCTTGTGTGCAACATTAAAACTTTTGTTAGAGGTCAACTCTATAAAGCAACCAACCTGTACTAAAAAGCCTGTTAAAAGTTAACCAAAAAGCATGGCTTTATATGTTTGACTTGTATATAACAGCCAGCTGTCTTCAGCAGCCATATATTTCCTCTTCCCTTGGTGGCTGCTTAAGACAAGTTTAATTGTACGATGTAGAAATTCTAAAAGCGTCGGCTCAATTTTTTGAGGATGCAGGGGGAACAAGTTTGTCTAATGTGTGGCGAGTTTAAGATAGGCTACAAACTCATTCCCTATTGGAAATGACTTATAGGCTACAAACTCATTCCCTATTGGAAATGACTTATAGGCTACAAACTCATTCCCTATTGGAAATGACTTATAGGCTACAAACTCATGCCCTATTGGAAATGACTTTTTGAAACATTTCCATGGAAAGGAGAAAATACTTAAAATGTACAATTTCCTCTTTTCCCATACTACTTTTTTAGCTTACTTGAGCACAAAGTGCTGAAGGTGAGCTATTATTATTATCATTCTGTGTTCGGCATCATCTGCTGTGCATCAACAATATCTGTAAACAACCATTGGGTTCATTGCAGCCAAACTTTATAAAATTGTTCCTTTGGTGGTTCTCTTTCAAAATGATTTTTTTCTATGTAGAACTTTGGTAACTGTGGAATCAGACAGGAGGAAAAATGCCAACGCTTTAAAAATCATCTTGTCCAAAAGTATTGGCCTGATTTGAAGATAACTCGGGATAAATGTTCCTTGGGTGAGGTCCCCTACCCAGTTTGTTCCATCGAGAGAAAATGGCCATCAGGGGGTTGGGCATGGTTTCCTTATATCGTAAAATCTATGAAAATCTACTTGTACTTCCAAAGAACTGTACAGTCAAACCTGTACTACCGACCACCTGGTATAACCGACCCCCTGGTGTAAGTATTTGAAATTAACTTTGCACCAATTTTCTGTGGGTGATCCTCTATCATGTTTGTTCAAATTACTCCAATCCATTTATAATCACGGCCATCTGGGCATGTGGCTTGTTTTTCTTCAAACTTTACAAATCTTTTTGTCCAAAAGTACCGGCACAAATCTTTCATGGGTGACCCTATACCAAAATTGTTCCAATTATCATGATCTGTTGAAAAATATGACCTCCATGGGGGCATGGTTTGTTTTTACTTATATGTATATATAACGAAAAGTTAAAAGATCTTAATGTACAAAAAGACTTGACCGATTTGAAAATAATTTGGGACAAAAGTTCCTTGTTTAAAATAAGTGTAAGTGCAAGAGATATAGCCCAGAAAGGATTTTATTCTGAGTGGGATCAAAGTCACAATGATCTTATATTGGAACATAATACAACATCCTCAGATGCATGCATGCAGCAAATTGTGTAACTCTTTCAGAATAATTTAATGTCCTGTTAATATTGATCTTGTCTTTGACATAATCTCAGGTGAGCCATCCAGGGCCTTTTTTGCCCTCCTGTATTTTAAAACAATACTTCTGATATCCATCAATACGACCTAATTCTGTCCTAAGATACTGTAAAAGCAGGCAACTCTAAAAAATATCCATCAGATTAATGGTTAACCCATTTCCACCTGCATACACATTTTGATGCACTTACAGCAGACAACTTTTAAAACTATGTAAAAACAAAAAAATTCATTATGAGCAATTTATCCTTTAGGCACAAAGTTTCCAAATATGTATTCATTGATTAAACTTTCATTTATAGAGATTTTTAAACCCCCTTCGAAGAAGAGGGGGTATATAGGAGTCACTGTGTCGGGCAGTCTGTCTGTCTGTCGGTCGGTCGGCCGGAAGCCATATTTTGTCCGGCCTATTCCTTACAAACCACTGGGTGGAATTCAATAAAATTTTACATGAAGCTTCTATACCAAGAGGAGATGTGCATATCCTAAAGGGGTTACAATTGCATTTTATTTTACGGAGTTATGGCCCTTTAACTTATTTTACTTATTAAGTTATGGTGTAGGTCAAGGTGCTGTTTAGGGGGTATTTATCATCTTCAGTGATAGTTCTAGTTCATATTTTTATTTAAATGATTTTAAAGACGTAGGCTGCAAAAATATGTTATAATGTTGCAAAGGGTAAGCATTGTTTCTATAAAAATGACTCTATTAAATATGATTGATAAGTTATGCTCTATATATTTCAGATCAATATTTCAAGACATAGTTTCCATGGATACAGTCATCATGAAAATTATGGTAAATACACTTTTGAGCCTTGCACTAGGAAAACCAACCCTTGGGCTTTTGTGACGAGTGTAGAACTAGATCAAAATGATCTCCACTGTATGCTAATTGGTCACAGATAGTTTTCAGAAACTTCCAATTAGTAGAGTGTTCTTCAATCACATACATGTAGCATGGAAGATTTGGCTAATTTTTATTTATCCCTACCCCTCATACGGACGCGTATTTATGCCTCTGTAGCAGACAACTTTTGAAAACATTGTGACAAAAGGAGAAATTGCTCAAAGTTTTTAACTCTTTTCATTCCTTATACTTTCATAAACAGAAATTTTTCGTAATTTTGTCTAGATGCTTTCAAAGTTGTCTGCTGCAGATTCATTGTATGTGGGTTAGGGTTACTCTTATCACTAAGTACTTAGGTTGGTTTTCCAGAGTCATTTATTATTAGACTCCTAGATGATAAACTGTTCCAACTTACAGACGCATTCTCACACATCTGCAGCAGACGACCTTTTGAAATTATTGTTGAAAAAAGGAGAAATTGCATATAATGAGCAAATTTTCCTTTTACAAAAATGTTTTTAACTCTATAAAATAATTTTATTTTAACCTTTTCCCACATACAACAAATCTGCAGCAGACGACTTTGAAAACATAGTAAGTTGAAATCATTGAGGCCAAAGGTGAAATTGCTCTTCATGAGCAATTTCACCCTTGGCCACAATGTTTTCAAAAGTCGTCTGCTGCAGATGCGTCAAGTTGTGTCTATAAGTGGGAAATGGTTTATTCATAGAGACTTTCCACCATTTTACCAAGCAACCTGCTGCAGATGTGTTGTTTATGGGGAAAGGTTAGGGAGGAGTTACTCGCCCTTTCATATCTTTTTTGTTACTCGGCTGAATCCTTTGTTGTGGTACTTAACCCTTTCCCACATACAACAAATCTGCAGCAGATGCCTTTGATAACATAGTGACAAAAACCTTAAAAATCTCCATAAAAGATAGCTTAATTCATAAATAAAGTTGCGAACATTGTGGACAGAGGAGAAATTGATCATCATCAGCAGTTTCACCATTGGCCACTATGTTTTCAAAAGTCGTCTGCTGCTATTGCGTCAAAATGCATCTGCAGTTGGGAAAGGGTTAAAAGAATCATCAAAATGAGTTGATTCTATAGAATACCTTTGTTAAAGGGATAGATGTTGAATAAAAGGTTTAAGACAGTTTTTAAAATACAAAAATCCTGAAGGAAATGACTTTGAGAATATCTAGGCAGAAATATAAAAAATCTCTGTACATGAAATTATAACTATTGAATGTAGTGCGGTAAAGGGTAAAGGTCTTGTATTTTATATTGAAGGTAATTACTGACTCTCCCATGTCAAAGGATATTTAAACGTATATTTAATTTTCATCTCAAATGGGCACATACATTTTCCAAATAGACAGTAGTCTGAAAAATTGACTAAATTTGTAACACAGGAAAATAGGCCGTTAAAGACTTTGATGACCAGTGCTCTTCCAGATCAGCTTTGCATATATACACAGTGTCACAGTCTTATCAAAAGCTTTACTGTATCCAGCTTTTTGGCCACTAGCCTGATTCTCTAACACAGATGTAGAACACTTATCGCTTAGTATTATATTGTGAGCGGATAATGGTCTTCACTGGTCTTCACTGGTCTTTACTGGTCAATTATGTTCCAAGGTGTAATTTCCTGTGTCAAGGCTCGTTTGAGAAGTTCTTGCATATTTTATACATGAAGTAGTTTTGCTTAACCCTTTCCCATATACAACAAATCTGCAGCAGATGACTTTGATAACATCTTGTTGAAAATGTTGAAAATCTCCCTTTTAATGAAAGCATAATTATTGAATCGAGTTGAAAACATTATGGCAAAAGAAGAAATTGCTCATTATGATCATTTTCTCCTTTTGTCGCAATGTTTTCTCAAAAGATGTCTGTTGCAGAGGTGTATATGGGAAAGGGTTAAGATCTAATGATAATTGTAAAATGCATGTGAATGTAAGATTTAACCATTTCCCACATACAACAAATCTGCAGCAGACGACTTTGAAAACGTCATGGCAAAAGTGTGAAAAATCCCAATAAATGAGAGTTGAATGATTGAATAGAGTTGAAAACACTGTGGCAAAAGAAATAATTGCTCATAAGTAAGAAATCTTAAGATCCAATGATAATTGCAAAATGCATGTGAGTGTAAGATTTAACTCATTTCCCACGTGAAGCTTTTACAGCAGAAAACTTTTGAAACATTGTAGCAAAATGAGAAATTGCTCATCATGATTAATTTCCACTTTTCCGACAATGTGTTTAATTTCTATTCTATATTGACTATCATTTAAAGAGATTTCCCATAATTTTGCAAAGATGTTTTCAAAGTCTTCTGCTGCAGATTTGTTGTATGGGAAAAAGTTTAACCCATTCTGATGCCTCTGCAGCAGACGGCTTTTTGAAAACATGGTTACAAAAGAAGAAATTGCTCAAAACGAGCAATTTCTCCATTTGCCACAATGTTTTCCACTTTTAGTAATAGGTTATCCATTCAATTATAGAGATTTTCTGTTTTTTGACAAAATATGTTCAAAGTCGTCTGCTGCAGAATTGTCGTATGGAGGGAAAGGGTTAATGTATATTCAAGGTAATTATGGTCTATATTGCTTGCAAAATTGATTTTGTTTAACCGCTTTTATGATATGATATTAGAAGATGTCTGCTATCTGTGAAATTGTAAATATATCTTCATTTTATCATTTAAAATATTTGAAAATTTAGAAATGACTTCTTTTATATTTTCCACAATATTTTCAAATGTCATCTGCTAGGTGCATGGTGTATTAAATTACCTGTTACAGGGCAAAAGGTAAAAGGGTATGGGTTAACCCTTTCCCACCTTTTCTACGCTCTCTGAAGCCCCTGTAGCAGACGACTTTTGAAAACATTGTAACAACAGGCAAGATTGCTCAAAACAAAAATTGCTCCATTTAATCAAAAATTAAACACTCATTTGTGGATTTTTTTTCAAATTTTTGTCAAGATGTGTAATGGAGAAAGGTTTAATATTTGAAATGGGGCCCTTAACCCTTTCCCTCATATAGACGCTTTCTGATGCCTCTGCAGCAGACAGCTTTTTGAAAACATAGTGACAAAAGTAGAAATTGCTCAAGACGAGCAATTTCTCCTTTTGCCACATTATGTTTTCCACTTTTAGTCATAGGTTATCCATTCAAATATAGAGATCGTCTATTTTTTGACAAAATATGTTCAAAGTCGTCTGCTGCAGAATTGTCATATGAGGGAAAGGGTTAACAACTTGCAGACACAGTCTGATGCATCTGCAGCAGGCTACTTTTGAAAATATGATGTGTTAAATTGAAAAATTGAACAAGCAATTTTGGCTTTTGTCACAATGTTTTCCATTTAATCAAAAATTAAACACTCATTTGTGGAATTTTTTTCAAATTTTTGTCAAGATGTGTAATGGAGAAAGGTTTAATATTTGAAATGGGGCCCTTAACCCTTTCCCTCATATAGACGCTTTCTGATGCCTCTGCAGCAGACAGCTTTTTGAAAACATAGTGACAAAAGTAGAAATTGCTCAAGACGAGCAATTTCTCCTTTTGCCACATTATGTTTTCCACTTTTAGTCATAGTAACCCATTCAAATATAGAGATCGTCTATTTTTTGACAAAATATGTTCAAAGTCGTCTGCTGCAGAATTGTCATATGAGGGAAAGGGTTAACAACTTGCAGACACAGTCTGATGCATCTGCAGCAGGCTACTTTTGAAAATATGATGTGTTAAATTGAAAAATTGAACTCAATGGGCGAGTTACTTCTCCTTTTGCCCCAATGTTTTCAACTGTATTAATTAACTATTCTTTCATTTTTAAAAAATTATCCATATGCTTACCTAGATATTTTCAAAGTGTCATCTACCGCAGATTTTTGAGGGGTTAAATTTTCTAACCAATGATATTTATTTATAGCACTATGCACAACTGCTGGTTGCCGCTGATCGAGCCTCGTTATTCCTGTTAGATCAGGATCGTTCAGAGCTTTATGCTCGAATTTTTGACGTTAAACATCATATTGATGTTAGTGACACAGGAAACTCTAGTAGAGCTCAAAGGACGGAGATTAGGTTAGACTATAGAGGGAGTGATGAAAAAAGGGCTCTACTATTTAGATGATAAATGGTGTTTTTAAGTATTTTGTCAATCGCATTTCTTCTACTTATAATCTGCTATAAGATGTTTTTGAGTCATCTGCTTTGAAAGGTTTTGATATAGATTTGAAAACATTGTGGAAAAAGGATGAATTGCTACAGGTGTTTTTTGACACCTGCATCAGACAGCATTTGAGAACTTGAGAATCTATTAATTTCTCCAGTTCCTGTAATGTATCAAGAATGTATCAAAATAATTTCTTAGATATTAACCCTTTCCCTCATACGACAATTCTGCAGCAGATGACTTTGAACATATTTTGTCGAAAAAAAGAAAATCTCTATAATTGAATGGATAACGTATGACTAAAAGTGGAAAACAAAGGAGAAATTGCTTGTTTTGAGCAATTTCTTCTTTTGTCATTAAGTTTTCAAAAAGCTGTCTGCTGCAGAAGCGTCAGAGAGCGTCTTTATGAGGGAAAGAGTTAAGACTTTCCCACATACTGCAAGTGACTGAAGTCATCTTGGCAAAATTATGTAATTTGTTTTATAAATGAAATTACAATTATTGAATACACATGAAAACATCGTAGTGAACAGAAAAATCGCTCATCATTTCTCCGTGCCACAATGTTTTCAAATGTATTCTGCTACTGAGGCGTCATAATGTGTTTGTATATGGGAAAGGGTTAACAAGACATTGAAAGTATTGTTAATTGGTTAACCCTTTCCCTCATATAGACGCTTTCCGACGCCTCTGCAGCAGACGGCTTTTTGAAAGCATAGTGACAAAAGAAGAAATTGCACAAAACGTGCAATTTCTCCATTTGCCATAATGTTTTCCACTTTTTGTCATAGGTTATCCATTCAATTATAGAGATTTTCTATGTTTTGACAAAATACGTTCAAAGTCGTCTGCCGCAGAATTGTCGTATGAGGGAAAGGGTTAATTGGTTAAAAAGAACCTACTGTAATGTATTATAAGAATTATACACATTATAA
Source organism: Serripes groenlandicus (assembly GCA_031761405.1). Classification (NCBI taxonomy): domain Eukaryota; kingdom Metazoa; phylum Mollusca; class Bivalvia; order Cardiida; family Cardiidae; genus Serripes; species Serripes groenlandicus. Next base: position 132,219,167 of record JASEVX010000001.1, on the reverse strand, counting down.
CATTTATAGCATACAATAGTATATGGAAAATTTGTCTATTTAAAAAACACCATTTATGTGCAGCAGTCTTGTAGATAGTCGGAAAATCAACTTTGCATGCATGTTCTGCTTGCAAGTCTCTTACAAAATATCGTCATCATCATATGCATGATGCATTTTTATGCATGGCTTTCAGGTAGCAGAACGGCAGAAGACTTGATACAGCTGTAGGCTAATCTTTCACTTCACTGGTTTTAAAGATTACATGGGTTTAATCTGTGGGTTGTCTTTTATCAGGTTAATTTGAGAATCAATAGGATAATCTGTGGGTTGTCTTTTATCAGGTTAATTTGAGAATCAACTGCAACTCAATAGACTTGTTTCCTTAACCCTTTCTCTCATATAGACACTTTCTGACGCCTTTGCAGCAGACAGCTTTTTGAAAATATAGTGACAAAAGAAGAAATTGCTCAAAACGAGCAATTTCTCCTTTTGCCACAATGTTTTCCATTTTTAGTCACAGGTTATCCATTCAATTATAGAGATTTTCAATTTTTGACAAAATATGTTCAAATCATCAGCTGCAGAATTGTCATATGAGGGAAAGGGTTAAGCAATTCTCACATACAACAATTCTGCATATTTACAGTAGACCAGAATTATCACACTTGCGAATCAACACTAATCATGAATTTTATATTGTTTCCACAAGTCAGTCTCTTCACAGCCCTCTCAGATGTTTTCATTTTGTTGCCATGTTTTCCAAAAAGCTGTCTGCTAGGGCGTCATAAAATGTCTATATGAGGAAAAGGGTTAAGTAGTCTGCTGCAGATTTGTTGTATATGGTTAATACATTTGAACATGAAACAAACTGATGGACTTGCTGGGATAACAGAACTGAATCCACCAATCAAAATTCCTGTTTTTAGGTCACAGAAATATATGATTTAAAAAAATAAGAGCATGTTGTTTTAGGGGTTTGCGTTGCGTTGCAATCTTGGCTAAGCTTTGCGTTTGGGTCCACTTTTCTCCTAAACTATAAAAGCTATGGCTTTAAAACTTAGAACAGTAATGCATCATCAAAAGGCAACTTTATACATCGAGGGCCATACACATGTATTTCTACCATGCAATTGGCTTGAATTATGGCCCTTTTTTATGCCCCCGGAATCACCGATTCGGTGGGCATCTAGTTTTTGGCTTGTCTGTCTGTCTGTCGAATTTTTTTTTAACCTTGACCACTACTTTTGAACCATAACAGGTACGGCTACCATATTTCACATGTGTATTCCTTGTGACATGACCTTTCTGTCAGTACCAAAATGTTTGACCTTGCTACCTTGACCTTTGACCTAGATGCCCCCATCTGTCGAAAAAAACTTTAACCTTGACCACTACTTTTGAACCATAACAGGTACGGCTACCATATTTCACATGTGTATTCCTTGTGACATGACCTTTCTGTCAGTACCAACATTTTTGACCTTGTGACCTTGACCTTTGACCTAGATGTTGCCATTCGGGGCATCAGTGTTTCACAAACACATCTTGTTTGACATAGAAATTTGGTTAAATTATATGTTTTTTTCAGTTTTATCCTAAACTATACTAGCTATGGCTTTATAACTTAGAACAGTAATTCATCATCAAAAGGCAACTTTATAAATCGAGGGCCATACACATGTATTTCTACTATGTAATTGGCTTGAATGATGGCCCTTTTTTGAAGTTTGGTTAAGTTATATGTTTTTGTTCAGATTTCTCCTAAACTATACTAGCTATGGCTTTGATACTTTGATACTTTGATACTTTGAACAGTAATTCATCATCTTATGCATAAGGCAACTGTTTTCTGCAAGGGCCATAACTCTACTATACTCATTATATAATGGGACTTTTCAGGGTCACAACTACATAATACTGGATGCATTATTGCCATTTTGAAATTTCATAAATCAGATGAGTGGATGGCATCTGCTTTTCAGAGCTCTTGATTGTTAACAACTTAACATCTGTTTTAAGTACTTTAACCCCTTCCCACATACAAACAAATCTGCAGCAGACGACTTCGAAATTTTTTAGTGCACATTATGGAACATCTCTATTAATGAAAGTTTATATATTTAAAAATATTTTAAAAACATTGTGTCAAAAGGAGAAATTGCTCTTGATGAGAAAATTCGTCTATTGTCAGTGTTTTCGAAGGTCATCAGCTGCATATGTGTGAAAATGTGTCTATAAGTGGGAAAGCCGGTTAAGTCTTAAGGCTGTTAGCTAACACAATGATTTAGACGATTGTTATATCAAGCACACAATGTTAGGTGTGTTAGATAAATCAGAATACACACCAGAATGTTCAATGATAATATAGTTAGCATAACATTGTGTGCCTAGGGACAAATTTTGTGTTTTGAAGATTAGTAATGGTCTTAGTAATGCATGCATTTATCATATTATATTTTGATAGATTATTTCTATATAATTACTCAAACTGTAATACTTGAATCTTTAGCATGATTAAGTCTAACATTTCCTTCTCACATACAGACGCTTTCTCTGCAGTATACAATTTTTGAAAGCATTAATGTTACAAACTGTGAAATTGCTCATATGATATTGAGCAATTTCACCTTTTGTCACAATGTTTTAAACACTATTCAATAATAAGTTAAATTTATTGAGAGTACACTATTGGTGCACAGATATTTTCAAATGCGTTTGCTGCAGATATGATGTATGTTGGACAGGGTTAACCTCTTTCCTGACACATCCCTTTTTTGATGCATCTGCAGTCGACTTTTGAAAACAGAAAAAGAAAAGAAAAAAAGCTATTTGTCTCTTCTTTCTCACAATGTATTCTTTTCTGTTTCAAAATCAAGCACGTATTTATTCAGAATTAATAGTCCTTCCTTCACATTCTCTACAATAGGAACAGTCTAAAATCCCATGGTGTCATAATATACTTTACATTTTAACATCCTCTACTTTGGAAACATCTGAGATTCTTTTTTCAAATCTCAAAAAAATTGAAAAGTTTTGATACAGAATGTAAACATTGTGGGAAAAGGATAAATTTCTTGTTTTGAGTACCTTTTTCAATCTTTCTTTTGAAAAAAAAAATCATGTATTTGTTACAAAAGATACCAAAAGGGGCCTGTCTCAAGAAAAAGGATTAATGATTATTAGAGCACAGTCATGTGAAAAACATCCTTGGAGGCTTTAACAAGTGAAGAACCGGCTCAGCAAGTGTCACCTGGCTGTGAGATGGGTCATGTTTTATTGCAGTGTTAGCTAAACCTAAGTATTTTGCATGCTATATCGTATATTATTAGCCAGAGCTATTTTCTTTTGATTTTATTTCTCTACAGAACTACGCCAAAAAGCTAGTGAATGCAGATAGAGCATCTTTGTTCCTTCTAGATACAAATACAAATGAACTTTATGCACGGATATTTGACACAGGCAAGGTTGATGAAAAACTCCCCGCCAAAGAGATCAGGTTTGAAATAACAAATTTCCTAAACAGTATCCAGCATTAAATCCATTCCAACATTCAGACACATTTTGATGCATCTGCAGCAGACAATTTTTGAAATCATTGTAACAAAGGAAGAAATTGCTTATAATAAACAAATGTTCCTTTTATTCACTCATTATATGTACATTTATAGGGATTTTATTGTGTTGTAGGATACTGCTATGGTTAGCGCCTGGGATTTGGAATGGGGTGTACAAGGTTTGAATCCCCAGTCGCGGGGCTGTGGTCATGATGGAGTGCCCTTGGAGTATTTCCTAGCATAGTACTGGTTTGTTTACCCAGGGATCATGAATAGGTGAACTCACAGTTGCCGTGATATAACTGAAATAATGTTGAACACAGCGCAATACCCCAACAAAGCAAAAAACAAGAACAAAATCCATTTCCTTCGTTTGTCGGTTACACTATGACTTATTGTTAGGTAGCACATGTGTTCGATGTGAACACTTTTATTATGATAGCGTATGTAGCAGTACTTTTTAGTGTATTCAGATTTAGTAAAGCTTTGCATGTCCTAGACATTTCCATTGAAATATCTTGAAAACAGGGTTAACCCTTTCCCTCATATAGATGCTTTCTGACGCCTCTGAAGCAGACAACTTTTTGAAAACATGGCGACAAAAGAAGAAATTGCACCTTTTGTCACCATGTTTTCAACTCTATTCAATAATTGTACTGGGGGTTTTCAAATTTTTTAGGGTATGTTTTCAAAGTCGACTGCTGCAGATTTGTTGTATGTGGGAAAGGGTTAAACCCCAATAAAACAAACAAATCTGCAGAACACAGGGTTGAGAACATCTAGTTAAAATGTGGAAAATCTTTTTTAATGAAGGTATTTCTATTTAATAGGATTGAAAACATTGTTGCAAAAGAAGATAAAGCTTATCATAAACAATTTTTCCTTTTGACACAATATTTTCAAACGTTGTCTGCTGCATATTTACCAATTGCATCTGTAATTGAGGAATTGTCATATTTACAATGAAGGGAATCTTTTGCAACATTGATTTTATCATGTTTTAGTCATTTTGTTACATTTATCCATTCCACATACAGACATTTTCTGATGCTTCGATCTGCAGGAGACAACTTTTGAGAACATTATTGCAAAAGGAGAAATGGCTTTTCAAAGTCATTTGCTGCAGATTTCTTGTATATTGAAAGGGTTAAAGATACATTTAACCCTTTCCCTCATAGGACAATTCTGCAGCAGACGACTTTGAATGTATTTTGTCAAAACATAGAAAATCTCTATAATTGATTCGATAACCTATGACTAAAAGTGGAAAACATTGTGTCAAAAGGAGAAATTGCACGTTTTGTGCAATTTCTTCTTTTGTCACTATGTTTTCAAAAAGCCGTCTGCTGCAGAGGCGTCTGAAAGCGTTTATATGAGGGAAAGGGTTAATAAAATAGATGACATAAATAAGCCAAAGGATTATTATTTATTCTTTTTTAATCCTTTCCCTCATATAGACGCTTTCTGACGCCTCTGCAGCAGATTTTTTGTATGTGGGAAATATTTAAGAAGTCTGTGCTATCAGATTTTAAGTATATAGACAGGCCAGGCAGCATATCAACATGCATTGCTCTATACTGTTGGATGCCATTAATCATCATTTTCCTAAAATTTGATATGGACTCTTTCAAATGCAAAGCTGGACAAGTCCATTTTAAAAATTCAGCAGTGAAAGTGTTAACCCTTTGCCTCATATAGACGCTTTCTGACGCCTCTGAAGCAGACAGCTTTTTGAAAACATAGTGACAAAAGAAGAAATTGCTCAAAACGAGCAATTTCTGCTTTTGACACAATGTTTTCCACTTTTTGTCATCGGTTATCTAGTCAATTATGGAGATTTTCTATTTTTTGACAAAATACGTTCAAAGTCGTCTGCTGCAGAATTGTCGTTTGAGGGAAAGTGTAAATGGATATTTCCTGTTTTGTACAGATTTCCAATGGATATTTACTGTTTTGTACAGATTTCCAATGGATATTTACTGTTTTGTACAGATTTCCAATGGATATTTACTGTTTTGTACAGATTTCCAATGGATATTTACTGTTTTGTACAGATTTCCAATGAATATTTACTGTTTTGTACAGATTTCCAATGGATAAGGGTGTAGCTGGCCATGTGGCATCAACTGGTGAAATACTGAACATTGCAGACGCTTATACAGATAAACGATTCAACAGGTAACTCATTAACCCTTTCCCTCATATAGACGCTTTCTGACGCCTCTGCAGCAGAAGACTTTTTGAAAACATAGAACGAGCAATTTCTCCTTTTGACACAATGTTTTCCACTTTTAGTCATAGGTTATCCATTCAATTATAGAGATTTTCTATTATGAGACAAATTATGTTCAAAGTCATCTGCTGCAGAATTGTTGTATGAGGAAAAGGGTTAAGTGGTGCAGGAAAATAAAATATAGAAAATTGACAAATCTTGTAAAACCTGATCGCTCAGTGCATCCGCACAGTCTTAAATCTTATACTGGCGAGACATTTCAAGTTATTTGTACACAATTGGCGAGATAATATGTAAACTGTCTGGTTAGCTCAGGCAGTAGGGTACTCATCCTGGAAAGCGATAGGTCCTGGATTTAAGCCCCGGACCAGCTGCATGTTTTTGCCCTCCCTGTGACATGACGATCCTGCATTTCTGATATAAGATCTATGAATATGAAACTTCGGTAATATTAAAGTTTTTAAAGAAAATAAACAGGACTCACATTTACAATCTGTGGGAGCAGCCATTTTTCTAAGCATCTCCATGTAGGAGAGTATCGAAAAAGAAAGCAGCATTTCAATTGGTTTATGTGTTTTCTTCTCTGTTCTGTCAAAACGGCGAAATGACACTGACAGAGCATACCAAGGCGAAATGAACACCATGGTATTTTACTGTTGACCATAAACTACCATGAACAGCCCTGTTTTTCCATGGTTTTACGTGTCAATTACCATGGTTGATCATGGTCAACCATTGACACAAATATTAACCATGGTCAACCATGGTCATAAAATATTAACCATGTTCATAAAATATTAACCATGGTCATGATCAAGGTTAACCATGGTCAACCATGGTAATAAATTCTAGCCATGTCCTCAAGCTTGATCATAATCAACCATGGTGCCATTTAACATAACATGGTTTTCAATGGTAGACCATGGTTGTACAGTGATGGTATATCATGGAATACCATGGTTTTTCATTGAAGGGTTTTTCGCCTGGGTAGCAGAGTCAACAACCGTGGGTGTCGAACGATGAAAGTAGACATGCTATTAAATATGAATTTCTTGACCAACCCTCAAATAGATATTAACCCTGTACCACATACAGACGCTTTTTAGCTCACCTGAGCTTTGCTCAAGGTGAGTTATTGTGATCGCCTTTTGTCCGGCGTCCGTCGTGCGTCGTGCGTCGTGCGTCGTGCGTCAACTTCTTCTCCTCAGTAACCAGTGGGTCAATTTGGATGAAACTTCACAGAAAGCATCCTCTCAATGACCTCACCAGAATTCCTTCAAATTTTTGGGATCCATGCAAAATTCTGGTTTCCATGGCAACGAAACTGAAAAAACTTCAAAATTCTTCTTCTCCCAAACTGGTTGGCAGATTTTCAAATAATTTTGTAGAAATGTTCCTTAGATGACCCTCTATCAGATTCCTTCAAGCCATGTTGATTGGTCGAAAAACATGGCCGCCAGGGGGGGCGGGGCTATTTTGCCTTATATGGCTATAGTGAAAACTTAAAAAATCTTCTCCTCCGAAAGTGTCAGGCCGATTTTCAAATAATTTTGTAGAAATGTTCCTTGGGTGACCTTCTATCAGATTCCTTCAAGCCATGTTGATTGGTCGAAAAACATGGCCGCCAGGGCGGGGCTATTTTGCCTTATATGGCTATAGTGCAAACTTAAAAAATCTTCTCCTCCAAAAGTGTCAGGCCGATTTTCAAATAATTTTGTAGAAATGTTCCTTGGGTGACCCTCTATCAGATTCCTTCAAGCCATGTTGATTGGTCAAAAAACATGGCCGCCAGGGGGCGGGGCTATTTTGCCTTTTATGGCTATAGTGAACACTTAAAAAATCTTCTCCTCCATAAGTGTCGGGCCGATTTTTAAATAATTTTGTAGAAATGTTCCTTGGGTGACCCTCTATCAGATTCCTGCAAGCCATGTTGATTGGTCGAAAAACTTGGCTGCCAGGGGGCGGGGCTATTTTGCCTTATATGGCCAAAGTGAAAACTTAAAACATCTTCTCCTCCGAAAGTGTGTGGCTGATTTTCAAATAATTTTGTAAAAACGTTCCTTGGATGACCCTCTATCAGATTCCTTCAAGCCATGTTGATTGGTCGAAAAACATGGCCGCCAGGGGGGCGGGGCTATTTTGTCTTATATGGCTATAGTGAAAACTTAAAAAATCTTCTTCTCCGAAAGTGTCAGACCGATTTTCAAATAATTTTGTAGAAATGTTCCTTGGATGACCCACTTTCAGATTCCTTCAAGCCATGTTGATTGGTAAAAAAACATGGCCGCCAGTGGGCAGGGCTATTTTGCCTTATATGGCTATAGTGAAAACTTAAACATCTTCTCCTCCAAAAGTGTCTGGCCGATTTTCAAATAATTTTGTAGAAATGTTCCTAGGGTGACCCTCTATCAGATTCCTTCAATCCAAGTTGATTGGTCGGAAACTATGGCTGCCAGGGGGCGGGGCTTATATAGCTAAAGTGAAAAAATATATATTAGGTGAGCGATTCCAGGGCCATCATGGCCCTCTTGTTTAACATGTCTGCAGATGATTTTTCAAAAATATAGTTGGCAAATGTAGAAAGTGTTTAGAGTGGGTAATTTCTCCTTTTCCCACAATGTGTTGAACAACTCTTTAATTAAACTTCCCTTTACAGTGATTTTCCATATTATTGAGGGCAATTGTTTTAAAAGTCGTCTGTTGGAGATGTGTTGGGAAAGGGTTAAACTTGATAATTAACCCTTTCCCATATACTATTAACTCTTTCCCTCATACGGCAATTCTGCAGAAGACGACTTTAAACGTATTTTGTCAAAAATAGAAAATCTCTATATTTGAATGGTTAACCTATGACAAAAACTGGAAAACATTGTGGCAAAAGGAAAAATTGCACGTTTTGTGCAATTTCTTCTTTTGTCACTATGTTTTCAAAAAGCTGTCTGCTGCAGAGGCATCAGAAAGCGTTTATATGAGGGAAAGGGTTAACTCTTTCTGATGCCTCTGCAGCAGACAACTTTTTGAAAACTTTGTGATAAAAGAAGAAATTGCTCAAAACGAGCAATTTCTCCTTTTGACACAATTTTTTATTTATGTTTTCAACTACATCAATAAGTATGTCTTCATTTATAGAGATTTTTCATATTATTGTTAGATGTTTTCAAAGTTGTCTGCTGCAGATTTGTTGTATGTGGGTAAGGGCTAATACAGATACATTAATGCACCAGGGGGAGTTTCACAAAACCAAAATTAGGTCTCTGACCTTCACCTTATGATAATTCTATGTTGATACTGAGATGCCCGTTCTTTATATTTCAGGGAAGTAGACATGCAGACTGGTTACAGAACAAAGTCTATTCTCTGTATGCCTATTTACATCAGAGGAAGGTAAACCAGTCTTCTTCATAATATATTGAAATTTCACCTCTGACAAAAATGTTTATAAAAGTCATGAATTGCAGTCACAATGCCCAGCAGCTTCAAAGAAGTTGGAAGGGGAAGTAACTTTTACTCTGATCCTATAATTGCTCTCCCTTGGAAGGCATAGGGTTCACACATTAACAATATCTTGTCTGGTTGCATATCTTTTGGCTAATTTATTTTGTAACTCGGCTTGGTTAAACCCTTTCCCTGATGTTTCCCAAAATCATCGCATTAGAGTCACAATGCACTGCAGCACAAAAGAAGTTTTAAGTTCAAGTAGCTTTTGCTATGAGCTATTGCTGTAAGACTTGGATGGCATTGCATTTCATGTTTACAATATCTTTTCTAATGCATAGCTTTTGCAATGATAATTAGTGACTGCCAGGTTAAAGCCTTCAGCTCATACAGACGACAATAGATTCCTTTTTTTAGCAGAAATTGTTTTGAAAATATTTTGGGAAGAGGAAACTTGGCTCAAAACAAGCATTTTAACATTTTCCCTCATTGTTTTCCACACAGTGTATTAAAATGATTGTTGTACATTTCCAGATATAACCACATTGCCTCAGATATTTTTAACCCTTTCCCACATACATCAAATCTGCAGCAGACGACTTTGAAAACATAGTGACAAAAATCTCCATAAAAGATAGCTTAATTGTAAAATAAAGTTACCGAAGGAGAAATTGCTCATCATGAGCAATTTCACCTTTGGCCACAATGTTTTCAAAAGCAGTCTGCTGCTGTTGCGTCAAAATGCGTCTGCGGTTGAGAAAGGGTTAAATCAGATGACTATTAAGATATCATTATATCAAGTATAGAGTTATGACTTACGTTACAACATACAACAAACCTGCTCTCTCATTTTTGCTACAATGTTTTCAAAAGTCATCTGCTTCAGATGTGATTAAATGCGTCTGTAGGTGGGTTAGGGAGAATCATTTGATATTAATTGATATTTTCCTTTTCATTTAGTATAATTGGTGTTGTGCAAATGGTAAATAAACTTGGCGGAACTTTCACCAAATCTGATGAGGAATCGTTTGAAACGTTTGCTGTTTACTGTGGTCTTGCTTTACATCATGCTAAGGTAAATATATGTTTACCCTCTGTTCTTTTTAACCTTTAGTTAAATTTAAACTTATTATTTTACATTGATTATAAAACAAGCTTTCAGCTAATATTAATTAAGCTTGATGTCTTATTCCTAGTGGAGACTTAACAAGTTCTCGCGCCGTTTGTGTGCAAAATCACAAAGACAGAACTCGCTCATCCAGGACTCTTAGCCTTACTAACCAAACAACATTTGGAAACATTTTGAGAAAAAGGATTTTTTTCATTTTTGTGTCACCCTGCGTAGCATGGTAGGCACTTCGGGATTATTTTTTTTACGTCTGTCTGTCTGTCACACTTTTTTGTCACACTTTCAATGAGCAGGTGCAGGTGACACACGTGCTCCGCGGAGCATTCCATTCTAGTTTCAACAATGATTTCAATTCTTTATCAAAATTATTTGTTTACTTCTTTAAAATTCTTCTTCTCTGGTTTTATGTTTATATGCATATTTTAATATATTTATGTGTTAATGGTGAATTATGAAAATGAATACAACATGATCAATTTTATGACACGGCTGATCTATATTTATATAATAGATGCAGCAAAATATCCAACTAGCTGATGATTTCAATATTTTAGTTATTTATCCCTTTCCCTCATGTAGATGCTTCCTGATGCCTCAGCAGCAGACAATTTTTGAAAACATTGTAGCAAAAGAAAATTTGCTCAGAACAAGCAATTTCTCCTTTTGCCACAATGTTTTCAACTTCTTTCAGTAATTTTACTTTCATTTATAGAGGTTTTCCATACTTTTGTTCAGATTATGTCAAAGTTGTCAGCTGCAGCTTTGTTTTATGTGGGAAAGGGTTAAGGTAAAATTATTGAAAATCTCGATAAATTAAAGTATTATTATTAAGTATAGTTGAAAACATTGTAGGAAAATGAGAAATTGCTCATTACATGTATTGGCAATTTCTCATTGTCACCAGGGTCTTTCAAATAGTATGGTCTAGAAACGCCCTATATAAACGTCTTATCGTACTGGATATCTCGTCTCGGTTATCGATTTTTACCTGGAAGTGTTTATCACGCCATGTATTTATCACGCTTAGTGCATTAACCGGTATTTTGGAAGAGCATTTTTACCAATAATTGATATCTAAGAAATGATTATATAAATATAAAAAAAACGAAAATCTAATTCATAACATATGAAAAACAACCCTTAATTTACATTTCAATTACCAATTTTCCATCATTTGACCCTTAAAACACATTGAAAAACTGTTTCCAAATATCAACGTATCGTGCATATAAAACGCCATGTTTTTTAGATTTTTGAGATTTTGAACTGATCTAACCGTCTTAGAAAACGAAAATACGGGTGACATATGAAAATCCAAGATATAACATATTAAAGTGAATTAGGCTTAAATCAAAGATAAAAAGCCGCTATATTAGCCCTATGAACATCATGCAAGTAGGAAAGTAACGACACAAAGAGATCGGGTTTCAGCTTTCGGCCATTTGTAAACAATGGCGGGTTCCCCGGATGTTGGTCACGTGATGCGAGGCAGCTTATTTCGAGAACTACGCTCGTTTCCGGACCATACTATTTCAAAATGCATCTTCAAGTGGGAAGTGTTTTAACCCTTTCCCTCATACGACAATTCTGCAGCAGACGACTGAACATATTTTATCAAAAAATTGAAAATCTCTATAATTAAGTGGATAACCAACCAGTATGACGAAAAAGGGAAAACATTGTGGCAAAAGGAGAAATTGCACGTTTTGTGCAATTTCAAAAAGCCTTCTGCTGCAGAGGCGTCCGAAAGCGTTTATATGAGGGAAAGGGTTAACCTTTTCCCACATACAGATGCTTTCTAAATTCTCTTCAGCAGAGGATTATTGAAAACAATGTGACAAAATGAGAAATTGCTCTAAACAAGCAATTTCCCATTTTGCCATAATGTTTTCAACTCAATTTAATAATTATACTTTTATTGAAATGATTTTTCCACATCTTTGCTTAGATGTTATCAAAGTCGTCTGCTGCCAATTTGTTGCATGTGGGAAAGGGTCTAATACCCTGTTTTGAAAAAAATCCCTTTACCAATGCTGAAAGAACGTTTTTATTTTTCAGTTATACGAGAAAATTCGAAGGTCGGAACAGAAATACAAGGTTGCTTTAGAAGTATTGTCCTACCACAGTCAAAGTTCAGATGACGAGTTTCAGATGATTAAAGAATGCAAAGTTCCCGAGAAGATTCCTAATATTACACAGTATGTCTTATATTCTAATGTGATAAAATATTTAACCCTTAACTGGATACTGTAGATTTTGTGTGCCTAAAGGTAGCAATACAATTTTGAAAACATTTTGGATAAGGAGAACTTTTTCAAAATGATATTTATAACCGCCCTTTCCAACATGCAACAAATCTGCAGCAGACGACTTAGAAAGTATGAAGGCAAACACACAAAAAAGTTCGATAAATGTAGGTATACTTACTGAAAAGAGTTGAAAGTTGTGTGGCAATAGGAGAAGTTGGTCTTTTTGAGCAATTTCTCCTTTTGCCGAAACGTTTCCAAAAGACATCTGCTGCAGAGCCGTCAGAAAGGGTCTGTATGTTGGGAAGGGTTAAGTGGATACTGAAGATTATTTGTGCCTTAAAAACATTTTGGGATAAGGAGAATCTTTTCAAAATGATATTTTAAAGCAGTAACGCTAAAATGTTATATGAGACAAATGACTGTCCTCTGTATAGAGAATACTGAACTTAAAATTAACTCATTCCTACATCTAGACGCTTTCTGACACCTTTGCAGCAGACGAGTTTTGAAAACTTTTAGTCATAGGTTATCCATTCAATTATAGAGATTTTCTATTTTTCGACAAAATATGTTCAAATTCGTCTGCTGCATAATTGTCGTATGAGGGAAAGTGTTAATATCTAAAAAGTATTTTTGATACATTGAAAACATTGTAACAATTGGTGAAATTGCTCATGATGAGCAATTTCACTTTTTGCCACAATATTTTGAACTTGAATTTGAAAGATATACTTTCTGTTATAGATCATTTCCATATTTTTGCCTAAATTATTTCAAAGTCACCTGCTGCAGAATTCTTGTATGTGGGAAAGGGTTAATTGGAAGTTTAGTTATAAGCTTAATTGGAAATACATGTTCACTGCTTTCAGTTGCCACCGTCACCAAGTATAAAACATTGTGTTTATGATTTTTCAAAGGGATAAATTAATAATGGCCATAATTTGGTTGCCATCCTGTCACACTTTAAACCTTTTTCTAGGTAGCACACATAATATTATATCATTGAAAGGAGCTACCTGTCAGCTGAAACATATACAAAAGCACCTGCATGTATAAAAGCGTGATTATTTTTCTTTCTATTAACATCCCTTTCCCTCATATAAACGCTTTCTGACACCTCTACAGCAGACGGCTTTTTGAAAACATAGTGACAAAAGAAGAAATTGCACAAAACGTGCAATTTCTTCTTTTGCCACAATGTTTTCCACTTTTAGTCATAGGTTATCCATTCAATTAAAGAGATACTATGTTTTGACAAAATATGTTCAAAGTCGTCTGCTGCATATTTGTTGTATGAGGGAAAGGGTTAACATCCCTTTCCCATATACATCAATCTGTAGCAGACGATGTTGAAAATATTTTTAGGCATGAATTTGGAAAAAACTGAAGAAAGTTGAAAAACATTGAGGCAAAAGGAATGTTTTCAAAAGTCGTCTGCAGCAGAGTTGTCAAAATGCGTCTTCATGTGGGTGTTAATTGATTAATCAATTTGGATTTAACACCTTTTTCAACAATTTTTCAATCAAATCTCGACAGCCAGGTCACCTACATAATGTATGCTTCAACCAGTGCTCAAAACAACAGATTTACCAAGCAACGGGCTGCTTTGGAAGACCAATGGCTCTGTCACAGTGACTCTTGTAAAATATCCGAGATGTTGGCCAAATTAGGGTTTGAAATAGCAACCAATGGAATGACAAACCGCGTTGCTACCGACTGAGCTAGCAGGGCTCAACAACTTTCCCTCATACAACAATTTTGCAGCAGATAACTTTAAACATATTTTGTCAAAAAATAGAAAATCTCTGTAATTGAATGGATAACCTATGACTAAAAGTGGAAAACATTTTGGCAAAAGGAGAAATTGATTGTTTTGAGCAATTTCTTCTTATATCACCATGTTTTCAAAAAGCCGTCGGATGCTGAGGCTGAGGCGTCAGAAAGCGTCTATATCAGGGAAAGGGGTGTTAAGCACGACTCTCTGTCTCTGTTTCAGTTATCATTTTTCCCCGTGGGCCGTCACATCCATGGAGAAGCCCATCCATGTACTCTATATGTTTAAAGATTTATTTTCTGGAATTGTCAGGTAAATATCATAATATTATATCCTTCATTTCGGGGGCTGTATTCAGATCTACCTAATAGAGAGATCTTTAGCGGTTATTAGCATAAAAGCCTTAACCCTTTCCCACATAAATAAAATCTGTAGCAGATGACTTTGAAAACATATTGGCAAAAACCTGAAAAATCTTCATAAAAGATAACTTAATTGTTAAATAAATTTGAAAACGTTGAGGCCAAAGGAGAAATAGCTGGTTTTGAGCAATTTCTCATTTGGCCACAATGTTCTCAAAAGTCATCTGCTGCTAGTGCTATTGCGTCAAAATATTTCTACAGATGGGAAAGGGTTAATTTGATAGATGGATTCACAGCTAACACCTAGCACCTAACACTTTCTAGTAAATCTGAGTACAGCCCAGTTGTAACCCCCCTGAGTTGTTGTTGTTGCACCTGATATGTTGTCGTAAGATTTGTGAAATATTTTTCTCCTTTGTTCGTGTTATTTACTTAGCCTTTCCCACTTGCAGATAAATTTCGACACATATGAAGAAGATGACTTTTCAAAATATTGTGACAAAACGGCACAATGTTTTCAATCAACTCTATCAAATTATCTTACTTTGATTTATAGAGATTTTCTATATTTCTGCCAAGATGATTTCAAACTTGTCTGTGGGAAAGGGTTTAGGTATTTATATTCTGTGTATCTTTAATTAACCCTTTCCCAAATACAGATGCTTTCTGACGCCTTTGTAACAGACGAATTTTGAAAACATTATGGCAAATGGAGAAATGTCTCCATTTGCCACAACGTTTTCAACTTGATTCAATAATTATAATTTCATTAATGGAGAGTTTCCATAGTTTTGATCACAATTTTTAAAAGTCGTCTGCTGCAGATTTGTTGTATGTGGGAAAGAGTTAAATATATTATGAGGACTAGATAAGGGGGAGTAAACTGGTCTTTTCCCCACAATATCTCTCTCATTACTCAACCAAACCCTATGTTGTGGCTACTCAAAAGAATAGTTTCAGTAAGACCATTTTTTTGAATACCTGCAACATAGGGTTTGATGTAATGTATGAATTTTACTACATGAAAGATTCTTTTTATATTGAAAGCAGACAGCTCAACTCTCATTCAATTTGTTTTCATTAAAAGAGATTTTCCATATTTATGCTAATATATTTTAAAGTCCCCTGCTGTAGATGTGTTGTATATGTGAAAGCGTTAATCATCGTTAACCCTTTCCCTCATATAGACGCTTTCTGACGCCTCTGCTGTCTGCTTTTATGAAAACATAGTGACAAATGAAGAAATTGCTCAAAAAGAGCAATTTCTCCTTTTGCCACAATGTTTTCCACATTTAGTCATAGGTTATTCATTCATTTATAGAGATTTTCCATTATTTGACAAAATATGTTCAAGGTCGTCTGCTGCAGAATTGTCATATGAGGGAAAGGGTTCAAGGTAACAACTGTCATGTTTCTCTGGGAACAGTTACTGTTATAATTATTACAGATCTATTATCCTCTATTTAGAAATTTAACCTGCTCATTATTTAACTTCTTCCCACAAACAACAAATCTGCAGCAGACGACTTTGTAAACATCATGGCAAAAATAGGGAAAGTTCCTATAAATGGGAGAATAATTATTGAATGAGATTGAAAACATTGTGGCAAAACGGAGAAATTGCACATTATGAACAATTTCTCGTTTTGCCACTATGTTTTCAAATGTCATCTGCTGCAGAGGCCTTAAACAGCACCTGTATGTGGGAAAGGGTTAACTGTCTGTAGTCTTATAATATGTTGCCTCAGAAAATCACTGTCTTTAACCCTTTCTCAAGTTTGCTTATGAAGAACTGTTGAGTACAGGTGTGAAAAAAACAGGAAACACATGTCAATGAACTTTTGCCTTTTGCCACAATGTTTTCAAAAAGCATGTGCACACAGTCATCAGAAAGCATCTGTTTGTGGGAAAGGGTTAAAATTGAAAAATTCTAAAGAAAATAATTTCAAAAATGATTTAAATATACTTGATAGGAAAAAGAAAGTAAAAAAATTACAGTAATTGAACTGCTTTAATCTTCAAAGTCATCTGATGTGACAAGCATCATTTGTCTTTCACCAATGGGCTAACAATATACATGGAAAATCCGCAACGTTGCTTGGAAAGTATGTTGTGTGGAGTACTGGAAACACATGAATAGGTGAATAGGCCGCCGTGGTATGACTGAAAAATTGTTGAAAATATCGTTAAGCTCCAATCAATCAAAGTCATCTGAAAACAGAACCAACAGGGACCTCATGAAAGGAAATATCTTACTGTTTATCTGATATAATACGTCATTTTACATATTTAGTGGACATTTTGAAATATAATTTAAAAAGTGATAATTTGAAAACAGACCTGAATAGCAAAACAAGTAATTTCTCCAGTGTCCACAATAATTTCAAAATTTGTATTATGAAAGGCATTAAAATAAATCTGTATCTGTCAAAAGGTTAACTTCTTTACTTTAATGTTTTACTGTGAATTTTAACACTAGTATTATTCTCAACAAACTTTGTTTGTGGTGTAAATTTCATCTGGAGCATGTTTGTGAGAATTAAATTGCAATGCATTGATAAACAGTGAAAAAATTAATGATCGTGCATTAATGCCCATTTTTCTTCCTTTCCAATAATATTTTCAAAAGTTTTCTGTTACTTAAGGCATAAGTAGTCGTCTTTATAAGACAAAGGATTTGAATTTTAACAGTACCTGGTACAAAATGAATAAATATGATATTTGCACACTTTTTTATAGGTCTTTGATAATTCCAAGTTCATTGCATGCTTGTTTACATTAGAGCAACATTTGTTTAGTACACAAATATAATTAATAAGCAATTATTAATGAATTTGCAAAAATATAGCAAATATTTAAAATTGATCAGGTAAAAACTAACAGCACAAAGTCAGAATGTCCCTTCTAGTTTCATTTTCACCTATCAAATTTGGCGTTATTATCATTTTAAAAAAAAACGACGTCCAGTTCCCAATCTCAGTTATTTTTGATAGATTTCCATAAATGGCTGATCAAATTACCGGAGTAAACTGACATACCTTGACAATGATCTAAAGTACCTTGCCATAATGGATTGTTAAAGGTCATAAAAGCTAGAGGATCAGATAAGGAGAAGTGAACAGGTCCTTTTCCCAAAATATCTCTCTGAAAACCCAACCAAACCCTATGTTGTGGGTACTCAAAAGAATCATTTCACTAAGATGATTCTTTTGAGTATCCACAACATAGGGTTTGAGTGACAAATCAGATTAACCCTTTACAACAAACAACAACAACCCTGCAGCTGACAACTTGGATAACATTTGGGCAAAATTATGGACTATCCTGCTACATGTATATATGAAAGTGTTGCCATTGAATAGAGTTGAAAACATTGTGGCAAAAGAGGAAATTGCTCATCATGAGCAGTTTCTTCTTTTCTCACAATGTTTACAAAAGATAGGTCTGCTGCAGATGCGTCAAATTTGTCTACAAGTAGGGTATTGTTAAATGCACATTTGATGTTGTACATGCTATATTGACATGTCATCTTTTAGTATCTTTTTTTTCGTAGAATCAAGTAACTTGTTAGGCTTTTTCTGTCCCAAAACTGATATTTAGATCCTGTAGTAATTGCACAGTGTGTTTGTGTATGTATCTGGTGTCAATAAGATCCCTACATGCTGAGAAAGGCACGTCTATTTGTTGGTCCCCCTGGCTCTGTATTGTATAAAACCCGTGGTCAGAATACAACAAAATTTGGCACAAAATGTCGAATAGAATGATGCCATGTGTAGAATGAATGTTTTGTAGTTTATTTTGTTATTGTTATTTTGATAATAGTTAGTTTGTGACACATAAATACCTAGAAAAATATTGAGTATATTTTTGTTTTTAGTTCTTGCATTTTGCACGACAATAATTTGTACATGCTTGCTTGTTTTGTTACAGTAATAGAGAAAATGATAAAAGGTACTTAGAGAATAATCTTCTTTTTGTATATAACTGTGTGAATCTGGGTTAGCACTAGAACATATTCCAATATACCTTTTATTCACTTCAGTTTATACTTACATACAGAAAGGCTCATGCATTTCACCTGTTATCTCTTTCCCAAATGTTTATGCCTTTTAGTTTCAGTTAACAATCCATTGAGCAATTCCTCCCTATGTTACAATGGTTTCAAAAGTTGTCTGTTGCAGATGCGTAAAAATGAGTCTAATGGTGGAAACGGGTCAACCTTTTACCTTAATTAACCCTTTCCCTCCTATAGTCGCATTCTGACGCATCTACAGCTGACGTTTTTTGAAAACATCTTGACTAAAGGAGAAATTGCTCAAAACAAGCAATTTCTGCTTTTGCCACAATGTTTTCAACTTTTTTCAGTATTTAAACCTACAATTATAGAGATTTTTCATATTTTTTAGCAGACATTTTCTAAGTCATCTGCTGTATGTGGGAAAGGGTTGAGTGCTTCTGTAGGAATTGTCCGCTCAAATGGACACATGATACACAAAATGTAATATTGGGAAAATTAAAATTAACCCTTTCCCACATACAATAAAACTGCAGCAGACGACTTTGAAAACATAGTAACAAAAACCTGAAAAATCTCCATAAAAGATAGCTTAATTGTTAAATAAAGTTGAAAAGAGTGTGACCAAACCTTTGGCCACACTGTTTTCAAAAGTCGTCTGCTGCTATTTCGTTAAAATGCATCATTGATAAGGGTTAAAGTATTGTTTTGATACCTCAGTAATTTGTGGGAAAAGGAATGTTCGTTTGTTTCGATCACCCCCACTCTTCTTCAAAATGTTTCCCTCCCTTAGTTGTATGCTGCGGTAACAGCCATTGAAATAAAAAAAAAAAAGGTCAAATGTATGGGCTATTGTATTTTGTTTAAATTAGGATTTTTTATATAGACATATTATTTTTTACGTATGGGACTAATAGAATTTAGCTTCTCTTCCGATACAAATATGATGCCAATAAATTTCTTTGTGTATTTTACTAAGTACAGATTTTTTCTGACTGATCTTATTTGTACAATACTGACTGGATAAAGAGGATCGAATTATTTCAAAAGATGCAAATTCTCCTTTTGCTACAATGTTTTCACCTTTTTTTTCAGTAATTATAACTTAGGATAGTTTCCATGTCTTAGCTGACATATTGTTAAAGTCATCTGCAGCAGACAACTTTAAAAACACCTCAAATTAAACTTGGGGTATTTTCAACATATGAAAATATAATAGAAAACTTATTATTAGAAAACTTTGTGCCTTAAGCTGTCTGCTGTAGATGTGTTAAAATGGGTCGACATGATTGTGGGAAAGGGTTGAACTTTATTACATAGTTAAAACCATTGTGAGAAAAGGATAAATTGCTCAACTTGTAAAAAGTCATCTCCTGCTGATATACCAAAAAGAGTCATTTTAAATTGTTTAAGAGAAGTGAGTGAAGATAAAGTGATTTAGCAATACTTACAATACTCTCCATTTCTATGTAACTCCTGCTACATATTGTATCATTTGTTGTAGTCACTTTTATTATGTCACATTATCATATGACCTTCACTTTTGATATATGACTGACATCATTAATAATTTATTATGGTTTCTTATTGTCTTTGATTAGTTTTCACAAGCCTTTTTACTTTACATTTTTAATTTTAAATATAAGTCTTCCCGTTATATAAACATCTATTGATGCATCTGCAACATACAACTTTTAACCCTTTCCCTCATATAGACGCCTCTGCAGCAGACGGCGTTTTGAAAACATAGTGACAAAAGAAGAAATTTCTCAAAACAAGCAATTTCTCCTTTTGCCACAATGTTTTCCACTTTTAGTCATGGGTTATCCACTCAATTATAGAGGTTTTCTATTTTTTAGCTCACCTATGCACGAAGTGCAAGGTGAGCTATTGTGATCACATTTTGTCCGGCGTCCGTCTGTTGTGCGTCGTGCGTCGTCAACATTTGAGCTTGTTAACACACTACAGGCTACATTTTAAATCCAATCTTCATGAAAGTTTATCAGAACGTTCATCTCCATAAAATCTTGGACAAGTTCGAAACTGGGCCATATGAGGTCAAAAACTAGGTCACTAGGTCGAACTGAAGGGAAATCTTGTTAACACTCTGGAGGCCACATTTTCAACTTGAGCATGTTGAAACTTTATCAGAATGTTTGTCTTGATGATATGTAGGTCAAGTTCGAACATGGGTCACGTCGGGTCAAAAAGTCAAATTGAAGGAAAATCTTGTTAACACTCCAGAGGCCGCAATTTTTGCTTAAGCAGTTTGAAATTTGGTCAGAATGTTTGTCTTAAAGATATCTAGGTCAAGGGGAAATATTGGGTCAGAAACTAGGTCACTAGGCCAAATTGTGGGAAAATCTTGTTAACTCTGTAGAAGCCGCATGTTTTGCTTCAGCGGCTTGAAATTTGTTGAGCTAAATGATATCTAGGTCAAGTTCGAATATGGGTCATGCCGGGTCAAAAACTAGGTCACTAGGCCAAATTGAAGGAAAATCTTGTTAACACTTTGGATGCCACATTTTTTGCTTCAGCAGCTTGTAATTGTCAGAATGTTTGTCTAAATGATATCTAGGCCAAGTTCGGATATGGGTCATGCCGGGTTAAAAACTAGGTCACTAGGCCAAATTGAAGGGTAATCTTGTTGAGCATGATGAAATTTTATCAGAATGTTTTTCTTGATGATATGTAGGCCAAGTTCGAATATGGGTCATGCTGGGTCAAAACTAGGTCACTAGATCAAATTGAAGGAAAATCTTGTGAACACTTTGTTATGCCACATCTTTTGCTTCAGCAGCTTGAAATTTGGTCAGAATGTTTGTCTGGATTATATCTAGGTCAAGTTTGAATATTGGTCATATTGGATCAGAAACTAGGTCAATAAAGGAAAATATTGTTCAAACTCCGGAGGCCGCATTTTTACTTTGAGCAAGTTGAAACTTTGTCAGAATGTTGTCTTGGTGATATCTAGTCCATGTTGGAATATGGGTCATATCAGGTAAAAAAATATAGATCACTAGGCCAAATGAAGGAAAATATTGTTAACACTGTGGAGGTTGCATTCAGAATAATTTTCTTGATGTGTTTTGCATTGCAGTACATTGTATAATTAAGGTGAGCGATCCAGGGCCATCATGGCCCTCTTGTTGACAAAATATGTTCAAAGTCGTCTGCTGCAGAATTGTTGTATGAGGGAAAGGGTTAAAGCATTGTCAGGAAAGGAAATGATTCCAACAAGTGCCAACTATGTATTAACCCTTTTCAACGCTTTCTGATGCCTCTGCAGCAGATTGCTCTTGTAAACATTGTGTCAAAAGTAGAAATTGCTGAAAACAAGCAGTTTCTCCTTTTTATCACAGTGTTTTCAACTCTCTTCAATAATTAGATTTCAATTTATAGAGGTTTTCATAATTTTGCTCAGATGTTTTCAAAGTCGTCTGCTGCAGATTTGTTGTAAATGGGAAAGGGTTAAAAGAATACTACTAATTGTTCAAAAAACCCAGCTGGAATATAAGAAAGGAAAATTTGGGCAAATGGGTGAAAAATCATTCATGTTAATGAAAGCAATAGTATGGAAAAAAGAGCATGATTGAAATATGTCATATGTTAAATGCAAATGTCCGTGTTGAATCAGGTAACTTTTGGTGCATTTATTCTTTTGGTGTTTTAAGTTCAGCTGAGCACAAAGTGGTCAAGGTGAGATTTTGTGATCCTCCATTGTTTGTCGTACCTTGTCCATTGTCATCTGAAACGGCAAATTTCAAAATAATTTGTTGGGCGTGTTCCTTAGGTTACCCTCTACATAATATATTCAAGCCATACTGTTTGGTTAAAAGACATGGCCACTAGATAGTATCAACAAGAGCTGTCCATAGGACAGCATGCTCGACTATTTGCCATTTGATACAATAGTAAACAGTAGTTGATGAGATATGTGCATGATAGTACCTTGATGCCAAACTTTAAACAAATTGTCAAAGCCAAACAATGGCCATAATTTGAACTGAATTCATACAAGAGTTATCTGACTTGACTGTCTGACACCCCTGAAGACATGAATGAAGTTTCAAGTCAATATCATTAGTGGTTACTGAGATATGTCCATGATAGTATCTTGCATGCAAAACTTTAACCAAAATTTCTTAGTCTTAATTGTGTCAAAATTTGGTTTAGAGTTTTGGGACTTGTCCTGCAAGGTCATTTGATTATGTCCAATAAGTTTGTGAAGGTTCAAAGCAATAGCATCTGTGGTTTGTCAGAAAAGGCCTTGCATGCAAAACTTTAACAAAATTTTCAAAGTCAAACAAAGGCCATATTTGTTCTAAACTCATTCAAGAGTTATCTAACTTGACTTTCTGACATCCCTGAAGACATGAATGAAGTTTCAAGTCAACCAAAATGTCTGATGTAGAGTTTTGGGACTTGTCCTGCAAGGTCACTTGATGATGTCCGATAAGTGTTTGAATTTTTAAAGCAATAGCATCATTCTGTGGTTTCTAAGAAAAAGCTGTGCATGTAAAACTTTAACCAAACTTTCTAAGTCCAAAAAGGGGCATAATTTGTGTCAAAATCTGATATAGAGTTTTGGGACTTGTCCTGCAAGGTCATTTAATGATGTCCAGTAGGTGTGTGAAGTTTCAAAGCAATAGCACAACATTGTCTTTCCAAAACATTGCTTCTGTAGGCGAAATCTAAATATTTAACTTTCTTTTATAAAGAGTTTGTATATTTTTGTATAGTTTTATACAACATTTCCTCCTAAACCACAGAACCAATTTCAACCAACCTTTAAAGGAATCTTCCTTTGGTGGTCCTCTTTCAAAATTGTTCAAAGATTTAAACTCCATCGAGAACTTTGGTTGCTGCAACATCAGAAAGGCGGCAAAATGTCCAAACTTTTAAATTCTTCTCCTCTGGATCTGCTTGTCAGATTCCAAAATAATTTGGTAGAAATGTTCTAAAGGTGTGTCTCTACAAATATTGTTCAAGCCATATTGATTGGTTGAAAAACCATGGCAACCAGGCTGCATCAGAAAAGGGGCAAAATTACAAAACTTTAATAATCCATCCTTTTGAAAGTGCTTGTCTGATTTCAAGAAAGTTTTGTAGAAATGTACCCAATCATGGCAACCAGGCATCATCACTAAAGGGGTTAATTGAACTTAAAGCTACAAATGCCAATTCCTTCCATTCCACTGGACCAATTTCAACTTAACTTCACAGGAATGTTCCTTTTTATACGACCGTTTCTTAAAAACGGTACGTATTATGGTATGGTCATGTCCCTCCGTCCGTCCGTCCTTCCGTTCGGGTTTTCCGCACTTCTTTCTTACATACTTTGACCTATTGAGCTGAAATTTTGTATAAGGCTTTGTAGTGATGTGTCACAGATCAAGTTCATATTTCCTGGGATTTCGTCAATTTTTGAATGAGTTATGCCCCTTTTTGGACTTAGAATATTTGTTTTCCGCACTTTTTTTCTACATGCTTTGATGTATTGAGCTGAAATTTTGTATATGGCTTTGTAATCAAGTGTCACAGATCAAGTTCACATTTCCTTGAATTTCGTCAATTTTCGAATGAGTTATGCCCCTTTTTGGACTTAGGATATTGGTTTCCCGCACTTTTTTCCTACATACTTTGAGCTATTGACCTGAAATTGTGTATATGGCTTTGTAATCATGTGTCACAGATCAAGATCACATTTCCTCGGATTTCGTCAATTTTTGAATGAGTTATTCCCCTTTTTGGACTTAGAATATTTGTCAATTTCTGCATTAGTTACAAAGAAGTTCCTGACGGGCGTATTATGTACCGTTTGCGGTACTCTTGTTTTTCTCTTTCAAAATTGTTCAAAGACTTGCATTCTGTGTAGAACTTTGGTTGTTGCGGCATCAAAAAATGAGAAAAATACCCTAACTTTTAGACCCTTTTACTCCATAATCTGCTTGTCTGATTCCAAGATAATTTGGTAGAAATGTTCCTTGAGTGACCCTTTACAAAAACTGTTCTAACAGGGCAGCAAGGTGGCATCAGTAATGCATTGAACCGAGTATGTGTTGTATTGTTCTGATTTCATTAGCCAAAAAACGAGCACCTACTCATGTATATATAGAGTCTATTTGAGACGACCTTTTATTAAGTGTTGTCAGATCCAATATACTTTCAGATTAATTTTGATAAAAATGATAAACAAATAAAGCATCACAAAAAGGTACCACTTTTCATTTCAGACGTCATAGTAACCATAGGCAAGTAATCTTACAAGTTTCCTTGGTGTGGCTGGTAGTTTGAATCCTTTTCCTCCTAGATACTCTCTGTTTACCCTTTTCCACATACATGTATACAGCTGACAACTTTTTATAACATTGTGGCAAAAGAAAAGAATGCTCAAAAAGAGCATTTTTTTTATTTTTCCACATAGTTTTCAATATTTTAACTTTCATTTTTAGCTCAACTGAGCATGAAATGCTCTAGGTGAGTTATTGTCATCGCCCTCTGTCAGGTCTTTGTCGTGCATCGTCCGTCTGTCAAGATCTTTTCTTCTGTAACCAGTGGGTCAAATTGGATGAAACTTCGCAGCAAGCATCCTCTCAATGTCCTCTCCAAGACCCCTTCAAATCTTTGGGATACAAGCAGAATTCTGGTTTCGACGGTAACGGAAAAACTTTAAAAATCCTTCTCCTTCTAAATTGGTAAGCTGTTTTACAAAGAATTTTGTAGAAATATTCCTGAGATGATCCTCTTATCAGATTCCTACAAACCATATTGATTGGTCAAAAAACACTGCTGCCAGGGGGCAGGTAGTTTCTGTATAAATTATGTCTATAGTAAAAACTTAAACAATCTTCTTCTTAGAAACTAGTTGACCTATTTTCAACTAATCTTGTAGAAATATTCTCTGGTGACCTTCTACCAGATTCCTTCAAGCAATGTTGGTTGGTAAAAAACATGGCCGCTAGGGACTGTTTTACTCTTTATGCCCAAATTGAAAACTTTAAAAAACTTCTACTTAGAACATAATTGGCCTGATTTCAAAATATTTCAGAAAAATGTTGTTAGGTTGATCCTTTACCACATTTTTTTATGTCATGTTAGTTGATTAAAAGACATAGCCACCAGAGACTGGGGCTGCTTTACGCTTTTTATGTATAGTGTAAGATTTAGAAAATGATATCAAAATAAATTAAATGTGTGAGTTTGAAATACATAAAGATTTCTTTGGCGACCTTCTATCATTTTCATCACAACATGTTGATTTAACAAAATTCAAGCAACAAAGGGTGCTGCTTATTTCGCTTTGGGGTAGTGGAGCTATACTGGTCCTCTTGGTCCTCTTGTTTTAGCTTACCTGACCTCAAAATGAGTTACTGTGGTTGACTATGTGATAGGCTTTAAATCACGTTGCATAACTTAGGTGAGCAATCCGAGGCTATCATGGATCTCTTGTAATAAATGTTCAACATTTTTGCCAAGATGGTTTCAAAGTTGTCTGCTGTACATTGGTCATATGTGGTAAAGTGTTTGGGGTTGCATTCATCAACAAAACCAAAATACTTCATGTATACTAAGTTTTAAGTGTTAACCTGATAATGAAGATGAAGTGGCTTCAAAAACATCAAATAGAAAATATGATACATCAGAAAAGTCTTAAGTTTGATTTTGATACAGAGTTCAAAACATTGTGAGATGTCGCTTCTTTTCAGTCATCTGTATCGGAGAAAGAATTACATAACATACATCCTCATTGGCTGAAACATATCATTTACCCAACCAGGAGCTCTGTTTCTCAAGACTTGAAATGATAAAGATATTTCTTGATGCCAATGATATTTGCTGCTTCCTGACCTTTAAACGCCTTTTGAGGAAAAAAGAAATTACTGTATTTAGCATTTAGTTGTCCCCCTTCTGTGTCTCAAAGTCATACTTCAATATTCAAAGGTTATGTCTTAACTCTTTTTAACATACAGATGATTTCTGAAGTCTCTTCAGCAGATGGCGATTTAAAAAATTGTGGTAAAAGGAGAATTTGCTCAACACAAGCAATTCAAAGTCATCTGCTGCAGATTTGTTATTATGTGGGAAAAGGTAAATCCTTTTCTCAATATTTTACAATTTTAAATCTTAAATCTGCAATGGAAAACTTTGAAAATATCTGGGCAAAAAAATGATAATGTCTCTAAAAATGAAAGTGCTTTATATTGCTGAAAAGTGTTGGAAACACTGTGGCAGAAAGAGAAATTGCTCATTATATGCAATTACTTCTTTTGTCACAATGTTTTCTGCTGCAGAGGTTATAGAAAGCATCTCTATGCGGGAAACAATTAACTTATTAGCTCCACTGGCTGAAAGCCAGTCGAGCTTATGTCATGGCGAATTGTCCGTTGTGCGTCTGTGCGTGCGTGCGTGCGTGCGTGCGTGCGTGCGTTAACTTTTTCCTTTAAACGACTTCTTCTCCCTAACCACTTGGCCAATTTGGTTGAAACTTCATGGGAAGCATCATCTCAATGTCCTCTACTAAATTCCTTCAAATTTTTTTGATCCATTTAAAATTCTGGTTTCCATGGCAACCGAAAGAAAAAAATAGTGAGAACTTAAAAAAACTTCTTCTCCGAAAGTGTCAGGCCGATTTTCAAATAATTTTGTAGAAATGTTCCTTGGGTGACCCTTTATTAGATTCCTTCAAGAAATTTTGATTGGGCGAAAAACATGGCCGCCAGGGGGCGGGGCTTTTTTGCCTTATATAGCTATAGTGAAAACTTAAATAATCTTCTTCTCAAAAAGTGTTCAGCAGATTTTCAAATAGTTATGTAGAAATGTTCCGTGGGTGACCCTCTATCAGATTCCTTCAAGCCATGTTGATTGGTAAAAAAACATGGCCGTCACAGGGCGGGGCTATTTTGCCTATATGGCTAAAGAGCAAACTTAAAAAATCTTCTCCTCCAAAAGTGTCAGGCCGATTTTCAAATAATTTTGTAGAAATGTTCCTTGTGTGAACCTTAATTAGATTCCTTCAAGAAATGTTGATTGGGCGAAAAACATGGCCGCCAGGGGGCGGGGCTTTTTTGTGTTATATAGCTATAGTGAAAACTTAAAACATCTTCTTCTCCGAAAGTGTTCAGCCGATTTTCAAATAATTTTGTAGAAATGTTCATTGGGTGACCCTCTATCAGATTCCTTCAAGCCATGTTGATTGGTCGAAAAACATGGCTGCCAGAGGGCGGGGCTATTTTGACTTATATGACCATAGTGAAAACTTAAAAAATCTTCTCCGACGAAAGTGTCAGGCATATTTTCAAATAATTTTGCAGAAACATTCCTTTGGTGACACTCTACAAGATTCCTTCAAGCCATGGTGGTTGGTAAAAAAAATAGCCACCACGGGGCAGGGCTGTTTGGAGATTTTATTTTTGCCTTATGGCCGTGGAGCGATACTGGCCCTCTTGGGCCTCTTGTTTTTTAAAATAATTTACTTTTTCAATGATGTTTTTCAAAGTCGTCTGCTGCAGAAGCATCAAATGTTTTCTATATCAGGGATCGAGAGTGTGAAGCATTTTTAAGAATGAATTAATTTGTATATGGAAACTATTTATTTTGCTGGTTTTTGATAGATTATTTGCATTTGGTTCAATTTTTGGCTAGAGTCTCTGCATTTCAGGTTGAATATTCCTTTTTAGCTAACCTGAGGCAAAATGTGTGGGGGTGAGCTATTGTGATCACACACCATCCGGTAGTGTCATTAACTTCAAAGTACAGATCTGATTTTAATATAATTTGGCACAAATATTCCTTGGGTGACCGACCCTCTACGGTGAGGCTCTACCAAGATTGTTCAAGTTATACCAATCCATTGAAAAACATGGCCTCCAAGGGGGGCGGGGCTTGTTTTCCTTATATGTTTATAGAATGAAAACTTTAAAGATTATCTTGTCCAAAAGCACTGGCCAGATTAGAGACTTATTTGACACAAATGTTCCTCGCGTGACCCTCTACAAAGATTGATGAAATTATTAAAATCTTTGGAGAAGCATGACAACCAGGGGGTGGGGCTTGTTTTCTTTACTTGTTTATATAGTTAAAACTTTAAAATGCTACATGTCCAAACACATAGGCCTGATTTTAAAATAGTATGGCACAAATGTTCCTTGGGTGACCCGCTACAAAGATTGTTGAAATTATTGCATGACATGACCACCTGAGGGAGGCGTTGTTGGTTTTCCTTGTATGCATTGAGTACGAACATTAAAAACTATGTGATTTCTATTTAATCAGGTGAGCGATTTAGGACATCATGGTCCTCGTGTTTAGTTTGGCTTCAATGGTTGTTATTTGATACGTCTCCGTGTTGTTATTTGTCAACCTCTTTTTCTTTTGTTTCTTTTTTTCAGTTTCAGGGCAAAACAATCATGACTTTTTCTTGATGCCTCTGCAGAGCAGATAATATTTTGTGCACATGATTCTGAAATGAAACAGATATATATGGCAGTCCATGCTTTTATCTGTGCCATTTTTATGTCAGGGCTATTTCTCAACAACTGCAGGCTGTAATTCTATGAAAATTTAATCTTCAGTAACTAAAGACAAAGAACACGTCCATAGCTTGTTCAAAGTAGACATCTAGTGACCCTCTGATATATTATTACCCATTTTGAGAACATTCATAGGTTTTCATAATTTTCTAGATTGATTGATTGTAGTTTAACACCGTTTTCAACAGTTTTTAGCTCCACTGGCTGAAAGTCAGTCGACGAGCTTATGTCATGGCGAATTGTCCGTTGTGCGTGCGTCTGTGCGTGCGTTAACTTTTTCCTTTAAACCACTTCTTCTCCCTAACCACTTGGCCAATTTGGTTGAAACTTCATAGGAAGTATCCTCTCTTAAATTCCTTCAATTTTTAGCTCTACTGGCCAAAGGCCAGAAGGGCTTATGTCGTGGCGATGTGTCCGTCGTCCGTGCGTGCGTCCGTGCGTCCGTAAACAATTTCTTGTTAACACGATACAGTCTTCACTTTTGATTGTATCTCAACCAAACTTATACAGTAGTTAGATATCCATGAGAGCTCGGTTCCTTTCGAAAACCAGCCAGATCCGCCCATGCATGACTGGATTATGGCCCTTGAAATGGTCAAAATTGCTATAAAAGAGCTTGTTAACACGAAACAGTCTTCACGTTTTATTGTATCTCAACTAAACTTATACAGTAGTTAGATATCCATGAGAGCTCGGTTCCTTTCGAAAACCAGCCAGATCCGCCCATGCATGACTGGATTATGGCCCTTGAAATGGTCAAAATTGCTATAAAAGAGCTTGTTAACACGAAACAGTCTTCACGTTTTATTGTATCTCAACTAAACTTATACAGTAGTTAGATATCCATGAGAGCTCGGTTCCTTTCGAAAACCAGCCAGATCCGCCCATGCATGACTGGATTATGGCCCTTGAAATGGTCAAAATTGCTATAAAAGAGCTTGTTAACACGATACAGTCTTCACGTTTTATTGTATCTCAACTAAACTTATACAGTAGTTAGATATCCATGAGAGCTCGGTTCCTTTCGAAAACCAGCCAGATCCGCCCATGCATGACTGGATTATGGCCCTTGAAATGGTCAAAATTGCTATAAAAGAGCTTGTTAACACGATACAGTCTTCACTTTTCATTGTATCTCAACCAAACTTATACAGTAGTTAGATATTCATGAGAGCTCGGTTCCTTTCGAAAACCAGCCAGATCCGCCCATGCATGACTGGATTATGGCCCTTGAAATGGTCAAAATTGCTATAAAAGAGCTTGTTAACACGATACAGTCTTCACTTTTGATTGTATCTCAACTAAACTTATACAGTAGTTAGATATCTATGAGAGCTCGGTTCCTTTTGAAAACCAGTCAGATCCGCCCATGCAAGACTGGATTATGGCCCTTGAAATGGTCAAAATTGCTATAAAAGAACTTTTTAACACGATAGTCTTCACTTTTGATTGTATCTCAACCAAACTTATACAGTAGTAAGATATCCATGAGAGCTCGGTTCCTTTCCTAAACCAGCCAGATCCGCCCATGCAAGACTAGATTATGGCCCTTGAAATTGTCCAAATTGCTATAATTGAGCATGTGAACACAATAGAGGCTCCATTTACTATCTGATCTTCACCAAACTTAGATAGTAGTTAAATATTGATGAGAGCTTGGTTCCTTTTGAAAACCAGCTAGATCCGCCCATGCAAGACTGGATTATGGCCCATGAAATTGTAAAAATTGCTATAATACAGCTTGTGAACACAAAAGAGCCTCCATTTACTATCCGATCTTCACCATACATACATGCTCTGGATTGAAAATGACCAAAGAACCATACCAGTAGAGCATAGGCCCTCATGGGCCTCTTGTTTTTGATCCATCCATAATTCTGGTTTCCATGGCAACCAAAAGAAAAAAATAGTGAAAACTTAAAAAATCTTCTTCTCCGAAAGTGTCTGACCGATTTTCAAATAATTTTGTAGAAATGTTCCTTGTTTGACCCTTTATTAGATTCCTTCAAGAAATGTTGATTGGGCTAAAAACATGGGCCGCCAGGGGGCGGGGCTATTTTGCCTTATATAGCTAGAGTGAAAACTTAAAAAATCTTCTTCTCCAAAAGTGTTCAGCAGATTTTCAAATAATTTTGTAGAAATGTTCAATGGGTGACCCTCTATCAGATTCCTTCAAGCCATGTTGATTGGTAAAAAAACATGGCCGTCACAGGGCGGGGCTATTTTGCCTATATGGCTAAAGAGAGAACTTAAAAAATCTTCTCCTCCAAAAGTGTCAGGCCGATTTTCAAATAATTTTGTAGAAATGTTCTTTGGGTGACTCTCTATCAGATTCCTTCAAGCCATGTTGATTGGTTGAAAAATAAGGCTGCCAGGGGGTGGGGCTATTTTGCCTTATATGGCTATAGTGAAAACTTAAAATATCCTCTCCTCCGAAAGTGTCAGGCCGATTTTCAAATCATTTTGCAGAAACATTCCTTGGGTGACACTCTACAAGATTTCTTTAAGCCATGGTGGTTGGTAAAAAAAATAGCCACCAGGGCTGTTTGGAGATTTTATTTTTGCCTTATGGCCGTGGAGCGATACTGGCCCTCTTGGGCCTCTTGTTCAGGTATATCACAGGGCCTGTTCACCTGCAATGTTGTCTGCTTTTCTGAACAACTGGCTACTTTCCCACTAAGATTATTTTCTGCCCAATGATGGAAGATGAATGACACTTGTCACAACCACTTTAGTCATCAGTAAAAATTTATTTGTACTCATGACCCCTGGGTTGATAGTCCTCAATGTTACTGACTTAATTATTTTGGCTTGACACCAATTTCCTCGTATTCTATGTCTTGTTTGCTTTAAATATATGTTTTAGAGAGAAGTGAAAAGTGTAGAGCTGGATAAGACTGCATATAATGGCAGACAGATCTTGGTCTATATTGTTCACGATTATATATACATGTTGTTTTTCTTGATTGTTTTCCAATTGGTCAAATGAACCATCTATAGTGTCATACTTTGTTCCTTGAAATTCTTAAATGTATCCAGTAAACATTCTTGAAAAGTTCTAGGAATCCTTTTTGAGAATTATAACTTGAGCTTTAATATACGTGATTCCAAAAAGATAATAAAATAAGATTAACCCTTTCCCTTATATAGACGCTTTCTGACGCCTCTACAGCAGACGACTTTTGAAACCTTGTGACAAAAGAAGAAATTGTTCAAAACAAGCAATTTCTCCTTTAGTCACCATGTTTTTAACTATATTCAATTATTGTACTCTCATTTAAAGGTAGTTCCCAAATAATTTCGGGTATATTTTTAAAGTCGTCTGCTGCAGATTAGTTGTATGTAGGAAAGGCTTAATAACCACAGAAATGGAAATATTCCAATATGCAGACACATTTGACAGATCTGCAGCAGACGACTTCTGAGAACATCGTCTTAAAGTGAGAAATTATTGCCCATTATAAGCAATTTCTACTTTTGCGACAATGTTTTTAAATTGAAAGAAATGTTCAGTATCTTAACCTTAATGTTTGTTGCTGTTTTACTGTACTGTATTTGAGAAAATGATTTATTCCTTATAAGTGGGTGAGATAGTGTGATTCTGTTCTATATAATTATATATTTTTTTATTTATATAGAAACATTTATATTTATACTCAAAATTACAAATTAGTTTTTGCCCTTTTTTCCCATTTAATATTAAATCTTAATCCAGTCTAACATAATAAAATAGATTGAATTATTGAAACCACTTATTAGTCCCCTACCGGTCGAAGACCGGTTTCAGGACTATAGGTTTGGTCAATTCCGTCTGTCCGTCTGTTTGTAAGTCCCACCTAACCTTGTCCGGCCCGCATCTTTATCATGCATCATAGGAGTTGAAAGAAACTTGGCACAAATGTTCACCATGATAAGATGGTGCGTCGCACACAAGACTCAGGCCTGTACCTCAAATGTCAAGGTCACACTTAGAGGTCAAAGGTCAAAATGAGTACTGTTTGATAGGATTACCTTGTCCGGCCCACATTTCAACCATGCATCATAGGATTTCCAAGAAACTTGGCACAAACTTTCACCATGATGAGGTGGCGTGTCATGCTCCAGACCCAGGCCTGTACCTCAAATGTCAAGGTCACACTTACATGTCAAAGGTTAAAATGAGTACTATTTGATATGACTGTAACTTGTCCGGCCAGCATCTCCACCATGCATCATAGGATTTCCAAGAAACTTGGCACAAACATTCACCATTGTGAGGCAGCGTGTCATACTCAAGACTCAGGCCTGTACCTCAAATGTCATGGTCACACTTAGAGGTCAAAGGTCAAAATGAGTACTATTTGATAAGACTACCTTGTCCAGCTCACATTTCAACCATGCATCATAGGATTTCAAAGAAACTTGGCACAAACGTTCACCATGATGAGGCGGCATGTTGCGCACAAGACCCAGGCCTGTACCTCAAATGTCAAAATGAGTACTGTTTGATAGGACTGTACCTTGTCCGGCCTGCATCTCAACCATGCATCATAGGATTCCCAAGTTACTTGGCACACATGTTTACCTAAAATTTCAAAGTCACACTTACAGGTCAAAGGTCAAAATGAGAACTGTTTGATAGGACTGTACCTTGTCCGGCCCGCATCTCAAGCATGCATCATAGGATTCCCAAGTTACTAGGCACACATGTTCACCATGATAAGGTGGCGTGTCGCGCACAATACCCAGGCCTATACCTCAAATGTCAAGGTCAAACTTAGAGGTCAAAAGACACAATGTGCTGTCCTCGTCCGATAGGGGACTTTTGTATTGCTTGCAATACAACATTAACTTGTTTGTTATATTTTGCAAAGTCACTTTTTATTAATGGGTCGATCTATAGGATGTAAGGCCAGCAAGTCTTGATTATATTTGAAAATTCACCAAGACTATATATAGTTACCAATTTTGTCATTGTCTCTTATACAAGTGACTTTTAATCTTTAAAAACCCTTTTAACCCTTTCCCACTCACAGCAAATCTGCAGCAGAAGTCTTTGAAAACTTAAGAATATTTTTTATTGAAAAACCCAATATGATGGTGAAGTAGCGATACAAGTTTAAGTATTGTTCTACAAGGGATGTCAAATTGTCCACCCACAGAGTAGACAATACTAAAACCTGTATCGCTACTGCAACATAATTTTGCTTTTATTATATATCATGTATAACTTTTAATACAGATTAAAGAAAAAAATATACAAAATTCTATATTTTAAGATAACAAAATAACATGCTTTACACATGAAATGATCAGCGTTTGAACCACATTTTGAATGACGTATAAGCATATTTCAATGACGTCACACCATATTTTAGTGACATTATAACCATTACCATGTTTGGTACTGTATTGACACATATACAATATGGATTTTAAATCCGTCTTGTTTGAACTGTGCATGACCAGCTGCATATATTTGCATCGGAAAATGTGCAAGTACCGGTATATAATAAAAGTAATTATTGAAAAGAGTGGAAATTGCTGATGATGAGCAGTTTCTCATTTTGCTACACTGTTTTCCAAAACATATGATACAGATATATGATAAAAACTGTCTGATACAGATGCCACATAATGAAGCTGTTTGTTTGGTAAGGGTTATAAGTTGCAGAACAGGAAGTTGTCTATATCATTGAATTGGTAACATTTCTACCTCTCTTGTAGAGCAGTCCAAATGTATTTAGTGCCAGCCCTATGTGTTTCTTTTATTTAATCACCAGTAGTTAGGTTTTAACGCTAGAGTCTTAACTTAGTCGATTTCAGAAATGAGTTGCATCTAACGATTTAGATTCCAAAATGGCAGAACTCTGTTTTTCGAAGAAAGAAAGTCAGGCTATATTGATACCCTTGGCGTCTTTTGCGATAGTGTCGTCACAAAACTTTAACCTTACCTCATAATTCATAAAGGTTGGTACACATGTACCTAAGAACAATATGCATGTCTATACCAACGAAGTCTCATAACTATGGCTTTTAATAATCCAGTAACGCCCCTTTATTTACTTAGAAAAAAAACCAGACGAGCGTTGCCGTTTGCTCCATGGCGCTCATGTTATCAATTGTAGCCTCAAAGACTTATAATACTGTAATATGTAGGCAGAGTGAGACAATGAGAGCTTTGGGCGGAACCATGCACACTCGCAACCAGACCTTCAATCGCTTCATGCGACTCAAATGTGTTTGTAAACTAACAATCTTTAGTGTGAAAATGCTATGACCAAATTAATTATTTTCAGCGAAACTAAGGCTACATCCCCAGATTTCAATTGTTTTTCTCCCTGTGTTTTGTACTGATTATTTGACATGTCAGGATTAAGTTTGGTAAGGATCTCTGCATGTTAATGTTTTGGGTTTTATATTATGTGTTTGTTAGACTGTATATTTGCTTCTTAGCCCTCTGTAACTTGCAGACCCATTCTGGTGCATCTGCTGCAGGTGCCTTTTTAGCTCACCTATGCACGAAGTGCAAGGTGAGCTATTGTGATCACATTTTGTCCAGCGGCCGTCCGTCGTGCGTCGTCAACATTTGAGCTTGTTAACACTCTACAGGCTACATTTTGCATCCAATCTTCATGAAAGTTTATCAGAACGTTCATCTCCATAAAATCCTGGATAAGTTCGAAACTGGGCCATATGAGGTCAAAAACTAGGTCACGAGGTCGAATTGAAGGGAAATCTTGTTAACACTCTGGAGGCCACATTTTCAACTTGAGCATGTTGAAACTTTATCAGAATGTTTGTCTTGATGATATGTAGGTCAAGTTTGAACATGGGTCACGTCGGGTCAAAAAGTAGGTCACTAGGTCAAATTGAAGGAAAATCTTGTTAACACTCTAGAGGCAGGGTTCGAATTTAACTTTCAAAGGCACTTGCAATTTTTTGCGAGTGCCTTTTGAGCTTACTCGCAAAATGACAAAACCAACTCGCATTTTTATTTATTCTCTAAAATAACATAGATTTTGTTTATTCAACTTTATTTTGTTTATTCAACTTTAATTACTGTATAACAAGAAAACAATGGTTTCATTTAATTTCTAGGGCCATATGGTTGAACTGTTGGTCTCTTTTGTCTTTCCCCTGAATGCCACCACCTATAGACAGCTGGTCGAGGATCAAACTCCTTGAGTGCAACATCTTCAATTTTGATCTTCATCAGAGTGTCTAAAGTGTCAGTGTCTAGGCGGCACCTCCAATCTGTTTTTATCTGTTTCATAGTAGAAAATGCCCTCTCACATGAAGCATTTGATAAGGGTAGAACACTGGTAAGGTGTATTATTTTTAAAATGTCAAGGAAATCACCCTTGTCCTGATCCATCTGGCTGATCAATTGCCACACCAGGAGAGGATGGAGCGGAGTATATCGTGGAGTTCCAGCAACGTGGATCTTAAGGTCACCCCATTGGCTCAAAGCATTTACAAGATCACATCCAGCATTTGTCAATATTGTTTCATATCTTTGAAACACAAGGCGTACATCTTCTTTACCGTACAGCATCAAAGCATCCCTGTTAGTAGCAAGAGGCCAGTTTTGATGATCAAAGGCATAACATGCGGTAAAGATGGGCTCAACTGTTAAGTTTTCAAGTCTGTGATTTAAGCAGTCCAACACAGACTGAACAATTCTGGCCCTGTTAGCTGCAAGTGCTTCATCGGGGATAATATTTTGTAGTTTGTGGCCACGAAACATGCCATCTACAATTTCATTTTTTGTTGCACTTATTTGGTTGCCTTCAATATCAATCATAACTCGAAGTGCTGCTGAAGCACTTTGAATTTTTGTCACAGCACTAGAAACAGTTATGTCCTCCCGTTGAAATAACAAACTGACCTTACTTACTTCATTTAACACATCTTTAACAAAGGCCATATACAACACCATTTTGTGTTGTTTCAGTTTGTTTAAATATCCTCTAACTTTTGCTCGGTCTTGAGCTTTATTTGAAGCGTCTTCAGCATAGTTTTCCATTTGGGAAATGATTATGTGCCAATTCTTTAGAAGCTTACTAACAGCTCTAAGTTTGTGATCAACCCACCTTGTTCCATTAGCTTTGTCTGGTTTCAGAAAATGTTCCCCTAATAATTCAGCAATGTCCTTTGCTTCTTTAAATCGTTTAGCTGACCCCTTGTAAAAATAATACACCGACACAAGCATTCCAATGACTGTGTCCATGTATGTAGATTTAAACGAGTCTTTTATGGCAAGTTCAAGCCTGTGGGCCAGGCACCATACAGGCAAAATCCATTCGGCATTGCCTTCCTGTCTCATCAATTGAATGACCCCTCTCCTAGCACCCATCATCACACTTGCCCCATCTGAACAAAATCCTATTGTTTTCTGTTTATAGTCACGCAAATCATTAACAAAAAATGCATGATCAATAGCAGCTAATATGCCATTTGCTTTGGTATTTTCAGGTTCTTCTATTTTAAGGTATTTCATCTTGGGGTAAAAATCTTCCAGAACTTTAACAAATATTACCTCCTTTTCACTATCTGCCCTATCTTAGTACAGTGACAAATCAAGAAAAAGTCGCTTATTTTGAGAGTTTAATGGACCGACTTACCTCACGGCTGAAAATCGACATATGGATAGATTAAACATTATTCTTTCAATTTAGCCCTGTCGTAGAGCTTTCCCATGGTGCATTTTTTTGTAAAATCGTGAAAAAGGGAGGCTTTCCATGTTTTTTCATTTTCATTTTTAAACCCGGATAGGGTTGTGAATAATTCCCTAATGATTGTTTTAGCAAAATTGTGCTATGAAATGAAACACCAATGTATCAGCTTTTATTTAACGAAAAACTAAGATTCGTATGAAAATAAATTTTGAATTAATTAAGTGGTTTTTTAATAAATGTGACATTTTTCAAGCTTACGTGTCTGCTAAAGTATATATGTTTGTTTACATAAGTATGTCATCCGTAGTCTATTTTCACACAAAAAAGTTAAACAACTAAAGCTCAAGAAGTTTAAATTCATCAACAAATGACGGAACATATGAATCAACCTTTAACCTGCATTTCCTTGGTAACTGTTATCTTATCGATTACGTCACTGGCTACGTGTATCTGGCTAGTAAAACAACGATGTTACGCAACTACAGTGTGTTAGGAGCCTTTCATTTGGGATATACATAGTCACTATATACTAGTATACATGTTCAAATTTCCATTCCTTAAATACAGGATATTTCATTGAGTGCTTATTTATTATCACTTTTATTAAACGTGTTAACTAAGATGATGTGCTGCGAGCCTTGGCGAGCTTAGTTAACGAGTTTATTAAAAGTGATTATAAATAAACACGAATGAGATATTCTTTTTATCACATAAAGTGATTTATGAGGCGTATTTCGAAATAATGTACTAACGTTTCCATATTTCTACATGCAACTTACCGGTTTTGGCGCCAAAGTGACTAACGTTATGAGGTGAAACCGCTGACGTGACGTCATTTTCATAGTTTGGTTTCCGCGTTGTCACAAAGACTTGAGTGTAAGACTTGAAACCAAACTAGTAGTAGTGTCATAGGATTTTTGTGTAGTGTCATATGATATTTATGTAATGGCATTTTGACACTCCCAGAGAGAATTGATGTGATAATGATGAATTATGAATTCAACCAGAATAATTGCATTACATCAAATAAATTATCATAGGTCGTGTTAAGCTAGTAACACATTTTGGAAACATTTCAAATAGTACAAGACCAATGCAAACCAGTCTGTGCTGGACGTTCCGTTGTTGAATCAACTTGCTTTAAGCCATGTTCCATGGAATTACAATTAGACTGGTCGCAATGCTTTTTCTGAAGACAACAATCTTATAAACGAGATAAGCAATTAATATGGCGTGTCGATTCGACTGATACAAAAGGAAACTGGTCATGATGCCTCACACGAGTCTGAGCATAATTTTGCTGTTCATAGACTCACAGAAAGTTTACACGATGATTTGTCGTTTCAATGTCGTTTTTGCTAAAAACGTATTGTTCGATCCTTTCTTCCAGAACAGAAGAAATTGAGAGCAATTATACAACTGCTT
The DNA here is from genome assembly GCA_031761405.1 of Serripes groenlandicus. Classification (NCBI taxonomy): domain Eukaryota; kingdom Metazoa; phylum Mollusca; class Bivalvia; order Cardiida; family Cardiidae; genus Serripes; species Serripes groenlandicus. Next base: position 132,179,817 of record JASEVX010000001.1, on the reverse strand, counting down.
AACTGTAACGTAAACTAGAAAATCACTAAGGTGATTACATGGCTGTACACACTCAAAGAGGACAGGGTATATTAAACATGATTTGAGAAGAAAATGTGGATCGTTTGAAATTTCAAATGATTACTATCTATTTGCATCAGACGTTTCCATCTCTACAGCATCACAATTTATTCCTAGCTCTCTGATCAATTGTCTTGCCTGGTTAGTAGATGACAATTAATTTCACATGGAAGATAATTACAAAGAACTCTCCCTTTCATTTAGCATTGGCTTTTCAGCTGCATCATGAATATGGTTCGAAAAATCTTATTCAAACTTTACATTCACATCGCTCTTGCGCGTCGTAATATGTGAGAATGTTGCTGGCGACTTCTGTAAATCACGAAATTATCAGATCCCAAAACGGGTCATACCAAAATGGAATATGTCCTCAAATGTTAGGTGGAGGTTTCATTCAAGGATGGTCAGAGAACGTCGATCTGAATACAGAACTAATTGACGGCAAAAATACATTCCATTCTATGGCTCGAGTAGTATTTCAGGTTGATGACAAACCGACTTCTCTGACACAAATGGCTACAGTCAAAATGAAACGCGGTCAATGCACTGAATGAGAAAATTACTGGGCTCATGTCGTGTTTGCCTTTCTGTAAGCCAAACGTAAGATTTGGCCAGCCTAGATGCTTAGATCCATACAGGCGAATTGAATCATGTTCATCCAACAAAAATGACGTGTCTGATATAGCTTGGGTACTGCTCCGATCAAATGCACGCGACATTGTTGAACTACCTGTGATTCGAATTCAATAAAACAAGTAATACCGTTTCGGACAGGCTTCCACCAAGGAATATCTGACATAAAAGCAATGTACGTAGTCATTGCCTATCCCCAACCATAGACGCCCAACCCGCTGACATGGCGACAGTATACATAACAATGCAGAAATGCCCCGAGATGTCAGAGACAGTAGGCTAGAATAATCCGGTGCAGACCTTTGACCAACAGCCTTATACAAGTAAAGTGGTCAATTTTCAAAGCGCACGTGGTAAGGTTAGGTGGATTCCATACGGTATCGTGTTACATATCAGCAATCTGGAAGATCTGGGCATCAGCTGGACTTCGTGATTCAGGTGCATATGCAGGTTGTACTGTAGATCAGATACTTCAAGGCAAGCAGTTTAACCGTGTTATGAGAGCATACACGCTAACGTAAGAAACTATCATGGTACTATGGTGCAAGGCATTTTTCCAATGGTGTATAAGTCAAGGAAATATTGCTAACATGAAGGACACTTCTGGCAAACGATGCTTGCCTGTCATGACGCATTCGATGACCTTAATGCGAACGTAATATATCTCTCAAAGTTCTTTTATCCTTTTACGGGAGCAACTTTATCCGTTGAGTTCTACTTTCAGAGAGTATTGTTATAAAGCATCTCCAATTTTTTGAAAATGTTTTTACGAGCCGTAGAAGTAATGGTCATGAATGTCAGAGCAGAGTGTGATGGAAATTGGACTTAACATCTACAATCTGTGTCTTCTATGTTGCCATATTTCCTTCATATGCAAAGAGTCGGTCAATATTAGTCAGAGATGGTATGGGTATTGTGCAAAGTCTTCATGTCAAACGATACAACAGTGTTGGCGATTTGGCTAAGGACTACTTTAAAACCCTTACAGCTTGTTTTAAAACTTATGGCTGTGTTTGATCGGTAAGATGTGGTACATTCTACAAAATCAGCAGTAATAATCAGAAGGTCAAGTATTTCAAGTGGTGGTAATGTTTTTCATGTACTTGAAGGCAGATCAATTCCAGATTGGAAGAAATTTCTATTTTCACCCGAAAATAAACAGTGTTTGGTCAGATGTCTAGGTGACTATGCGCTCAAGCACTACAATGAATTGGCGTTGCAAGACCACAGCGAAATATTCATGGCTGAATATTTTCAAAGTCCTGAGACTGTGAAACAATTCTGTGCCGGGACTGTAGCTGACTGTACCCAGCTGCTTAGTACGCATGCAGAGGTAGACACGATCATTATACTGCATTCTCTGTTCGCTAATGAACTGATGTTAAATAGAAACTCTAGTAGTGGCCGTATCGTTATAAAGTCATCAGACATTGATATTTAACTACTTTGTGTAAACTATTTCGCACAAATGTCAACATTTTTAATTATGTGTTCCAAACTGGATGCGTTGCTCCAACCAAAGACGCAATACATTCAAAGTTATTGGGCCAGTAATGTCTAGCACACAACCAGCTGCTCACGCTCTGACAGAATGCAACACAACGTCTTCTTTTAATGGCATTTGCAAAAAGAGGTTTATAAGGCGTTTGTTTTCATCGCTGATCTGTATGACCCCAAAAGCAAGGTAACATGTGTACATGAAGATCTCAATAAACTCAATAAAGAATGAAGTTGGCGGTATCTAAAGATGCTTCCTTAGTGAGCCTACCTCCTTCAGAGGCATCATTCTGACATATCCTTCGAGTCTCACGCCAAATGTACGCCTGGATGAATGCTCATATTGCCAAAGCACACCACCCAGATCACCTTGGATTGCAAATGAAAAATAGCTCCATATTTCCAATATATTTTTAAGGTCCAATGTCTTCTGACTTTTTATAGGATCTTGTTTGCGCGTGCAAAGGCAAAACTATTTTGTAGCAAATCTTGCGGATGCTACGAACATAATTTGTCGTGCAAAAACATATGTTATTGTCAGGGCAATGATGATTGCAGAAACCAGCCTACTCATCAGACTGTTTTTAGAAGATCGCGACGATGATAATACTGATTGAACAATTGGGTCTCTCTGTTTCCCGTTTCTCTCTCTCTCTCCTCTCTCTCTCTCTTCTCTCTCTCACTCTCTCTCTCTTCTCTCTCTCTCTCTCTCTCTCTCTATCTCTCCTCTCTCTCTCTCCTCTCTCTCTCCCTTTCCTCTCTATCTGCAGCTCTTTCTCTCTCCACACTCATCTCTCTCTCTCTCTCTCTCCTCCTCTCTCTCTCTCTCTCTTGTCTCTCTGTCTCTCTCTCTGTCACTCTCTTCTGTCTCTGTCTCTCTGTCTCTCTGTCTCTGTCTGTCTGTCTTGTCTGTCTCTCTCTGTCTCTCTCTGTCTCATCTGTCTCTGTCTGTCTCTCTCTCTATGTCTGTCTCTCTGTCTTGTCTCTCTCTCTCTCTCTCTCTTCCGAAAAAACAACAACATATCAGTGTTCTCCGACCTTGACGTGGTTGGTGTGCTTGTACAGTATATTGTGCAATACTATCTATACACCATTGTATAATCGACATTTCAAATCGGTTTAACCTAAGACTCTGCTATATATATTCAATGTTATGCTGTTTCACATAAGTTTTCAAAATGTTGTTTCTCTTTTAATTACTTACCTATTTGCCTGAAAACTTCATACAATATCGTTTACATGCTGTTGTCTTTCAAGCATCAATATTATTTTATGTTTCCTATCTATTTGGGGTTTAAATAACTAAAACGAAAGGAATCATGGATTATCTGAAAATGTCTATAAATGTTGTCAAATACTATTGCATAGCTTAATCTAAAATATAGTTATTTTTGTTGAAAATTTACGTAGATAAAGGTAAATCTTGTTATTTTCTTACATGTTGGATGTGGGGCTATATCTCTCTAACATCTGGCAATAAGGCGTAGATATGACAAGCTGAATTCATGTAATATTGCCAGAGCATATTACCGAGAAATTATCAAAATTGTAAAGAAAAATATATTTTTGAAAATCCACCCTTCTGATCTTTGACCTCACTTTGCAAAAATCTGCACCACATCAGTACTTCACGACAGGCCTTAATCAAATGTCATTTTATTTATCTTTAAAATAAAACCAAAATCAGCCGTGAGGTAGTTCGGTCCATTAAATTTTTTAATTTTCCCTTCTTGTCACCGCACTATCTGTGGAACCATCACAAAAAATGCTAAAATAATCTGCATTCTGAAGTAGAGATTTCACTTGGTCATGCAAAATGCCCCCTATGTTCTGAATAAAGATCTTTGCACTCTTAGCGTGACGTCATACATTACTATATACACTATCAGTATCGATCGGTTTGAGCGCGAGTACCAACAACGTCAACAAACAACAACATCGGTTTCAGCCAGTTTATAACAAACAATGCTCGACCAGGCTATTTTATAAAATACGTAATATTTTCTGAACCATTTCCCACATACAACGAAATCTGCAGCGCACCCGGGAAATATCTTAGTGGATACTTAAAATGATTAGCGTATAAAGTAACTAATGAAAACAATCTGTCAAACACCCTGTGTATTGAATTGTTATTTGAATCAGTAGCCAATCACGTATCGAGGCGCGCTCTTAAAATAGTAACGCACATGTAAATCATGCTCTGATATGCGGAGACTGTATGGCACGTGGTTTAAATCGCTCTCTCTGATTGGCTGACTGGTAATCGAGCCCTTATAGGCTGACAGTGAAACCCACAAATGTTAACATATTTGCATAGACGGGTGCTCTTAAATACGTTACGATACAGGGGAATGACTAGTTTAAAAAAGACCGATTTTTACCAATGAAAGAGAACCCAGTCTACGGTTGTCGCTGACTGGGTTATATTCTTAGGCTTCGATGGGCGGATTTAAAGTTTTATATGTGGGAAATGATTCAAGAAAACATTTTCACAAGCTTTTTAGCCTTGTCCTGAACATATGTGTTGTCCTTAAATTGGGATTACTCACACTTGATGTCATGGATGAGGGCGCGTGATGTTTACATAATGTGCAAGTCATGCAGTTCACCGTGCCCTTGTCGCTCTTAAGATCTAGGTCGATGTTCAGATCTAGCATCCATTTCCTAACAGTTTTCTCACTGGCTGTGTATTTGCTGGTAGAGTTACTCGTAGACTCAGACGGTTTTTTTTTCGGAGGCGGTTCGGATTCAGATATATTTGATGCCGCTGGTCGCTTGTTGTTAATAGTGACAAATTTGTCCATTGTTGACATTGACTACAGGAAGAACGGTAATACAATAGGGGTTTACACATTACGCACTGAAGCATTACTACTTAGCCAATGACAGAGCAGGTCGGGTGAAAACGTCACTTGTATCATACTTACTCAGTCGTGTAATCACTCGGCAATCCCCGGTAAGTGAAATAACCGAAATTTCCGCTCGTTTTGTTCCGTATTCGTTCTATTTTAAAATCATTATCGGAGCGTGACCCTGTACGACTGTGCAGTGTTTACATGTAAATTATTTGATAAACATGCCAGTTTATATAGCGGAAAAGACTAAAGTTTATTCTACTTTTGTTTTAATTTTTTATCATTTAACAAAACCCACTCGCGGAAATTTGCGAGCTTGAAATAAAGTAACTCGCAATTTCCAAATATCACTCGCATTTTGCGAGTATGCGAGTCCAAATTCGAACCCTGAGAGGCTGCAATTTTTGCTTCAGCAGTTTGAAATTTTGTCAAAATGTTTGTCTTAAAAATATCTAGGTCAAGTTCGAATATGGGTTATGCTGGGGCTGGGTCAAAAACTAGGTCACTAGGTCAAATTGAAGGAAAATCTTGTTAACCCTTTTGATGCCGCATTTTTTGCTTCAGCAGCTTGAAATTTGGTCAGAATGTTTGTCTGAAAGATATCTAGGTCAAGTTCAAATATGGGTCATATTGGGTCAGAAACTGGGTCACTAGGCTAAATTGAGGGAAAATCTTGTTAACTCTGTAGAAGCCGCATGTTTTGCTTCAGCGGCTTAAAATTCGTTCCGAATGCTGAGCTGAATGATATCTAGGCCAAGTTCGAATGTGGGTCATGCTGGGTCAAAAACTAGGTCACTAGGCCAAATTGAAGGAAAATCTTGTTTACACTTTGGATGCCGCATTTTTTGCTTCAGCAGCTTGAAATTTTGTATGTGTATGGGTCATATTGGATCAGAAACTAGGTCACTAGGCCAAATTGAGGGAAAATCTTGTTAACTCTGTAGAAGCCGCATGTTTTGCTTCAGCGGCTTGAAATTTGGTCAGAATGTTTGTCTAAATGATATCTAGGCCAAGTTCTGATATGGGTCATGCCGGGTTAAAAACTAGGTCACTAGGCCAAATTGAAGGGTAATCTTGCTAACACTCTTGATACTGCATTTTAAATTTCAGCATGATAAAACTTTATCAGAATGTTTTTCTTGATGATATGTAGGCCAAGTTCGAATATGGGTCATGCTGGGTCAAAAACTAGGTCACTAGATCAAATTGAAGGAAAATCTTGTTCAAACTCCGGAGGCCGCATTTTTACTTTGAGCAAGTTGAAACTTTGTCAGAATGTTGTCTTGATGATATCTAGTCCATGTTGGAATATGGGTCATATCAGGTAAAAATATATAAGATCACTAGGCCAAATGAAGGAAAATATTGTTAACACTGTGGAGGTTGCATTCAGAATAATTGTCTGGATGTGTTTTGCATTGCAGTACATTGTATAATTAAGGTGAGCGATCCAGGGCCATCATGGCCCTCTTGTTATCAATATTGTGGCTAACTGAGAAATGATCAAATCCAAAAAACATTATGAAGTGATCTGTATCAAGCACCTCTGTGATATGACAAATATTAAACAAATACTTAAGGTACTTAAACCCTTCCCCACATACTGACACTTTTTTTTATGATGCCTCTGCCGCAGATGACTTTTGAAAACATTGTGACAAAAGGAGAAATTGCTCATGATGAGAAATTTCTCCTTTAGTCACAATGTTTTCAACTGAGTTCAATAGTTGTTCTTTTATTTATAGCGAGTATCCATATTTTGACTGAATGTTTTCAAAGTTATATCAGGAACCTTTGTAAAGTCAGATGGATCGGCCAGGAGATATTTTGTTTCCCCTCAATAACTTAATTTAACACTTGACTGATTGTGACCAAATTTCATATGAAGGCTGTAATTATATAGAAAAGAAGATTTGTAATATTTATTGGGTCCTATAGGTCAAGGTCAATGTCACTGTTCCTTAAATTAAGTCACTTGTTTTATGTGTCCGGTTGTAAATCTAGTTTAATGCTATGCAATGAGATAGTTTTTGTAGCATGTTGAGATATAAATCTTGTTACTTTCAGATATGACATGGATAGTCTGACCCGGTTTACTTTAACAGTGAGGAAGAACTACCGCAACGTTCCCTACCATAACTGGGACCACGCCTTCTCAGTGGCTCAAGCTGTCTACACAGTTATTAAAACATCAACACACAAGTTTACTGCCCAAGAAGTAAGTTTTGTTCACAAATTCACAAGAAGTATTAGCTTTGTTAACCCTTTCCGTCGTAAAGGCACTTTCTGACGCCTCTGCAGCAGATGGCTTTTTAAAAACATAGTGACAAAAGAAGAAATTGCTCAAAACAAACAATTTCTCCTTTTGCCACAATGTTTTCCACTTTTAGTCATAGGTTATCAATCAATTAAAGAGATTTTCTATTTCTTGACAAAATATGTTCAAAGTCGTTTGCTGCAGATTTGCTGTATGAGGTAAAGGGTTAAATAACATATTACATAGTTAACACAGGTGCACAAGTTTATTCCACAAGTAGTAAGTTTTGTGTAGTAACATAATCAGCAATCATTGCAGTTATTAAAATATCCATTCAAAATAAGTGTTTGTCTAGTGAACTAATGGGCAATCTATGTACAGTTACCAAAACATCAATACACAAGTTTTGTCAGACAACTTTCAGACCATTTTTAACCAGGTTTTCCGAAGGAAAAATCTGGTTATTAGTTTGGCGAAGTCGGCGGGCAGTTGGGCGGGTGGGAGGGTGGGCGTCAACTTTCCTTGTCCGGACCATAACTTTGCCATGCATAGAGATATTTTCAAATAACTTGGCACAAACATGCACCATATCAAGACGATGTGCCAAATGCAAAAAAAATTCTGTAGATTCAAGGTCAAGGTCACAGTGATAAGAAATAGACTTTAATTGAACTTTTCTTGTCCGGACCATAACTTTGACATGCATAGAGATATTTTCAAATAACTTGGCACAAACATGCACCATATCAAGACGATGTGCCAAATGCAAAAAAAAAATCTGTATATTCAAGGTCAAGGTCACAGTGATAAGAAATAGACTTTAATTGAACTTTTCTTGTCCGGACCATAACTGTGTCATGCATAGAGATATTTTCAAATAACTTGGCACAAATATGAACTATATCAATATGATGTGTCACATTTAAAACTTTTGTCTGTAGCTTCAAGGTCAAGGTCACAGTGACAACAAATAGACATCAGTTGAATTTTTCTTGTCCGGACAATAACTTTTTCATCCATAGAGACATTTTCAAATAGCTTGGAACAGATATACACCATATCAAGACGCTGTGTCATATGCACAATTTATGTGTTTAGCTTCCAGGTCAAGGTCACAGTGACAGAAAATATACTTTACTTGAACTTTTTTTGTTCAGACCATAACTTTACCATGCATATAGATATTTTCAAATGATCTTTTTTGTGAATAATCAAATCTATAACATTCTATAAGCAAACAGAGCAGACCCTGATCAGACAGCTCCTACATAAGCTGTCTGATCTGGGTCCGAGGTCATGAAACTTACTCAATTTGAGCATGTTAACATAATTATTACTATTGTAGTTACACACTTAGATTACAAGGCTAGGAAATTGGCTCGTTGCAAAGTAGATTTCAGTTACAAACTAAAAGTAGATTTTTTTTTTATTCCAAACTTTGTCCTCAAGCTAATATAACAGAGCTTTTTTAGTTTGAGCATCCTGCTCAACTTTAGCATCATGCTCAAACTAAAAATGCTTCGTAACCATGGCGACAAACTCCAAACATGAATTTTATTCTCATCATTGGTTTGTAATTTCACCCTATTTTGCAATGAGCATATTTCATAAACTTGTAACTCAAGCATCTAACTTCAACAACAATATTTCTATTACATGCTCAAATTGAGTAAGTTTCATAACCTTGGGCCCTGGATCTAGTCTGTTTGCAAAGGCATAAACGCGTTACTATCAAGTAAAGGTAAAAGTAAAGGGTTAAGGCAGATCACTGATTATCAACCTGGCATTAGGGATCCTAAAATGTGGCTGCTTACAATAAAAGGTTGCTTAATATCTGTTATCTATTATATGTTCTTAATAAATGAGGCCACCAACACACGATTGACTGTATTGAACTGATATTTGTTAGATAAAATTGTGATATATTTAATTGACAAAGTAATTATGATTATTCATCAATAGAAATATTCCCTGTTACTTGAATTACTAGCTTTGATTAACTATTAACAGAAAGATTTGACAGATCTGTTAATTCTTAATCAAACACCTTCCATTATAGAAAACCTGGTTTCATGGAATTTCCATGTCTTGTTTACATTTTTATCAGGTACCCAGTACTAGTAAATGTTTAGGCACTAATTACCTTGTTTGTATATGTAGCATGAATTGGTTCCCATCAGTAAAGACTTAACCCTATTCCACATACATCAAATCTGTAGGAGAAGACTTTGAAAACATTGCTGCAAAAATATCAAAAATCTTTATAATCAATTATTAAAGAGAATTGAAATTAAAGAAGCAAAAGGAGAAATTGCTCATTATGAGTTTAGCAATATTCGTGGCATGTTTATGTCACGACGTGGATCACAGTTGACATCTTGTTGATATTTTATTTCAGAGTTTAGCAATATTCGTGGCGTGTTTATGTCACGACGTGGATCACAGTTGACATCTTGTTGATATTTTATTTCAGAGTTTAGCATTATTCGTGGCGTGTTTATGTCACGACTTGGATCACAGAGGAAAGACAAATGCGTTCATGGTAAAAAGTGCCTCTCCACTCGCAACGATCTACTCAACCTCAACAATGGAACATCATCATTTTAACCAAACAGTAACCATTCTACAAGTATGTGTTAACCCTTTCCCACATTCAACAAATCTGTAACAGCAGACAACTTTGACAACATCTAGGCTAAACTATGGAAAATCTCTTTGAATAGAAATGAAAGCCTATTTTTAGCAATTTCTTCTTTTGCCACCTTTTTTAGCTCACCTGAGCTTTGCTCAAGGTGAGTTATTGTGATCGCCTTTTGTCCGGCGTCTGGCGTGCGTCGTCCGTCAACTTCTTCCCCTCAGTAACCAGTGGGTCAATTGGAATGAATGAAACTTCACAGGAAGCATCCTCTCAATGACCTCTCTAGAATTCCTTCAAATTTTTGGGATCCATGCAGAATTCTGGTTTCCATGGCAACGAAATGAAAAAAACTTCAAAATTCTTCTTCTCCCAAACTCATGGTTGGTAGATTTTCAAATAATTTTGTTGAAATGTTCCTTGGATGACCCTCTTTCAGTTTCCTTCAAGCCATGTTGATTGGTCAAAAAACATGGCCACCAGGGGTGGGCGGGGCTATTTTGCATTATATGGCTATATTGAAAACTTAAAAAATAACTCCTCCAAAAGTGTCAGGCCGATTTTCAAATAATTTTGTAGAAATATTCCTTGGATGACCCTCTATCAAATTCCTTCAAGCCAAGTTGATTGGTCGAAAAACATGTCCGCCAGGGGGGCGGGGCTATTTTGCCTTATATGGCTCTAGTGAAAACTTAAAAAATCTTCTTCTCCGAAATGGTTCAGCCGATTTTCAAATAATTTTGTAGAAATGTTCATTGAGTGACCCTCTATCAGTTTCCTTCAAGCCATGTTGATTGGTCGAAAGACATGACCGCCAGGTGGGCGGGGCTATTTTGCCTATATGGCTATAGTGAAAACTTAAAAAATCTTCTCCTCCAAAAGTGTCAGGCTGATTTTCAAATAAATTTGGAGAAATGTCCCTCGGGTGACCCTCTATCAGATTCCTTCAAGCCATGTTGATTGGGCGGAAACTATGGCCGCCAGGGGGCGGAGCTTTTATAGCTTAAGTGGAAAAAAAAAATCAGGTGAGCGATTCCAGGGCCATCATGGCCCTCTTGTTTAGATCACCTGTGAGCCAAAGGCTAAAGGTGAGCTATTCTGATCACTTTTTGTCCGTCGTCCATCGTTAACTTTTAGCTTTAAACATCATCTTCTCCTTAACCACAGGACCATTTTCAACCAAACTTTACAGGAATGTTTCTTTGGTGGCCCTCTTTCAAAATTGTTTAAATTCGATTGAGAACTTTGGTTGCTGCGGCATCAGAAAGGGGGCAAAATGTCCAACCTTTAAAAATCTCCTCCTCCGAATATGCCAGTCAGATTCCAATATAGTTTGGTAGAGATGTTCCTTGGGTGACCTTCTACAAAATTTGTTCAAGCCATACTGATTGGTCAATACTGATTGGTAAAAAAACATGGCAGTCAGGCGGATTCAGAAAAGGGGCCAAATGACAAAATTTGAAAATTCCATTTTTATGAAAGTGAAAGAAAATATAATAGGAATCTTACTTAAATGATCCTCTTCTTAATGTGTTTAAGCCGTATTGATTGGTTACAAAATCATAGCAACGAGGCATCATCACAAAAGGTGTAAATTGAACTTTTAGCTTACAAATGACAACCAACTCCTACCATTCCAATGGACCAATTTCAACTTAACTTATCAGGAATGTTCCTTTGTTGGTCCTCCTTCAAAATTGTTCAAAGACCTACATTCTGTGTAGAACTTTGGTTGCTACGGCATCAGAAAGTGAGTAAAATACTCAAACTTTAAAATCCTTTATCTCCATAATCTGCTTGTCCGATTCCAAGATAATTTGGTAGAAATGTTCCTTAAGTGACCCTCTAAAAAAAACCTGTTACGGCCATATTGATTTCGTTGAAAAACAGGGCAGCAAGGCGGCATTAGGAAAGGTGTAAATAACAAAAACTTTATAATTCCATTTTTATTAAAGTTCTTGTTAGATTTCAAGATATAAATGGCCTTTACTGATAAGCAATTTCTTTAACAGTGTCGACTCCTTGCAGTTTTATTTGCACTCCTTGATCAAATTTATATTTGCAGTTAAATATTTGCTACTAATTTACTATCAATCAGGTGATCAATTTAGGGCCATCTTTGCCCTCTTGTTTCAAATGTTGTCTGCTGCAGCGACATTGTTCTGTGTCTTTATGAGCAAAAAGGTGGAGAAGAATCATACTCAATTGTATAGTGCAATTTTTATAAAAAAAAATTGTCATTGAAGATACTCTTACAAAATACCTATTGCCAATTTTGTTTACCAAAAACTGCTCAAAATATTCAAAATCACTTGAAACTACTGGTTTGATTTTAAATTTTTCATATTCTTAAACCTGTTCGACAGGTGTTTTCAAAGCAGATGAGTTAAAACATATTGGAAAAAGGAGTAGTTTCTTCTTGTTCCAATACAGGTTTTTAGCTCACAAATGCTCAAGGTGCTTTATTGTGATCGCCCTTTGTCTGGCATCCATCTTCTGTTCATCAACATCTTCTCCTCTGTAACCATTGAGTCTATTGGGAAGAAACTTCAGATTAAGTATCCTCTCAATGTCCTCGCCAAGATTCCTTCAAATGATTTGGATCCATATATAATTTTACAGACCTTTGTTTCTCCCAAACTGGTTGGCAGATTTCCAAATAATTTTGTAGAAATGTTCCTTAGGTGACCTTTTTTCATGTTAATTGGACGACAAAACAGCCCCATTTCCTTGGTGACCTTTATTCATTTTCCTCAGGTCATATTAATTTAACAAAAGACAGATAAAATAAGGTTAGGTTATTTCGCCTTGAAGAATACTGGTCCTCTTGAGCCTCTTGTATTAATTTACCTGACTGAAAAATGAGTTACAGTGGTTGACAATGGTTTTGGTGCGACAAATTACATTGCATAACTCAGGTAAGCGATCTAGGGCCATCATTGCCTCCTTTACATTTTGTCACAAGTCATCAGTTTGAAGAACAAGGTGGACATTTGAGAGCCCCATGAGGTTTGAGAATGCATCATGTATTTCTTTGTATTTTTCAGAATGATGGTCATAACATTTTCAAGTATTTAAGTTCTGAGGATTACAAACAGGTAATTGTTTATAAGTTGTGTATTTTTTTATGCCCCCGGAATCACCGATTCGGTGGGCATCTAGTTTTTGGCCTGTCTGCACGAAAAAAACTTTAACCTTGACCACTACTTTTGAACCATAACAGGTACGGCTACCATGTTTCACATGTGTATTCCTTGTGACATGACCTTTCTGTCAGTACCAAAATGTTTGACCTTTGACGTAGATGTTGCCATTCTCGAAAAAAACCTTTAACCTTGGCCATTACTTTTGAACCATAACAGGTACGGCTACCATATTTCACATGTGTATTCCTTGTGACATGACCTTTCTGTCAGTACCACAATTTTTCACCTTGTGACCTTGACCTTTGACCTAGATGTTGCCATTCTCGAAAAAAACCTTTAACTTTGACCACTACTTTTGAACCATAACAGGTAAGGCTACCATATTTCACATGTGTATACCTTATGACATGACCTTTCTGTCAGTACCAACATTTTTTACCTTGCGACCTTGACCTTTGACCTAGATGTTGCCATTCTCGATAAAAACTTTAACCTTCACCACTTCTTTTGAACCATAACAGGTACGGCTACCATATTTCACATGTGTATACCTTGTGACATGACCTTTCTGTCAGTACCAAAAAATTTTACCTTGACCTTTGACCTAGATGTTGCCATTCTCGAAAAAAACTTTAACCTTGACCACTACTTTTGAACCATAACAGGTACGGCTACCATATTTCACATGTGTATTCCTTGTGACATGACCTTTCTGTCAGTACCAAAATTGTTCACATTGCGACCTTGACCTTTGACCTAGATGTTGCCATTCTCGAAAAAAACAACTTTAACCTTGACCACTACTTTTGAACCATAACAGGTACGGCTACCATATTTCACATGTGTATTCCTTGTGACATGACCTTTCTGTCAGTACCAACATTTTTGACCTGGCGACCTTGACCTTTGACCTAGATGTTGCCATTCGGGGGCATCAGTGTTTCACAAACACATCTTGTTCTTTATACTCTTACCATTTACCAGATACATGCAACTTTTAATTTTGTTTCCACAGAAAACTATTGAAAACATTCTTAGAAACTGTTACATATATAATCCCAATTGTACTTCTATTTCTCCTGGCTTAGTTTTGTTGCCAAATGTTTTGAAAGCAGATGACTATCACGTAAACAGTTAGCAAAGACATTGAATTGTATTTTGAATGCTTGTGTCATGGTCAAGGCCACTATTGCTTTGTTTTCATTCATTATCTTGAGCTATTGATGTCTTTTATTTTCTAAATCAGGAGTAATATCATCTTTCCCACATTCAACAATTCTGCAGCAGACGACTTTGAAAACAGCTAGATATAAACATGAAAAATCTCTATATATGAAAGTAAGATTGAATTGGATTGAAAACATTGTGACAAAAGAAGAAATTGCTCATTATGAATTTTGAGAATTTTCTTATTTTGCCTAGTCACTTTCAAAAGTATTCTGCTGCAGATGTGTCAAAACGAGTCTGGATATAGAAAAGAGTTAACCCTTTCCCTCATACGACAATTCTGCAGCAGACGACTTTGAAAATATTTTGTCAAAACATAGAAAATCTCCATAATTAAATGGATAACCTATGACAAAAAGTGGAAAACATTGTGGCAAAAGGAGAAATTGCACGTTTTGTGCAATTTCTTCTTTTGTCACTATGTTTTCAAAAAGAGGCGTCAGAAAGCGTCTATATGAGGGAAAGGGTTAAGATCATAATGCACGAATCTAACATTTTTTTAGTCAAATTGATAGCTTCTTATAAGGTTTTGTTCCTCATTTAACCCCCCTGCAGAGGCATCAGAAAGCATATATATGAGGGAAAGGGTTTATGGAATGAAAGTTGCAAACATTGTGACTTGAGGAAGAATTGCTCAATAAGAACAATTTCTCCTTGGCCACAATGTTTCAAAAGTTGTATGCCACTGTGGCTTCAGAATGTGTTTGTATAAGGAAAAGTGTAAAAAGCTACGAATAACCTATAACCTGACATAATGGTTCTACAGACCTCTGCATGAAAACATCATTATGATAGCCCTTTCCAACATACAGCAATGTTGCAGCAGACTACTTTTAAAGTATTTAACCTTTTGATACCTTTCTCAAAACAAGCAATTTCACCTCTTGCCACAATGTTTTCAACATTTTTCAGTAATTAGGACTTCATTTAAAGATATTTTCTGTGTTTTTGTCTAGAAATTTTTAAAGTCGTTTGCTGCAGATTTGTTGTATGTGGGAAAGGGTTAAAAATAGCGCAAATCTCCTAAATTGAAACATCATTATTGGATAGACTTGAAAATGTTGTGGCAAAAGGAGAAATTGTTCATTATCAGATATTTCTCCGTCTGCCACATTGTTTTCAAAAAGTCATGCATGTCGAAAGTTGAAAGGGATAAGTATAATTCACTTATGGGGAAAAGAAGAAATTACTCATTTTGAAGCTTTTTTCTCACATGTCCTCACCTTTAGAGGTGTCACAAGTCATCTGTTTTAACCCTTTCCCACATACGACAATTCTGCAGCAGACGACTTTGAACATGTTTTGTCAAAAAATGGAAAATCTCTATAAATGAATGGATAATCTATGACTAAAAGTGGAAAACATTGTGGCAAAAGGAGAAATTGCACGTTTTGTGCAATTTCTTCTTTTGTCACTATGTTTTCAAAAAGCCGTCTGCTGCAGAGGCGTCAGAAAGCGTCTAAAATGAGGGAAAGGGTTAATAAACAGATTTTATGTATCCTGTATGACCACCTTTGAACTTCCTTTCAGATGTTAAGTGACATCCGGAACTGTATCCTAGCAACAGATTTAGCCTTATTTTTCGGTAACAAGGCCAAGTTAAAAGACATTGCAGATAAAAATGACCTTACATGGAAGGATGAGGAGCATAGGTAAACAATCTTCCTGATTGATTATTATCAACTTATGTCCTGTTAAAACATGCTGGAGACAGTGTCTCTCTGTTTCAACCTTTTCCCCACATACAACAAATCTGCAGCAGACGACTTTGAAAACATCTGAGAAAAAGTCTTGGTCAATCCTCTTTTTGAGAGTTGTATGTTGCAGATGTATCATAATTTGGCTGCATGTGGGAAAAAGTTAACAAGTTCTCCATTTTATAGAATTGATAGGTTTATATTATAATAGTTTGGAACCTTTGTTTCTCAATGTTTTACAAGAAGTTGCTAAAGAGGTATCAGAAGTTGTCTGTATTAAAAAGAAGTGTGTACTTAAATATCAAACAGACATAGCTGTGCATGTGCTTCTTAGAGATTTATATGTCAGAGTCATGCTGCACCAATTTGCCTGTCAAGCATGTTTTTTTTTGATGATGATTAACCTATGTATTTCAATGTGTTTTAGAAATGAGTCTTTTGTTATAGTTTTCTAAATGTAATATTCACACAAAAAGCATACATTGGTATGTTGTGTACCTATCATAAATACAAGTTTATTACTCATGTATGAAATACAAGTTTCTGTATTAATTTGCAGCAGACAACTATGAAAAATTGATGAGCAATTCCCCTTTTGCCACAATGTTTTCAACTCTATTTAATGATAAAACTCTTGTTTATGGAGATATTTTACATTTTTACTAATATGTTTTAGAAGTCACTTGCTGCAGATTTGTTGTATTTGGGAAAGGGTTAATCAATTACCACCTGCAAACAAAGTTTGATGCACCTGCAAAAGTAAACTGTTGCAGGTGCGTCAATTTATTTACATGTGGGAAAGGGTTAAACCTGATTTACATGACAACTATGAAATAAAGGCTCATTTGTCTTGTTTTATTATTAGCTGTAGATAAAAGCATTGGCCATGTAAATTGAACTATCACTTGATGAATACATAACCAGGTTTCTTTATGATATGTTTCCATGTAAATTGAAACTTTTTTGTATTTATCATGCGACAGTTCAATTTTCTGAAACAAAACACTTGTTTTTAGCTCATCTGAGTCTAAAGTGCTCATTGTGAGTTATTGTGATGGCCCGATGTCCATTGTTAACAATTTATTTAAATGACATCTCCTCCAAAACCGCTGTTTGGACTTTGACTAAACTATGGTCGGAATAATCCTCAGGTGATCCTCTTTCAAAGTTGTTCAAAGAAATTAACCTGTTTTACATAGAGATACATAGGGGAAAACCTTGAAAATCTTCTTGTCTGAAACAGAAAGGCCTATGAGCTGAGATGTTGTGGTCCTCTACCAAGATTGTTCAAAATTGGCCCCTTCCTGGGGGTCACCTGTTTAAAATAAAGATATATAGGGACAAACTTTGAAAATCTTCTTTTTAAATACTAACTGGTACATAAACATTTCTTTGGTGACATTCTAAGTCATATTTTAAAACTTGACAAAAGCAGACAACATAGGGTGCAGCTTTACTGGTCCTCTTGGGCCTCTTGTATTAGCTTACTTCACGGCTAGATGAGTTATTGTGGTTGGCTTGACAAATCACATTACACAACTCAATTGAGCGATCCAGGGCCCTATGATGGTCTTTCTTTCTTTTTTTACCTTTTTTTTTATGCTGTGACCAAAACATTTTGGGCAAAGGAGAATTGCTCATTTTTATAAATTTCTCCTTTTCCGAGAAAAGCCATCTGCTGCAAATGCATCATATCATGTCTGTATCAGGGAAAGGTTTAATTAATCCGGTTGAATGGATTCTAAAGCAATACCTCAATACAGTGAAACCAATTTAACACTTTCTCACATACAACAAATCTGCAGCAGACATCATTGAGGTAGACATATGATAACATTGAAATTATGGAATAGAAATGAAGATGTTATGGCAAAAGGAGAAATTGCTCATGATGAGCAATTTCTCCTTTTGCCACTATGTTTTCTAAAGGCTTCATTCACAGATGTATCAAAAACAGACTTAATATGTATATTCTATATAGAATAAGCTGTAATCTATGAATACTGACCATAGGGCATTTGGGATCATTATAAATCAAGATCAACCTGCAAATTGGCAAAAATTTATCTAGCTCTGCAATGTTCGTGAATTATCTCAATTCAAGAAACTTGTTGGAACCAATGTCCATTTGGATCAGAGGATCAGAAAGACAGAATGATTTCTAATCTTGCCACAAATATGCTAAGGTTGGTTCATGGTGTACTGTTCAAATGTTCCCTTTATTGCAAAATCTGCTTCATCCGTTCCCACATGCATCAAATCTGAAGTAGACGACTTTGAAAACATTTTGGCAGACTTATGGAAAATCTCTATAAATGAAAGCATTATAATGATTGAATAAAGTTGAAATAAGTGTTGCAAAAGGAGAAATTTCTAATAATGAGCAATTCCACCTATTGCCAATTTGCTGTTTTCAAAAGTCGTCTGCGCCAGAAACATGAAAACGTGTCTGCAAGAGGGAAAGAGCTAACTGCAAAACACTGGCTTACATTTAGGCTTTGCCATTAGGAGTTATACAGTGAACAAGGTTTCAGGTAGAAATAGATAATTTAGATAATTAGTTTAAACTGTCTTGATGTAAGGAATGTGATTATTAGTTATTGTTTATACACTGACTGCTTACACAGGCACCTCGTGCACGCAATAGTTATGACGGGCTGTGACCTAGTTGCTTCAGCAAAGCCATGGAAAATGCAACTGGACACGGTGAAATATATATTTGAAGAGTTTTATCAACAGGTATTGATTGGACATTGTGTCACACTTTTCCTATTTAACCTGTAGCTTTGGCATTTAACAGCTAGAACAAAATGGTAGGAATGATGGACCCTTGCTTAAACTTTGCTAAACCTTCACCTTGATTATGAAACTTTTGATAAACCCTTTCTTATACATAAGTGGATTTGGACGTACATGTATTTGCAACAGGAGACTTTCAAAGACATTGTGGTAAAAGGAGAAATTGCTCATGATGAGCAATTTCTCCTTTTGCCTCAATGATTTTAACTCTTTACAATGAGTATACTTTCATTAAAAGAGATTTTTCATATTTTTGCCTAGATGTTTTCAAAGAAATTTGCTGCAGATTTGTTGAATTTGATTGTATGTGAGAAAGGGTTAAGAAATAAAATATTCCAAGAAATTCCTACCATTTTACATGTTAATTACAGCTGCAGGTAACCTCGAGTTTAGCATGACATTGTGATGTTATTGTACAGAAAGCATGTCCTTGGTTGACCTTGTATGTGGAATTACGTTTGCACAGATATATTTCATTAACCCTTTCCCTCATATAGACGCTTTCTGACGCCTCTACAGTAGACGGCTTTTTGAAAACATAGTGACAAAAGAAGAAATTGCACAAAATGTTTTCCACTTTTCGTCATAGGTTATCCATTCAATTATGGAGATTTTCTATGTTTTGACAAAATACGTTCAAAGTCGTCTGCTGCAGAATTGCCTTATGATGTAAAGGGTTAATCATACATGAATTAGAGCAAGTCATCACCAAGCACTCTAAATTCATTCCAATTCTTAAGTTGAAGAATATTCTAAATTTCTGAGAAACACTATAATTTAATTTGGAAAAATGATATAGAGAGTTTGGTGAATTCGGACCCAGCTCTTAGATTTGATTAAAATATCTCTACAATGTCACTCTGCAATTCAGAGAAATAATAAATCCTTAACCCTATCCCACCTGCAGACCCATGTAGACGCATTTGAAGCAGACAACTTTTTAAAGTATTATTAAAAAAGGAGAAATTGCTAATGATGAGCAATTACTCCTGTGACAATGTTTCAAACACTATTTGATAATTATATTTTCATTTTTAGCTCCACTGGCTGAAAGCCAGTCGAGTTTATGTCATGGCGAATTGTCCGTCGTGAGTGCATCTGTGCGTCCGTCCATCAATCTGTTAACTTTTTGCTTCAAACAACTTTTCCTCCCTAACCACTTGGCCAATTCGGATGAAACTTTACAGGAAGCATCCTCTCAATGTCTTCTCCTAAATTCCTTCATGCAAAATTATGGTTTCCATGCCAACCAAAAGAAAAAATAGTGTAAACTCAAAAATCTTCTCCTCCAAAAGTGTCAGGCCGATTTTCAAATAATTTTGTAGAAATGTTCCTTGGGTGACCCTCTATCAGATTCCTTCAAGCCATGTTGATTGGTTGAAAAACATGGCCACCAGAGGGCGGGGCTATTTTGCCTTATATGGCTATAGTGAAAACTTAAAAAATCTTCTCCTTCGAAAGTGTCTGGCCGATTTTCAAATAATTGTTCCTAGAGTGACCCTCTATCAGATTTCTTCAAGCCATGTTGATTGGTCAAAAAACTATGGCCGCCAGGGGGCGGGTCTGTTTGGAGAGTTAATTTTTGCCTAATGGCAAGGGAGCGATACTGGCCCTCTTGGGCCTCTTGTTAGAGATTAAGATTTTGCTTGTTTTGAGCAATTTCTTCTTTTGTCACAATGTTTTCAAGAGTCGTCTGCTGCAGAGGTGTCAGAAAGCGTCTATATGGGGGAAAGGGTTAAAAACTAATACATACCATTGTATCATGAGTATTTGCATAACACAATGGTTGATTAAATGTGGGTATCTTTTTTCATGCCTCTTCTTCTATTTGTTGTTTTACACGTCTGTTCTGTTAATGTTTGTGATGATAATGTTTTGCATGTAAAACCTGCATGTTAATAATATACTAAATAGCAACAGAATATCAAGTATGCCAACTAATTTTCCATTCAAAGAATATTTAACTATTTTCCTAATATGATATTATGCTGAGAATAGAAATGTAATAGATGGCGATGGGAATCGTTTAGTTTGATGTAGATGGACAGTTGAAGACATATTGCGAAAAGGGAAAAAACAGAAATTAAGTAGCAATATTAAATATGATATGAGTTAACCATAATTCTATATATTATGAATAAACCCAAATTAAGTAGCAAAATTTAATATATGAATAAATCAAAATTAAGTAGATCTAGCAAAATTTAATATCTTTGATTAAATCAAAATTAGGTAGCAAAATTCAATATCTTATGAATAAACCAAAATTAAGTAGCAACATTATATAAAAACTCAAAAATCTTTGTATCATTATGTATGGTACCAACCAAAATTTAGTATCTCGTGAAAGAATTGACATTTAATATGATAAAAATGAGATAACCAAAATTAAGAAGCACATTATTAGAATTATTATTTATTAGAGAGAAACAAAAATATCAGATTTTTAACCGTTTCCCTCATACGACAATTCTGCAGCAGATGACTTTGAACATATTTTGTCAAAAAAAAGGAAATCTCTATAATTGAACGGATAACTTATGACTTAAAGTGGAAAACATAGTGGCAAAAGGTGAAATTGCTTGTTTTGAGCAATTTCTTCTTTTTTCATTATGTTTTCATTAAATCATCTGCTGCAAAGGCGTCAGAAAGCGTCTATATGTGGAAAAGGTTAACAAAGTGTAGTTACACTGGAACTGACTATAGCGAAAAAGATGAGCAAACATATTATAAAACAACCAGCTAATCCTTTCATGACTTATTTACACAGGGTATAATCCACCATAAGAATCCAGTTCTAATGTGTCTCCTCTAATTCCAGCATGCTGATCACAATCTTCGATGTATGTAGTGCATTCAACATAGATATCAAATCTTGTATGTTAAGTTAACTTCCCTGGTTTAATAGTCAAAAGTCTAAATGTCACAATAGAGAATGTCATTGCAGAGGCGTCAGAAAGCGTCTATATAAGGGAAAGGGTTAAGCTACATTAAATTTTGCTAGAAAATAAACTAAAGCAGAATCAGCTATTTCATTTTAAATGAAGCTGATGTGTTCCTACATACAACCAAGATGTGTGAAGCATTGTTTTACAGAGATTTTAACAGATTACAGAGCTCTAGAGAGGACAAATAATCAATGGTTTTAAAGCTTTAACCCTTTCCTATCTGTAGAAGCATTTTGCTGCATCTGCAGCAGACAACTTTTGAAATCATTGTGGCAAAAGAAGAAATTGCATATCATGAGCAATTTCTTCTTGGAGGCTGCCACAATGTTTTCAAAAGTTTATTTATGCAGATGCGTCAAAATGCGCTTACAAGTGGGAAAGAGTTAACCCTGCACCACATATAGACGCTTTCTGACGCTCCTGCGGCGGGCAACTTTTCAAAACATCATTTTGAGCAATTTCTCCATTTGCCACAATTTTTTAAACTTTTTCAGTTGGTATACATATATCTTCAAAGTTTTCTGCTGGATATAAAATCTTGTATGTGGTAACCCTTTCCCACACACAACAAATCTGCAGCAGACGGCTTTGAAAATGTCTGATGCAAAAATATGGAAAATCTATACAATTGTAGGTATAACTACTGAAAAAAGTTGAAAACATTGTGGCAAAAGGAGAAATTGCTTGTTTTGAGCAATTTCTGCATATGTAACGATGTTTTCAAAATTCCTCCGCTGCAGATACGTCAAAATGTGCTTACAAGTGGGAAAGAGTTAAGTAACAAGCAAGACAATGTAGAACAGCCGGCCCTGTGGACTTCTTATCTAGATCTCTGGATAGCTTGCTGTAAGTGCTAATGTTGGCTATCGTTGCATGATAATACCTTGCTGTAAGTGCTAACTATGTCGGCTATCGTTGCATGATAATACCTTGCTGTAAGTGCTAACTATTTCGGCTATTGTTGCATGATAATACCTTGTATTGTAGCTTTCAATGTTTTACCCTTTGTTACTATCCAACAGATATCTTGTAATGTACCTCAGCATGACCGCTAGTGACCTCTGTGCTATGTATAAACCCTGGGCTACGCAGTTGGATTTGGTCTATGTTATTATGGAGGAATTTTGGCAACAGGTAATGGTTACGGTACACATCATAGTGTGTCTACACCCATGGTGTTTCTTAGTTAATTTAGACCCATAGTGGGTCTACTCTAGACTGGATTAGATTGCTGTTATGCCAAATTGTAATGTGTGTATTATCTAAGTATAAAACATGTATGCAGATATAAAATATTTTAAAGGCACCTTTATATGGTAATGGTATATGGCTTCCAGGCGGCATTAGAACATTTGTTAAATTGACAAAAATTCTTAAAATTTCTTATTTTTGTGTGATTTCAAGACTATAAGGCAGAAATCTTCTTTAGGTGACTCTTTACGAAAGCTCTTAAAGCCATATTTATTAATTGAAGAACATTGTTCCAAGGTTGATTGGGAAGGGGGTCAAAAAGGCAAAACCCTAAAATTCTTCTTCTCTGAGGCAGCATCAGAAAAGGGTCAAATGACAAAACTGTAAAATTCTTTAAATGTAACACTGTTTGTTAGATTTCAAGATAATTTGGTAGATTATGTTTCTCTGCCACAGTAATCAGGTAAGCAATACACGGCCCTCTCAGTCTTAAGCTCCACTGACTGAAAGCCAATCAATCTTATGTTATGATTCATTGTCCTTAGTGTGTGCATGCATCTTTGTGTGCATTAACTTTTTTCAATTAACATTTAATCTTATGCGTTGTAAGTGTCCATTGATTGTTCAAATTAGAAGATATGGTGGATGACTTGAGCTTACTATTTAGGCCTTTCACTTGAATGTTAATGCCATTGTATCCATAACTTTTGATAACATCATTTTAAATTAGAAATTGCTCTCTTTTACATAATTCCAGATGTTACATTTCATACTCCATTTTCCAAATCAGTCTCACCAGAGCCTTCACTGTCTTCTTAACCCTTTGGCTCATACGACAATTCTGCAGCAGACGACTTCGAACATATTTGGTCAAAAAATGGAAAATCTGTATAATTGAATGGATAACCTATGACTAAAAGTGGGAAACATTGTGGCAAAAGGAGAAATTGCTCGTTTTGAGCAATTTCTTCTTTTGTCACTTTGTTTTTAAAAAGCCATCTGCTGCAGAGGCGTCAAAAAGCGTCTTTATGAGGCAAAGGGTTAATTATGTAATATGTAATAAAAATGCATCTTCTGAGAAAATAAAACGAAGTTTAGCCTCTCCAGTTGTACGACATTGTAACTTTAAATGATGCCAAACCTGAGTCAATTAAACATCAAAAGTACCAAGTTATTTTCTTTATTTAACCCTTTCCCTCATATAGATGCTTTCTGACGCCTCGGCAGCAGGCGAATTTTTTGAAAACATAGTGACAAAAGAAGAAATTGCTCAAAACAAGCAATTTCTCCTTTTGCCAAAATGTTTTCCACTTTTAGTCAATTATAGATATTTTCTATTTTTTGACAAAATATGTTCAAAGTCATCTGCTGCAGAATTGTCGTATGAGGGAAAGGGTTAAATATTAATTATTAGCTAACCTGAACAAGAAGTGCTCAAGGTGAGTTATTGTGATCACCATTTGTTCAGCGCCTGGTGTGTGTAACTTATGTCAACAGCTTTTCATCTGTAACCGGTGGGTAAAGTTTGATACCAATACACCGCAATCATCCTCTCAATGTCCTTACTAAGATTCCTTTAAGTTTGTTTTATATCCATCCAGAATTCTGGTTTCCATGGCAACAAAAGATAACATATTTAGAATTCTT
Source organism: Serripes groenlandicus (assembly GCA_031761405.1). Lineage (NCBI taxonomy): Eukaryota > Metazoa > Mollusca > Bivalvia > Cardiida > Cardiidae > Serripes > Serripes groenlandicus. The sequence continues at coordinate 132,155,222 of JASEVX010000001.1, read as the reverse complement.
CTCTTCCTAACTGGTTGTCAGATTTATGAATGATTTTGTAAAAATTGCCTTGGGTGACCCTCTACAAGATTCCTTAAAAGCCATGTTGATAGGTCAAAAATCATGGCCACCACTGGGGCAGGACTGTTTTGCCTCCTATGGCTATAGTGAAAACTAAAAGAAATCTTCTTTTATGAAAGTATCGGACTGATACTAATGATTGTGTAGACATGTTCCTTGGGTGACCCTCTACCTTAAATTCCGATGGACATTGATGATTGTTCAAAAGACATGGCCAGCAGGGGTTAGGGCTGTTTAACCCTTTATGCCCAGAGTGTTTTAGAAAATTATCTCCTAAGAAAATAAATATCTAGTTTTGGAATACTAACTGGTACACTTCTTTGGTGTCCTTCTATCAGTTTCCTCAAGTCATATTAATTTGACCTAAGACAGACACCATCGGGTTGGATTATTTCACATTGTGGCAGTGGAGCTATATTGGGCTTATTGGGCCTCTTGTTTTAGATTACCTGACCACAAAATGAGTGATTGTTGTTGACATGACAAACCACATTGTATAAATCAGGTGAGCCATCCAGGGCGATTATGGCCTTCTTGTTTTCAATTGTAACAATTTATAAAGTTACTTGAAATACCGTGGATTTTCTTTATGTTAAACCATGATCCTTTTCTACCATTTTTATTACAAATCTCTTACTTTCAAGTTGAAAATTCATGTGTCTAGGGGGAAAGAAAACCTGGTGTGCACAAAAATAATCATTGCCCACATACAGCAAATCTGTTGCAGACAACTTTGAAATGTTTTAGTCAGAAATATGAAAAATCTATTTAAATCCAAGTATAATTTTTGAGATATTGCACTGATGAGCAATTTCCCCTTTTGTCACAATGTTTTCAAAAGTTATCTGCCATAGATACGTCAAAACTGTTCTACAGGTGGGAAATGATTAACAGGTTTTTACATGTTAATGGACTATAGTCCTTAAAAATATTGATAAATAAATAGCTAACATTGTAGACCAAGATTAGACTATGTGCATGGTGATCTAAGTCCACATTGTATGCAAATCTGATTTAAAGATACAGCAAACATTAATGTTGTTTCAAGACGTCAAATACAGTGACATAGGGGTTCGGTTACCAACAACATGACATGGAGTGTTGAGAGAGATATTGCATGTAGAAGACCTTTGTAGGTTGTCCATACCACAGCTCTTGGGCAAGGCACATTTACTAGCCTAGTACTGGTTTGTTTACCGAGGGATCATGACTAAGTGAACTGTCGCCTTGATATAACTGAAATAATGTTGCAAATGGTGTAAAAAAAACCTTACAAAACAAAACCACACCTGTTATAACGCACAGGATCATCAGTGTCTTGAAAGTTTTCTGAAACCAAATTTTTTTTTTCACATGAAGCAAAAGAAATTTGAAAAAATCCTTGGAACATAACATTCGCAATTGTCAAGATGTTACTTTTTTTTTTATTTGATGCTATTAAAGCTGCTATCTAATATCTCATGTGGTGAATTGTTAGTTTATTATATTAATAATTATATTACTTTTTAATAAAAGGGTGATGAGGAGAAGGCTAAAGGTATAACCCCAATGCCAATGATGGACAGGGAGAAGAAACATGAACTACCACAATTAGAGGTAGGTGTCATTTAACACCGCCCTTCCCCCCTTCCGCCCTTTTCCTAAACTCAAAAAATCTAGAGAAGATGACATTGAAAACAACTGAGAAAAAATAAAGAAAATCACAACAGATGACAGTTTAACTTTAGAATAAAGTTATAAACATTGTGGCAAATGGAGAAATTTCTCATTTTAAGTAATTTCTCCATTTGCCACAATGTTTTCAAAAGTCATCTGCTGCAGAGACCTGTGAAAACATTGTATGTGGAAAAGGGTTAAATCGTGAATTACCACAAATTTATCATGCTGTAATATTAATATCCAACTATAGAACTTCGTGTTTAGTAAAATGCTGACTGAAATTAATGCATGTTATTTGTACAAGATAGAGTCCATTTAACCTTTCCTACATGCAGACTTTTCTTTAGGTCATTTTGGAAAATCATAGAAATTGCTCATTGCTCAGCACAGTTTGGATTCTTTTTTTTTTCACACAATTTTTTCATCCAGATCTCTTTTTTGATATTATTAAACTCTCCCAACAATCTCATTACAATCAAACAAAAGAACTTCAATGTATGTATATAGATACGATCTTGTGAGTTTAGGTTTTTTTTTATGAAATTGCTTTCCCACAAACAACCTATCTGTAGCAGTTGACTTTGAAAATATTTTGGCAAATATATTAAAGCGTCATAAATGAGAGTTTAATTGAAACATTGTGGCAGAAAGAGAAATTGCTAGTACTGAGCAATTTCTCCTTTTGCCACAATGTTTTAAATATTCGTCTGCCGCTGATGCGTCAACATGCTTCTGCAGGTGGGAAAGGGTTTAATCAAGCTTTTATTAGCCCATTACTTAACACTGACATTTGATGCCTGCTGTTGCAGTATACTTTTGAAAACATTGCAATAAAATTCGAATTTCCACGTTTTATCAATAGTTACTTCAAGTCTTCCAGATTGTTCAACTTGTTCATCTGTTAATTGTAAAGCAGACATTTGAAATATCATGTGAGGTAATGGGTGAGACTTTTATGTTTTCACATAGTTTTCAAAAGGTATGAGAATATGTCCGTATCAACTAAATGGCTTAATAATACTATTGTTTCGTTCGTTGACAGGTTGGATTCCTCGTTGGTATCTGTTTACCTTGCTATGAATTGATGGCTCAAGTTTTACCAGAAACCATGCCTATGAAAGATGGTGCATTGTAAGTAATAACTCTATCAGAATCTTTCAGAAAACACAGGATTTAACCCTTTCTCTTATGAATTAAAATTTTGATAAATTTGCAGCAGACAACTTCAAATTTTTTCGATAATTGTTCCCTTTATGCTCTGCTGATGGCCACCAGAATGGCCACCAGAATAAATTTCCTCCAAAATCACTAGCCAAATTTCAAAATAAATTCAGACAAATTTTCCTTAAACTTTTCCCACATATAATAGCTTTCTGACGTCTATGCAGCCGACTACTTTTGGAAACATTATAGACAAAGATGAAATTGCTCATTACGAGCAATTTCCCCTTTTGCCACAACTTTTTTCAACTCTGTTACATAATTACTTTTTTATTTATAGAAAGTTTCCATATTTTTGCCAAGATATTTCCCAAGTCGTCTGCTGCATAATAAAAAGCAAAAAAATAAATAAACAAGTTTTTTCGACGCCTCTGCAGCAGACGGCTTTTTGAAAACATAGTGACAAAAGAAGAAATTGCACAAAACGTGCAATTTCTCCTTTTGCCACAATGTTTTCCACTTTTAATCATAGGTTATCCATTCACTTATAGAGATTTTCTATTTTTTGACAAAATATGTTGTCTGCTGCATAATTGTTGTAGTGGGAAAGGGTTAAGATACCCTCTACCGAAATTGTTCAAACTGTTCTGCTCCCCAAGAGCTAAAATTGAAAAATTAAAAAATCTTGTAGCAACATCTCATCCTCAACCACTGGTTGTAGACTTTTGAAACTTCGAAGCAAATATAATTATACCCCCTTCGAAGAAGAGGGGGTATATAGGAGTCACTGTGTCGGGCTGTCTGTCTGTCTGTCTGTCGGAAGCCATATTTTGTCCGGCCTATTTCTTACAAACCACTGGGTGGAATTCAATAACAATTACATGAAGCTTCTATACCAAGAGGAGATGTGCATATCCTAAAGGGGTTACAATTGTATGTTATTTTACAGAGTTATGGCCCTTTTACTTATTAAGTTATGGTGTAGGTCAAGGTGCTGTTTAAGGGGTATTTATCATCTTCAGTGATAGTTCTAGTTTTGATTTATATATGAAATCATGGTCGGAAAAAGAGAAATTGGGTAGGTTTTCTTCCCACAATGTCTTGCAAAAGTTGACCTCTGCAAACACATAAAAATAGGTCTGCATGTATAAAAGGATTTAGAAACATGATTGTATCACCTTATTGACAGAGCTAATATGAAGAAATGGAAGGAGCTTGCAGAGAAACCACGAGAAGAGGTTGAAGAAGAATTGCGTATCGATACTTCAAAAAGGCGAGACAGTCTAATACAGTTTGGAGAAAATCCGAATGAAGAGAAATCAGATGAACTTAAGAGAGATGATGTCATTCATGAAGAGAGTGAAAGTGTTGTGGATGACACTGATAAAACTATAATGCCAGAGGGAAGTGAATCGAACACACATGAGGAGCAATTAGATGGGGACAATAGTGTGTAGGATTAACCCTTTCCCTCATATAGACGCCTCTGCAGCAGACAGCTTTTTGAAAACATGGAGACAAAAGAAGAAATTGCTCTAAACGAGCAATTTCTTCTTTTGTAACCATGTTTTCAAAACTATTCAATTGTTGTCCTTTCCTTTAAAGGGTGTTTCCAAATAAATTTGGGTATGTTTTCAAAGTCGTCTGTTTCAGATTTGTTGTATATGGGAAAGGGTTAATAGTGCAGGAACAGTGTATAGTACAGTGTATACACTTCATATATTTATTTTGTGTTACTTGATGTAAAATCACGATGATGTTATTGATATTTTTTATTACAGTTTGTACAAACCGTGCATCTAGGGTGCCTTACTTTGAAACAGATCTGGGGGAAACAGATGTTACATCTGATATTATTTTAAGGCTTTCTATTAAACTTGCAGACCCATTTTGACATATAAAGCAGACAACTTTTGAAAACATTGTGGTAAAGGGAAAAATTCCTCATAATGAGCCATTTCTCCTTTCGCCACAATTATTTCAACTCTATTTTATGATATTATAATGGTTTTTTTAAAGATATTCAATAATTTAGCCTAGATGTTTTCATTTGCTGCAGATTTTGTGTATCTGGGAATGAGTTAACCCTTTCCCTTATATAGATGCTTTCTTACGCCTCTACGACAGATGGCTTTTTGAAAACATAATGACAAAAGAAGAAATTGCTCAAAACAAGCAATTTCTCCTTTGGTCACAATGTTTTCCACTTTTCGTCACCGGTTATCCATTCAATTATTGAGATTTCCTATTTGTTGACGAAATATGTTCAAAGTCGTCTGCTACAGAATTGTCATATGAGGGAAAGGGTTAATGGGCCACTTTAGGCAACTTCAGGTTAAGTTCACTTTCAGAGTATCATCTGAGCCTTCATTGTCTACCATCATTGGAAGAGCCATTGTTATATCTTCTAATGAGAGTCTAGAATAGCAGCACCCATGGTTTTATTCCCAAACCTCCTAAACACTTTCCCTCATACAACAATTCTGCAGCAGACGTCTTTGAACGTTTTTTGTCAAAACATAGAAAATCTCCATAATTGAATGGATAACCTATGATAAAAAGTGGAAAACATTGTGGCAAAAGGAGAAATTGCTCGTTTTGAGCAATTTCTTCTTTTGTCACTATGTTTTCAAAACGCCATCTGCTGAAGAGGCGTCAAAAAGCATCTATATGAGGGAAAGGGTTAAACACTTTCCAACCTGTATGCTGTAGACACATTTTGACACATCTGCTGCATACAACTTTTTAATACATTGTTGCAAAAGGAGGATATGCTCGTACAGAGCAATTTCGCCATTTGTCATAATATTTTCAGCTATTTTTAACCCATTTTTTCACATGACTTTTCAAAGGTCGTCTGACCACAATTGTATCAAAAAGAGAAATTGTTCATGATGAGCAATTTCTCCATTCGTCACAATCTTTTCTAATGTAGGTGGGAAAAGGTTAAACTAAGTGACAATTAACCCTTTCCCTCATATAGACGCCTTCTGACGCTTCTGCAGCAGACAGCTTTTTGAAAACATAGTGACAAAAGAAGAAATTGCACAAAACGTGCAATTTCTCCTTTTGCCACAATGTTTTCCACTTTTTGTCATAGGTTATCCATTCAAGAATGGATAACCTATGTTTTGACAAAATGTGTTCAAATTTGTCTGCTGCAGAATTGTCGTATGAGGGAAAGGGTTAAAATCCAATTGCAAACTTGTGTTTTGGGTTATTTTACCATTCTACAGACTGCAAACAGGGAAGGTTGTATATTAGTTTTAGAGTAACCTGCATTTAATTTTTTTTAAGGAAAATTAAATATCTGGAATGTTGTAGGTTTGCTATAAAAACAATTATAGACAGGAAAAGGATAAATTTGCATATCTTGAGCAATTTCTCTTTTTCCTACAATATTTTTAGTTATCTGCTTAAAGACATGATTAAAAATGTCTTTATCAGCAGATAGGCTTTGAATATGTTTGAATTTAAGAATTTTGTTTGGAAAAAAGTTGTTAAACGGTTTGTCTAGGTAGTTGTGGATTGTTGAAATGATGACAAGATATTTTTGTTAAATCATGATTATCTACCATTTTAATTGTAAAAGTTTTTGTATATTTATTTGTATATTTTACAGACATACCTTCATTTGTAACATTTTAAAAAATGTATGTTAATCCCCCTTTTTTTGATAATAGTAAATTTTATCATCTTCTTGACAGAATGTGCTGTATGTGTCATATGTCTTTAACCCTTATCCACATACAAAAAAGTAGCAGCATACGACTTTAACAAAACAAAAGACATTTAGGAAAAAATATGGAAAATCTCTGCAAGGGAAGGTTAAATTATTGAAACAAGTTAATAATACTATGGCAGGATAAAAATATTACTCATTATGATCAATAGTAATTTCCATTTGCTGCAATGTTTCAAAAATTTGTTTGCTGCAATGGCATCAAAATTGGTCAACATGTGGGAAAGGATTAACCCTTTCCCTCATATAGACGCGTTCTAACGCCTCTGCAGCAGGTGGCTTTTTGAAAACATAGTGACAAAGGAAGAAATTGATCGAAACGAGCAATTTCTCCTTTTGACACAATGTTTTTCACTTTTAGTCATAAGTTATCCATTCAATTAAAGAGATTCTCCATTTTTTTAAAAAATATGTTCAAAGTCGTCTGCTGCAGAATTGTTGTTTGAGGGAAAGGGTTAAGTATCCATGTACTGTCCTATAAGTGTCAATATCTTAATATTGTTAGCTTGTCGATTATATTATAATCCCTGATGTATTTTAACCTATTCCCCACACACAGATGCATCTGCAGCAGAAGTTTGTGAAAACATTGAGGCAAAAGGAGTTATTGCTCATTGTGATCAATTTCTCCTTTTCCAACAATGTTTCAAAAACAATCATTTAACCCTTTCCCTCATATAGAAGCTTTCTGACACCTCTGCAGCAGACGGACAGCCTTTTGAAAACATTGTGACAAAAGAAGAAATTGCTCAAAACGAGCAATTTCTTCTTTTGCCACAATGTTTTCCACTTTTAGTCATAGGTTATCCATTCAATTATAGAGATTTTCTACTTTTTGACAACATATGTTCAAAGTCGTCTGCTGCAGAATTGTCGTATGAGGGAAAGGGTTAAAGTGATTTTTCATTGTTTGCCATGATGTTATTACAGTCATGTTATGCAGATTTGTTGTGCATGGGAACTGCGTTTTAAACATTCTAAGGAATATCCACAAAATATACTTTTTTATAAAGAGTTGAAAACATTTTAGTGGGAGATGGAAATATTGGTTGTTTTTAATTATATATCTCCTTTTCCTTAACCCTTTTCCACATATAGACGCTTTTTGACGCCTCTGCAGCAGACAGCTTTTTGAAAACATAGTGACAAAAGAAGAAATTGCTCAAAACAAGCAATTTCTCCTTTTGACACAATGTTTTCCACTTTTAGTCATTGGTTATCCATTTAATTATAGAGATTTTCCATTTTTTGACAAAAATATGTTCAAAGTCGTCTGCTGCAGAATTGTCGTATGAGGGAAAGGGTTAGCCCTTTTCCACATACAGACACTTTCTGATGCATCTCCAGCAGATAACTTTTTAAAAACATTGTGGCAAAACTGATTCAATAATTTATCTTTCCGCAAATAGAGATATTCCATGTTTTTGATGTTTTCAAAGTTGTATGATGCAATTTTGTTGTTTTGTTGGAATCGGATGAAGTTTGACACAGGCATCAGAAGGGTTGAATAAGTGTGGAAACCCTCTCTCACAGCAAACTGTTTTAACCTTTTCCCACATACAACACATCTGCAGCAAATGACTGAAAACATTTGAACAATAATATAGAAAATGTCTATAAATAAAAGTAGGATTAACGAATAGAGTTGAAAACATTGTGGCAAAAGGAGGGATTGCTCATTATGAGCAATTTATTCTTTTGCTGCACTATTTTCAAAAGTCGTCTGCTGAAGAGGCATCAGAAAAACGTCTGTATGTGGTAAAGGGTTAAGCTGTGTCTGCTTTGAAAATATACAAGGGTAATCGTTCCAATATTTGGAAAATTTGAATTAACCCTTTCCTTCATACGGCAATTCTGCAGCAGATGACTTTGAACGTATTTTGTCAAAAAATAGAAAATCTCTATAATTGAATGGATAACCTATGACAAAAAGTGGAAAACATTGTGGCAAAAGGAGAAATTGCACGTTTTGTGCAATTTCTTCTTTTGTCACTATGTTTTCAAAAAGCTATCTGCTGCAGAGGCGTCAGAAATCGTCTATATGAGGTAAAGAGTTAAACTTTAAAGCACAGTTGAAAACAATATTGGAATTGGAGAGAAAACTCATAATGAGCAAGTTCTCCTTTTCCTATAATGATTTTAAAAATCGTCTGCTGCAAAGACATCTGTACCATGGAAAGGGTTAAAAGCTGTTTTGATCATTATTTGTACAATAAAGAAATGACAATATGTTTAATTAACCCTTTCTCACATTTCTGACGCCTCTGCAGCAGATGATCGTGAAAACATTGTTGCAAAAGAAGAAATTGTTTATAATGAAGAATTTATCCATTTGCCAGAATTTTTTAAACTTAATTCTATAATTATCTTTTCATTTATGGAGATTTTGTCTATTTTTGTGTCGATGTTTCAATATCGTCTGCGGCAGATTTGTAGTATGTGGGAACGTTTTATCAGTTTTACGCAAATTTCAATGTGTATAATATTGCCTTACCATGTTCAATAAAACATTTCAATGATAGATATTTCTTCATTCTGTACTTTGTTGTTTACCTTCTTCAGCATTATTATCCCCTCGGCTAACGATGTTTGTGAGGGGATATAGTAACGGGACCGTCCGTTTGTCCCTCCATGCGTCCGTCCGTAACAACCTTGTGACCACTCTACACTGATCATCCTTCAACTGATCTTAACCATATTTAGTATATGGCAAGGTCTAGAAGCCTATTTATTTTCAAGGTCATTGGTTAAAGGTCAAGGTCAATATTGGACTTTGACTATTTTCCCATATCAACAACCTTGTGACCACTCTACACTGAACATCCTTTGACCGATCTTAACCTAACTTGGTATCTAGAAGTCTATTTATTGTCAAGGTCAAAATTGGACTTTGACTGTTTTCCAATATCAACAACCTTGTGACCACTCTACACTGATCATCTCTTGGCAGATCATAACCAAACTTGCCATACAGTTAGTATATGGCAAGATCTAGAAGCCTATTTATTCTCAAGGTCATAGGTTAAAGGTCAAGGTCAAAATTGGACTGACTATTTTCCCATATCAACAACCTTGTGACCACTCTACACTGAACATCCTTCGACCGATCTTAACCAAACTTGCCATACATTTAGTATATGGTAAGATCTAGAAGCCTAATGATTGTAAATGACAACCGGCAAAGACGGGGTCATTTGGCAAAGACCAAAGGCGGAGACAAGGACAACTTACACTTACTTCTCTGGTACATAACATTAATAACAATTTAATAAAGGCAAGGACAAATAACATTAGTTTTCTGGTACATAACATTAATATCTAGGTCATTGGACACATTTTTAGCCATATTTTTAAATTTAATACTGAGGGGATGCATCGGCTTTGCGGTGCCCTTGTTTTAATTGTATCACTTGCCATGGTTTGGGGACAAATAGGGATCTTTTCTCTGTGACTGAACTTGACCCTTTCTCTAACTGCTTTTATTGACACATTTCTTCCAACACTCTTGATTTTATTATACTCCCCGAAAAAAGTTTGGGGGAGCATACTATTATTATCGCTGCTTTGAGTATGTATGTTCGTCGAATTCCTATATAGTATGATATAGAACCATTTCACCAGGGACGTAGGTAAGAGGGATAAGCAACTCCACCTGTTATCTGGTTAAAATATCACATGGAGAAAAACAAATGTCATTTTGTAGCAAATAAAACTTTGAAGTCCATTTGGCACATACACAAAACATACATATTCTGAAAGCTTAAAATTTCAACTAAAGTTAGAGATACAATGAACAACTGGAATGTCTTTTTACTTTTTTAAATAATGACTGGTTTAAAAGACACAGATATTGTGATTTCTGAATTATATTAATTTTGTACCAGAAATTGATAGACTTACATTATTCATAAGGATAACATAATATCAAAATGTGTATTATATCAAAATATTTTTATCTACTGCAATAGAAGAATGTTTAGACTTCCAGAAAACATCTTTGTTATTTTCATAGCTTCAATAAGTATTGAGTGTTACTTGCTACAAATGTTGGGGACGGGTGATATTTTAGTATACAATTACTTACTTATCCCTCTTATGATATAGTTATCTACGTCCCTGATTTCACTAACAAGAGGGGATGTGCATGTTATCAACATGTTACAATTAACCCTTTCCCTCATACGACAATTCTGCAGCAGACGACTTTGAACATATTTTGTCAAAAAATAGAAAATCTCCATAATTGAATGGATAACCTATGACAAAAAGTGGAAAACATTGTGGCAAAAGGAGAAATTGCACGTTTTGTGCAATTTCTCCTTTTGTCACAATGTTTTCAAAAAGCCGTCTGCTGCAGAGGCATCAGAAAGCGTCTATATGAGGAAAAAGGTTAACAATAAAAACATTGTCATCCTTCATTATTCAACCTCATTCATGTACTCGTATAGACTTGATCATATAAGTGGAATAATTATTTCCATCTGTGACTTTGTACTCCTATTTCTTACTTTTTACTTACTTATGGTCAATTGATTTTGATACATATCGTATATTGTGGCAATATAACTGTGTCCTTGCTATACTTTGGGAAGCATCAATCGGTTCCACCAATGTCTTGTTTAGTTCTCTACTTGTTTTTTTAAGACATAATTAAAAGCTCAGTCTGTTACAAGGACGGCTGTCGATGCAGGTGTTATAATCCTGGCTAGCATTATTCTTTCTTCCTGATGATTAACAAAAGTCGTCCTTGCAAGCATCATTCTGCCAACAAATAGCTGAATAAATGTGGGAATGTCGCCAGTTGACTGAAAATAATAATCATCTTCATGGGAAGGCCATCAGTTGACTGGAAAGAATGATAAATCTTTATGGGAAGGTTGCCATTTGACTGGTAAGAACAATTATCATTATGGGAAGGTCGCCAGTTGACTGGAAAGAATGATCAATTTGTATGAGAAGGTGGCCATTTGACTGGTAAAAACAATTATCATTATGGGAACTTGGGAAGGTTGCCACTTGACTGACTGGAAAGAATAATAATCTCTATGGGAAGGTCCCCAGTTGACTAGAAAGAATAATAATCTCTATGGGAAGGTCCCCAGTTGACTAGAAAGAATAATAATCTCTATGGGAAAGTCCCCAGTTGACTAGAAAGAATAATAATCTTTTTGGGAAGGTTGCCAGTTGACTGTAAAGAATTATTTATCTTTATGAGAAGGTTGCTAGTTGACTGTGAAGAACAATTATCTCAATGGGAAGGTCACCAGTTGACTGTGAAGAATGATAAATCTTTATGAGAAGATTGCCGCTTGACTGGTAAGAACAATTATCTTTATTGGAAGGTCTCCAGTTGACTGAAGAATGATAAATCTTTATGAGAAGCTAGCCAGTTGACTGGGAAGCCATGCAGTTGACTTTGAATAATGATAAATCTTCATGAAAAGCTAGCCAGTTGACTGGTAATAACCATTATCTTTATGGGAAGGTCGCCACCTGACTGAATAATGATTTGTGTGAGAAGGTCGCCAGTTGACTGGTAAGAACAATTATCTTTATGGGAAGGTCGCCACCTGACTGGTAAGAACAATTATCTTTATGGTAAGGTCGCCACTTGACTGGAAATAGTAATAATCTTTATTGGAAGGTCGCCAGTTGACTGTGAAGAATGATAAATCTTTATGAGAAGCTAGCCAGTTGACTTGAAAGAATATTTTTCTTTATGGGAAGGTCCCCAGTTGACCAGAAAGAATAATAATCTTTATTGGAAGGTTGCCAGTTGAATAATTATAAATCTTCATGGGAAGCTTGCCAGTTGACTGTGAATAATGATAATCTTTATCGAAAGGTTGCGAGTTGACTGAAAAGATAATAATCTGTGTTGGAAGCTAGTCAGCTGACTGGGAAGAATGATCAAATTTGTTGGAAGCTAGTGAATAAGCTAGCCAGTGGATTGGGATTGGGATGACTGATAATCTATGTTGGAAGCTAGCCAGTGGATTGGGATGACTGATAATCTATGTTGGAAGCTAGCCAGTGGATTGGGATGACTGATAATCTATGTTGGGAGCTAGCCAGTGGATTGGGATGACTGATAATCTATGTTGGGAGCTAGCCAGTGGATTGGGATGACTGATAATCTATGTTGGAAGCTAGCCAGTGGATTGGGATGACTGATAATCTATGTTGGAAGCTAGCCAGTGGATTGGGATGACTGATAATCTATGTTGGAAGCTAGCCAGTGGATTGGGATGACTGATAATCTATGTTGGAAGCTAGCCAGTGGATTGGGATGACTGATAATCTATGTTGGGAGCTAGCCAGTGGATTGGGATGACTGATAATATGTTGGAAGCTAGCCAGTTGACTGAGAAGAATGATAATCTATGTTGGAAGCTAGCCTGTGGATTGGGATGACTGATAATCTATGTTGGAAGCTAGCCAATTGACCGAAAAGAACGATAATCTGTGTCGGAAGCTAGCCAGTTGACTTAGAAGAATGATAATCTATGTTGGAAATTAGCCAGTTGACTGAGAAGAATGTTAATCTATGTTGGAAGCTAGCCAGTTGACTGAGAAGAATGATAATCTGTGTTTGATGGTAAGCAGGTGACTGGCACGAATGATTGTCTTGATGAGAAGCTAGCCATTTGACTGAGAAGAATGATAGTCTATGTTGGAAGCTAGCCAGATGACTGGAAAGAATTATACTCTTTGTTGGAAGCTTAGAAGCTAGTTGACTTGGATGACTTATAGTCTTCGTGGGAGTGTAGCCAGTTGCCTGGGAAAAAAATGTTTATCAATGTTGGAAGAAAGCCAACTGACTGGGAATAATGATACTCTTTCTTGGACAGTAACCACTCTGGAATAAATGTTTATCTTTGTTTGAAGGTAGTCAGTTGGTTTTCGAAATTCGTCTGCTGCATAATGTGTCCACAGGTAATAACTTGTTGAAGTTGGAAAGCTTAAGAGAAAATATAAAATGAACTTTTATTCTTCATTTTAGATTTTTATTTTTTTATTTCTATGACATATATATATTTAAAAAATAGATCTATTAAGTTAACATTAAATAAAATTTAATAAAAACAATATATTCAATTTCTATGCAATATGAAGTCCAAGCTAATTCTGAATTAGGATAATCTGGGACCCAAGCTCCCTGCAGCAATTAAACTCTTACCAACTTGCAGTCACATCTGCTGCAGCTAATTTTTGAAAACATTGTAGCAAAAGAAGGAACTGCTCATAATGAGTAATTCCTTAATTTGCATCAATGTTTTCAAATCTTTTCAATAATTAGACTTCCATTTATAAAGATTTTCCATATTTTTATGTCAATGTTTTCAAAGTAGTCTGCTGTAGGTTTGTTGTATGTGGTCATGCAAACAAATGAAAGATAGGTGGTCCTATTTTATATTTATTTTTCATCTGCGACCATTAAAAGGATAATATATGCTCATCTATCCATTTAAAGGATAATATATGGTCATCTATAAGAAAAACTCATGACCAAATCAGCCAAAGTTAGGTTTATAAATGGAATCAATACTCTCATTAATCCTTTCATGCATTCAATAAGTCTGCAGCAGACTACATTGGCAACATAGTTCTACAACTGTAAGTATACTAATTGAATGGAGTTAAAACAAATATTGTGGAAAAAGGAGAAATTTCTCGTCATGAGCAATTTCTTTTTTTGACACAATGTTTTCAAAAGTCATCTGCAGCAGATGTGTCAAAATGCATCTGCATGTTGGAAACGGCGACCACCTATAATCATCTGCAGCCTTTCACATACATGACTGTTTTGCAATTTCCAAATACTTCCTGGAACGTTTTGTCTTAATTTTTTATATCCCTAAAGCATTTTGGGATGCTTAACTCTTTCTCACATTCAGGAGCTTTCTGACACCTCTGCAACAGAAGACTAATTAAAAAAAATTGTGACAAAAGAAGACTCCATTCAATAATTACACTGCCATATAGAGAGACTTTCCTTTTGTTTACCCAGATCCTTTGAAAGTTGTCTGCTGCAGATGTGTTGTATGCTACAAAAGGCTTAATCTGCATAAAGCAGGATGGATGGTGCACTAAAGGATGGGTGCAATGATTTAATGAAATGAATGTATGAATATTAAAATTGCTATAGTTTTATCAAAGCATTTCATTGTTAGGTACTCCAGTGAATACATGTTTGTATACAAGTGAGAACCTTAGCCTCGATTAAATATGATATGAAACCTTTCCAACATACAGATGCTTTGTGATCTCTCTGCAGCAGACAACTTTTGAAAACATTGTGTCAAAAGGAGAAATTGCTCAAAGCATGTCAAAAGGAGTAAATTCTCAAAACCAGCAATTTTTCCATTTGCCATAATGTTTTCAACTCTCTGCAATAATTAGACTTTCATTTATATAGACTTTCCATGTTTTTGCCTAGATGTTTTTTTTAAAGTCATCTACTGCAGATTTGTTGTATGTGGGAAAGGCAGGGTTGATTTATGATATCTTATTAGTTAATTTTCTGATATTTAGTTACCCGTACCATTCAGGCAATAAAGCACTAGTCACTTCTCAATAAAATCCTTATGAGTATTCATGTGTCATTGAAAGTGAGGCTAAGGTAGTGCATGGATATTCTTTGAGAATAGTTGAGTGTGATTGTTAGGATGGATGAGTGTTAACCCTTTCCCACATACAATAAATCAGCAGCAGACGACTTCGGAAATATATTGGCAAAAACGTTATAAAATCTCCATAAATAAGGGTTTAATTATTAAAAGGAGTTGAAAACATTGTGGCAAAAGGAGAAATTGCTCATTATTTCTCCTTTTGCCACAATATTTTCAAAATTCATATGCTGCAGATGCGTCTACAAGTCGGAAAGGGTTAGTAAATAAAGTGACTAGTGAAATTCCTAAAAGCTAAAGAGTCTCTATATTGGACAACAAACAATGTAACCATTTCTCATAATGTGCATTCACTTTGATGCATCTAAAGCAATATTTCCTTTTGCGACATTCCCTCATATAGACGCTTTCTGACGCCTCTGCAGCAGACAGCTTTTTGAAAACATAGTAACAAAAGATGAAATTGCTCTAAACGAGCAATTTTTTCTTTTGCCACAATGTTTTCCACTTTTCGTCATAGGTTATCCATTCAATTATAGGGATTTTCCATATTTTGACAAAATATTTTCAAAGTTGTCTGCTGCAGAATTGTCATATGAGGGAAAGGGTACAACTCCATATTTTGTTTCTAAATTCTTTTAAAAGTCATGTGCCGAGTTCAAATGTTCAAAAATACATCTCTATACCTTTCCAACATATAACACATTTGCAGCCTACGACTTTCAAAACATCTCTACTAAACAATAAAAACTTCTTTAAATCAAAGTAAAATAATTGAGTTAAGTTGAAAACAGTGTGGTAAAAGTCGTCTGTGAATGCATGATAGGGGCTAAAATAGCCATTCTTAAGATGTGTTGCAAAGAAGGTTTCTTCTCCTGCAGTTGCATCATGATATTATTCAACATCATGATAATAAACTAAAAAAACTTGTTGGCACATTACACAAAATCAAGCAATATTTTGATACAAATACATCATAGTACTGTAATGCTTGCTCACATAAAGACGCTTTCTGACTCATCTGCAGCAGATGACTTTTGAAAACATTGTCACAAAAGAAGAAATTGCTCAAAACAAGCAATTTGTCCTTTTGCCACACTCTTTACAACTGTTTTTCAGAAAATAAACCCTCATTTATAGGGATTTTCTATATTTTTGTTCGCATGTTTCCAAAGTCATCTCCTGCAGTTTTGTTGTATGTGGGAAAGGGTAACCTTTGCTCACATACAACAACTCCGCAGCAGACGACTTTGAAAACATCAAGCAAAAATATAAAGAATCTCTGTAAATGTATAATAACTGAATAGAATTGAAGGCATTGTGGCAAAAGGTGAAAATGCATCAAAATGCATCTGCAATTGGGAAAGGGTTCAATAAGACATCATAAACAATTGGTCACCTTTGACCAAATAGTTCATCAATAAATTAGATGTTATAAAGGTGACGTTGAAGCTATTTTTTTATGAAACAATCAATTTTCTTTGTCCTGCAAATTATTTATTTTACATTGATTGTGAAACAAGTTCTTAAAAACATTTATTAATCACTCTCAATGAATACTTTATTCTTTCCAACATACAACACATCTGCAGCAGACGACTTTGAAAACGTCTAAGTACAAGCACAGAAAATCTCTTTAAATGAAAGAACAATAATTGAATAGAGTTAAAAACATGGTGACAAAAGGAGAAATTGCTTGTTTTGAGCAATTTCTTCTTATGTCGCCATGTTTTCAAAAAGCCGTCTGCTGCAGAGACATCAGGGATATATGACGGAAAGGGTTAACCAGGACTCGCTTCGATTGTGTAGGGAGGTCCCACATTTTGATCCTACTCTCATGGGAATTGAATCAGGATTGGCTTTAGAATGACAATACAATGAACAAATACACATAGAGCAGCACTAAAAAGCAACAAAAAAGAGCAAAATAAATCAATCTCAATTATTTTTATATATATAGACTCACTATACAGTTATTTCAGTGTACCTATAACTTAATATTCAATTTATAGATATGTAGACATATATCAATGTGTCTGCAAAAAATGTCCTTTGAAAACATAATGAGCAAATTCTGCTATTGCCACAATTTGTTCAACTATTTTAAACATTCATATCAGATCTTTCATATTTGTTGTCTTTGTCTTGTTAAAGTTGTATGTGGGAAAGGGTTAATGATTTCAAAGCACTAAACTCTGACTATGTTGTGTTAAAAGTTAAAGTCATCTAAAATAGTTTGGGAGACAATATGTTTATAATAATATCACAGTTGGAAGCTTATTCTCTCCTTTGGTGAGTCACTATCTCTCTGTCTCCGATACGTGACATGCTAGTAGATCCCTGAAGTAACCCCTAAAGGTTTCTGTATTCTGGTCCCTTTAATCATGCAGTAGATTGATCTTGGTCATGTGTCTGAAAATAGAACAAAATACATATACATAATCTACCAATAACCCAAACATTCATTTCTAGCAAATATTCCACAGTTGCTTGTGCTTTCATTGATATTATATACAATCTACGAATATTAAGACATCTCTCTGAATAAGAAATGGTGTTCAGTAATGGAGAGCTACTGTAGAGAGAAAGAGATATTTGAAGTCATTAATTGCCTTTATTGTAACAAGACTTTAACAATAGGGACTGATTCCAGCCTAGATTTTGGTAAGTGTCTTCGGAATTCGACTACTTTAGTAATTGGCACTAAAGGACCCCTTGCTAATAATATATCAGCCATGCTCCATTAAAAACCAACCTTTATGATAAGTAAAGATAAAGGTCTGCATGTGCGCATCCATGCAGTCTGATCAAAATGCACAATGTTTGTCTGAAGTTTCTTATCCCCTTCCCACATACAACACATTTGAATTACTTCTTTGAGGAATTTGTTATGACCTGGCAGAAGCTTGAATCCATGATCTCATAGTTCCTATGCTACATGAACATGGAATTTCAAAAATTAAATAAGATAATAGTTTATGTTGAAGTCAATAAATAGTATGGAAAGTTCATTCAAATGAAACTCAAATTTGCTAGCAAAGAATTACTTTCCCTTTAGGTGAAAGGAGAATCAAATTGCAAATCAACCACCAAACCAACAGACTGTGCAGGTTAACTAATAACAAGAGGCCCAAGAAGGCATGTGTCGCTCCACTGCATTTAGGCAAAAATTAAATAACTATAGCCATATAAGGCAAATGGCAGCCCTAATGTTTTACCAATCAACATTGAATCTGATAGAGTCATCCATGGAACATTCCTACAAAAATATTTGGAAATCGGCCAGATACTTTTGGAGAAGAATTTTTAAATTATGCACTATAGTCCACTAAGCACTAAGCACTAAGCACTATAGCACTAAGGCAAAACAGCCCTGCCAGCCATGTTTTTCAACCAATCAACATGGCTTGAAGGAATCTTATAGAGGGTCACCTTGGGAACATGTATACACAACTATTTGGAAATCATCCACATACTATTGGAGAAGAAGATTTTTACTATAGCCATAGCAGGCATGTTTTTCATCCAATCAACATGACTTGAAGGAATCTGATAGAGTGTCACCCAAAAAACATTTTTACAAAATTATTTGAAAATCTGCCTTTTTTTTTTCTTTTTTCGGTTGCCATGGAATCCAGAATTCTGCATGGATCCAGAATAATTGAGAATTTGGGAGAGTACATTGAGAGGATGCTACCCTTTAAGTTTCATGCCAATTCGCCCAGCGGTTACAGAGAAGAAGTTGTTTGAAACAAGTTGTTGATGAACACAAGCACACAAAAAAGACATGGGTGCATGCATAATGGATAATTCCCCATGACATAAGCTCAACTGACTTTCAGCCAGTTAGACTTAAAATCATGAACACAAAAAACTGCTTTGAGTTGAAACTATTGGTACATTATGCCCAGACACTGGCAGTTTAACCTTTATCTGGCAAAATACGACTGTAATCATCTCCTACCTGCAGATACCTTTTGACGATTCAGGAGCAGATCATAAATGAAAGTATAAATATTGAAAAGAGATGAAAATATAATGAGCAATTATTCCTTTTGCAACTATCTTTTCAACTCTATTCATTAATTATACGCTTGTTTATAGATAATTTTTAATACTTCTAAAGATGTCACATATTATTTAAACATTTCCCACCTTCAGATACATTGCAGATGACGCCATTTTGAAACATTGTTGCTAAAAGTGCACTATTATATTATATTATACTTTAATTTATAGAGATTTTTTCATCTTTATAACTCGAATTTTTCAAAGTCAATTGATGCAGATTTTTTGTATTCGGGAATGGTTTAAAGGTGAAAGAACATCTTGAAAATCAAGAATGATGATGGTGGTTGCATGAATTCAGCAGGATAAGGGTTAAATCAATTCTAAGAAAGCTTTGGTGTTAAGGTTATCACACAGTGATTATCCTACAATATAGAAGAAGGACTAACAGAGCTGGAAGTGGGTAACACCTCTGTCATAAAGGGGTCCTGCGTCATAACATCTACCATTGGCTGTGGGGGCGCCGACATCATCCCTATAATACAACAACAACATTTATTGAATTTATATCCTTTACCAAAAAGGGGTCATAGCTATACTCTTCCTTAACCATTTCCCACATGCAGAAGCATTTTGAAATTTCTATGCAGACATTTTTTGAAAACAAGGTGGCAAAAGGAGAAATTGCTTATAATCTGTCCTATTCAATGATTAAAACTTTCATTTTTGATAGAGACGTATTTGAGAAAGAGTTATAGAATCATAGCAAAGCTTGTTAAGAAGTATTTCCCATAACCATGGCATAGATATGGCATCATACTGAAGGAAGGATGCCCCAAACTATATGCCTCTGTGGGTCAGTGTGGAATTATATTTGTTTACTGGATAGGCCGATACTAGTGTTGTCTGCTTTGAAAGAATTTGAGATAAAATGAGCCTTTTGGCAAGAAAACCAATATTGTGGACTCTGCGTTAAATATCCACCTGAATCAGCCTAAGCATGCCATGGAGGCTAATCTGGGCAAACACTTTTTGCCTTCTGTTAATTTTCATTACTCTATACCTCTGACCCCCTGAGACACAGCTCAGATTAGCCTGCACAGACTGCGCAGGCTGATCTGGGTTGATACATTACGCAGAGTCCATGTTGGTTAACAGTTCAAATATCTTATACTTGTATATGAAATATTGGAAGAGACGATGTCATCCTCAGATCATTTCATAAGCAGACGTCTCTTTTAAACATATTGTAACAAAAGCAGAAATAACTAGAGATTGCTTTTTTGAAAAAGCGCGTGTCTCCCCATTTGTGTGGTCGTAGGGGAGGAAAAGAAATGATGGAGATGAATTTTTTAGTTTTGGACTGGAGATGAAGCAACAGTGACAATCCTCAGTTATTGAGCGGAAACCATTTTTCAGCTGAGGGTTACCATGACCTTGGTCTTTGACCTAGTGACCTCAAAATCAATAGGGGTCATTTGCTGCTGGTGACCAACCTGCACACCAAGTATGAAGTTCCTGGGCCCAAGCAATCTTCAGTTATTGAGCGGAGACCATTTTTCAGCCAAAGGTTACCGTGACCTTCGACATTTGACCTTGTGACCTCAAAATCAAACAAATTCAATAAAGGTCATTTACTGGTTAGGACCAACCTGCACACCAGGTATGAAGTTCCTCAACATAAGCATTCTTTAGTTATTGAGAGGAAACCATTTTTCAGCTGAAGGTTACCTAGACCTTGACCTTTAAGCTAGTGACCTCAAAATCAATAGGGGTCATCTACTGGTGGTGACCAATCTGCACACCAAGTATTAACTTCCATGGCCAAAGCATTCTACAGTTATTAAGCAAAAACAATGTTTCAGCTCATTGTCACTGTGACCTTTCAGCTCAAGGTCAATGTGACCTTGACTTTGACCTCAAAATTAATAGGGTCTTCTACCGGGCATGGCCAACCTGCATACCAAGTATGGAGTTCCTCGGCCCAAGCGTTCTTCAGTTATTGAGCGGAAACCATTTTTTACCTCACAAGGTCACCATGACCTTGACCTTTGACCTTCTGAGATCAAAATCAATAGGAGTCATCTATTGGTCATGACCAACCTGCATACCAAGTATGAAGTTCCTACGCCCAAGCGTTCTTCAGTTATTGAGCGGAAACAAGTGTGACAGACGGACAGACGGACAGACGGACGGACGGACGGACGGACGGACGGAAGGACGGACGGAACGGGCAAAAACAATATGTCACCCCCATGTAATGGGGGAGACATAATTATTGCTCTATTCATGTACATATATTTCCATTTATTAAGATTTTCCATACTGTTGTCATATTTGTTTAGGTAGTCTGCTGCAGATGGGTTGTAGGACTATAGTTGGAAAGGGAGGGTTAAAAAATGAAGGTTTAACCATTTCCAACATATGGACGCTTTCTGACACATCTGTTGCAGACGACTTGTTGGAGCAAAAGGAGAAATTGCTTATGATAAGCAATTTCTACATAAGCCACAATGTGTTCAATGATTATTCTTAAATTAATAGATTTTCCATAGTTTTGCCCAGACTTTTTTAAGTTGTCTGCTGCAGATTAGTTGTATGTGGGAAAGGGATAATGTCCATATTTGTTTTCACTTACTTCTGGATTGAAAAGCCACTTCACCAGGAAGAGCTCCTTCAAACGGGTACTCTTCCTCCATCTTTTTCTTCTTCTTTGTCTTCTTGGATGACCTTGACATGGCACTTCCACTGTAAAACATCAAAGTAGTATGGGTACTCAGGTCAAACTCATGATTTTAGCATAGAACAAATTAATTAACCCTTTCCCACATTAAACAAATTCTGCAACAGACAACTTTGAAAACATCTGGTGGAAAATATGGTTAACCTTTATTAATGAAAATTGAATCATATGGTTAACCCCTGTATATGAAATATTTCGCGGATTTTCATTGGCTCTCTCCACTTCAATCCTTGACATTTCCTTAGATCTTTTCAGAACCTTTTCAATGCAAGACACTCTTTGGGTACTTTGCTTAATTATCAGCCATTTTGGCTCTAAAGTCTTTGTTCAGCTTTCTTGAAATGAAAACCGAATTCATGGATTTAGTCTGTATAAACAAGCAATATATGATCAATTTCACTGCAGAACTTAAGTCAAGTTGTTCATATAATCGTTCCTTATTTTATTTTCCTTGCTCAATCTTCAAACGTAGTAATTTTTAAATGGGTTCATTTATTGTATATTTCTCTGTAAATGAACCTGGGGAAGCACATTTCTGTAATGACCTTGACCTTAAAGCTCCGTTCTCTTGTGGAAACTCTAAGAAACACATGGTTTGATAGAATTGAGATACCGGTATACCTTTTTAATCATTTACCTGATATGATCAGATTTGAAAATGTTTGATAAAAATATGTGACCTCTTAAAGGCTTACTGATTAATTTGAAATCATAGTTGGGTAAGGAGACATGGTTTATTTTTTTTGCAATTTTTTTCCATAATGTTTTTGTGAAAAACATCACAGCAAAAGAATCAGAGTGCATGAAAGGGAGGAGGTCAACACTATTTCAATCATACAGTTAATTCTCTTTAACCCTTTCCCTCATATAGACGTTTTCTGATGCCTCTACAGCAGACAGCTTTTTGAAAACATAGTGACAAAAGAAGAAATTGCTTAAAACGAGCAATTTCTCCTTTTGCCACAATGTTTTCCACTTTTAGTCATAGGTTATCCATTAAATTATAGAGATTTTCTATATTTTGACAAAATATGTTCAAAGTTGAACCCTTTCTCACATTATGATGGATCTGCAGCACACAACTTTTGAAAACATTGTCACAAAATTGTGGCAAGAGGAGAAATTACCTATTATGAGCAATCACTCTTTTTGCCACATTTTTTTCAACTCTGTTCAATAATTTAACTTTCATTTACTTTGATTTTCAACAATTTTGTCTAGTTCTTTTCAAAGTCGTCTGCTGCATATGTGTTGTATGTGGGAAAGAGTTGAGTAAATCAGTAATTAAGTGTGTATCTGACAAAGCTATTACAAATAGACATGTTACCGTTAACACTTTCCCACACATTTTGAGGCATCTGTAGCAGACAACTTTTGAAAACATCTTGACAAAATGAGAAATTGCTCAAAATGCGCAATTTCTCCTTTTGCCACAATGTTTTCATCTTTTTTTCAGTAATAATATTTACAATTATAGAGATTTTCCAAATATTTTAGTAGACATTTTCGTCTGCTGCAGATCTGCTGTATGTAGGAAAGGGTTAACTTCACATTTCTCACATACAACAAATCGGCAGCAGATGTATTTTAAAAACATCTTGACAAAAATTCGAAAAACTCGAATAGTGAGAGTAAAACTATTGAATAGAGTTGAAAACATTATGGCAAAAGAGAAATTGCACATAATGAACAATTTCTCCTTCTCTGACAATGTTATCAAAGGTCGTTTGCTGCATTTTCCTCCAATTGCACCTGCATGTGAAAAAGTGTTTATTCAAATAACCATTTCCCACACTTTCTGACACCTCTACAACAGACGAATTTTGAAAATATTGTTGCAAAAGGAGAAATTGCTCATAATGAAAATAAAATCCTTTTGCCACAATGTCTTCAACTCTTTGCAATGATTAGACTTTCCCTTATAGACATTTTCCACATTATTACCTAGATGTTTTCAAAGTTGTCTGCTGCACATTTAATGTATGCGGGAAAGCGTTAATTACAGGGTTGACAGTTTTCATGATCTTTACTTACGTTTCACCTGGCATTGTCGGACTGCTGTCTAGGGCCGGTTCTCCGTAAGGGTGGAAGTAACCTGGTAACATCATTGGTTGCATGACTGGAGCCTCACCGCCTCCGCCCCCCTGACTACCAGCACTACCATTGGTCAGATCCAGTAACAGCGATTTCACAATCTTTAAGTCTTGTTTAACCTTGGCATTCATCGTGTTCTGTTGTTTTTGAAGTTCTAACATACCACTTCGAATCTCCTCTCTCAAAGACTCTACTTCGCTTTCAAACTTTGCAGTTGTTATCATTTTTCCTCCTTTATCTTCTTTTGCCTTCAATGTCATTTCTTCGCCCCTCAATTCCTCCTGGAAATAAGCATAAATGAATTGATTAAACCCTTTTTGTGTAAGAGACAATTATATTGCCTGTTAACCCTTTCCCTCATACAACAATTATGCAGCAGACGACTTCGAATATATTTTGTCAAATAAGAGGGCCATGAGGCCCTGGAATCACTCACCTGAGAATGGGCTATTTAAGACATAACTCTTTCAGCGCCAATGGTAATATCATCAAGACAAGCTTTCTGACAAAACTTCAAGCTGCTCGAGTCAAAAATGCGATCTCTATAGTGTTAACTAGATTGTTCTTCAATTTGGCCTGGTGACTTAGTTGTTGACCTGACCTGACCCATATTCGAACTTACCCTAGATATCATCAAGACAAACACTGTGGCTTCAAGAGTGTTAACAAGATGTTCTTTAAATTTGGCCTAGTGACCTAGTTTTTGACCGGACATGACCTATATTCGAACTTGGCCTAGATATCACTAAGTCAAATTTTCCGACATAGTTTCAACATGCTCAAGCTAAAAATGTGGCTTCCAGAGTGTTAACAAGATTTTTCTTAAATTTGGCCTAGTGACCTAGTTTTTGACGGACATGACCCATATTCAAACTTTGCATAGATATTATCAAGACAGACTTTCTGACAAAGTTTCAACATGCTCAAGTTTAAAATGTGGCTTCCAGAGTGTTAACAAGATTTTCCTTAAATTTGGCCTAGTTTTTGACCCAACATGACCCATTTTCGAACTTGGCCTAGAAGTTGGGTTAACCCTTTCCCCCCACAATGTTTTCAAAAGTCGTCTGCTGCTATTGCGTCAGAAAGAGTCTGCAGGTGGGAAAGGGTTAACAAATAAACATGACTTAATTGAATCTAGTAGAGAGTCACCTTAGGAACATTTCAGAGAAATTATTTGAAAATGTGGTAAGCATTTTCAGAGGAGAAGATGAAAAGTGTTGCCTTCAACACCCTTTCTAGTGCCATGGCCCTAAATAAGGAAATGTTGTAGAGTGCTATTAAAGGATGCTTGCTATGAAGTTTCATCACAATTAGCCATGTGGTTACACAGAAGATGATGTCTTAAGTAAATGTTGATTGAAAATAGACCTATGGTGTTCCAAATAGCTGACCTTGAGCACTTTGAGCTACATGTAGGTGAGCTCAAAAGGTAACGGCAATATCTTAACAATTCTGACATTATAGATGTCAATTAATATGGAAGTTCAAACACAATAAGTATAGCTCTATGGAAAATTTACTCTAGCATCATACATAGAATGTCATATAAAGTTTTGCAATTCCAGATCGTTTTGTGTACTTCATTACTTAAAAAGTTAAAACCTCATTAACTGATTGCATGACATTAATTTCAACAGTAGTTCAGTGATTGATTTGATTGATTTAGGTTTGACATAGATCTCTATGTCCAGTTTACCCATTTGGTTCCTGAATTTTTCACACTTGTATAAAAACAATATTCTTTCCTGGCAATTGGCAACCTTCCCACATCGACTGTTAGCCTTTTGGCGGTAGATGCTTTCTCGACACCTCTGCAGCAGACCACTTTTGAAATCATTGTGGAAAAAGAAGAAAATGCTCATCATGAGCAATTTCTCCATTTGCCACAATGATTTCAACACTATTCAATAAATATACTATCATTTATTGACATTTTCTATAGTTTGGACTTATAATTAATTTCAAAGTCATCTGCTGCAGATTTATTGTATGTGGGAAAGGATTAATGGCCAAGCTGGCATTAAAATTGGTGATCCCTGGATCAATATCATAGCATTCATCGTTACCAATTGAGCTATTGTGGCTCAAAGGTATTAAAGTCAAATCGTGGCAGCCAGTCATGCCATCTGGCTCGAAAACTATAAAAAAAAATGCTCAAGTATTTGATTGGTCAGAAGCAAATTTATTCTTGAATTTGACCAATCAGAAGTTGTATTTCGAGCATAGAGTTTGATTCTGAGCACAGAGTTTTATAGTTTTTGGGCAAGTGTGTTTCCTTGCATTCTTCTAGGGCATCTTGTTACATTCTTGGTTAACCATTTTCCACATATAACCAATCTGCAGCAGACGACTTTCAAGACAGTTTGTAAAATATATGGAACATCTCTATAAATGAAGATGTAATTACTGAAAATAATTGAAAACATTGAAGCAAAGGGAGTCATCTGCTGCAGATGCGTCAAAATGTGTCTATAGGTGGGATATAACTAATTTAAAGCAGATGACTTTGAATACATCTAGATAAATGTATAAAAAATCTTTATAAAAGAAAGTATATTTATTGAAGAGATTTGAAAACATTGTGGCAATATGAGAAATCGCTCAAAATGACTTTGAAAGTGGTCTGCTTAGTATGCGTCAAAACTGGAAAGTGGTAAAGGGTTAAACTTTTGACCAATAAGATAAATTAAAGCTGCTTGACCAATTTCTAGCTAACGATGATCAAGACTACTGTAGCCACACTCAAAATAAAAAAACAGTGTTGTTGGGTTTTACGCTATTTCAACATTATTTCAGTTATATCATGGCAACAGTTCACTTATACATGATCCCTGGGTAAACAAACCAGTGCTAGGCTAGGAAAAGTACCCACCATGACTACAGTGCCGATTTTGGGGCGCGAACCTGGGACAGCTGGTTCCGAATCCACGACGCTAACCTCAAGGCTAAGGCAGGTTCAAAACAATCAAGAAACAGATTGGGTCTTTATCAACATTTTTTAAAATACATAAATGATTTAAGGGAAATTTAATTAAATCTACAATTAATGAAATGTTTTCACTGTATGCACTTTCTCAATAATTATAATCTTTAAACGAAATTGATAATAAAAAGGTTAAAATAAATATGACTTTTGTGTGGAAAGGTGAGGGAAAAAAACCATGCAAAACAGATGATAAACAAAAATATTGATTTTTATGTGGAAAATGTGAAGGAAGCAAAAGTTATTCAAAGAACTTAATTGTATCCTGCAAACCCTATCTTAGTTATAAAATATATAGTTTTTCATAACAATTCAACAATCTTTTAAGACATATTTTAGCAATATTTGATTTGCTATAATTAAGATGTTATTATGTGATTTAACCCTTTCCAAAATGGAGACGCTTTCGGACGCCTCAGCGGCAGACGACTTTTGAAAAAATTGCGGCAATAGGAGAAATTGCTGAAAACCAGCCGTTTCTCCATTTTGGCGCAATAATGATTCTATTTTATGATTGTACTTTTATTCATAGAATTTTTCATATCATTGTCTAGGTGATTTCTAAGTCGTCAGTTGCAGATTTTCTGTATGTAGGAAAGGGTTAATATCCATATACCATATATAATATTTACAAAATGAGGTTATATCAATTAAAATACATGGAGGATTCATGATGGTACAGGCTCACAAAGAATGGGGCTGGGTGAGTTTATAGGATACAGTGAAAATCAGTGTGACAAGTTCTTTAAAATATATATATATATATATATATATAAACAAGAGGACCATGATGGAACTGTATTGCTCAACTCAGTTTTATTGTTGTATTTGTATAAGTAGGGAAATATGTTGTTTAAAGATGTTGTTCTATTTTAGCTCTAGCAGGAATGTTGTGAAGTCGAGCAGAATAGATGGAGGGCCACTTACAGAACATTTGTATAAAATAATTTTGTAAGTGGTTAAGGAGGAGATGTCATCTAAAGATTATTCAAATTTCATCTCTGGCAGTCATCTTGAGCACTGGAGCAGAACAGTTTGAGCAATATTGGTAGAGGTTTCTATAATATGACATAGGATATTTTTGTCCGGTCCATTTTTCAGCAACTACTTACTGGAATTCAATGAATCTTAATTTGAAGCTTCACTAACCAGGGGAGATGTGCATATTATGACCATATTCTGGTTTGATGAATTTTCAATTAATTCCTGTATTAAAGTAATAAATAGATTGAAGGACTTGCATAGTTTTAATTTAAATGTTCTTTTTCTATTATATCTTGCATCGAACCGGAACATGGAGATAAAATGCACATCTCCTCTTGTAAATGAAGATTTTCATAAAATGTCATTGAATTCTAGTCAGTAGTTGCTGAGAAATAGCCCGGACAAAAGGGAGACGGACAAATATTAACACACTGTCAATGCGTTTTAAGCTCAATTGCAGCAGCATATCAGGTTTTGCACGATTATATCCTTAGCTAGATGAGACTAAATTCAAGAGTTCTCTATTCTCTATTCATTTGCAACTTATAACAACCTTCATGGCTTCATGGTATCAAAAATCCAAAAAAGTATAACCTTTCTTTGTGTGGAAAATATGAGTAACCATAACCCTTTCCCACATACAACAAATCTGCAGTAGATGACTAAAAATGTGAAACATCTTTATGAATGAAAATCTTCTGCTGCAGATGCGAGGTAATCCCATTCTACCAATAACATTTCAATATGTAGTGAAATATGGTGACTGCTGTTGGTTAAAGTGAAAAACAAAGTGATTTTGGGAAAGATGTAGTCTTTGGAAAGCTACGCTGTTGATGTTTAGGACATTTGCTAACCTTTGACCCTTGCCAATATAAAACAAGAAGACGCCTTTGTACACATCTAGGCAAAAATATGAAAAATCTCTATATATTAAAGTATAATTATTGAAAAGGGTTGAAAACATTGTGACCAAAGGAGAAATTGCTCAAAATGCAATTTCTTCTTTTTTCTCTCAATATTTTCAAAAGTCATCTGCTAAAGAGGCTTCGGAAACTGTCTGTTTGTGGGAAAGGGGTAACATGGAGTTTTTCTGTATTGTTGGTCAAAATGGTAAACAACGGCTTTAAGGGAAAGCGGTATAGATTTCGGAAAGCTGGTGAAGTTTAGAAACTTTGCTAACCTTTAATATGGACGAGTTTTCTGTCTAGTACATGATTGTTATATTGGATAACCTTGCAAAAGAGAAATCAGATATTCTTTTGCCATATTGCTTGATTATTCATAAATAATGTTTTATGTAAAATGGGAATTATATAAAAGTAAACCATGAAGCTAGATTTATGGTTCAATATTTTTGTACATGCATATTTAGATAGTTGTATGTTTCTGTCAAGAAAGTGTTAACAAGTGAAAAGTCTGATATTGGCTTAATTTTAACCCTTTTCCACTTGTAGACACATTCTGATGCATCTGAAGCAGACCACTTTTGAAAACATTGTGGCAAAAGGCAAAATTGCTCATGATGAGCAATTTCACCATTTGCCACAATGTTTTCAACTCTCTTTAATAATTGAACTCTCACTTACGAAGATTTTTCTTTAAATCTTTGCCATGAGGCTTTCGAATGCAACTGCTGCAGATTTGTTGTGTGTGGAAAAGGGTTTTAACTTTTTTATGTAACTTCCATCATATAAAGCTTACTCTATAGACCAAGTTTTGAGTGCAGATATGTCGGATCTTAATATTCACAATTTCAAAATGTATAAAATATATAATATCCATGATTTTATGCATCAGTACCTCTTAATAAAAGAGGAAGAAATATTATTAGCAATAATTTAAAGATTCATTTTAAAACATTATGGTGAAAGGAAATATTGCTTGTTTTCAGAAATCTCTCATTTCTCCACTATATCTTACCCTCAAACAGACGCTTTCTGATGCCTTTGCAGAAGATGACTTTTGAAAACATTGTGGCTAAAGAAGAAATTGCTCATTATGAGCAGTTTCACCTTTTGCTACAATGTTTTTCAATTTTATATATTAATTAAACTCTGATTTACGGATATTTTTCATGTTTTTGTAAATATGTCATAAAAGTAATCTACTGCAAATTTGTTATATTTGGGAAAGAGTTAAATAATCTGTATATGTGAGCAATTTCTTCTTTTAGCAAAATGTTTTACAGTTTGGACGGTTTTGAAAAGAGCTTCTGACTGGGATTAACCCTTTCCCACTTGCAACAATTATGCAGCATACAAATTTGATAACACCAAGTAAGTTTTATAGAAAATCTCTTTTAATTAAAGCAGAATTATTGAATAGAATTTATTCACAATGGAAAACAGGAAAAAATTTGCTTATTATGAATAATTTCTCCTTTTTCTACAATGTTGTCAAAAGTCATCTTCTGCAGGTACATCAAAATGTGTCTGCATGTGGGAAACCAATTCAAATAATCCTGTTTATGTAAAGATTGGATGATATGTGATTATAGTGATTAATCCTTTCACACATACAACCGCTTTCTGACAAATCTGCAGCAGAAGACTTTTGAAAACAATGAAGCAAAAAAGATATTGCCTTCTTTTGCCAAAATATTTTCAATTCTATCCAATAATTAACTTTCATATCTAGAGGTTTTCGATATTTTTGCGGAGATGTTTTCAAAATTCTCTGGTGCAGATTCATTGTATGTGGGAAAGTGTTGAACTAGCATATCATGCTCGATAAAACAATGAACTGTGAACCAGCCTACTTACCATGCTAAACTAGAAATAGGGAAAAATATTACAAAACTATTACATTGAAACCTGTTACAATGAACGCACTTAATCACTCATTTACTCAGAGAAAGCCTATGTTTTTAGTCAGATAATTGTGGAGCAAGGTAACCTGACTAATGCGGTCAAAACGATTTTAACAGATGTTGACGGTACAGTCGATCGCCAAGCAAAGTGTGCGCTCTGTAAAAGTTTACTAATTCCTATTGAATACTCAAAATAGGATAATATAATGTGTGAATTACTTCGTAATAACGCAGTAACTGCTGAAAACATGCCTTTTGAACCACACATATTTATGGTTTTGATTCAGTAAATAATTTTGCATGTTAACCCTTTACCTTATATAGACGCTTTCTGATGCCTCTGCAGCAGACGGCTTTTTGAAAACATAGTGACAAAAGAAGAAATTGCACAAATTTTCTCCTTTTGCCACAATGTTTTCCACTTTTTGTCATTGGTTATCCATTCAATTATGGAGATTTTCTATGTTTTGACAAAATATGTTCAAAGTCGTCTGCTGCAGAATTGTCGTATCAGGGAAAGGGTTAAACGAAATTTGGTTACTT
Source organism: Serripes groenlandicus (assembly GCA_031761405.1). Classification (NCBI taxonomy): domain Eukaryota; kingdom Metazoa; phylum Mollusca; class Bivalvia; order Cardiida; family Cardiidae; genus Serripes; species Serripes groenlandicus. The sequence goes on along the minus strand of JASEVX010000001.1, from coordinate 132,123,806 downwards.
CCGTGAGATGGCCAAAAACACCGAGTCACATTCATGTAATCATTGCACTGTATTGGAGGAAGGATCCGATGTCAAGCCATGTTTTTGCTTTCCCTCTTGTATAAATAAATATCCCGCCGAAAAATATCCAATATGTTGCGGTTTTACAAAAGAATGTAAGTTACATAATAGCAGCTACTAAAACACACAGGAGTTTATAATTCATTCAGCGGAGTAAAGCGATATCGACTTTCTTCTATGCAAGGTTTTATGTCATATGTATGCACAGAAACATTATTGTGTTAAGTGTCCAGGTTATGACCCGTATCATTTTTTCGTAAGCCTTCACATACATATACCACTATCCATGATTTCTTTTTTTATTTGCTGTATTTACTGTTTGAGTACTGATTTTTGCTGTGGTTTTATTTTGGCTTTATTGCAGTACCCATTGATTTCGCTAAATCTAAACATGTATAAACCATGCAGAAAGTTCTATTATTATATTATTATTATTGTAATTGTGTGTTTGCCAATTTATCTCTTTCCCAAATAAAACAATCTGCAGCCGACATCTTGGAAAATAAAAATATGAAAATTCTCTGAATATCAATTATTGAATATAGTTGAAACCATTGTGGCAAAAGAAGAAAGTGTGCTCAAGATAGGCAAATAAGCAATTTTTCATTTTGTCACGTTTTCCACTGTTATTGTATTTAATGATTTTACTTTAATTCTTTAATTCAAAGAGATTTTCTATATGTTTAACCCTTTCCCACATACAGCAAATCTGCAGCAGACGACTTTGAAAATGTCTACTAAAAAATATGGAAAATCTCTATAATTGTACGTATAATTACTGAAAAAAGTAAAAAAAGAGCATTTTCTTCTTTTGCCACAATGTTTTCAAAAAAACGTCTGCTGTAGATGCGTCAGAATGTGTCTATATGTGGGAAAGGGCTAACCAAGATATTTTCAGGGTCGTCTGCTACAGATTTGTTGAAAGAAGGACTGGGTAAATGTGGTATTCAGTACCAGTAAGTCAATATTGAGTCTTTCTAATCCTGATCTGAAGACGCTAACTCATATGGTATCTACTTAGTCAGATTTCAACTGTTTACCTGATACATATAACTTTTGATAACTCCATTGACAACAACTCTTTGAAAAACAGGTTTGAAAAGGACAAATAGTCTAAAATAGGTTTATAACAAGAAAGATTCCTGCAACGTTTTCATGACGATGCTTCAATTGTTTCAGATTACACACTTTTTTCCTCAGTTGTTTCCAATGGAGACGATTCTAAAAGTATCACAACAGGTTTGTTTATGGTTAAATAAATAATGTAACAACTATAATAACATCTAGGATTGATAATTAACCATTTACATGGTACAGGCGTACTTTGAGGGCTACGCATCAACCTTTGAGGCCTCTTCTTTTTGCACAATGCTTAACCCTTTCCCACATATAACAAATCTGCAGCAGACGACTTTGAAAATATATTGGCAAAAACACAGAAAAGGTCAATAAATGTAGGTATAATTACTGAAAAGAGTTGAAAACATTGTGGCAAAAGAAGAAATTGCTCGTTTTGACCAATTTCTTCTTTTGTCACTATGTTTTCAAAAAGCCGTCTGCTGCAGAGGCGTCAGAAAGCGTCTGTATGAGGGAAAGGGTTAACACTCTCTATTAAAATATAACTATCAAATTTTCATATATAATATTTTTTCCATCAGATATCTTGAAGGAAAATCATTCTACTAGAATATCAGATCATATAAGTATGTGGCCATATTAAGATACACATTCACATTCTTTAGGCCTAGAGCTCAGGTCAAAACAAACTCTCTAACCCTGGTACAGATGATAAGTCTTGAAAACATATTGAAAAAAGGAGAAATTTCTCCTCTTACCATAATGTCTTAAATTCTTTATCAAAATGCATAAAACTTAAATTTTTCTTATCTTACATTTCAAGCCTCAAAACCGATGTCTCTATAATGATCCTATAACCCTTTCCCTCATACGACAATTCTGTAGCAGACGAATTTGAACACATTTTGTCAAAACATAGAAAATCTCCATAATTGAATGGTTAACCTATGACAAAAAGTGGAAAACATTGTGGCAAAAGGAGAAATTGCATGTTTTGTGCAATTTCTTCTTTTGTCACTATGTTTTCAAAAAGCTGTCTGCTGCAGAGGCGTCAGAAAGCGTCTATATGAGGGAAAGGGATAGGGTATCTTCTATCTATCCTATTAGGGTTAAATTGTTAGTACCATATCAGTTTTACTTACAAGAGCACTTCTGCCATCCCCTTCACCAAACTGGTCCTTCCATCTCTCCATCAGCTCATCCAGTTCATCCTGTATATAATCATTGCAATGATTAATTATTTTCTTACACATATACAAAATTTGCAGAAGATGACTTTGAAAACAACTGCATACAAAATATGGAAAAACCATAAATGTGAAAGTGCGATAATTGAATTGAGCAATTACTCCTTTTGTCAAATGTCTTCTGCTGCAGATGCATCAGAATGTGCCGGTAGGTGGGTTAGTGTTGGCCGTTTTGCCTTTATGCAGATCAAAATTGATGCCTCTAAAGGTTGCTTAAATTTTGCCTTTCCCACAATGCTTTCAACTCTTTAACACATAAAGCGGAGACGCATTTGCATTTAAGAAAAAAGAGAAATTGCTTTTAATGAGATATTTCTCATATTTGCCACAATGTATGTAATACTTGTATTTTGAGGAGATACAACATACTCCTGTCTAGATCTTTTCAAAGTCTTCTGTTGCAGATATATTGTATATAGGAAAGGGTTTAGTAGTTATATTTCGATGCAGTTCTCAGCATACGTAATATGCATATCTGTTTTGTCGAAAATATTTAAACTTCTGTTTTTCATGAAAACAATAATTGAAACAAGAAACAAGATACAAGGCAAAGGAACACAACCAGGTTCTCAATGGTGACCATAACTCATAGTTTTATTGACAGTAACCTTGACTTGATCGCGTAACAATCCTCGGTTACGTTTCTATCTAAGCTACGTTCCTATGAAATTGTAATGGAATCAGTCATGTCTTAAGAAAGCTATTGAGCAGAATTGAAAGTCTAACTCTACTACAGCTATCAACGTGACCTTACAATGACATCTATGTTCAACTTACTCGTTTTCAACTTTGTTGTAAAGCCGGTTTAAAACTCTTCCCACATACAATAAATCTGCAGCAGACGACTTCAAAAACATGCCCACAAAAATGTGGAAATTCTATATTAAGGGAAGTATAATTATTGAATAGAGTTGAAAATATTGTTGCAACAGAAGAATTGCTTGTTTTGAGCTATTTCTTCTTTTGCTACAATGTTTTCAAACATCGTCTGCTGCAGATGCATCAGAATTCGTATATATGAAGGAAAGGTTTAATTAATAGGGAAAACAGAATTACAACCTCAAAAAGAAGTTGGTATACCTTGTTGAAATATTCATACCTTTATCTGAATGGTGACTTTCTTCAGATCATCTTCTCCTCCTTCCGTCATATCATCATCGTAGTATTCCGATTTCGGAGCGCAATCAGTTTGTATGTGGTCCAGAAAGTTTTTTCGTGACTCGTCGCTCAATCCATCCCAGAATTGTATTATCATCTGGGCTTTTTGCATGACTGCGTTAGCTTTGGCATTATCATATACTCTACAAGAAGAAAATGCAAATAGATTAAATTACCTTTAATGACTAATTCAAATTAAAATTATTCATATTTATCACATAAAGCCCACTCTTGGAGTGTCAAAATCCCCTTACTTAAATATCATATGACACTTCTAGTTTGGTTTCCAGTCTTACACGCAAGTCTTTGTTACAACGCGGAAACCAAACTATGAAAATGAAGTCTCTTCAGCGATTTGATGTCATAACGTTAGTCACTTTGGCGCCCAAACTGGCAAATTTCATGTAGAAATATGGTAAATGTTAAGTACATTTTTTCGAAATACGCCTCATAAATCACTTTATGTGATAAATAGAATTATTCATATTTCTTTAATAGTACAAACAGGTTCTCACCCCAACAAACTACAAATCTGCAGCAGACAACTTTGAAAACATCAAAACAATAATTTGGAAATTCTCTAGAAACAAAAAGTATGACATTTTAATAGAGTTAAAAACATTGTGGCAAAAGCAGAAATTGCTTATTAAGAGCAAATTCTTCTTTTGCCACAATGTTTTCAAAAAGGCCGTCTCCTGCGGAGGGGTCAAAAAGTGTCTACATGAGGGAAAGGGTTAAAACTATCATTAACATCTGGCGAATTTTGGACTCGCTGCATTTTCTCACAGTGAAGACTCGGCTGAGTCTATGAAAACTCACAGTCTCACCGGCATCTTAACTGTCCCCCTCTATGCTGTATAAAGCTTAACTCTTTATTATGACAACAATCTAGAAGCCACATTACCACTAGTTGTTCGCCAATGTAACTTTAAATGATGCCAAACTGGAGATACATTAACCCTTTCCCTCATACGACAATTCTGCAGCAGACAACTTTGAACGTATTTTGTCAAAAAATAGAAAATCTCTATAATTGAATGGATAACCTATGACTAAAAGATGAAAACATTGTGGCAAAGGGAGAAATTGCTCGTTTTGAGCAATTTCTTCTGTTGTCACTACGTTTTCAAAAAGCCGTCTGCTGCAGAGGCATCCGAAAGTGTCTATGAGGGAAAGGGTAAAATGATGCCAAACTGGAGATGCATAAAGATAAAAAATATCCTGACATGGCTCATAACAATATCTTTTAATGTGTCATGTCTTATAAGCAATATGTAAGCAAAGGTTCCATGGAAACCAAATTTAACCCTTTCCCTCATAATTGAATGGATAACCTATGACTAAAAGTGGAAAACATTGTCTGCTGCAGAGGCGTCCGAAAGCGTTTATATGAGGGAAAGGGTTAATATTGAAGTTTTTCAAAAATTATTGCTGTTTTGATTATCATCATGAGAGATTTCTTTTTTTACCAGATGTTTTCAAAATGCATTAACTTATGTCTGCTTGTGGGAAAGGGTTAAGCTAACTTTAGTCTTACCTCTGGAATGTGTCTGACAGTAAGGCGATAAACAAGTTAAGACAAAGGATGGCTGAGATGGACAGCCATGAAATAATGAGCAGATGGGCCATCACCGTGTCTACCTCCACCATTTGCTGAAATAAGATAAGGTTGTAAGTAACAAAACACCAAAGGTCCCAGCCTCTCGTACCAAAGGTCCCGTGATGAGCAGATTCTTTGGAATTTTTCAACACAAACGGTGCAAGTACTGGTTAAGTCTCCAGCAAACAGACATTGAGCATGATTAATATAAGCTGAAAGTTTGTTTCGCAAACAATGTAAAATAAATAAGTTTAACGTAACAAAACACCATCTTGGTGATACATGTTCTACATCTACATTCAATAAAATTTAACATTTATAAATCACAGCAGTAAATTTGAAGTACTTTCAAATCATATCACGGCGACAGTTTATTTATTCATGACCTGACTAGGCTAAGAAATGTACCTTGACCAAGGGCACTCAGCCATTACCATAGCAGGCAGGGATCAATCCCAGGAAAGGTATCAAATCCTTCATGCTAACCACTTGGTCATTGTGGATACCTTCATAGCGTTTGATTAATTGGTTGAGCACAGTAAAGCAAAATGGAATCAAACAATAAAATTACATCTAGCTGTAAATTGATCAGTAGATTTTTAACCATAAGCTCGCAAAATGTTTGACCCAACCCTTTTTCCCACATACAACAAATCTACAGCAGATACCTTTGAAAACATCTAGGCAAAAATTTAAAAAATCTCTGTAAATGAAAGTTAAATCAGAGAAGTAAACATTATGGCAAAAGGAGAAAACTTTCTCCTTTTGTCACAATGTTTTCAAACGTCATCTGTTGTAAAGGTGTCAGAAAGTGTCTATATGAGGGAAACGGTGAATTAATTGCAGTATTATGCATGGCTTGGCTTCTAGAATGTACTTGTTTGAAAGGTATTTAAACCTTTTCCTACATACAACAAGTCTGCTGCAGACAACTTTGAAAACATCTAGGCAAAAGTATGGAAAACCTCTTAAATGAAAGAATTATTATTGAAAACAAAATGAAAATATTGTGGCAAAAGGCGACATTGCTAGTTTTGAGTTGAAAATGAGCAATTTCTCCTTTTGCCACAATCTTTCCAAAATTGTTTAATAGTTGTTCTTTCATTTATAGAGATATTCAACATTTTTGACTGAATCTGCTGCAGATTTGTTGTATGTGCGAAAGAGTTAAAACAGTAACTATGAGCAATTTCTTCTTTAGCCAAAACGTTTTAAATGTCGTCTGCTGCAGACGAGTCAAAATGCACCTACAAGTGGAAAAGCGTTAAGTTGAACACTGTGACATCTTCAGCAATGAAATAGTTGGCTGTAAGAAAGGTAGGTCTACATACCTCATACGGATATTCATCCACCAGGGTCATTCTGAACAAAGTGAACAGAGAAACACCAAAATCTTGAAACCCATCCACACTGATGGTGTCATTCACATCTCCCGAATAATTATCCGGATGTTTAGTACCACCGAACAACATCCAAAATGCACAAACTGTGAATGAAAGTAAAATAAAAATGAGCCTGTCCATGCTACGGGATACAACTTTGCATCTGCATACAGTGTAGTTCCAGAACAGCCTGCAGAGATGTGCAGTATCATTAAGGTCTTCACTTTTTGCAAATCATTATAAAGTTTTTTTCAGAGGAGAAAGAGGTAGAACTGATCCTTCTTTATTTACAAAAAAACAATTTGTACCTTGTTTTCTTAAACTTAATTTGTCTTTCTTGTTGGAAAAAACACTTTTGAATTTGGTTGATAAATTGAGCAATGCCAAACATTAGTTGGAAAAGCTTTCCCTCATATAGATGCTTTCTGATGCCTCTACAGCAGACGGCTTTTTGAAAATATAGTGACAAAAGAAGAAATTGCTCAAAATGAGCAATTTCTCCTTTTGACACAATATTTTCCACTTTTAGTCATAGCTTATCCATTTAATTATAGAGACTTTCTATTTTTGACAAAATATGTTCAAAGTCGTCTGCTGCAGAATTGTCGTATGAGGGAAAGGGTTAATAAAACAGAGTTTATAGCATTGTAGCAAAAAGAGGTAAATGTTTAGTTTGAGCAATTACTCCTATTTCACCAGTGTTCTCTAAAACAGGTCTGTATAAGAGGTGTCAAAGCTAAAGACAAAGGGAAGAAGTTTGTTTTAAAGCAGACAACAACAAAACCTTTTTTCCAAAAGCAGACATATTTTGACTCATCTGAAGCAGACAACTTTTGAATAATCATTTCTCCTTTTACCACAATGTTTCAATGATTACACTCTCATTTTGTCACAATGTTTTAGAATGCTACAGATGTGTAAAAAAAGAGGGAAAGGTTGAAATTCTCCAAGTGCACCTTGACCTGAAAAAGACATTCTTTGCTTTCTGCCGCTAGAAGAGATTTTCTACAGATTTGTCTAGAAGTTTTCAAAGTTGTCTGTTGCAGATTTGTCATCTGTTGGAAAAGGTTTAATATGTAAACAATATGTCTAACTTACCGAAAGGAATATAGAATTCTAAGTACAAAAAGAGGAACTTCAGCACATCTTCTAGCATAGCTCCTAACATCACAACGAAGGGTCCTGAAAGAGTCAAAATACAGAATGTACAAACGACCATATTTAAACCCTTTTCGATATATAAAAACATTCTAAACCATCAGCAGATACGCCTTTTGAAAACATTGTGGCAAAAGGAGAAATTGTTCATCATGAGCAATTTCTCCTTCAGCCAAATTTGTTCAACATTGTTCAATAAATGGTCTTTCTTTCATGGAGAGTTTACATATTTTTTACTAAATAATTTTTTACTAAATAAGTTGTCTGCTGCAGATTTGTTGTATTTGGGTAAGGGTTAAAACAGTAACCATGAAACAGACAACTTGAAAATACATAATAGAATTTTCTACTCTTGGCCATATCACTTAAGATGACAGCATATTTTAATGCTTTTCCATCTGCAGCAAACGACTTTTAAAAACACTGTGACAAAAGGAGAAATTGCTTAAAACAAAAAAATTCTCCTTTTGCCTCAATGTTTTCAACTTTTTTCAGTAATTATACCTACAATTACAGAGATTTTCCATATTGTTGAGTAGAAATTTGCAAATTGGTCTGCTGTGGGAAAGGGTTAAGCGTCATCTGCTTTGAAGCTATTTGAGAAATAAACAGACAGCCACCCATCAAAAACTTGAAGACATGTTTGTACTGTTTGTGGAACAGTTGAGGTGCAGTTAGCTAAGGGCTTATGCCAAAGGCAATTAGCCAAATAATTGGATGCAAAATCAGCATTGTTTCAAAAAGATTCTACTGTAGAGGCATCAGTCTCAAGGAAAGGGTCAAGAAGGTGGTTTTCAATTTGATCAGGATAATTTGGAGCAAACACGTGTTTGAAAAGCATACTGTTTTCACCATTGTAAGAGTATATGAGCGTTGCTCCAGGAAAAACCAACCTCAGCATAATAAATACATGCTTTCATATTGAAATTGACAATCTTTGTCAGAAACTGTGTGGATCCAGATCAACCTGCAATGAGGTGCAGATAGATCTTCAATTACACCAGTCACAATTGTGATAAGTATTTTTTCCGCATAACATGTGATCATTTGTACAGTAAAGAAGAATGATTGATACAATTTTGAATATAGAGGGAAAGTTAGTGTTTTTCAATTCAAAGTAGTACATCTTCAAACTTACATAACCTTCCCACATACAGATGCTTTCTAACTCCTCTGCAGCATACCACTTTTGAAAACATTGTGACAAAAGCATAATTTGTTTATAATGCCACACTTCAGATTTGTGGAGAGGGTTTATCAATGGATTACCTGGTTTTATATTTTAAGGTGTGTCTACTTTGAAAACATATAAGGATAAAACGTAACATTTAAAAAACAGGGCTTAAAATATTTTTGGAAAAGGAGAAACTTCTTGTTTTGAGTGAATTCTCCTTTTTACTACATAATTTCCTATAGCCGGTTGCTGCAGAATCACCGGCAGACTTCATTATCTTATAAAACAAGAGCTGTCAGAGGACAGCATGCTCGACTTTTTCGTACTTGCCAATAAAACAAAACTATTTTGGGTGGTACAGAAAACATAGGCAATTACTTTATCATACTATTTATAACCAAAGTAATTTATAATTTGTTAAAGGGTCCTAATTCTTACAAAAACCTTCACTGAATTATGCACCCTTGGCTGTTGATGAAGGTATTGATGGTAAAAAGAAAGTGTAAGTGTTAAATCTATACATGTATCTCTAATTGTTTTGAAAAAAAAAATGATTTGGTATGATTAACTCAACCAAAATTCTAAATCGAAAGAGGGCCATAATTCTTTAAAAAAAAATTGACAGAGTTATGTACTCTTGTCTGTGGATGGAGGTAATGATGGTAAATAAATACTGTAAGTGTGTAAGATATATCTTTAATGGTTTTGAAAAATATTGTGGTGGTACAAAAAACTTAAACCAAAATTCTAAGTAAAAAAAGGGCAATAATTCTTACAAAAACCTTGACAGAATTGTGTACCCTTGTCTGTTGATGGAGGTAATGACGGTGAATAAGTGTTGTACGGTACAAAGCCATATCTGTAATGGTTTTGGAAAAAAAAGTGATTTGGTACAAGAACCGTAACCAAGGTGTGACACCAACGCCGACACGATTAGTATAGCTAGCCTTTTCTTCGAAAAGTCGAGCTAAAAATGTATATGAAATCATTATTTTATTGATTGTTTTAACCCTTTCCCACATACAATATTTCTGCAGCAGAAGACTTCCAAAACATATTGAAAAACATATGAAAAATCTACATAAATAAGGGGGTATAGTTACTGAAAAAAGTTGAAAACATTGTGGCAAAAGCAGAAATTGCTCATCTGCTGCAGATTCGTCAAAATGGGTCTATAGGTGGGAAAGGATTAATAAAATATTTTCTTAGCCTTACCCAACAATGAAAAAGCCCTAACATTCTTCATGAGTCTGAGCCAGAGAAAAATGATGACAATAGCTGTAAGTCTGATATGCACGCGAGCCAGTGCAATGGAGTGAGATACTACATCCGCTATATGTGTTCCAATCACAGCCATCAGCAAAATGTAACAAATCCAGTCAAATATATTCCTGTAAAATACAGTGCATCCAATGTTAACCATAATCTTTTTTTTGGCAATATAATAGTCTAAGCAAATAATTAATTTAGAGGACCATCATGGTCTATATGGCTCTACTGACATACAAGTTCTTTAAACAGAAGGGAAAATGCTCATATATTTGGCAGCCATCTTGTGAAGTAAGGCAGAATGGTTTGTGCTCAGGTGAACTTAAATTGAGCAGCAAATAAAGAGATCAACCATGCAGGGTAATCTTGGTCTACATTGTTAACAAATGTTGTTTAAAACAGTGCATAACTTGCTTAGTAATTACTGTTTAAATAATTCCCACATACAATTAAGCAAATCGTAAATATTGAAGTCTTCGTTCAGGCATAACTGCATCTTGTACAAGCTGTAGCTTCGGCCTGCTCAAATGAGACCATCGATAGAATTATACATGTGTAATTATGTATATATGTATATAGACTGCATGAACCACAAATTTATAAGAATACATGAACTTACTTACGTACGTAGACATAACCTTTATGTATATGCCGGGTGTTTTTCCAACAAACTTTGTAGCATGTTTTATTATATGTTATACACATGTCACTTTAATAAACAATTTACTTACTTACTTACAACTAATCCGCAGCAGACAACTTTGAGCACAACTAGGCAAAAACATGAAAAAAATCTGTATTTATAATAGCATAATTATTCAATAATGTTGAGAGCATGGCAGCAAAAGAAGATGTCAGAACCCACTACAACATGCAAATGCATCTGCATCTTTGCCTTAACATTTTCAAATCTTTTGAAAAATAAAAAAAAACAAGATGTATTCATAGTTGTTACCTTTACCACATTTAGACCCTTTCTAATGCCTCTACAGTAGATGACTTTTGAAAACATGTTTACAAAAGGAGTAAATTCTCAAAAAGAGCAATTTCTCCATTTGCCAAAATGTTTTCATCTCTATTTAATAATAACTCTCAACCGTTTCCCAGGTACAGCAAATCTGCAGCAGACAACTTTGAAAATGTCTACTAAAAAATATGGAAAATCTCTATAATTGTAGGTATAATTACTGAAAAAAAGTTGAAAAACATGGTGGCCAAAGGAGAAATTGCTTGTTTTAAGCAATTTCTCCTTTTGTCACGATGTTTTAAATAGTCATCTGCTGAAAATGTTTCAAAATGCCTCTGTAGGTGGAGAAGGATTAAGTCACTTACCATGCATCACTGAAATAGCGAGTATTAGAATCTTCCAGGCTTTCCATTTCATTCCTCAAAAACTTTTCTTCTTCTGGCCAGCGTGGGTGACAAAATTTCAGATCAGCTTTGATCTCTTTCCTCCTGCTTTCCATGTAATTCTGAAATTTGTGTTTGTCTAGCATTATTTTTTTTATAATATGTTAGTGTTAAAGACTCCTGGTTCAATACCTTTCTCTGAGGCACTTGACCTTAGACATCCCTCAGGCAGACAACTTATTAAATATTGAGGAAAAAGCAGGAAGAAATTGCTTAATTTTTCTATTTCTAACATAGACAGCAAATTGTCCAGATGTTGCAGTTTTACTCTCAAATGTTTTCAAAGCAGATGACTCATTCAATGTCAAGTAAACAGTCTAAAATAATGCTTTCTGAAGCCTCTGCAGCAGACAACTTTTGAAAACATTGCGAATAAAGGAGCAATTTTCTCCCTTTGTCACAATGTTTTCAACTTTTATTCAATAATTATACTTTCATTTATAGAGTTTCCATGTATTTTTTATTTAATGATTTCATAGTTGTCTGCTGCATATTTGATGTACATGTATGTTGGAACAGTTTAGACAAATATTGATATGTGCAGTGTCGCGTCATGTCAGAAATAAAAACTAAACGTCCCCTTGGTATTATTTTTTCACACTGAAATTAAAGAATGCTAGTCAAAGTAGATTACACAAATTCCTAGCTGCCAATAAGATATAGATTATTTTCGATGTCTTACCTGATGTACTGTTTTTAATCGCCGATACTCTCTGATCTCTTCTATGATCTGCCATACAGTTATGCCTACAGCTGCCAACTGCAACATAAATAATACAAACTCACTCAACTGTTTAGTCCATTTAGAAAAGTCCTTCTTTATTTCAATGTAAATCAACAATTCTAAATCCTCATTAATAACTGTTTAATCCATTTTCCCAAGTGGCACAAATCTATCATCTAAAGGAGTTACATATGTACTTGTCAGCTTTAAAAAAGATATGGAATCATATATCACATAAGAAATAATATCTCGTTAACACCCCTTGTAGGGAACCAATCATATTGCGACCAAGTTGGTACATCCTATACCTGTAACTTTCACTTTGTAAACAAGGTCATATTCTCAAACACTTTCACTTAAAACAATGCCTGTAAACTTTAACATATTTAATGCAGTCAGCTAGAGACACACATGAATTTCAAGTAATGACAAGGTTTTTTTTACAGACTATTTTAGTGTAGATTGGAAAAGGATTGCTAAAGTTATACAGCGGAAAATTAATGTATTTTGAAAAATGTCACGTATTGAAAGCTATAACTCTACAGTGTCATGGGAGATTTTGTAGGAAATCAGCTTTACTGAGATATTGTCCCCATAAACACTGTGACCAAGTCTAGTGAAATTAGGATAAGAATTGCTCCCACAATGTTTTTCAACTTTATATCATAGCTACACTTCAAGATATACTACTAACAAGATTTGAAAGCATACTACATGTTAGATTCAGGTCAACGCTTATATGATCATACTTATCCTATAATTACAACATTATGTATAATATCCCTATTTGTAAATCAAGAGTATTATTTAACAAGAAAAAGAATTGCAGACAATCCATAGTCCATTACTGCATTTTCTTACTGAATTTGGTAATGAATTTGGTAACTCTAGGTGCACTACCATAGCAACTATGACCTGAACAAGCTGTTTCTTTGATTGGAGTCAGAGGTCAAGTTCAATGTGGCTTTGATCCTAGATAAGTATGGTATGCAACACACCCTATTCCAAAAAGGCATCTTCATACTTAATTCAGGTTATTCCAGGTGTAACAGCATAGGAAATATTGTCTTGACAAGTTTCTCTTTAAATTGTGTCAGAGGTCAAGGTCAAAGAGATCCCATTTGGTATGCCATACATTGTCTTCTCAAGATGCATGTGTGTACCAAATGTGGTAACACTAAGTCAAATGGTGTAGGAGATATGGCCCTGAAAATGTTGTGTGGAAAGATGGAAGAACAGAGGGAACGACAGATGGATGGACCGAAGCATGGATGGACTGGCGGCTGCAAACCATTAATTAATTATCAGATTTACAATCAGCCTAAATGCCCTGTATACATACAAGAAGAATTATTCTCCACCAATGCTCTGGTAGTTTGTACTCATGTCTCTCATCAACCTCCACTGATGTACCGTAGATAGTCCATAGCATGATGTATGTAAAGTTAAAGATGATACCCCAGTATGCACGTATTCTGAAACATATGGGAATATTTTATTTATGTAAACAACTTTTGATGGCCATGAAATTTTTAAACAAAAGTATGAAAAGATTATATCACATACAATATAAAGAAATATTCAGAAAGATATCAAAATCATTTAGTTATTAATTTAACCCTTTCACACCTGTAGACACATTTTGACACAATAGCAGCAGGCAACTTTTGAAAACATTGTGGCCAAAGAAAAAATTGCTCATTTCTCCTTTGGCCACAATGTTTTCAACTTTATTTAACAATTAAGTTGTGGGAAGTCAAATAATGTGATAAAAGTTTACCTTGCAAATTTCCTCCACATAGTATCGATTAACCCAATGAAGACTGGATGACATAGCACATCAAACTGTTTGTATTTCACTGCAACTTGAATCTGAAAAAAATATCTAATCTTCATTTCTAGTCCTCATATAAGAAGCAAATGTTGTTTCAATGAAAATGTCATGAACACTTTTCATATACAGACACATTGTTACGCCACAGCAGCAGACAACTTTTGAAAACATTGTGACAAAAGGAGAAATTGCTCATAATGAGTAATTGAGTTTATTTATTGTCTTCATTTATCCAGATTTTCCAGATTTTTGCCTATGCATTTTGCTGCAGATTTGTTGTATGTTCAACTATGTTGGATAGGGTTAAATTAGAATGATAATTATTAAATCTTATGCCACCAATTCTGCAATGAATTATTATTGAAAAATTCAAATTCATTCAAGAGGCCAGCCTGTGATATTTTCTTTGACACAATTTGGAAGGGCACTTCCCACGGAACATCCCTGTGAAGTTCATCAAAATTGGCCAAGTGGTTATTGGCCAAGATGTTGTTTGAAGTAATTATTTACAGACAACGGATGGATAGTGATCACAATAGCTCACCTGTTATATATATTTACAGACAACGGATGGATAGTGATCACAATAGCTCACCTGTTATATGTATTTTTGCATCAGTTTCACAACAAATTTTTTGATCTATTAGTACTTACTGCATTTCTCTGGTTGCATTCTCGATCTTTTCCTGAAATAATTAATGTTGGACATTTTAAGTCATTACTACAGCTGTATAAGATTACATGTGACCTATTTTCTATTTTTACTTTTGACCATTGAAATGTTGTAAAAGAAGAGTGTTGTAAGTTCTATTCAGCAGGAAAATGAAATAAACTTTTTGATTTGGTATTTTTTTTTTTTTTAAGAGAAGTATCTAGTGGGGAATTTATAAACTTTACCTTTATTAGTCGCCGGGCAGAAGCCCGTGACTTCTATTTTTAATAGGTTTTCGGAAATGACATGGGAGGGGGGATTATTATTAGAAAGAAACACATTTAGATGTCTTGAACATATTACAATTGTGTTTGTTTAAAAACACTAAGTAATGACACATCTAAAATAAAATAAATATTCCGATGTTTTAGGCATTTTCAGCTTCTTTATTTTGACTTGCATTTATGTTTTTTTGTTTTATTTACGAAGACAAAACAGTCCCTATTAGCTAAACTGATCTACTTTATTTTACACTATATACTACATGTAATCAAAAGGCGATAACTACAAACCTTTACGTCGCACAGTCTAATTTGTTTACATACGCGCACCTGCATGCAGCAGACTTTTAAATGTAAATATCGAGATGAAAATGACATCGAATATTCTCCTTTTAATGGCAATTTTAACTTACTGAATGTTATTTTCATGTTCAAACAGATGTCTTGATTTGTGAAGAAGGCATTTTATAATGTTTATCCATGTATATCTAAAAATATGAACTGTTCTAAGTTAAAACTGTTGATCGCGTGACTCGCGAATACCAACTGCGTAGATCAATCTCCTTTCCAGAGAGCCGCTCTTTACATTCACTTACAAATAGTAAATCATAGGTGATTTAAAATGTTTATTTGGTTCGAAACAAATGAAGAAAAGAACAAACCGAGATAACACTGGTTTTAATAGAAAAAATACTTTGAACGAACACTCTCTGCCTATAAAGAGAGTTTCAAGAACGACACTTCTGCAAATAAGAAAGAATCGGGTCTTTCGTACAAAATTATTTCGTCCTTGACAATTTAAATGTGTCATTTAATTCCCTAAAGGCATATTGCTTCCGATCTGCATATTGTTATGCATCATTGACACAAGGGCGCTCATCATAATATAATTTTAAAACATGAGTAGTTTGTTATTTTCATTATAACAAGAGCTGTCGGAGGACAGCGCGCTCGACTATTCCACCACTTATTTAAGTTACTGAGATAATGGACTCTAATGTAGTTGCATGCAAAACATTAACCACAATTTCTTAGTGGGTGATAATTTGCATTATATGCTGGATAGTGTTATTTAACATGATTATTTTCATAGGTGTGATGGTTAGAAAGGGTTGTATAACCTTTCAATGGAATGCATCAAGTAGTTACTAAGATATTGACTCTTAATGTAGTTTAACGCAAACCTTTAACCATAATTTCTAAGTAAAAAAACGGCAACAATTTGCACCATATACAGGATAGAGTTATCTTAATTGGTTGTGTTTATAGTTGTGCAATTGGGAAAGGTTGTATAAAGTTTCAATGCAATTTTTCAAGTTGTAACTGAGATTACACTCTAAATGTAGTTGCAAAACTTTAACCAGAATTTCTAAGTCCAAAAAGGTCCATAACTTGCATAAAATGCTGGATAGAGTAATCATACTTGATTGTTTACATAGATGTGATGGTTGGTAAGGGCTGTATAAAGTTTCAATGCAATGCATCAAGTAGTTTACTAAGAGATGGTCTCTTTATGTAGTTGCATGCAAAACTTTAACCAGAATTTCTAAGTCCAAAAAGGCCATAACTTGCATAAAATGCAGGATAGAGTTATCATACTTGATAATCTACACAAGTGTGATAGTTGGGTAGGGTTGTAGAAAGTTTCAATGCAATGCATCAAGTATTTACTGAGACATGGACTCTTAATTTAGTTGCACGCAAAACTTTAACCAGAATTTCTAAGAAAAAAAAGGACCATAACTTGCATAAAATGCAGAATAGAGTTATCATACTTGATAATATACACAGGTGTAATAGTTGGGTAGGGTTGTAGAAAGTTTCAATGCAATGCATCAAGTAAATACTGAGATATGGACTCTTAATTTAGTTGCACGCAAAACTTTAACCAGAATTTCTAAGTAAAAAAAGGGCTATAACTTGCATAAAATGCAGGATAGAGTTATCTAACTTGATAATCTACATAGGTGTGATAGTTGGGTAGGGTTGTATAAAGGTTCAATGCAATGCATCAAGTATATACTGAGATATGGACTCTTAATTTAGTTGCACGCAAAACTTTAACCAGAATTTCTAAGTAAATAAAGGGCCATAACTTGCATAAAGTGCAGGATAGAGTTATCTTACTTGATAATCTACATAGGTGTGATAGTTGGGTAGAGTTGTAAAAAGTTTCAATGCAATGCATCAAGTAAATACTGAGATATGGACTCTTAATTTAGTTGCACGCAAAACTTTAACCAGAATTTCTAAGTAAAAAAAGGGCCATAACTTGCATAAAGTGCAGGATAGAGTTATCTTACTTGATAATCTACATAGGTGGGATAGTTGGGTAGGGTTGTAGACAGTTTCAATGCAATGCATCAAGTAAATACTGAGATATGGACTCTTACTTTAGTTGCACGCAA
This sequence comes from Serripes groenlandicus, assembly GCA_031761405.1. Taxonomy (NCBI): domain Eukaryota; kingdom Metazoa; phylum Mollusca; class Bivalvia; order Cardiida; family Cardiidae; genus Serripes; species Serripes groenlandicus. The sequence continues at coordinate 132,106,372 of JASEVX010000001.1, read as the reverse complement.
AACTTTAACCAGAATTTCTAAGTAAAAAAGGGCCATAACTTGCATAAAATGCAGGACAGAGTTATCTAACTTGATAATCTACATTGGTGTGATAGTTTGGTAGGGTTGTAGAAAGTTTCAATGCAATACATGTAGTATTTTAGAACTTGCATGCAAAACCTTAACCAAAGTGTGACGTGGACGCCGACGCCGACGCCGACGCCAGGGTGAGTAGTATAGCTCTCATATTCTTCGAATAGTCGAGCTAAAAAAGGAAGGAAAGAATTAAAATAAATTAACATGTTGTAGGGCTCAGTTTATGTTCGAAATTAAGTTTAAATCATACAACAATTTCAATGAGATTTAACTGTTTAGTTGATATTATATTTCGAAGGTGGTCTAATTTATAAATATTGGACTACATTTCAACATTTGTTAAAGTATGATATAATTAGGATGCCAAGCTAATATCATTTTGAGCAAAAGAGAAAACTCATGTCTTCAGCGATTTAACCCTTATCTTATTGTTTTAAAAGTAGATTGCTGCAAAGGTGTCCACTGTTGACTTTAATAGAGGAAAGGTAAAATGATGTGCTATTGCATGCAAATCCTAAATTGTGGGTTTTGTGGTTTTATTGAAAAATAATAAAATTCAAATATTCTGACAAACATCTTGAAAAGTGTATGTGGAATTCACAAATCTTATAATTATTTCTTAATGAAAGCACTGTATACATACTAAGACTAATGATTGGCAAGATTACTCATTTCCATTACTGTTTATGATCAATAATTAGTTGGTTGTGTGTATGGTCAACCTACTTTGGAATGGAGATTGATCATAAACAATGAAAGGCTTCAATTATCATTTACTTTGTTATGAATATGCCCCTCAGTTGATAACTGTTTATTGAACTACTATAATGTTAGTGTTATGCATAACTGCACTATGGATATCCGGCGACATTGATGCGTTGCATCAACTTTCTCTTGTATATATATATAACATTATAACAGTAGAGGTCAAGATAAGGAGGGGTTTACAGCTATTTTCCCCACAATATCTCTCTTATTATCCAACCAAAGCCTATGACGTAGGTACTCTAAAGAATCGTCTGATAGAGACGATTCTTTTGAGTACCTACAACATACGGTTAGCAGATAAAATAAGGATTTTAGAACAAGCAAATCGCTCCTTATCTAGATATCTGATATTTTGGTTCAGCATTCCTTTTATATGGTCAAAATTCATGTTAACCCTTTCCCACATATAGATGCTTTCTGATGCTTCTGTAGCAGAGGACTTTTGAAAACCTTGTGGCAAAAAAAGAAATTGCTCATCATTGTCAATTTCTTCTTTTGCCAAACTGTTTTCAACTTAATCTAATAATTCTCATTTAAGGAGATTTTGATGTTTATCACCATTATTTTTTTAGAGTTGTCTGCTGCTGATTTGTTGTATGTGGGAAAGGGGAAAAGGGGGAAAGGGGGATTAATTGTTGCACTTAGTATGGTAGATAAACTTACCCCTGTCATGCACCAATAAGTTAAGATAAAACAATTGTTTTCTGTTTGGCCTGTCTCTGACATGAAACTGTTCTAACGCTCCTAATGCCTGGAAATATATATATACATTTTTTTAAAGTAGAACATGATTGCGTTGTTCAGAAAATTGAAACAGAGCTGCAAATCATTGTGAAAAAATGAATTGCTTTATTGGTAAATTTTTAATTCTGAACAAAACTGTCTTAGCAGAATCTGCATCTGATGTTATAACCCTAGCTCATATACAACACATCTTTATCATTCAACTTTGAAAACATCTAGGCAAATATATGGAAGATCTCAATATAATGAAAGTAAAATTATTGAATACAGTTGAAAACATCAGGCAAAAGGAAAAATGGCTCATTATAAGTAATTTTTCCCTTAGCAAAACCTATTTTTTTTAAAAAACTGTCTTCTGCAGATGCGACCAAATGCATCTGGATGTGGGAAAGGTTTAATCATTTACTTTAGTATGGTTTTATTTAGAGTTGTCTGTTTTGAAAAAACATATCAGGAACAAATAATTATTAACATATTACTTTTGTTCGCCCAAATGTTTTTACGTAGAAGACAACAGCATACTTTGGTAAATTATTATTTAACCCTTTCCCTCATATAGACGCTTTCTGACACCTCTGCAGCAGACGGCTTTTTGAAAACATAGTGAAAAAAGAAGAAATTGCTCGTTTTTTTTGACAAAATGTTTTCCACTTTTAGTCATAGGTTATCCATTCAATTATAGAGATTATCTATTTTTTGATAAAATATGTTCGGAGTCATCTGCTGCAGAATTGTCGTTGAGGGAAAGGGTTAAGACCTAACTTAACATCTTTTGTACAAAATTGATAAAACACCCCCAAACATGTATGAAATGGCTGCAAATCTTCAGTGTTCAATGATGAAATAGAAGTTATGATCTAGTGGTAAAATAACACTTTTTCACAAACACAAAAACTTGGATGCCTCTGCAGAAAACAATTTTTGCAAACATTGTTGCAAAAAAAAAAAACCGGCAAAAACATCTAATTAAAAATGTGATAAATCTCTATAAATGAAACTATAATTATTAAATAGAGTTGAAAATATTGCAGCAAAAGTAGAAATTGCTCATGATGAGCAATTTCTCCTTTTGCCACAATGTTTTCAAAAGTTGTATAATGCAGAGGCATCTGAAAGCGTCTGTATGTGAGAAGGGGTTAAATAATGTTCAAATGGGTTAGATTCACCTACCACTGGTGGCATTTTTGTAATCATCCACGTTAAAATGGTCTGTCCTTCATTGTCACTTATACCCGCAGGAGCCTCAAGTTCAAGGAGTGTTCGGGCTGTCTCACTACGATCTGCAATAAAAGTGATTAAATTGAATTAAAAAATCTGTAAGATATTGTAATTATAATGAATTAATAAATCTGTAAGAAATTGTAATTGTAATGAATTAACAAATCTGTAAGATATTGTAATTATAATGAATTAACAAATCTGTAAGAAATTGTGAATTCTTCCTGGTTCTATGACATTGACAAATGAATTAAACACATATCTGCCTGCATATGCATTTATTCTGATACTTTACTCCATTTCATCAATGTTCTAGTTATTTAAAGGTATTTTCAGGATATATCAATAATATCACTACCACAACTAGTCAGTACATGCCATGATATCATTTGCCCCAAAAAACCTATAGAAAATCACTACCGGGTATTTATGAAATTTACAATAAAAATTATTTAACCCTTTCCCTCATAGTACAATTCTGCAGCAGACAACTTTGAACATATTTTGTAAAAAATTAAAAATCTCTTTAATTGAATGGATAACCTATGATTGTGGAAAAATATTGTGGCAAAAGGAGAAATTGCTTGTTTTGAGCAATTTCTTCTTTTGTCACTATGTTTTCAAAAAGCCTTCTGCTGTAGAGACGTCAGAAAGCATCTAAATGAGGGAAAGGGTTAATATAACTGAAAACCTTGTGGTTAAAGGTTGCTTCTGTTTGTTGAAATGCCTATGCAATTGGGAAAGGTATCAAGTAAAGCCTTTGATGTAATTGGTATTACATTCCCTATGTACACTGTAATCACTTGTGTCAGTTTCTCAGAGGTTTTATTCAACTGTTTCTGACATTTAGACATTTTCGGATGCATCTGAAGCAAATTAAATTTGAAAATATTGTGGAAATTGGAGAAAATGCTCATAATGAGCAATTTCTGCTTTTTCAAAAATTGTTTTCAACAACATTCAGTGAGCATACTTTCAATGTTAGAGATCTTTCTTTTTCTTCTCCCTGGATGTTTTCATCTGTCCGCGGCTGATGAATTGTTTGTGGGAAAGGGTGGTAAAGTGTCATGACAAACCTAATTCAGCAGCCACATGTAGTGGCGTCCTTCCTTTGTAATCTTTTACAAGTTTGTATTCGCAGTTACATTTTATCAGCACCTTCATTGCAGACACTGCATCATTCTTGGCTGCATAATGTACAGGAGTTTGCAATTCACCCACTGTTCTACATTCTCTATCAGCTAAATATTAGAAATGTAGAACAAATTATTAACAAAATTCTCACAAATACAGACTTATCAAATATTTGAACATGAGCGCCGCAAGCAGACGCCAATGCTTGTCTGCTTTTTTCTAAGTCGAGAGGGGACATTACTGAATAATTATTAAGTTAGAGTTATGTGACTTGGTATAGACATGCATATTGTTCCCAGGAACATGTGAACAAAGTTTCATTTGAAAATGTTGAAATGTTTTTGGGATATCAGGCAAGGTTAAAGTTTGTGACGATGCAGACGAAGATGGCGACAACGCAAAGGGTATCACAATACCCTGACATTCTTCCTTCGAAAAACAGACAAGCTTAACTTTCCCTTGTCCTTATCCTTTTCTTAAGTATGTTCATCTCTTGGCTAACCTTTTAGGGGGGTCATTATTCCAGAGTCACTAAATCTGTCGTGTCATGAAGTCTATATTTGATGTTTAGTTGATAGAGATTCACAGATAGTTTTATAAGGAGTTATAGTGCTAACACCGCCTGTTTTGTCAAAGATGAGGTTTGTTAATGTAGTGTTATAAAAGAAACCAATTGCGCTGATTGAACAAAATCTCTTGACCTTTTATAGGCCCATTGGGAAGTGTACACACTATAATGACAAGACTGGTGCAGATAAAGTCAGTTAGATAAAAGGGAGACTGGGTGTGATACCCTAGCTCTTTCTGAAAAAAAACCACCTTAGTTCTTTAACATGCTCAGTGTATAGCACTGATACATGCAAGGCACTTTTTCCCTGGAAAGGACCAGTACTTTACCTCAAGTTCAGTGGAAACACTTTAAAGTAAATCAGAAAAATTGGACCAGGACTTGAACCCCAGATCTTTGGATTGACAGTCAAGCTTGTTGACCACAAGACCACCAAACTACTCAATTTAAAATAGGACATGGGACAATCATGCTTCTTAGAGTTAACCCTTTCCCACATATAGATGCTTTCTGATGCCTCTGCAGCAGATGACTTTTGAAAACACTGTGAAAGGCAATTTCTCCTTTTGCCACAGTGTTTTCAACTTTATTCAATTATTATACCATTATTTATAAAGATTTTTCACATTCTTGCCAAGTTGTTTTCAAAATCGTCTGCTGCAAATTTACTGTATGTGGGAAAGAGCTAATTCATCCTGATTTAGGTTGTTAGTTCAAGTAACAGTTGTTGTAATAAAGACAAGCCTGACTGTTCAAATATATCTTTCTGGAGAAGGAAAAGATAAGTCTCACCTCCATTTTCAATTAACATGGTAATCATTGGCGGGTAGTCATCTGCAGCAGCCACATGTAAGGGCGAGCGACCAAACTTGTCACATTTATTCACGTCAGCTCCCAACTCTATCAGAAACTTGGCCACATCCACATGCCATTTACTGGAAACCTGTTGATAAAAAGTATATAGAAGAATGATGAAAGGAAAACAGGTATTGCTAGCCAATAGGTAAGTCAGTGACACAAAAACAACAAAATTATATAAATGTTCTGAAATAGCTGATATTAATTTCAACAATTGCAAATAAAAATTAACCCTTTCCTACATATTACAAATCTAAAGCAGACAATTTTAAAATTATCTCGGCAAAAAAAAAAGACAATCTCTATAAATGAAAAGAGTTGAGAACATTAAGGCAAAAGGGGAAATAGCTCATGATGATAAATTTCTTCTTTCTTTATAATATTTTCAAAAAACATCTGATGCAAAGGTGTCATAATGCATCCATATGTGGAAAAGGTTTATGAAAAACCTTAAAAGGATGCTTATACAACTAGATTAGGCAAACACAGAAACTCCTGATCAGAAAACATTTGAATGCATAAAGACTTGAAGGTCACTCAGCTTTTATTTAATTGATTGATTAATTTGGTGATTTAACACCTTTTTCAGGCATATCAGGTGGCCAGTTCACCTATCCATGTGTTTCCTGGCTCTCTCACACCAGTACTCAACACACTATAGTCTTTCCAAGCAACTGGTCACTTTCCATATAGTCTGTTAGCCAATTGATTGACGAAGAATTCCTTCTGTCGCATTAACCTTTTGTCAAACGTTGCAAAGAACGTCTGCTAAGCTGCTGTTTGAACTCACAGCCCCTTGATTGACAGCTCGCACCATTTCAGACTGAGCTACCTAGGCTTGGCAAGCTTTCATTTGAGATGGGCAATATATCATACCTCATGGAGCAGTGATTGTCCATGCCTGTCAGTACAGTTCACATCAGCACCACTTCTTATCAAGCTCTCAATAAAGTCAAGATCTACTAGCGAGTCATCCTTTTCGGACTGTCCAAGTTTTGCGAAATACTGTAAGAGGGCTTGGTTACTGGCACTGGACATGTTGGACGTCTTGTCTTGACCGAAGATTTTAGGCGCATTTTCTTTGAAGTCATCATGAATGTCATCAAGTCCCAAACTTCCTTCTGTCTTATTTAAAGCGTGAGTAAAGACACCTGTGATAATGGCAAATAAAAGTAATATTTAAACTTGGTCTCAATGGGGTTGTATTCTACAGGACACCACTGCTTATGACATTCAATTTTGCTGGTTTTAAAGTTCTCCAAGTTAAATGTTCATGCATTGTGGATCACCTTTCAAAAATGACCTACAATATTGGAAATCAGACTTTGAAAAATTTGCAAACAGCAGTCTCAGATCAGCCAGCACCTTCAAAGTCAGACCAACATTATGGACTCTGCATAATATATCAACCCAGATCAGGCTGATCTGGACCAACACATTCCGTCTCAGGGGGATAGAGGTATAGAGTAATGATTCCTGAAATAGAAAATCCACAGGAGGTGAAAAGTGTTTGTCTGGATTAGCCTGCGCGGTATCGACGGTATACTTAGGGCTGATTTGGGGCGATGGTTTACGCAGAGTCCACAATTTGGTGTGGCTCATTTATTTTTATATTACAAAATCAAAATGATCTTAGATGAAAATTTTAAATATTGATAAACTATTAAAAAAAATTTAATTCCTGGTCAAAATTTTAGGAATTTTTGTCAGAATTCTGGAAGTTTTGTATTTGTCGTTAACAGGAATGATTATTTATTTATTAACTTTTATTAAATAAAATAAATCGTATTTTATTAATTTAACACGTTTTCATGGGCAAACCTGGCAAACATGCAGTGCAAACATTGATTTAGGTAGAAATGGTATGGTGTGGGGTGTGGGGTGTGGGGTGGGGGGGGGGGGGGGGGGGGGGGGGGGGGGGGGGGGGGACTAAAAGGAGAAATCCACAGATAGAGCAGTTGCTATATAAACTTTAATTTTGAAAGAATGGTAAGCAAGAGTCAATTCAGATATTTTAAAAGCAGACAAACAATGCTGATAAACAGGTCAGGCCATCCGCAAATTTCTATATTTAATGATTTAATATTTAGGCTTAAAGGTGAAATGCAATGCAGAATTGTGTATATCAATTATAACCGTACGCTTATTCAGTAGTTGTGTACAAATACATCGGAAAAATCCATTCCTCGGTATCTTTACTTAAATGGGCGCTATTAATGAAATACGCAACGTGATTTACTGTACTTTTTCATTTTTCCAATAATCAAATTTCGCGCATGCGCAGTCCGCTCGTTACTGATGACGTCATTCGTTGACAACTCGACCATATCTGTAATGGAGACTAGTGAAATTATGCAAGGTTTAGAAGAAACAGATGCGATTTCTGTATTAATTCCAGCAATTACGAGTGTTAAACCGTACCAAATTGAACCAAGAAGACCATTGACACCTATTTGTATCGTCCTTTTCGGAAATTCAATCTTCCAGCGATGAGAACGAGTACGATGAAAATGATCGTTTGGACAATACAAATTGGTAGGAAAATTTCTTGTTTTATTCAAAGCTGAAATCGTTTTCCTCCCATTCTTTGTTTTCAAATATCTTCAAAGTTACTTCGTTGGTTTATATATTTAGCCATTTCATTTGATCAAAACGATATTAACATATAACCAGAGACATATAAACATATGTTTTGATATGTCTCTGATATAACCGAACCGGCATTTTCGAAGTTGAAAATTTCTACTAAAGCAGCAGTAAACTTTGGAGTCTTTTCAACAAAAAATGCAAGTAAATATGGTAAATGCTTTCAAAATATATAAGTACTATAACATAAATATAACTTTTTTTTTATCGAAGTTGAAAACATAAGTGGGAAAATAGAAATAATTTGCCATGGGAAATTTCTTCTTTTCCAATAAATACAATATATCTACAACTTTTTTTCACAGGATGTACAGAAATGTAGCCTGCCGAAGGCTTACAAGATGGATATGGCATAGACTTGGAAGGAGTGTGCGGAAAGTCCTACCAGCCTATGCTGTGGAGAAGATCAGACAAAAGTGGCCCTCTGCTCATGCCTATAATATATTGATAGCTACACTTGAAAACATTGTTTGCTTAATTAACCCTTTCCCACCTTTAGACGCTTTCTGACGCCTCTGCAGCAGACGACTTTTGAAAAAATTATTGCAAAAGTAGAAATTGCTCATGATTGGACAAAATATTTCAACTTTGTTTAACAGTCAACCCTTTCCCTCATACAACAATTCTGCAGCAGACGACTTTGAACATTTTTGTCAAAAAATAGAAAATCTCTATAATTGAATGGACAAAGTATGACTAAAAGTTGAAAACATTGTGGGAAAAGGAGAAATTGCAATTTCTTCTTTTGTCACTATGTTTTCAAAAAGCGTCAATATGAGGGAAAGGGTCAATCTATCTTTTATGAAAAGTTTTCAGGTTTATGTCACTTTCATTATACAGTTGTCTGCTGCAGATTTGTTGTATGTGAGGAAGGATTAAAATGAGCAATTTCTCCCTTTCCCAATATGCTTGGAGCTTCTAGACTAAAATATAAATTACATTTAAAAGCAACTGTTCATCTGCCCACACTTATATCAATTTGAGCAGTGTGCAGGGAAACTAATCTAAGTGTAGCTATCAAATTGTCACCATTTACATCCTTCCTACATGAATCAATCAATATTAACAATGGTGACATCTACTTTGACTGTTTGTTGTTTATAGCAGAGCTAGATCAAACAGCACATTTGTTAAGACTGATCTTGAACTACATTACTCTCAAAAGTCCACATAGTTGGTTTTACTAGATTATGGATCATACTAAGAGTTGATTGCTCTTTCAGGAACTAAATTAAACATAAGGATTGATTTATTGTTTTGTGTTTTACGCCCTTTTCATGATTTTTTCAATTATATCAAGGCATTTCCTCTGGGAGTAACCAGAACTACTAATAATTTAAAGTTTTGCGAATCTTGACTTGTGAGCTGATACAACAGCTTCTTTATTAACAGCTGGGTATTTGTGACAGACAGGTTTGGGTGTGGCCATCGTTGTATCCTTCAAGTCTTCTCTGCATTCCTGATAGCTGTTGAGCGTTTTTCTCCTGTCCATAACTTCATCCATCAGCTTGTCGATGTAGTCTAAAATATAATGAAAAAAACAACTAATAACTAGTTTTTAAAAAATAATTTGATGGAGAAAGGAATATTTTGACACATTTTGTTATTGAAAACATGAGGTGGTACAAAACAGTAAAATATATGCAATTCTAAAGAGGTAGACAGGACCTATCATATCACAATGTGACCAGATGGCAGGGTGACTTATGTTATGTAACATTATGCAATCATTTCCTGTCGTGTTCAATGTGTGTTGGTTACATACTAATTAATTGGTTTTATAACCCTTTTAGTGTACATACAGGGACTTGGGCTAATTGGTAATTAAACTCTTCTTATATAACCCTTCTCAAAATTTAAAAATCTGCAGCAGACAAATTCGAAATAATTCTTGGCAATAAATTGTGCAAATATATATAATATTGTAATATGTACTTCTGATAAAAAAAAGAAAGCAAAAAACATTTTTTAAAAGGAAAAAAGTGCTCATGAATCTTGACTATCAATTTCTTCTTTCTAATAAAATAAGTCTGCTGTTTTGTATGTTGGATAGGATTATGATTTATATAAAAATGTTCATGAATTTATAAGTTTTAAACAGAGAGGAATAAACAAGCATTTAATTAACCCCAACCCAATATCTCTGCATATTCATAGTTGACACACTGTATAACAAATTGAAAATTGGGCTATTATAAACATAATCCAGTTATTATGGGGGAAATATAACTTTTTGAGTGTATCACAATATTTTAAAAAACCGGGGCATACTCATAAAACCTCAAACACAGAAGAATAAATAATAATGAAATATTATCTACGATTGTTAAATATTGAAAAACCTTTCCTTACCACTTGTCGCTGTTTTTTCCCAAAAGCACCACGGACTTTCTGTTCCTTCAAAATGGTTAATTTCGTTGGCACTGCGTTCTTTATTAATTGAAATCTTCCGGGTTTGAACCCAAGATCGGCAGCTAGCCTGGGACTTATTACAAAACAATCTTCAGTAAAATGTTCCTGACATAATCATGAATACTTAGTAGATTTCCACAACAAATGTCGCTGGCTCAAAACAAAATCCACGGTTCATGTTCACCCTCCATTTCAAGTTTAAATCGGTGTCTCCTGGGAATGTAAACAAGGAATGGCCTGATAAGAACGAGTAACTACAGCCTGGAGCAAAGCACCGAACCGGCATTGTGTCGTGTCAATTCAGCGTTCACGAGAAATAGATACAAACTATTAACACAACGAAAACAATCCTCTGAACTCTAATATTACACCATTTCTGTAAGACTTCAACTGACGTCACTTCCGGTTTAATCACGATACACAAATTCTCTAGATTTTTTTAGTTACCGATACAGGTGCGCCAACACAAAATCCATGATAACAACATCATTTCAAATAATTGAGTGACAATTTTTACGCAGTTGTTATTATAAAAGTAAAGGTCACAATAATATACAATTGAAAAAGTGCGTTTCATTTGACCTTTAAGTACGCCGGCATATTGGTCGGTTGGCTCAATTTGGTACGGTGGATCATGAGAAAAATAATTTATGTCATATGGGGGGGAATGTCATTGCCACCTTGTCATAATTATTAAACTAATATGAACCATATAGAGGCTATTTATAGTAACACAGTCCTGGTTCGGATACCCCAAATGTTCTCATTCAAAATAATTACGGTCATTATTATTATAGCATAATATTATGGACAATATAGAGTGACTATTGTAGTATCTTATCGAGGAATTGTGTGTTTTCCCCAATTTGTTCTCAAATGAATATTCGGACGCCTGTTTAATTGTAAATTAATAGATATATTAGAGACAAAAATGTGACTTGAAAAATATAAGAGACAAAAATGTCATTTCATGGATATAATTATGTGAGAAACAAAAGTGTCAATTAGGTAAGCAGGAGTCAAAATCAATTTCATTTTAATTATGCAATAGACAAATAAAAATGTCAATTCAAAAGGCAATCACCACAAATGTTAATGATATATTAGCATATCCTCCAATCAGTATTCACCCCCAAAAAAACACAATTGTTTGCCAAATGCCACAATATAATCATGTTGCAATGATGCTCACCTGAGTCTACACAGTCCGCTTGCATGTTATATAGACCAATTGGTACCTTTTGACAACAAACTAGAAGTGTGGCACCACTTGTTTTTATGACGATATATCTTTATATGATTCTGTTACGCATATTCAATAAGACCCTATTGCCTAAATACAACCATATTTTTGACAAGGATGAATACTGGTAGTTTGACAAGAAATTCTTTACTCCATAAAATTTATCTCAATTCTTATTTTTTTCAGAATTCTTTTTTAGCAAAGGAAAATATCTTTATGCTGCTGCTTAAAGAAGGAGCTCAATTTAAGCATAAGTTCAAGCAGGAAACAGAAACATATCTCTTGGAAGACAGACAATTTCATTGTTAATAAAAAAGATGTTTCCTTCCAAAAGACTAACAAAAGATTAAATGAATTTCATGGGATGTTACATTTTATAAATATCTTTTCGTAACAAACCCGGTTTTTTACCACATTTATCCATAAGAATTTTACCAACAGTTTTCTACCAATTTTAATAAAAAAGATTACAAGAAATTTAAAGTTTCAATACTTCTTCTAAATGGCTTTGCAGACCAAAAGGATTTTTCAAAGAAATGTGATAAATAGAATTATATTTTGTAAATCCATGGAGTAATAGATATGGTTTTTATTACCGTTTTCTCTATCTCTTGGTGATAATGTTGTTGCCATGGCTGCCAAAATGTATTGACATTAATAGAATATAAACCTTTTTACGGCAATAATAATATAATTCCCTGTACAACAGACAACTTTTGAAAACATTGTTGAATGAGGAGATTTTGCTCATGCTTTGAGTAATTTCTTATTTTCCCATAATGCTTCTTAAAAAGCATCAATATATTACCTTCAATTGTCTAGATACAACAAACTTTCCTTTACCCTTTCCCACTTGCAAACACATTCCGACGCATTTGCAGCAGACGACTTTTGAAAACATTGTGGCAAAAGGAGAAATTGCTCATGATGAGCAACTTCCCGTTTTGCCACAATATTTTCAACTCTATTTAATGATTAAACTCCCATTTGTGGAGTCATTTTAAATGTTTGCCAATATGTTTTTAAAGTCGTCTGAAAGGGTTAAGTTTCTCTGTACACACATGCATCTGTCAGGATTTAATCAAAGCAGACAATTCTAAAAGCAGTCCTTTCACACATACAACTTTGAAATCATCTAGGCAAAATTAAAAATCTCTTGAAAAGACTGAGATTATTGAATATGCTTGAAAACATTGTGACAATAGAAGAAATTGCACATTAAAAACAATTTCTCATTTTGCCACAATCTTTTCGAAAGAATTCACACAAAAAGAAGGAAAAGAAGCCTTTGGACATTTGTTGCAAATGTCCAAAAGTTTTACAAAAGTTTGTTTAATTAATGATTCTGTGAATTCAATCTTTTTTGACTTAAATTATTACTATGAACTCTTGCAATCAAAATAAATAAAGATTATATTTTTGTCATATCATATTGATATAATATACTAGCAATAAAAATAAATAAAGATTATAGTATTGTCATATCATATTGATATAATACTAGCAATAAAAAGCAATAAATAAAACATGCATCTTAAACAACATACCTCTATTATTCTGATTATTTAACATATCAGGCTGGGGTTTGATTTTGATCTCAGTAAATAGCCTTTATGGGTTAGACGCCTATTAACCCTTTTCCGCATACAACAAATCTGCAGCAGACAACTTTGAAAACATCTCAACAATAATATGGAAAATCTCCCTAAATGAAGACATATTTATTGAATAGAGTTGAAAGCATTGTGTCAAAAGAAGAAATTGCTTGTTTTGAGCAATTTCTTCTTTTGTCACAAAGTTTTCAAGAGTCGTCTGCTGCAGAGGCGTCTGAAAGCATCTATATGTTGAAAAGGGTTAATTTATACAGTTTGCAATCATGATAATTAACTGTTTGAATATCAGGCATGCATTCCGGTATTCACTCAACATGTGTGCATGCATTATTACAGGTGAAAAGAACCATATTTCTGTGTAAAACCCTGTCTCACCATAAAAATCCAGGCACAGAGATCCATATAAAACCCTACCCTGACATGTCAAATGATCTGGGTAAAAATTACAGGTAAACAATAACATTACTGTATTTACTGTTTAACTCTGTGAAAAACAATGTGATAATATTTCATACAGTGTTGATTAACCTTTTCCCACTTACAGATACATTTTGAGGTATCTGTAGCAGACAAACTTTTAAAAACATTGTGGCAAAAAAAAGAAATTGCTGAAAATGAGCAATTTTTTCTTCTACCACAACGTCTTCAATTCTGTTTAATAAATATAATTTAATTTAAGGTGCATTTCCAATTTGTTTTGTCTAGATATTTTCAAAGTTGTTTGCTGCAGATTTGTTGAATGTGGGACAGGGTTAAGTTCAGAATTGAAATAAAACCAGTATATATACACTACTTTTATAACCCTTTCCCTCATACGACAATTCTGCAGCAGACGACTTTGAACAAATTTTGTCAAAACATAGAAAATCTCCATAATTAAATGGATAACCTATGACTAAAAGTGGAAAACATTGTGGCAAAAGGAGAAATTGCACGTTTTGTGCAATTTCTTCTTTTGTCACTATGTTTTCAAAAAGCCGTCTGCTGTAGAGGCGCCAGAAAGCGTCTATATTAGGGGACGGGTTAATGCAATGGTCAAAAACTTATCACAACTAATACTATTTTGTGTGAAATATTCAAACCTAATTGTTACACACAGATAAAGATTCACAGAATTAACTATTTCCAACATAATGCAGATTTGCAGCAGACGACTTTGAAAACATCCAGACAAAACTATGAAATATCTCTATAAATGAAAGAAGAATTATAAAAAAAAGATGTTTAAACACTGTGGCAATAGGAGAAAGTTCTCATCATGAGCAATTTCTACTTTAGTCACAATGTTTTCAAATTTTCATCTGCTGTAGAGGCATCAGATCTTAGCATCTATTTGTGGGATAGGGTTAAAATAACCTATTCTAATTATTCCAGAGAAAGATCCAGAATGCTACCAGAGAAAAAGTGAGCTGCATATATGTGCCAACATGCAACTGCCAAGCATAAATTCAATTTTTGAGGGAAAAAAAAAAAAACTTTCAGTTTAGAAAATTACAACTACTACTTTTTTAATATTATTATTCATAATGTACCCATATAATTGTTATATATTTAAAAAAAAAAAAGCCCTTTAATCATGTCTTTTAAGTTATGCATACATGCTATATAATATTAAATCAATATAACCAAATATAGATATCTAAAGTAAATGAAGAATACACAACATATCACCTACTTAATTTGTTTCCCAGCATTGAGCAAGCCACAAGGTACATATTCTCTAAGAATGGTTAAATGTGTCACACATCTGCAGAATACGTCTTAGAAAAGATCTATGCAAAAATTTGGAAAAACTCTATAAATGATAGTACAGTGTATAATTTCAGAATAGAATTTAAAACGTTATGCCAAACTGATTTTTTTTTTCATCATGAGCAGTTTTTTCAGCATCTACAGCAAACGACTTTTGAAAACATCATGACAAAAGGAGAAATTGCTTATAATAAGCAACTTTTCTATTTGTAACAATGTTTTCAAATCTATTGAATATTTTGAGGTAAATCCCATAATTTTGTCTAGATGTTGTCTGCTGCAAATTTCTTGCATGTGGGACATTTAAAGTATACAACAGTGAAAGATTGCTTAGTTTGAATCATTTTAGTGGTAATTGAATACAGTTTTGTTGTATTTTCACCAACTCTTTTCCAACAAACAGAAAATGTGCTTCAGAAGACTTTTAATTTGCTTCAAAACAACAATATGTTAATTTTCTATAAATGAAAGTACAGTACTTGAAAAGAGTTGAAATTATTGTGATACATGGAGACATTACTCATCATGAGCAATTTTCTGTTTGCCTCAATGTTTTTCAAAAGTCTTCTGCTGCAGATGAGACAAAATAAGTCTGCTAGTAGGAAGAGATTAAATGAATGCTCAATGATGGAAATTCAAATATAATAACAGACATACAATATACTACAGATAGATATGGGTGCGACAATATGGTACATACCCCCTGTTAGTTTCACTGTCAAGGTGAAATAGTTCTAGTTAGTACTAATTTAATTACAGGTAGCCTGAACCCTTTCCAACCTACGGACGCATTTTGACGCAATAGCAGCAGACAACTTTTGAAAACATTGTGGCCAAGGTGAAATTGCTCATGATAAGCAATTTCTCCTTTGGCCACAATGTTTTCAAATTTATTTAACAATTTAACTATCTTTTATGGAGATTTTTCAGGTTTTTGCCAATATGTTTTCAAAGTCGTATGCTGCAGAATTTTCATATGTGGGAAAGGGTACTGTTTCTGAAAATAATTTTGTTACATCAAAAAATGCTTTACGCTTAAAGCAACTATTGACACTGCTATAACTGATGGCCTCAAGAAACATTTCGGGAAAAGGAAAAAATCTCAATTGTCAGAAATTTATCGTTTTCCTGAAAACTGACAATTTTCATTGTTTCTACAGGTTTTGCACTTTTTATAATAAATTGGAAAAGAATCCCACAGGAGATGGTGAGAACATTTTGGAAAAAAGAAAAATTACTTCAATTTTTTTTATTTTTTTCAGACTTATGCTTCAAATAGGATGCATTCTATTGTTTTCTTCAGTTGTTCCCAAAACTATGGACAAACACAAAAGGTTACCTTTCGCACTTTGTGATCAGATAAACTAATACAAAGGGAAAGCATTGCTAATATTATCATGTTTTCTGGGCAACTTCTGTAAGAATGGTGAACATTATTATCACAATTATACAAAAAATAACAGGACTTAAATACCCCAAAGAATATGTTTATAGGACATCATATTTATCTAAAAGCATATACTAAAAGGTTTCTATGTGGTTTTTTTAAATAAAGCAAGCGCCTAGAAGCATAATAAGGAATGAAAGATTTAACTGTGATATTTTATTTCAAGAACTTTTTAGTACCAACACTCATTTATCCCTCTCATACACCAACAGAAGCTTTCTGACGCCTATGAAAACATTGTAGCAAAAGGAGCAATTGCTCATGATGAGTAACTTCAATGTTTATCGCAATGTTTTCAACCCTATTGATTAAGTATACTTTCATGTAGACAATTTCATATTATTGCACAGAAGTATTCGAAGCGGTCTACTTCAGATTTGTTGTATGCGTGAAATGGATTATGGTTATAAAATAAAATGAATTTGTCAAAACATGTGGGCCATAATGAACCTTAGCTGCCAACCTGATTTCCATTCATCTGAAAGATAAGGCCTTCATCTGACAGTCATGTTAATTGAATCATTTTGACAGAAATTCAAGAGTCATAAAAGAAACATTTCTGTATAAATTTACAGATTATTTTTTTAACATTTGAACTAAAAGTTAATACAGACAGATGGCCATTTCTTGAAAGCCAAACAAGAGGACATGAACAATCTTATAGTAAGACACCAGCCAAGGAATATTTCTGTGAAATGATTTTGATATCAGACAAGAAGTCTTAGAGGTTTTTTTTCAAGAAATGTACTTAATGTAAATAAGGGAAACTAGGCACCGCCCCTAGTGGCAATGTTTTAAACCAATTAAGATGGCTAGCACAATATTGGAAGAAGGTCGACCAATGAAAATTACTGTTATATAAGATTGTAATTGACCAAGTAGTTTTGATGAAGAAGGATGTTGAAATTTGCAATTTGGACATTTAATGGAAACAAGTCTTCCATATTGAAGAAAACACAGTTCTGCATGTGGAAAGTTGGGCACTAGTCATAAAACAAACAAAAAATAACGTAACAAAATGTGGAAATATCACACTGAGGTACTTATTGTCTCACACAGAATTAACACTTTACCTCATATAGACGCTTTCTGATGCCTCTGCAGTAGAAGGCTATTTGAAAACATAGTGACAAAAGAAGAAATTGCTCAAATCAAGCAATCTCTCCTATTGCCACAATGTTTTCCACTTTTAGTCATATATATAGGTTATCCATTTGATTATAGAGATTTTCTATTTTTTGGCCAAATATGTTCAGTTGTCTGCTGCAGAATTGTCGTATGAGGGAAAGGGTTAACACATGCCCACATGCTTGGTAATGCCTCTGAGGTCAAAGGTATAAGCTTTATAAAGGATTAAAAAATGCTAAATCTCATTCTAACTATTCTATATCTTCTGAGTACACATTTTAACTCTGTCCAACCTGCATTTTAAAGTGTCTGCAGCATTCAACTTTTCAAAATATTGTGGCAAAATAGAATTTTGTGTTGTTTACAAAGCAGACAACTCTGAAAATAGCATATCAGGTAAACAGCTAATGTCACCAATACCTGATGAGTAAAGGTAAAATATTCACTACATTGTGTCTGATGCTTAACTACCAATGTAACACTTACTGTCTCCAGTGTCGCCTCTACGCCAGCCTGGTAACAATTTTAATAAAATGTATTTTTTAACACTTTCCCACATGCAGACATCTTTTGACACATACTCACCATTTAAAAACATTGTGACAAAAAGAGAAATTGGTCAAAACAAGAATTTTCTTCCTTTAACCCTTTCCCTCATATAGACGCTTTCCGACGCCTCTGCAGCAGACGGCTTTTTGAAAACATAGTGACAAAAGAAGAAATTGCACAAAACGTGCAATTTCTACTTTTGCCACAATATTTTCCACTTTATGTCATAGGTTATCTATTCAATTATGGAGATTTTCTATGTTTTGACAAAATACGTTCAAAGTCGTCTGCTGCAGAAATGTCGTACAAGGGAAAGGGTTAGAAATCATTTTAAAAAAACAAAACAATAACAAATACAACACACATGTTGGAAAGACCCAAACTTGTAAAAGGGATTTGTATGTGATTCCCACCACTTTCAAGGGTATTTCAGTCATGGCACGGCGTTTCCTGGGTAAATGACCACTATTGTTTGTAAAGTTCTGACGCCTCTGCAGCAGACAACTCTTGAAATCATTGTGATAAATGGAAAAATTGCTCATGATGAGCAATTTCTCAATTTGCCACAATATTTTCAACTTTGTTCAATAATTATAATTCCTTTTAAAGAGAAATTTTATTTTTATGCTGGTAAATGTTCACAATCGTCTGCTGCAGATTGCTGTATGCGGGAAAGGGTTAAATTCTACACCATTGAGGCGGTCTTGGTATTGGTAATAGAGGGAACCTAGATGTAAGTAAGATCAAATTAACTTGCAAATTTTTGTGAAAAAAATAAATTAATATTAAAAACAATGTGGCAATCTTATCATTTTGCCACAATGCTTTCAAAAGGCATCAGATTCTGCTGCGAAGAGAGTTATAGCAGGTTTTTTCCAAAGCATAAATGTAAACCCCTTCTCTGATACAGAAACCTCTCTAGCAGAGGACGTTTAAACATCATGATCAATTTCTCCATTTGCCACAATGTGTTACAACTTTATTCACTGATTATACTTTCTTCGACAGATCATTGTATGTGTGTGACAGGGTTTAACTTATATCAAAACACAACTTGAAATATAACTAATATATAATTTCCTGACGCATTTTTACTTTACCCTGAAAATATTTTCAGGAAAAAGGAAAAAAACAAAATCTACTGTGTTGAAATTTGTGAAAAGGAGCTTATAAACAGTCCTCAATTGAAACAACTGACATTCACACACTAACCCTTTACCTACTTTACACAACATTTGCATGAACTATTTCCCCAAACTAAAATCCAAGTAGTCCAAGATGAGCCAGTGTATTATGTGCAGTCTAATTTATTTGCTACTCATTTATCAATATCTAGAAACCACATATAAGCCGAGCCCCGGTAGCTCAGTCGGTAGGGATGCGGGCTGTCAACCCAGGGATTGTAAGTTCGAATCCCGGCTCGGCCAACTTTCTTTCCGACGATTGACAAAAGTCAATGCGACATGCGTCATTCGTCTTCCACCAATGGGCTAAGTCTATGGTGAAAAGCAGCCAGTTGCTTGGAAAGATTGTTGTGTGGAGTACTGGTGTGAGAACACTAGGAAATGCATGAGTAGGTGAACTGGCCGCCGTGATATAACTTAGAAATTGTTAAAAATGGCGTTAAACCCCAATCAATCAATAAGCCTCAGGTTCAAGATGGCTGTTGTGAACAGTGTAGGTTCAGATCTCTCTGTCAATCTTCTCCGTCTTATCAGAATCTACACATGTTGATAGAGGCTCCCAACAAGCTTGTGTAAGTAATATGTGAACAGTGTAGCTCTTGATTAGACTGTGTGGATGTACAGGCTGATCCGTATCAACACTGTTAACCCTTTCCCTTATATAGACGCTTTCTAATGCCTCTGCAGCAGACAGCTTTTAGAAAACATAGTGACAAAAGAAGAAATTGCTCAAAACAAGCAATCTCTCCTTTTGCCACAATATTTTTCACTTTTAGTTATAGGTTATCCATTCAATTATAGAGATTTTCTATTTTTTGACAAAATATGTTCAAAGTCGTTAAAATGTTAAAATTCTGTACTCTGATTTGAATACAGATGGTGGTGCCGAGAAAATTAAGACACGATTAAAAACTGCATAAAATGTCAATAATTCAAACCAATTAACACACAGAAGATAATGTAGTTATAATGAATAGTGAATTGATTTTAATTGTATGTGTGACATGATGTTTCAACATCATCTTCAACCTTTCCCTGTTTTATCTGTCAATCAGAAATGATGTGTGTGAATATAATAATGTGGTCTGTCATGCAAGATGCAGCATTCTAGCAATAAACATGCATTAAACATTTCCACCTACTGATGCATTTTGAAGGGTTTGAAGCAGCTAACTTTTGAAAAACATTGCAGCAATGATGAAATATTTCTCCTTTTGCCACAATGTTTTAAATTCCATTCATTTATAATTCTTTATTTTTGTAGATAATTTCCATGGTTTTGCCTTAATGATTTCAAAAGCGTTTGCTGCAGAATGGTTACATTTGAAAGGGTTAAATAAAGAGACCTAGACATGAGAAAATCTGTCTAATTGCATGGGAAGAAAACAAAGATTTTAACTAGCAAAAGGTAGATTCATAAAATATTCAAAGTCCTTTCCCTCATACGACCATTCTGCAGCAGACGACTTTGAATGTATTTTGTCAAAACATAGAAAATCTCCATAATTGAATGGATAACCTATGACTAAAAGTGGTAAACATTGTGGTAAAAGGAGAAATTGCACGTTTTGTGCAATTTCTTCTTTTGTCACTATGTTTTTAAAAAGCCGTCTGCTGCAGAGGTGTGGTGCGGATTTTTCAGTAACTGTTGTATCACTGCATTTCCTGGTTAAGTTACCAGTACTACTGGTCCATTTATTCTGACACCAGCCAGTCAGTTGTAACTATATTTGTTGTATGTGGGAAAGGGTTAATACATTCTTAGATTTGCAATCTCTGTATATTTTACTAGACAGATTTTCAATGGTGCCTATATATAAGCTCAAATAGTTAGCTTTATTTATATAGATGAAAATGTTTTGTGGCATAAAAAACAGGCTTTTTTCATATAAGCTTCAATTCACCATTTCCTGGATAAAGACAATCTTTGTAGATATAACAGCCTTTAACCCTTGCCCACATACAGATGCATTTTGATGCAATAGCAGCAGACACCTTTTAAAAACATTATGGTCAAAGGTGAAATTGCTCGTGATGAGGAATTTCTCATTTGGCCACAATGTTTTTAACTTTATTTAACAAATAAGCTATCTTTTATGGAGATTTTTCCGGTTTTTGTCACTATGTTTTCAAGGTCGTCTGGTGCAGATTTGTTGTATGCGGGAAAGGGTTAACTCTTTACCACATACAGACCAATTCTGGTAAGTCTGCAGCATACTACCTAGGAAAACATTGTGACACAAGGTTAAAATGCTCAAAACAAGCATTTTAACCTTTTGTAAAAATGTTTTCAATTCTATTCAGCAATCATACTTTGATTTATAAAGATTTCTATGTTTTTGCCAATATGCCTTAAAAGTCATCTGTTGTAAAACTATTGTATGTGGAAAAGGATTATTTTAGAAAATGATATTTGAAAACAGTAATGAGCAAGTTTTACCTTTTTTCACATTGTTTTCTTTTCTAATCATTGATATCTTTCATTAAAAATTCTCATATATCAACAAGCAAATTCATGAAATTTATATCCCCCGCTTGCAGGAAATATTGTAGGAAAATGTTGAGGTTAGGTTTAAACATGTCAGTAGACTTTTTATTGAACATGTATTACAGGGTAAATTAAACGAACTTGGCCTAGGTTGTTACCAAGTTTGTGGCAGTTATTGCACGGATACAGCAAGAAATGACTTTTTTTGTTAATTAAGGGACCAAATCTCCACCGAAAAAAGTCCACCGAAAGTGACGATCGAACTAGGCCTAGCCCTTAAGGCATTTAACCTTGTTACCAAGTTTGAAAAAAAAACGGTTCACATTTGTGGCAGTTATTGCACGGAAACAACAAGAAACAACATGTTTTGTTAAATAAAGGGCCATAACTCCACCGAATAAAGTCCGCAGAAAGTGACGATCGAACTTGGCCTAGTATTTTAAGGCATTTAACCTTGTTACCAAGTTTGAAAAAAAAAACAGTTCACATTTGTGGCAGTTATTGCATGGAAACAGCAAGAAACAACATTTTTTGTTAAATAAGGGGCCATAACTCCACCAAATATAGTCCGCCGAAAGTGACAATCGAACTTGGCCTAGCCCTTAAGGCATTTAACCTTGTTACCAAGTTTGAAAAAAAAAAAATCACATTTGTGGCAGTTATTGCACGGAAACAGCAAGAAACAACATTTTTTGTTAAATAAGGGGCCATAACTCCACCGAATAAAGTCCCCCGAAAGTGACGATCAAACTTGGCCTAGCCCTTAAGGCATTTAACCTTGTTACTAAGTTTGTAAAAAAACGGTTCACATTTGTGGCAGTTATTGCACGGAAACAGCAAGAAACAACTTTTTTTGTTAAATAAAGGGCCATAACTCCACCAAATAAAGTCCGCCGAAAGTGACGATCAAACTTGGTCTAGCCCTTAAGGCATTTAACCTTGTTACTAAGTTTGAAAGAATACGGTTCACATTTGTGGCAGTTATTGCACGGAAACAGCAAGAAACGACATTTTTTGTTAAATAAGGGGCCATAACTCCACCAAATATAGTCCGCCGAAAGTGACGATCGAACTTGGCCTAGCCCTTAAGGCATTTAACCTTGTTACCAAGTTTGAAAAAAAAAAAAATCACATTTGTGGCAGTTATTGCACGGAAACAGCATGAAACGACATTTTGTGTTAAATAAAGGGCCATAACTCCACCAAATAAAGTCCGCCGAAAGTCACGATCGAACTTGGACTAGCCCTTAAGGCATTTAACCTTGTTACCAAGTTTGAAAAAAAACGGTTCACATTTGTGGCAGTTATTGCACGGAAACAAAGTGTGACAGACAGACAGACGGACGGACGGACGGACGAACGAACGGACGGACGGACAGACAGACAGCCAGACAGATGGACGGACGGACGGACAGACAGACAGACAGACGGACAAACCGAAATTAATAACCCCCCTTTTTTTCTTCGAAAAAGCGGGAGATAATAATGTATGCCATTAACTTTCAGAGTGATCAGCTGCAGATTGATTTATGTGTGAAAGTGTCAAATATCACCCACTTCAGATTGATTTATGTGTGAAAGTGTTAAATGTCATCCGCTGCAGATTGATTTATGTGTGAAAGTGTTAAATGTCATCTGTTGCAGAGGTTGTAAAGATGGATGGAGATTTATAAGGTGATATGGTAAGTGTTTGGGTGATTTATAACCCATTCTCTACATACTTCTTTAACCCTTTCCCACTTACAGACGTATTTTGACGCATCTGCAGCAGACAAGTTTTGAAAACATTGCGACAAAAGGCAAAATTGCTCATAATGAGCAATTTCTCCTTTAGCCACAATATTTTCAGCACAATTTAAAAATTCAACTCTCAATTATGGAGATTTTTCACCATTTTGTACAGATGTATTCAAAGTCATCTGCTGCAGATTTGTTGATGAGGGAAAGGGTTAATCTTCCAGAACTTTACTACATTGTAATTGACAATTTGGACAGACCCAGATCAGACTTCACAAAGGCATGGGTTGATGTGGGTCCTAATTGGTTGTAAATTCCTTAGGTTCTGTTTTTCCTGTGCTATGCTCTTATGAGGAAAATGGTACAACATGCAAAGAAGAAGTATGTGACATTGATGAAAATGATAACTATTTGCAGTTTTACCTTCGTTATGGACCTTGACTTATGAAAAAATCAAACAAAATCAATTTAGCTAAAAAATATCAAAATGAAACAAAATATGAAACATGTAAATAAACATATTTGTTTAACCCTTTCCCTCATATAGACGCTTTCCGACGCCTATGCAGCAGACGGCTTTTTGAAAACATGGTGACAAAAGAAGAAATTGCACAAAACGTGCAATTTCTCTTTTTGCCACAATCTTTTCCACTTTTTGTCATAGGTTCTATGTTTTGACAAAATACGTTCAAAGTTGTCTGCTGCAGAATTGTCGTATGAGGGAAAGGGTTAACCCAGTCCAACATACAATTTGTCTGCATCAGGAGACTTTAAAGACATCAAGTAAAACCTCTTTAATTGATAGAACAATTCGAGGGCTGGCGTGAAAGGGTTGTAACTAAAATTGGTATTTTTTTACCATTAATTACCTCGCCATAAAGTCTTTATAAGCGTTAAATCATTTTTCTTGGTAAACAATGGAAATTTAAGTGCTATTGTTCGTTCTGAGCAATGGCACCTAAATTTGCATTGTTTACAAAAGGTTAAAATTTCCCCTAATCCAGGGTTTTTCAAAATAGGTTTTGAGTTACAACCGTTTCACGCCAAGCCCTCGAATTATTGAATAAAGTTGAAAACATTGTGACAATTATAGACGACTTCTTCCTTTTGCTGCAATATGAACAACAAAAGTGGTCTGCTATAGAGGGTCCGAAACTATCTGTATGTGGGAAAGGGTAGACAGAATTCTAGATAAGGTGTGTATTTTATCTTCTGTAATCCTTTTTTGACCTTATTACCGTATGTTGTGGGTACTCAAAAGAGAGACTATCATAGTAAGTGCCACAACATACGTTTGGATTGGGTAATAAATAGAGATTCTATGAGAAAATCACAAGTTAACCATTTCCCTCATACAACAAATCTGTAGCAGACGACTTTGAAAACAGCAATTTCAAAATATGGAATATCTCTATAAATGCAAGAATAATTAGTGAAAAGAGTTTGAAAACATTGCGGCAAAAGGTGAAATTGCTCATCATGAGCAATCTCTCCTTTTGTCACAATGTTTTCAAAAGTCGTCTGCTGCAGAGGTGTCAGAAAGTGTCTCTATGTTGGAAAGGTTTAACAACACCTATCAAGTCCTCTGGATATAGAATAAATAACAGGAATTTTTAAACCAAAAAGTATTACCACTACAAAGGTCATGTTTCTAGAAAATTGTACATCAAAACTGTCAAATTAAAACAGACACAATTATCAAACAGTTCTATGTAAACACACAAATAAAACATCTTATCAAATATCTACACATACAGTTTGAATAATGAACGACAGTCTTGTTCCTGTATATCAAACATGTAATTTTTACTTACCAGTAACCTTTTCCCACCAACAATAAAATTGTAGCAGACAATTTAGAAAACTTTTGAGGAAAAATGTGGAAAATCTCTATAGATTTAAGTTTAGAAAAAACCCGAATAATTTTGAGGAATGGATCCTTTTCTCACAATGTTTTCTAAAGTTGTCTGCATTAAGAATGAAGATGAAACTGTTAACATGACAGTATTTCATTTGAAATGGCACCAGTAGGCAGGACAGGTGATATATATGTACATTGCTTGCATCATTGCAGTAGATGACATGAGAGAAAAGATGAACTATACTCAAAATGAGCAATTTCTCCTTTTCAGCATTTACAATGTTTTAACTCTATCAAATAGGCTTCCAGTTTTCAAGAAGCGTCATTGTTCATATATATAAGATGTTTAAAAAAGTTACGACTCTACAAATATCATATTTGAATAATAACTTTAACAGAGGCTAGAGGCTAGAAATATAAAGAAAGAAAGAGAAATCTTCCTGAAGAAAACTGTCTCTTATCCCTGAGTTTGCAAATCAAAGTAATGTTGAAGCTGTTACTTAAATAGTAGGCAAAGCAGTTGTTACTAAATTTGTAACAAATGTAGTTACAACAGTTTTGTATGAAGCCATTGAAAGTGTGATTCAATTAACCCTTTCCCAAAGTCTTCTACTGCAGATTTGCTGTATGTGGGAAAGCGTTAATATAAAATCATAGTGACATAGAAGATGATAAATCCTAATAATATTTAAAACTTAACATATTCCCTGATGCACACTTTTTCCATTCAGCTAATGAATATTGAAAATAATGGTGAAAAATGAGATACATATATTGCTCAAATAAGCTATTCTCATATTTCACCAATCTTCAACTCTGTTTTAAAACTACACTTCTAATTTACCATAAAGCTTCCTTATTTTCAATGCAAACAACAGACATTTTCTATAATTAGGAAGATGTTAAAATATTATACTCACTTGTCTTTTTTCTGATTCTTTTTCTGTTTACAAAGTCCTGCCATTTGGACGATAATTGTTTAGCACCAAGGATTGCCTCAAGAAGGTTAACCTCCTTTGGCTTGGAAGGATTAAAATTGTTCAGAAATGACCTGAAACAAAGAATTGAGCCAATGCATGACAAAAGGTATATGTTGGCTTTTGTGAACAATGTAGATTTCAGATATAAGCCTGTGATCAAGATCTTCATTATTCACACAATACTTGTCAACACTTGTAAGCTTTTCATAAGGGAGAGCATTCAACTTTTCTATACATTATATGAAGGCGTCCTGCAAAGGTACAAGTTGACATATTTTATCAAAAATCTGCATAATTGAGACAATAATTATGAAAGAGAGTTGAAAACATTGTGGCAAATGGGGAAATTGCTTATCATTAGCACCACATGAGATATACATCTTCATCTACAGCTTTGTTTCACCACTACTTGTGAACTGATTTAACTCTTTCATTGCTGATTTTTTTTTAATTGACTTGCCAAGCTTTGCATTTGGAACAGTCCCGTTCTAGGAATATCAAGATAAAATGTTGAGTTGAATAGCCAACAGTATAGAGCCTGATGGGACAGCACAGATGCAACAGCTGGCATAGCTCTATACAGGTGACACTGGCTTCACACAATTGGTTTCTGGGAATTCAAAGGGTTAATTGTTTTGATAAGATGAGTTTAGTCATAATATAGGAGCAATAAATGACCTTAGCAGTTGATTCTAAAACATTCAGTAAAATAAAAATCAGTAATGTTCGTAACTTTTTTAACCAATATGCTTTCAAAACATTCAAGGTAAAAAATTACAAAATCTGGTAAATAGGAATTCTATTTCAGGAAACAATTGAAAAGATTTTGAGAAAAACGAAATTTACTCATTCTTTTCTTTTTCACAAAAGGCTATTAAAAGTTGTCTTCATCAGACAAAGAGTTCACAAATGAAAGACTACCAAAACGACTTGTATTAACTGATGGTAATATTTAGGATATACATGTACATACAAGTCATACAGTCATAGGAAAAGACATGTATAGAAGTAGTTGAATTATTTATTGTTTAACAACCACATACCAATATATTCTTGATGCATCTACGAATTGGGATCAAAATACGAATCTGGTTATTTTTCAGAAGTTACATTTGGGTCTAATATTTCATGTGAGAAAACAGTGAAGACTGGTGAGATAGCTCAAATGTTCAGGCTTGTCTGAGTCTCTGCTTTTCAGAGATGAAAAACAAGACCTGTAATCCCCAGACACAGCCCATTATATTCCTAGTGCGTTTTTTTTAATAAAGTGTTTATCCTTACCTATCTTTTTGTTTGCTTGTCTCAGCTACGTCATCCATTTCAAAATTATGGTTTATGGCACCAACCTTGGCCTTCCTTTTTTTCTTGCCTTCTTTCGATCCTCTGTCCATGTTTAGTCTTTTGATAAAATACAAGTGATTTGTGTCAAAAGATGAAGTGTTTAAATTTTCTAAGAAAAATATGACAACTAGTACATGTAGTACTTATAGATATTTTAGTTGTCCCACGTGAAAACCAACCCCGTGAACTCTGCTTAAAGTATCGACCCGGATCAGCCTAAGCATGTAGCGCAGGCTTACCCGGATAGACACTTTTTGCCTCTTGTGGATTTTCTGTTTGAGGAATCATTATTCTATACCTCTATCCCCCTGAGATGGAATGTGTTGGCCCAGATCAGTCTGAGCGAATGCGCAGGCTGATCTTGATCGATACATTACGCAGAGGCCAAAATGTTGGTTTTCTCGCGGGATGGCTCATTTATCTATATTCAATAATTTTTATTCTGGTGTGTCAGATAATTAAGGGTTAAATGAAACACCCAAACATACCCAAATACGAATAACATATCAAATAAACTTTAAAAGTAATAAATTTATTTATCACATAGAGCTCCCCTGGGAGTGTCGAAATCCCATTACATAAAAATCATATGACACTACTAGTTTGGTTTCCAGTCTTGCAACATATCATCTTAATAAACTCGTTTAATAAAAGTGATGATAAATAAACACTCAAGCTAGGGGTCAAGTAGGCAACAAAATCAGGGGTCGAATAGTCGGAGGATCTAAATCTCTTGATACCAATCAGGGTATGTTTCAATTGGTGACATGCGGTCTTCAATTTAGTTGTATTAGACCTATTGTAGTTAGACAAAGTGAAGAAATAACGTTTCATTTGGTGTTCACATATTGAAGATATGTTGATCTTAAAAGGATCCAGAAAACTGTTATCAGACATCCGTAAAGCACTCTAAGGTAAACACCAGGTCAATTTTAAATGTTGCGTTGACAATGTCAGATGACTTATTAAGGGGGAGTGAACTGGTCCTTTCCTCACAATATCCCTCTTACTACTCAATCAAACCCTATGTTGTAGGTACTAAAAAAATTGTTTCATTGAAACAATTCTTTTGAGTATCCTCAACATAGAGTTTGGAAGACATATAAGGCTTTGGCGTTGTGAAATACTCTTCTTATCTAGAACTCTGGACAATGTGAATGTTGGCATAAATAAAGTAAACAGTAAATTATTGTTAACATGTTTGGATGTTGGAGATTTCGTCTAACTACCATTTCGTCTAACGGATACTATAGAGTAAACGGGGTAGAGATTTCGTCTAACTTATAAACAAGAAGGATTATTATGTCTTATGTGTAGTATATAGTTAGAAGTTAAATATTATAATTGTTTATAAGTTCAGTTTATAAATTTGACTTACCATTTATGTCCAATATATTCCAATGTGTTCTTATATTAATAAAATGTTGTTATTCATTGCAGAACAGAATAGAATATGATTTGTAACCGCGGCCAGATGTACTGTACGAAACATGAAAAAACCCATATGTCTATATGATGTTTATATTTATTCTAATGTTATTTGTTATAACATTTACAATTATATAGTTTATTGCACTTTACTTCAATTATATAGTTTATTGCACTTTATTTCAATTAACTGTTTATCGACTTTGTGTAAATGATTGACGGCATACTTCTAATTGTGTTGTGTTGTGGTGTAATTAATTATTAAAAAATAAAGGTTTTCTATTGAATGGATAACATTATGTACTCTGCGTAGTTTATCGAATTCCCTATTCTGTAAGATTCCGGCATAAACCTATTATAAATTTATTATGTACTCTGCGTAATTTATCGAATAATGTTTCATGATGCATATGATAAAAACGGCCTTGTTCACTATCTGTTTTCCCTATTCTGTAAGATTCCGGCATAAACCTATCATATATTTATTATATACTCTGCGTAATTTATCGAATAATGTTCCGGCATAAACCTATTATATATTTATTTCAGGTGTTCAACTGTCTGCGAGGCATATCCAGCAACAGCTTGTAGAATGGGTAATGGTAGACTTCGAAGCTGGTAAGTTAATTGTCAACACTTATAACAGTCAAACTATTGTGAATTATAATCATTGTACTGGCGCGCACCTTCTACATTTGTTGGTATGTTGAATGGGATTTTATTAATTCATGAGCTGTGATAAACGGAACTTTAATTTTGAAAAAATCATAATACATCAGTTTGGAATTCTGCGCTTTTTAATGATGTATATATGTGTTCTGATTATATAAGTAATTTTTTCACGTTCTTCCTTACAGCCACATGGCAGGCCTTACGACAGGTATTCCCAGGGTGTGTTTTGAAGGGTTGCGTTTTTCATTGGGTACAGCGAGTTTACCGAAAGGTGCAGGGTGCAGGGTGAGGGACTTGCAACCGCTTACATGACCAAGGGCGACAAGTACGACTTCCTGCGAAAAGTGATGGCTCTACCTTTCTTTCCTGCGCTTTTGAAGCTCTTTTTACGCAGGCCGCTGATGTTGGGGGACCAGTGCTTAAAGTAGTTGAATATTTTAAGCGGACATGGATAACAAACAGATGTGGCGTCTGGAGAACTGGAGTGTGTTCAGACAAAGACCTAATAACACATGTGTTATTAGGTCTTTGGTTCAGAGAAACTGTCAGGACAAACAATGACGTAGAAGGTATAATAATTTTTCCTTCAGTTCATAAAGATAAATTATAAAATATAAGTATCATAATTAACCATTTCCCACACACAACACATCTGCAGGAGAATACTTTGAAAACATAGTTACTTATTCAAGTATTTATTTATTAAATTTTTATTTCAGGATGGCATAGACGAATGAATTCCAGGGCTGGACGGGCAGATCTGGGGTTCTACGTTCTCGTTCCGTTTCTACGTGGCGAGTCTAAGATCGTAGAACTTCAGGTCCGTCTCGTGTCGGAAAACCTGCTCACCAGACTCCACAGGAAAAGGTACCGCGAGGTCCACGGTCGTCTATTTGATGCTTGGGATAAGTGAGTAAAAATAAAATAGTCTTCAAATAAATAAATAAACCACTGATTCAAAATTTTAAAACTTTAGTTTTTCTTTTAATGATAAGTAATGACTATGAACTATTGATTTAATTGTTGATTTTCGTTTCAGATATGAAGATGATGATTTAACCACCAGCCAGCTACTACGAGTGTGCAGTCGGATATCTGGTCTGGGTACAGTTGGGAGTTCTGACAGAATACACGACGAGGACTCATAATTAAAAACCCGCTTCCTTGTATATTGCCTGTATATTTTGTATATTTGTATATATGTATTTATTGTTGTCATTCACTATGTACTTTGTATACGTCAAAGATTATTATGTTCTTTAAAATGTTGTTATGTTCTGGTAGAATATGTAAATTATAAAAAGTAACAAGAATTAAGATAGGGGAAAAAAAATAAAATTTTGGGAAAATAATTGAAAACATTGAGGACAAGTATTGAATTTACTGTAAATATAAAATGAAATTATAACAAATACATATTACAATTACGAATTAAAACCATAAAATGTTAAAACTAATTGAAATTGTTTGTTGTCATTTACTATAATCAGTCAATTAACACCTTACTATAACACCTTCATATCGATATAGATTACATTGTACTATATACGATAAGTTAGACGAAATCTCTACCCCATTTACTCTATAGTATCAGTTAGACGAAATGGTAGTTAGACGAAATCTCCAGAATCCAACATGTTTTATGTTGTTAAATTGCTAAACGCTTGTACTTAACATCGCCACAACCTCTTGCTACCCTGAAAACTGGTATAATTTACGTTACGGTAACCCTATGTGAAACTAACTAAACTTCCTTCCAAATGTGCCTTCTGCGATCGTTACTCAATCGAGCGGGCAGTGGAAAACATAAAAAATAGTTATGATTTCAATGTGTTAAGCAGAGATGGCACGAATACAAGTACAATTTCCGGGTTACGTACAATCATTGAATAATTGACAATGCACTGTCTGTCGGCAGCTTCCCCCACAGGGGCTCGTAGTTATAGTTATTTTTTTATTGTGTAGGATATATTAAAAAGGATATACATGACAATCAATTTTTTTTAACTACGAGCCCCTGTGGCTTCCCCTAGTTTTCTTTGTTAATTCTAAAAACAAATTTATGAACAATCGAATGAAAACAAACAAGGCAATAATATACATAGAGTGGATACCAATTTTTAAATTGATGCTTACCTTTGTGTATGTAAATGCTTTTTGGTTTCATATCAAGTTGCGACAGGTTGTTTACATATCGCCATTAACAACATGCAAGCTTGAGTCCGGCGTACATGTAATATAATACCTGTACGCTTTAAGGGTACCAGTTGCTTTCATCTAAGTACCTGAAGTATTTCATACAATCGTTCCGTTTTTCCTTTTCATCTACGTAACTGAAGTACTTCATATATTAGGTCAGTTTTCTATTTCAGACATCAAAATTTAAATTCGGAGTTAAAGATAACTTTAGTTCATCAGATTACATCCATTATGCAGACGCACTTCGACACATCTGCAGTACTCAGACGATTTTTGAAGATATTGATTGTTCCCCCTTTTAGCATAATGTTTTAAACCCTCTTGAATAATTATAGTTTCATTTCTGCCCCTGTTACTTGGAACACGGTAATCAATAAGAATGACAGCCACATTATGACCCTTGATTGGACCGTCAAAGCCAGAATGAATATGAACAATCAGAGGCATATAAGGACATGTATTTTATATTATATCTCTGGAACTCTTGAGCCCAAGCAGGTGGGTTAGTATTGCTTTCGTTCCTTATATATTTTTTATCTTGATGTGAACCGTCCCGCGATAAAACCAACATTGTGGTCTCTGCGTAAAGTTTCGACCTGGATCAGTCTAAGCATGCCGCGCAGGCTTACCCGGATAGACACTTTGCACCTCCTGTGCATTTTCTGTTTCAGGAATCATTACTCTATACCTCTATCCCCTTGAGACGGAATGTGTTGGCCCGGTTCAGTCTGTGCGGACTGCGCAGGATGATCAGGGTCGATACATTACGCAGAGGCCACAATGATGGTTTTCTCGCGGGACGGCTCATGTATAATATAAGATGTGGGGCAAACACCATCGTTCCTCTCCATCGCGATTTGACCTTATATCTGTTGAAAGTGGCATAAAACCATAACAAAAATAATAATTAAAAATTGTTTCTAGAAATTGACCATATGTTTGCTTATAGAAATGTTTCAAATCGACCGTTGTAGATTTGGGGTATGTGGCAAAGGATTTGAAATGTGCATTTTATTCTTATATTCGGTTTACATCATACATCGATATTATAATGATAATAAATGCTCAGGGAAAAGGAAGCAGTGCATGCTTATTTAACAATATATGCATGGATATCAAAGCATTACAGTGACGCTATATCAAAGCTGTGTTATGTTATATCTCCTATACCGCTTAGAATGCTAGCGACCTACACATATTATGTTAGTCTTTCACTCAAAGAATCCGTCAACAATTTTGACCTGACACATCTCAAATCAAAACAGTTTATGTGGAAAAGCAGCCAGTTGCTTTGCGAGTCTGAGAGAACCAAATCCAGTCGCGGCATGACGGATACCGATATGCTGAGAACCGTATCTAGCCATGGCATGACGGATACCGATATGCAGATAACCTAATCCAGCCACACCCTGACGGATACCGATATGCAGATAACCTAATCCAGCCACACCCTGACGGATACCGATATGCAAAGAACGTAACCCAGCCACAGCCTGACGGATACCGATATGCAGAGAACGTAACCCAGCCACAGCCTGACGGATAGCGATATACGGAGAACTTTATCCAGAAAAACACTGACGTATACTGATAAGCAACGAATCTATTCGAACCACGCCCTGACGGATACCGATATACAGAACACCGTATCTATAACAACGGCATGACGGATACCGATATACAGAACACCGTATCTATAACAACGGCATGACGGATACCGATATACAGAACACCGTATCTATAACAACGGCATGACGGATACCGATATGCAGAGAAACTAATCCAGCCAGCGCATGACGGCTACCGGTATACAGAGAACCTAATCCAGCCAGCGCATGACGGATAGCGATATACAGAGAACCTAATCCAGCCAGCGCATGACGGCTACTGATATACAAAGAACCGTATCTAGCAACGGCATGACGGAAACCGATATGCAGAGAACCCCGATCTAGCAACGGCTTGATGGCCGATATGCGGAGAACCCTATCTAGCAACGGCATGACGGATACCGATATGCAGAGAACCTAATCCAGCCAGGGCATGACGGCTACCGATATTCAGAGAACCTAATCCAGCCGGCGCATGACGGATACCGATATACAGAGAACCTAATCTGGCCACACCCTGACGGATACCGATATACAGAGAACCGTATCTAGCAACGGCATGACGGAAACCGATATACATAGAACCCGATCTAGCAACGGCATGACGGATACCGATTTGTAGCGAACCTAATCCAGCTACCGCATGACGGATACCGACATACAGAGAACCTAATCCAGCTACCGCATGACGGATACCGATATACAGTGAACCTAATGGATACCGATATACAGAGAGCAGTATCTAGCAACGGCATGACGGATATCGATATACAGAGAAACTAGTCCAGCCACCGCATGACGGATACCGATATACAGCGAACCTCATCCAGCTACCGCATGACGGATACTGATATACAGAGAACCTAATCCAGCTACCGCATGACGGATAACGATATACAGAGAACCTAATCCAGCTACCGCATGACGGATACCGATATACAGATAACCTAATCCAGATACCGCATGACGGATACCGCTTTACAGAGAACATAATCCAGCTACCGTATGACGGATACCGATATACAGAGAACCTAATCCAGCTAACGCATGACTGATACCGATATGTAGCGAACCTAATCCAGCCACCGCATGACGGATACCGATATGCAGAGAACAGTATCTAGCAACGGCAAGACGGATACCGAATAACAGAGAAACTAATCCAGCCACCGAATGACGGATACCGATATACAAAGAACATAATCCAGCTACCGCATGACGGATATTGATATACAGAGAACCTTATCCTGCTACCGCATGACGAATACCGATATACAGATAACCTAATCCAGCTACCGCATGACGGATACCGATATGTAGCGAACATAATCCAGCCAGCGCATGACGGCTACCGATATACAGAAAACCATATCTAGCAACGGCATGATGGATACCGATATACAGAGAAACTAGTCCAGCCAGCGCATGACGGCCACCGATATACAGAGAACCTAATCCAGCTACCGCATGCCGGCTACCGATATATACAGAGAACAGTATCTAACAACGGCATGACGAATACCGATATACAGAGAAACTAGTCCAGCCACGGCATGACGGATACCGATATACAGAGAAACTAGTCCAGCCACCGCATGACGGATACCGATATACCGAGAACCTAATCCAGCTACCGCATGACGGCTACCGATATACAGATAACCTAATCCAGCTACCGCATGACGGATACCGATATACAGAGAACCTAATCCAGCTACCGCATGACGGATACCGATATACAGAGAACCTAATCCAGCTACCGCATGACGGATACCGATATACAGGGAACCTAATCCAGCTACCGCATGGCGGATACCGATATACAGAGAACCTAATCCAGCTACCGCATGACTGATACCGATATGTAGCGAACCTAATCCAGCCACCGCATGACGGATACCGATATGCAGAGAACCTAATCCAGCTACCGCATGACGGATACCGATATGTAGCGAACCTAATCCAGCCACCGCATGACTGATACCGATATGCAGAGAACAGTATCTAGCAACGGCAAGACGGATACCGAATAACAGAGAAACTAATCCAGCCACCGAATGACGGATACCGATATACAAAGAACCTAATCCAGCTACCGCATGACGGATATTGATATACAGAGAACCTAATCCTGATACCGCATGACGAATACCGATATACAGAGAACCTAATCCAGCTACCGCATGACGGATACCGATATGTAGCGAACATAATCCAGCCAGCGCATGACGGCTACCGATATACAGAAAACCATATCTAGCAACGGCATGACGGATACCGATATACAGAGAAACTAGTCCAGCCACCGCATGACGGCCACCGATATACAGAGAACCTAATCCAGCTACCGCATGACGGCTACCGATATACAGAGTACAGTATCTAACAACGGCATGACGAATACCGATATACAAAGAAACTAGTCCAGCCACGGCATGACGGATACCGATATACAGAGAAACTAGTCCAGCCACCGCATGACGGATACCAATATACAGAGAAACTAGTCCAGCCACCGCATGACGGATACCGATATACAGGGAACCTAATCCAGCTACCGCATGACGGCTACCGATATACAGAGAACCTAATCCAGCTACCGCATGACGGATACCGATATACAGAGAACCTAATCCAGCCACGCCTTCAGGGATACCAATATACAGAGAACCTAATCTAGCCACGCCTTGAAGGATACCGATATACTGAGAACCTAATCCAGCCACGCCTTGAGGGATACCGATATGAAGAGATCCGTATCTAGCCACGCCCTTACGGATACCGATATACAGATAACCTAATCCAGCCACGCCTTGAGGGATACCGATATGAAGAGATCCGTATTTAGCCACGCCCTTACGGATACCGATATGCAGAGAACCTAATCCAGCCACGCCTTGAGGGATACCGATATGAAGAGATCCGTATCTAGCCACGCCCTTACGGATACCGATATGCAGAGAGCCTAAACCAGCCACGCCTTGAGGGATACCGATATGAAGAGATCCGTATATAGCCAAGCCTTTACGGATACCGATATGCAGAGAACCTAACCCAGCCACGCCTTCAGGGATACCGATATGAAGAGATCCGTATCTAGCTACGCCATTGCGGATACCGATATACAGAGAATATAATACAGCCACGCCTTGAGGGATACCGATATGAAGAGATCCGTATCTAGCCACGCCCTTACGGATACCGATATACAGAGAACCTAATCCAGCCACGCCTTGAGGGATATCGATATGAAGAGATCCGTATCTAGCCACGCCTTTACGGATATCGATATGAAGAGAATCTAATCCAGCCACGCCTTGAAGGATACCGATATAGAGAGAACCTAATCCAGCCACGCCTTAAGGGATACCGATATGAAGAGATCCGTATCTAGCCACGCCCTTACGGATACCGATATGCAGCGAACCTAATCCAGCCACGCCTTGAGGGATACCGATATGAAAAAAAACTAATCCAGCCACGCCTTTACGGATACCGATATACAGAGAACCTAATCCAGCCACGCATTTACGGATACCGATATACAGAGAATCTAATCCAACCACGCCTTTACGGATACCGATATACAGAGAACCTAATCTAGCCACGCCTTTACGGATACCGATATACAGAGACTCAATCCAGCCACGCCTTTACGGATACCGATATACAGAGAACCTAATCTAGCCACGCCTTTAAGGATACCGATTTACAGAGAACCTAATCCAGCCACGCCTTTACGGATACCGATATGCAGAGAACTTAATTAATTCAGCTGCGCCGTGACGGAAATTGATGTTCAGAAATCCGTTTCTAACCACGCCTCTTCGGTTATCGCTTTACAGAGACCCGTATCGAGCCACACCCTGGCGGAAACTGATTTGCATAGAACCGTATCTACCCACGCCCTGATAGGTCTGATATTAAGGATAAGATAATGCACTTAAACAGTCTACTGTTATCAATATTATAGCGATTGGTTTTTTGAATATTACAGATTTCCTAACAGATCAATACTAACCGATTGATGTTGACCCATAACGTTAGTAAAACTACTTGATTAGCCATTTTGGGTCTTGATGACACGCCGCTTTGACATGATTTAAAGACATAGTTGGCATACAACCGGTGTTGCTACACTTCCATATTTCTTTTATTATATACAAATGTGTATTTATGTATGTATAATATAAATGCGAACTCTGTAGACTTTAGTGAGACTGGACACAGATACATTCAGACACCAAATAGGTAGACGCGGTTCATTTATATTGATTGATTGGTGTTTTATCGCCGCTTTCAACAATTGTTCAGTTATATCACGGCCTTTACAAGTAGGCCTACTACTTGTCCATGTATCCTGACACCAGCCAGTCAGTCGTAATAATAACCCCGCAACCCTAAGCGCCTAAGAGGGCAGCCACGACTACCATTTTTAAATTCTTTGGTATGACCCGGCCGGGGATAGTTCGTTTATAAGAGTGATGCTCAGTATAGAAGTGTTTTGATTAAACATTTTAGTAATCCATTAAACTGACATTTAAACTTTAAATTCGAATCTTTAAAGTTTGTCCCTTTCTAATAAACAAATCAGATATACACATTAAACCCTGCATCCAACTTTTATCTCGGTGAAGGTTTTTCTCACATACAATACATCTACAGCAGACGACTTTGAAACAATCTAGGCAAAACATGCCATGAAAGTATAAATACTGAGTTTAACCCTTTCCCTCATACGAAAATTCTGCAGCAGACGACTTTGAAAATATTTTGTCAAAACATAGAAAATCTCTTTAATTGAATGGATAACCTATGACTAAAAGTGGAAAACATTGTGTCAAAAGAAGAAATTGCTCGTTTTGAGCAATTTCTTCTTCTGTCACTATGTTTTCAAAACGCCGTCTGCTGCAGAGGCGTCAGAACGCGTCTATATGAGGGAAAGGGTTAATTAACACGCTATGGCAAAACAAGAACTTACTCATTAGTCGCCGGGCAGAAGCCCGCGACTTCTATTTTTAATAGGTTTTCTGAAATCACATGGGAGGGGGGATTATTATTAGAAAGAAACACATTTAGATGTCTTGAACATATTACAATTGTGTTTGTTTAAAAACACTAAGTAATGACACATCTAAAATGAAATAAATATTCCGATGTTTTAGGTATTTTCAGTTTCTTTATTTTGACTCGCATTTATGTTTTTTGTTTTATTTACGAAGACAAAACAGTCCCTATTAGCTAGACTGGTATATTTTATTTTACACTATATAACATGTAATCAAAAGTCGATAACTACAAACCTTTACGTCGCAGTCTAATTTGTTTACTTACGCGCACCTGCGTGACTCGCGAATACCAACTGCGTAGATCAATCTCCTTTGTAGAGAGCCGTTCTTTACACTCACTTACATATAGTAAATTATAGGTGATTTAAAATGTTTATTTGGTTCGAAACAAATGAAGAAAAGAACAAACCGTGTTAAACTGGTTTTAATGGAAAAATTACTTTGAACGAACACTCTCTGCCTATAAAGAGAGTTTCAAGAACGACACCTATGCGAATAAGAAAGAATCGGGTCTTTCGTACACAATTATTTCGTCCTTGACAATTTTAAATGTGTCATTTAATTCCCTAAAGGCATATTGCTTCCGATCTGCATATTGTTATGCACCATTGACACAAGGGCGCTCATCATAATATAATTTTAAAACATGAGTAGTTTGTTGTTTTCATTATAAAAAAGGAAGGAAAGAATTAAAATAAATTAACATGTTGTAGGGCTCAGTTTATGTTCGAAATTAAGTTTAAATTATACAACAATTTCAATGAGATTTAACTGTTTAGTTGATATTATATTTCGAAGCTGGTCTAATTTATAAATATTGGACTACATTTCAACATTTGTTAAAGTATGATATAATTAGGATGCTAAGCTAATATCATTTTGAGAAAAAGAGAAAAAGAGAAAACTCATGTCTTCAGCGATTTAACCCTTATCTCATTGTTTTAAAAGTAGATTGCTGCAAAGGTGTCCACTGTTGACTTTAAAAGAGGAAAGGTAAAATGACGTGCTATTGCATGCAAATCCTAAATTGTCTGTTGTGTGGTTTTATTGAAAAATAATAAAATTCAAATATTCTGACAAACATCTTGAAAAGTGTATGTGGAATTCACAAATCTTATAATTATTCCTTAATGAAAGCACTGTATACATACTAAGACTAATGATTGGCAAGATTACTCATTTCCATTACTGTTTATGATCAATAATTAGTTCGTTGTGTGTATGGTCAACCTACTTTGGAATGGAAATTGATCACAAACAATGAAAGGCTTCAATTATCATTCACTTCGTTGACAAAACAATGCAAGTTATGATACATTTTCACTTGACCCCACCCCTGATGTTCCAATATGCCCCTCAGTTGATAACTGTTTATTCAACTACTATAATGTTAGTGTTATGCATAACTGCACTATGGATATCCGGCGACATTGATGCGTTGCATCAACTTTCTCTTGTAATGAACTATTAATCACGTTACTACAATCAGGTGAAAGACCCTGCTACAATGTCGTCTGCTGCAGATGCGCAAACACGCGTATGTATAAAGGACAGTGTATAGACCCATTTAGTTGCCCATAATTTATTCATGAAATTAGTATTTCTATCCTTCATTTTCGACAAGTTCATATTTGAACATTTAACGGACTGACTGGAGAAATGGGTTGGAAATCACCAAAAGTGCTGCTTTTGAAAAAACGTGTTATATTTCGTTGCACAGTGATTTTAGACACGATCTTTTCAACATATTCTTTGCTTATAATATACATTAAAAGTGTGTGTCTAATGATGATTAATTGTGCATCTTGTTTTCAAATGTAGATTTTTATAAGAATTCGTCCCAAAACCTACTTTATTATTTAACAAAGACGCCAAATATTATTAACCAGATAACACATGTTATATCAATAAATTTTCTTTATGTGTATATATACATATGTGCATACAATTAATGAAATGTAATTATCTTTCATTTAATTAATCCTCTCTTATAACTCCATTATGGAGTGCTATTGTACTTTTATTATGTTGTATTGTATACTTAATGTTATAAATGTTAAATTGTAAGTACACTGATGAGATGTAAATAAAGATTATTATTATATATGTCACATCTATTTTGAACATTTGTATTTAGGCTAGAAGCATATGTTATGCTTATTTCCAAATAAATGTTATTGTTGTTGTTGTTGTTATTTACTTAGCAAAAACACATGACTATAGATCTAGCGAACAGCGTAGAAAAATATCGCACCCACTCAAACTTAGGTCGACATTGTTTGTAAATGTTGAAGAAACATCATAACAGTTTATTTGTATGGTGGTTAATGCCGCTTTTCAATAGTGTTTCAATATAAAACGGTTTCTGGGTAAATTACAAAGAATGCTGGTCAGTTTTAACCTGACAACCTTGGGACAATTGTATTATATATATATTATTCCAGCAGCCCTGGGGACAAAATGGGAACTAAAAGGGAACTAACTGATAACCCCTCCCCACACTTTATTTTTTATTTGTTTTGAGTAAATGTATAACCCGGCCTTGGATTGAAGTGTCGTCTAATGCTCTTAACCCTTTCCTACCTGGAGACGCATTTTGACGCATCTTCAGCAGACGACTTTTGAAAACAATGTGTCAAAAGAAGAAATTGCTCAAAACGAGCAATTTCTCCTTTTGCCACAATGTTTTCATTTTTTCACCCAGTAATGTTTTCAATGCGTCTGCTGCAGATTTGTTGTATGTGGGAAAGAGTTAAGATAGATCCTCTTACCACCATTTCATCGAGTCGCTTGCTGCTTTTAGAATTAATCAGGATACATACAACAGATAGGAGATAGACATGAATCGATTAGACCATTTTCCCGCGTTCAGCAGAGCTGCAGCAGACGAATCCGAAAACAACAAGGGAGATAGGGAGATTCCGTACAAAATAAAGTACATTGTATACTTATTGAATATAGCTCATCCGTGTTTACAAAAGTCGTCTGCCACATATGTGTTAAAATGTGTCTGTATGTTAGAAAGGGTTAACCGAATTTATATGAGACGATTTACGAGGACAAATATTTGTCTCGTATATTCAAGTGTCCCTGGATATCTGTTGATAAATACACTCAGGAAACCCATACATCGCTGACATTTAATTCATATCACATCTGAACCGCGCTTATAGAATAGGAACCCTTTTGCATACCCCTACAAATATTGTCTTACTCTACAACTCATATACGTAACTTGTTGTAATTAAGTTCTTTACGATATACACGCAATATAAATATTGTGGCAAATGAAGAAATTGTTCATAATGAGCAATTCTCCTTTGGCCAAAATGGTTTTCAACCTCAATAAATGTTCCCATGTATACTAGACTATATGTTTTCAAAGTCGTCTACTGCTGATTTGTTGTACGCAGGAAAAGGCTACATACTATACTCATTTCATATAGGTAAATTGTGTAATAATAATTTTTACAAAACAGTATATATATATAGATTTTTAACGAAACAAAGTTGTATTTCCATATGTACAGCAATACAATCAATGTTGTTCGTATGGAACGCCTCAACTGTCTTATAAAGACGATTATTATTATATTGTGTGCACCCTTTATTATGTTGTGTACATACTGTATCATGTCATGTTCATATTGTATTATGTTATGTACATACTTCATTATGGTGTGTACATACTTCCATGTTGGTATATGCATTGTTTATTTTGTTTTGTGCATTTCTCATTATTTTATATAGCGTGTATATTTTGCTAAGTGCACTCAATGTTATGTTCTGTGAGAGTTTTATTGTCTTATGTACATTCTTTGTTATGTTGTGTACGTTCTATATTCTGTTATGTAGATTCCTTTTCCCCTAATGAAGGCATATACTATGTATTACATTGTGTAGGTTCTGTTTGTTGTTTTGTGACTGTTGTATTGTGATATGTACACTCTTTGTTATGCTGTGTACAGTTTTAATATTGTTTTGTTCCTTGTTTTATATGGTGTACACACTGTATTTCGTCATGTAGGAAGTTTATTATGATGACGCGGACAATATCTTGCGATCCATGAGCAATTTCTCCTTTTGCAACAATGTTTTCATCTTTATTCAATTATTGTTCTGGAAGTTTCCATATTTTTGACTAAATGTTTTCAAAGCCGTCTGCTGCAGATTTGCTGTATGTGGAGAAAAGGCTATTTTTTGTTGTTTAATTTTTCAAATTTTATTTTCAGATTTACATCATTTGTTTGTAAACCATCGAAAAATTGACACCATTAAAAATGATTTAATAAAATTCATTGCATAAAAAATCGCACATTTTCAAAAGTTTTTTGTTTAATGATTCAACATTCAGATTTTGTTAACATTTGTATAAATATAGGTATATATATTACTGTATCAAAATTTAACTTACAAATAATAGGTAACCAGATTGCTTTTCAAATCAAATAAAATCTAATTTTAGGTGGTGGGTCGAGATTTCGAGTTAACTGATGTATTGAGTAAGAAAAAGGACAGACGGACGGACGACGTATAGACGTATATGTTACTTAGAGTGAGAAAGGAGCCTGTAGCCTAGGTAAAAGTCATTACGGAAAATGCGTCGACAGTGTCATGAACACGGAAATACTAACAAAATAAACATTTTAATTACAAAACTACTACTTTCGGGGCAAGGATTGTGGAAAGATAAATAAAACAATGAACGATTGTATGATATTGTTTTCACATTACATTAAGGGTTATGCTTTGCATAACGAACGAAAAGTCAAGGTTGTTGAGATGGAAGTTTAGATCTAGATGTATTATGTGTATGGGTCAATATTATTACAAGGGTTTTATCAACTCGTGTGTCATTGATCCTTCACCACTTGCAGCCGCATTCTGACGTGTCTACAGCAGACGTCTTTTGAAAACATTGAAGCAAAAGTAGAAATTGCTCATAACGAATAAGTTCTCCATTTTCTTGGCACAATGTTTTCACCTCTGTTCAACTATATATTTTATTTATTGAGAATGTTATGCTTAGGCTGATCCGGTGGATACTTTACGAAAGAGTCCACAATGTTGGTTTTCTCGCGGGACGGCCGATATTTAAAATGATGCTATTTAAGCCTAATTCAATCTTGTGACATGGTGCCGTTGACGCATCCGCAGCAAACGCAAGTTAAAAACAATGTGGCAAACGGAGAAATGGTTCATCATTTCTAAAATCGTTCTTTTATTTAAAGAGGTTTTCCATATGTTTTCCTAGATGTTTGCGGACGCGTCTGCTTTAGAGTCTTTCCTTGAAGGAAAGGATTATATGTCTTTAAAGAATATTGAAACGTTATATATATATATAGGAATAGGAGAAAATCATCCAAAATATACATTTCTCATTCACATTCTTTCTGGAAGTCTATATTCAAATGTTCATTCTAATTTTCACAACATTGCATTTTTGTTCGTCCGAAATTTCCAATTCAGACGATAACAAATTAAGATATCAGTTAAAGGGTTATGCCTCGAGGATCGCGATGATTGTTTTCATTCGTATATAAAAACAACTTTGCTATTTTTGAAAACGTATATTACAGTTCGTTAACTATTTACAATCTTATTTTCTTGCTAAATTGTTTTACCCTTTGCTATTTTACATCAATCAATTCCCACAAGAAGACGCAATTTGACACGCTTTATAAAAAAATATCAAAAACTTTCTTTAATAGATATATATAAGATTATTTTTTTGGCCAATAGTAGTTTTCCTTGTCGCCTGCTGCAGACTTTTTCACGAGTGAAACTAGCCATTTCCCATATAGAGACGTTTTTCAAAGCCTATACAGCAGACGACCTTTGAAAACATAGTGATAAAAAAAGAAATTGCTCATGATGAGCAATGTCTCCTTTTGCTTCCATGTTTTTAAAATCTATTCAATCATTAAAGTTACATTTATAGAGAGTTCAATAGCTCCGCAAAGATGTTTTTATAAAAGGAGTTTCTCGTTGTGAAAAGCTGATCTTTCGCTCACTATATTTTCAAAAATCTTCAGCTCTAGATGTTTGTTATATGTTTAGGAGAACATGCAGTATGATTCATGATATCAATGAATATGTTTCCATCTAATTTCTGTTTAAAACAGTGTGTGAAATGTATGAGTAGTACAAAGAACTCACGGTGACATGCGATAACTCGAACCATTGCCCGGAACGGACAAGTGTTTGGAAACAACGGCTACTTTGC
Source organism: Serripes groenlandicus (assembly GCA_031761405.1). Taxonomy (NCBI): domain Eukaryota; kingdom Metazoa; phylum Mollusca; class Bivalvia; order Cardiida; family Cardiidae; genus Serripes; species Serripes groenlandicus. The sequence goes on along the minus strand of JASEVX010000001.1, from coordinate 132,061,422 downwards.
TGTATTGTATTTTATCAAGGGATTGTTTTGTATTATGCACATTTCAGTATAAATGAGTCTGACAATACAACATAAAGGAAATCAGAATAAATATCACTCGAACATCTCGATTCATAATGATTATTTCTGTGTATCTTTATATTATATTTTAGATAATGAAGATCTTTTCCACAACTGTGGAAATTCCAGGTTAATTTGACCAGATCGTCAGCTTCTATTTTGCATTCAACTAACCTTTTCCCAACATATCTGCAGCAGACAAGTTAGAAAACATCCAGGCAAAAATACGGAAATGTTCTGTTGATTGAAATATAATCAGTGAATGAGAATGAAAACATTTTGACATAAGGAGAAATTGCTCGTTATGAGCAATTTCTCCGTGTGTCACAATGTTTTCAAAAATCGTCTGATATAAAGATGCGTCAAAACTTGTCTGCAAGTTGGAAAGAGTTTCAAGCCGTGTCAGGCGAACTGGGATCTTTTGGCGCATGCGTTAGGCCTACAGTCTGTATGGACCGGTAGAGGTACACGTCTACACTTTTTTTTTTATCAAAAGATACATCTAGATATATATATAACATGTGGACGTACAGTGAGTTACGGATGAGTCTGTGAGTATGCACAGATTCAACGGAAACTTCATCCTAACAAAACAACGAATTGTTATCGTCTCCATAATAGGTGAGCAAAAAAATGTTCATCGCGGGTTTTTTCTTATCAGAGAAAACAATGTTCTTGAATCGTATGCATTATATGGACCGCATCGGTGGAATATATTATATATGGTAGAGTGTCCGCTTCAGGTGTTAGAGGTCGCGGGTTCGATTCACGACCGGGATAAAGCAATGGCTTTTCCTCCTTTTCTGACACGGGGTTTCAAAATTTGCCTGCAAAAGAGGTATCTAAAGTCGTCCGCAAAAGAAAAATGATTACACCCTATTGTCGTGTGTTTATCTTAGATCTCATTCACAAGTATACTATTTATATTTAATTAGTTGCTGCTATAACTAATACTACCTGCAGTTAATTATATATAGATTGTACAACAGTGTAATGTGAGATTGATGGCATATATTAAGTTGTCATTAAAATATCAGTGCACTTTTATTTAGTACAATATAAAACGTCCCTATCTATCAACATCTCTGTCTCTCTGACTCCGTCTGTCTGTTTTCCTCTCTCAATCTGTCTGTCTCCCTCTCTCAATCTGTCTGTCTCCCTGTCACTGTTCGTCTTTCACTCTCAGTGAAAGCCACACATTTCTACAACTCGGAATTTCTACAATTCAGAAGCGTATTGCCATTTTCCAGATGTTACAGTATGTTACAAAAATGGTTACGAAATATGTATCAGTGAAAGGTTTTAATTTCAGATAAAAGTAATAACCGGCTTGTGTAGGACCATCACACATATTGAATTACCCACACCAATGAAAGAACCTTCACCAAAACGCATTTTTAAAGAAAGGAAAGGTTTATATCATACGACATAAATTGACGACAAGAATAATTGAGTCAGTGTATGACAGAAGGTAAAAATTTGCATTGCTGAATAGTGTATGTTCAGATCAACATGTACACCTGCTCCGCTTTAACAGACTCGACAAAGATGTCAGAACATGCTTACAACTGTGTGTAAGTAATATACGAACAGTGTAGATATTGATCAGACTTTGTAGATGCACAGGCTGGTCTAGATAAACTCTGTTCACTATACACTACTTGTACCTTTTTCTCGTGCACAGACTCAATTAGTGTTTTTATGCGCCAGTTTGATGGCTGTATAATGGTTTTTACGGGACGGCATAGCACCCTCGTGTCTGGGGTTATTTTTGATTGATTATCAATTACAAGCTAAGTACACGATATACTTAAATCCCTCTACTTTTACTTCATCAAGTCCAAATAACGTCCAAATCGGAAGTTCGCTGGTTTATTTTACTGCTGGTTATTTCTTATAAAAGCGTCGTATTTTCCTAAAACTTGGTAGTAACGATCAAATTGTAGCATATTAGCATATGTGACGTCTTTCTATGAAACTGATGTTAACATTCCTACAGCAGTTAGTAAATCATGGACAGTTTGTCTTCTGCGTTGAAAACATCGACGGAAAAGATGTAAGATCTAAAAAAAAAAGTGGAATGTATAATCGTGATACAGGATTGAAAACAGTGTGGGTTTAGGAGAAATTGAGCAATTTCTTTTCCCCCACACTGTTATCAAACTATATCTGTATTTAAAGTGCAATAACTAGCCTGTATCATGCAATTTAAAGAGTTAAAGGAGTGAAGAGTGAAGGTTAGGTCAGATTCATTCTTCTTTTGTATTGAATTCTGGAATTGATTTAATTGTATCCGAGATGGCATCACATTCAATTGGGGGGCGTATTTAATAGTATTCAATTCAAATAAACTCAAGAAGATCTCAATTTCAGCCAGCAGTATTAATAAAATAAACCACAGTAGGAATGCTTGATCTGTTAACATTTTTCCTTTAACCAATTCCCAGATACAGAAGCTTTCTGATGCCTCTGCAGCAGACGATTCTTGAAAAGAATGTGACAAAAGGAAAAAAAATGCCTAAAACGAGTTTTGTTTCACCTTTTTGTCATAATGTTTTCAACAATTCGCTTTTCATTTATAGGAAGTTCAACTTTTGTGAAAAGATGGTATCAAAGTCGTCGGCTGCACAATTGTTGTAGGTGGGGAAGGGTTAATGAATCTGCGTATACATAGAACTCACATGCTCACCAGAGTCTTCACCGTCCGTCCGCATATCTGTTATACTTAACCCTTTCCCTCATACGACAATTCTGCAGCAGACGACTTTGAACATATGTTGTCAAAAACTGGAAAATCTCAATAATTGAATGGATAACATAGGACCTAAAGTGGAAAACATTGTGGCAAAAGGAGAAACTTCTCTTGTCACTATGTTTTCAAAAAACCGTCTGCTGCAGAGGCGTCAGAAAGCGTCTATATGAGGGAAAGGGTTAAATGCGTCTTCTGACAAAACAATATTGGACTATTATTAAAAAAAAGAGAAACCTGCTGATAAGCTATCGTTCACTTTCCCATGATGTTTCCAAGAGTAATCTGTAACAAAATATTCATAAGTCGTCTGTTTTCAAAAACCGAAAATTTATATATTAACAAATATGTGTGTATTTTTAAATTGATTAGAAATTATAGTGGGGGGAAAAATGCATAATATGAGTAATACATTTCTATTTTTCCAGCAATGGTTTCAAAATGTAATTATGTTCAGTTGTAGATTGTATGTAGACGTGTCTATGGATTGATCGACAAACGTGTTACAGAGTGTAGGAAATTGAGAGTAAAGGAAGCCACGAGGGAGACGTTAGGTGATATCGATTTGTCGAGTGTTTGATTGACTCCGATCCACTTGAACCTTGCTGGTATAAAAATTAGAATCTCATCGCGTGGTCGAATCGCGTAGCAACGCCACTTTAGATCTACATCGAGTCAAGATCGGATAGGAACTTCAACTTGTTGGTATAAATTAACCATAGGAAAGAAAAACAAAATACGTTTTATATTAGAAAAAGTTGTTTTATGAAATGAATGACTGTGACAACAGTTGAATTCTTGAATAAGTCAACATACGTTTAAAAAGAGATTTGATAGTTACGTGTTTCACGGGATATACGAGTGTGCAGTTAAAACAGGATGCTATTAAAATATGCAGTTACATTACAACGGCAATAGTTGTTCTTTCTAGTAAAGTGAATTTTAAAGGTGCGATATATTGTTGTGAGTGAAAAAGTATATATTTCACGTTTTTGTTAAACGACTATCAACTATCTGTGTAACATAAATCGCCATTGGTCGCGTTTTCAGAAGATACCATCACATTTAAGTGTTAATTTGTAGTGGTGTTCGAACTAAAAAGAATATTCAAATTAATAAGGAAAACATAATTATATTAGATATAAAACAAATTTTAAATTTCGGTAATTAAATCATTAATGTTGGAAACATTTGATTATATATAGGCGAAGCTAGTTCCGTCTATATTATACTTATCACTGATCAGTTGAAGCAAGTCTTTAACTGGGATATATTGTCAAACACGCACGGACAAGAAAGGACACAATGTTGAAGAGGCTAGTGCAGAGTGCGAATCCCGCTGAGCCCCAGATTGTAGGGGGACCCCAAGGACCGAGTAGACAGAACACAACTGTCTCATCTAAAGACTCCCAGAAATCAGCCCCTTCTATACAGTCTAAACTATCTCTCTCACAGTCAGGTCGGGGACCAAGCCTTTTGGGTCTTCTAGCTGCCAAACGGTTCACGAGGAATCTAAATCATAAATATGGCCGCACGAACAGCACATATGGTTCCTCTCGGTACTCTAATTCTCTCAATATACAACGGGAACCATCCTATCGCATGGAACCACAGCGGAAATTCAACTGCGAGAGAGTCGAGAAAGTGATTAAGGAGGTAGTGGATGGCAGAATGAAAACAATAAATTATCATCCGAAATTCTGTTCAAATCTGTCCAAACTTTTGAGCGAGGAAATCAAGGACCGGGTAAAAAGACTCCGATTTGATCGGTATAAGGTAATCGTTGTCGTCCACATTGGCGAAAAGAAGGACCAGTGCACGATGGTCTCGAGTCGATGTGCCTGGGACAACAAACTGGATAGCTACGCAACATATGCTATGGAAACCGAAACTCTTTTCTGCAGTGCTTCTGTGTTCGGAGTCTATAATGAATGACACTCTGTGACCAGGGACTTACATAAGCATTTGAAAACTAGTATTTTTCCAAATTATTTTACTTATTATCAATTTAACACTATATTGTGGATACTTTAAAGAATCGTCTCGCCGAGTACCTACACTATAGGGTTTAAGGAACATACAATTCGCTCCGTATCTGTTTTGTCTTCGGAGTTAACAATAAATGAAACTTTATGACTATAGTCTTAGATACTGATCAGAAAACTACTATTTCCTTCGAATTATTTTAAAACGTATTACCAAGTGAACACAATTAGCCCGTCCGTTGGAAAAGGTACGAGTTGGGTTTTCTGCACAGTGTAGGTTCAGATCAGCATGTACGTTTGAACAGTGAAGGTTCAGATCAGCATGTACGTCTGAACAGTCCTATCAGGATCGGCACACGTTGACTGAATCTTCGCTCTAACGAGCTTATCTATGAACAGTGCTGATCTTAATCAGACTGTGTGGAAGCACATACTGATCTAGATCTGATCACAACAAGCTTGAATCTCTTCCCATGGACGGGGGTCATACTGTATTCAACCCAAAGAATCCTTTCATTGAGGCGATTCTTTAGAGTACTAACGATATAGGGTTTATGGGATACACATGGATTTAAAATACGCTTCTTATCTCGACAGTTGAGTAGCGTATCAACCCAACTTTGGACGTGTTATACAATTCGAAGTGCATAATTTATTGTTTTAATTAGGTTGTTTGTATATTTTAGAAGCATTTAACCTTTCCGATGTTTTTGTTTTGTTTTTCAAATAACCCTTGTCTTTCTTAGAATTTGGAAGAGTCCACATAGCAAATGTAGGAATATCATAATAAAAATGTTGAGTAGGTCAGTCAACACTAGTGCCTGGTACAAAAGCGAATATGTGCCGTCTGATCTGGCTCTATACTGGCGGCACAGGCTTTACAAAATCGTTCCACATAACAAAGGTTTAAATCATGCAAAATATTGTTTACTCGATAACCTTTTCCAAGAAACGTCTTTACAGCAGCTAATTTTGTAAACACCATGAACTCGCGGATTAGGTTTATATATAGTGAGCATCTTTTAACTCAATGCAATGTTTTACATGTTATTTTAAAAAAAAAATCTTTTCATTTTTGGCTTTGGTTACGTAATATAATTATTCTATTTCTAAAATTCACTGTATAATGTAACTTAGTAGGATAAATTGAAAGGGATCCTAAATAAAAAAGGTACGTTATTATTTTGATCGTAACATGTTATATAGTTATACCAATTCAACTCGTTCTTCGAAGAAATTATTGGTAAATGCTATTTGAAACTCGGGCTTAACTATTAATTCATCAAACACGAAGAATGAGAGTTTGGCCTGTATTGACAACAGATTATGTTTCTAATTATAATCCAGATTTCATAAAGTAACAAAGTTTCCGAAAATGTGTGAATTGGAATTTTAGAATATTCTACAGTAAAAATAAAAAGTGTTGGGCCATGAACTGATAAACGTTATATGCATACATTTCAGAACATATCAAACTGTTTTGTTTTTTGTATAGTTAAAAATTTAAATTTCTGACATTAAATATGTATATGTTCATACTTGTTTCAGAGTTATAATTTTCCAAATGTCGTCTTTAATATTAACAACAATCGGACGTAAATGATACAAGAAAGATACGTGGTGCTCGGTCACAGCGTTTGGTACCTGAACCGAACACCAGACAACAATCGGACGCAAGTGACACAAGAAAGATACGTGGTGATCGGTCACAGCGTTTGGTACCTGAACCGAACACCAGCCTCCTTATACTTGTGACATTATTTTATAAATGAGCCCGTTCAAGGGCAAAGGTATAAGTTTTCATGTTTGAACAGTGTAGTTTCAGGCTCTACACTGGTCGCAAACGTATGAAACAGAAAAAAGGAATCCAAAATAAACCCGTGAAGGATTGTTTAAATGTACTGCAACTACATAAAAACCTTTAATACGTTATTAAAACATTTATATTAACTCGGTGGTATCTCCATACAAGTAACATACCACCTACAATTGGTTCAAATATAAATGACATGTTTTATTTGGGGATCGAAATTGATTTTATAATTTGTATACACCTGATTGATTTTTTTCGTGAATTGTTTCGACAGCAAATGGAATTTGCCTACTTATTTAAATCTCTCTATCTCGTGGATTAAACAAAACAAGAAATGTCATTAAAACAACGTTAATATAATGGTATATTAAGAAAGACGTTCATGATGGATGGCCCTATGTTGCTCACCTGATTTAACAGAACTTCAACATTTTAACTTTATACAGTGAAAGCGGTCCCGATCCCTGATGGACATGTTTTCCGGAATAATTTTAATTTTTAATTTTAATCTAGGTCACCCAAGGAACATTTGTGCGACATTATTTTCAAATCGGACCAGTGTTTTCTTTCCGATTAGTTTCGCAAATCTGAAAGAGTAACACATAAGGAATATTCCTGTGAAGCTTTGTCAATATTTTCACAGTGGTTTAAGAGATGTTATTTAAAGATTTTTAAAAAAATATTCTAAGGGAAATCCCTGTGAAGTTTGGTTGAAATTTGCTATTGATTTAGGTGAAAATGTCATTAATAAAAATTGTTGACATCCAACGACATTTAAAGCTCGTGACGACCACTTCGTGCTCAGGTTGCCTCTATAATATAAATTATGTAAAATCTATTTCACTTCACCAAAATATTTACATTTTCATTGGTTAAACAATCACTTATTTCATATAATTTAGCCGTTCCACGAGAAAACCAACATTGCGGACTCTGCGTGAAGTATCGACCCGGATCAGCATAAGCATGACGCGCAGACTAACCACGACATACACTTTTCGCCTCATGTGGATTTTCTGTTTCAGGAATCATTACTGTATAGCTATATTACCCTGAGACGGTATGTGTCGGCCTGGTTCGATACATACCGCAGAGTCCATGATGTTGGTTTTCTCGTGAAACGGCTCACATATTTCTATCGGCATTTAGTGTTTATGAAATCTTTATAAATGTCCCTTTCTCCCGTCTCGGTGGTGTAATGATAGATTTTAAAAGTTTCGTGCCATGATCCTACTGGGTTTAACTTTCGCATGACACTTTCTTTGAAAACATATAGTCAACAAGAGGCCCAAGAGTGCCAGTATCGCTCCACTGACATTAGGCAAAACATAAATCTGCAAACAGCCCCTGGTGGCCATGTTTTTTTTTAAACAAGAGGGCCATGAGGCCCTGTATAGCTCTACTGAGAATGGGCTATTTAAGACTTAACTCCTTCAGCACTTTTGGAATTATGAGGTTTTTGCCTGGCAGCAATGTTTGTTGACTGGAAGCATTTTCTGACAAAGCTTATTGATTTTTAACGATTTTTACAAAAAAGTGTTAATACTTCTCAACACAACTGTAAATGGAAATATGCCTAAATATCATCAAGACAAACATTCTGACATTCTGCCAAAGTTTCAACATGCTCAAGCCTAAAATGCATCTTCCAGAGTGGTAACAAGATTTTCCTTCAATTTGTCCGAGTGCCCTAGATTTTGACCACACATGACCCATCTTTAAACTTGGCCTAGATATCATCAAGACAAACTTTCTGACAACATTTCAAGCTGCTCAAGTCAGAAAAGTGCGATCTCTATAGTATTAACACGATTGTTCTACAATTTGGCATAGTGACCTAGTTTTTGACCTGACCAGACCCATATTCGAAGTCAACCTAGATATCACAAAGAAAAATATTTTGACAAGAGTTTTAACATGTTCAAGCTAATAATTAGGCTTCCAACAAGTTAACAAGTCTTTCCTTCAATTTGGACTGGTGTCTTAGTTTTTGACACGAAAATACCTATATTCGAACTTATCCTAGATATCATCAAGACAAACTTTCTGACCAAGTTTCAAGCTGCTCAAGTCAAACAAGAGGGCCGTGACCTACCTTTTGACCCATGTTCGAACTTGACTTACATATCACCAAGACAAACATTCTGATAAAGTTTCATCATGCTCAAGTTAAAAATGCAGTATACAAAGTGTTAAAAAGATTTTCCTTCAATTTGGCCATAGTGACCTAGTTTTAAACCCAGCATGACCCATATTCGAACTTGGCCTAGATATCATTTAGATAAACATTCTGACCAAATTTCAAGCTGATGTAACAAAAAAGCGGCATCTACAGGGTTGACAAGGTTTTCCTTCAATTTGAACTAGTGACCTAGATTCTGACCCAATATGACCCGTTATCGAACTTGACCAAGACCTTTTTAAGACAAAATTTCAAACTGCTGAAACGAAATTGCGGCCTCTAGGGTGTTAACAAGATTTTCCATCAATTTGACCTAATGACCTAGTTTTTGACCCAACATGACCCATGTTCGAACTTGACCTACATATCATCATTCTGATAAAGTTTCAACATGCTCAAGTTGAAAATGTGGCATCTAGAGTGTTAACAAGATTACCCTTCAATTTGACCTAGTGACCTTCTTTTTGACCCGACATGACCCATGTCCGAACTTGACTTACATATCATCAAGACAAACATTCTGATAACGTTTCAACATACTCAAGTTGAAAATGTGGCCTCCAGTGTGTTAACAGTATTTGCCTTCAATTTGACCTAGTGACCTAGTTTTTGACCTCATGTGGCCAAGTTCGAACTTGTCCAAGATCTGATGGAGATGAATGTTCTGATAAACGTTCATGAAGATTGGATGCAAATTGTAGCCTGTAGAGTGTTAACAATCCCAAATGTTGACGACGCACGACTGACGACGCACGGACAAAATGTGATCACAATAGCTCACCTTGCCCTTCGTGCACAGGAGAGCTAAAACTGTCTGCTACAGATGCATCAGAAAGCGTCTGTATGTGTGAAAGTGTTAAGAAATATCCCGTCAAGATAAACACACTAAAGTAATTTCCAACTCAATCGGAGCATATAATTAATTTCTTTGAACACATTTGAAAGATGATCACCCAACGATCATTTCTGCAAAGTTTAATCAAAATCCATACAGTGGCTTAGGAGAAGATGTTGTATAAAGAAATTGTTGACACACATCACACGCCGAATGACGCATGCTTGACGACGGACAAAAGGTGACCCCAATTGCTCACATGGAGCACTTAGTGCACAGGTGAGCTAACAAACAGATGGATGATTTCAATCTCCAAAAATAAGCATGTCAGAGTTATGGTTCTTGTGTAATGCACATATGCAGGTCACAAGTTATCTACAAACCAAGTTTGAAATTGGTACATTGGATATTTATTGAAACAAGCGGGCCATGTTGGCCCTGGATAGCTCATCTGAATAATGTGATTTGTCATTCAAACCACAATTTTTGTTTGTTTACTAATCAACATAGCTTAAATAATCACGTTGAGGGTCACCCAATGCACATTTCTACAAACTTAATTGGAAATTGGCGAAATACTTTCTGAGAAAAAGATTTTTAAAGTTTTCACTTTAGACATCGAAGGCAGAACAGCCCAGCCCCTGACAGCCATGTTTTTCAACCAATCAACATGACTTGAAGGAATCAGAGAGAAACTCACCCAAGGAATACTTCTAAAATACTATTTGAAAAGTGGCCAGATACTTTTAGAGAAGACGATTTTCAAATTTGTTACTATATATCCAAACAAGGCAAAACATCCCCGGCCGTGAAGGAATCTTATAGAGATCTTACCTAGGAAAATTTCTACAACATTATTTGAAAAAAATGCAAACCGTTTTGGGAGGAGAATTGTTTTTAAATTATTTTCTTTCAGTTCCCATGGAAACCAGAATTCTTCATGGATCAAATAAATTTGAAGAAATTTTGGTGAAGACATTGAGAGGATGCTTTCTGTGAAGGTAATCCCACTAGTCACAGAGGATAAACTGTTGACGCGCGGACGATGGAAGACGCACCACAGACAGAGACATCCCTTTAACTCACCTTGAGCTAACATGGCTGCTATGTAACGCTTACCCGAGTACCACCCGAGTACCACGGCTAAGTATTTATGATAGGTAATAATAAAAGATATTTAAAGACAAACATGCAATGTTGAACAGTTTTTGAGTTATAGGCAAGGTTAAACTTGTTGTATGAATTCCAAAAAGGGGCTTAACTGAATATTTATTAAAGCCAGAAGTATGTGACATGCGTATTGTTTCTAGGAACATGTGTACTAAGTTTCATTTGAATATCTGTAACTGTTTTTGAGTCATGAGGTAATGTTTAAGTTTTGTGACGACGACGACACCAATGGTATCATAATTGTCGACTTTGTTTGTCTTCGAAAAACAGATAAACTGAAAATGAAGCATTTAGGGCGATCAAAGATTTGTCTCAAATTTCAACTAGTGACCTATTTTTTACGTAATATTCCATATATGCAAATTGTCTAGCTTTCATCAAGATGGACATTCTGACAAAGTTTCAACATGCACAAATAAAAATGCGTTCTCTGGAGTGTTAACAAGATTGTTCTCTAATTTTTAAGGTATATTTTACCTTGGATGACCCATATTCTAACGTAGCATATATACATTTGTATCATCAAAATACACATTCTGACAAAGCTTCAACATGCTCAAGTTAAAAATTGGACTCCCACAGTGATAAAAAGAGTTTTCATTAATGACCTAGTCTTTGCCCCAACATGACCCATATACCACTTAGCCTAGATACATTTCATCAATATAAACAAACTGAAAAGGTTTCATGAAGATTGGACAAAAAGAGAGGCCTTTAGAGTGTTAACAAACAAATTATTGATGACAGACAGAAGGGGATCGCAATAGCTAACATTTAGCACTTAGAGCTCAGGTGGTCTAAAAATGGAGTTATATTCTTGTTATTGTTCAATTATCCAAATAACAAGGTATACCGGTAAGTGTTGCTTCTTTGAAATTAATCTCTCAAACAAAAACAAACTAATGACTCATTACTTGAAAGCCTGAGAGACAGACAGACAGACAGACAGACAGACGGACAAGTACTTACTGAGTGTTTCATTGCCTTGTCGTCTATCACAGGCCTATCACCATTCTTTATAAAATTTCTTATGTCAAATTGACGAACAGAATTTGCAATAATTGCCAAGAAAAACTATTTTTTTCCCATAAACGAAGGTAATTTATTATTAATCGATAAGGTAAAGTAAATAAAGCAATAAATCATATGAAATTCATTTCGAAATAAAATTCTTTTAATCCTTTTAATAGACATTGTTAAAGATATCTTCCATAATATCAAAAATTGGATTTAAAAATGCAAATATTGTTTGAATTGATATATGATATACACTGTTATTTACTGGTATGCAATTTTAAATAATTATATTCTGTATTTAAGTCCAAGTGGCTTATACGTATAGCAAAGTTTGAGTGTACAGAAAACAGAAGAAAGACGCTTTCTGACGCCTCTGTAGCAGACAACTTTTGAAAACACTTTGGCAATAGGAGAAATTGCTCATGATGAGCAATTTCTCCAATTGCCACAATGTTTTCATCTGTATTCTGTTACATTACTTTCGTTTTCTAAGAATTTCAATATTTTTGTCAAGAAGTTTTCATAGCCTGATGCTATGTTGTTTGTAGTATATTACTTTTACTTTTTTGATATAATGCAAACACCATTCTTTATATGCTGTTATTTTTTTTTAAATACTTTCTTATTTCGAAGCCACCAACTGTAAATGTGTCACAAGAAGGAACAACTGTTGACACACATTTTCTCAAGGTTTCTTTATTTTTCTTCTTTTGCACCGGCTGCCTTCTTCTTGTCTTTCATGATTATTTCTCGTACATCAGTAAGACATTTACCCAGAAGGTTTTTACCTCTCCATGTAGACCTGTTCCAAGCTAGTGGGTTCTTTGCTGATAAGCCAATGCCCCAGATTTTATCCCGTGGACTGGCTTCAACTAGAGTCTTTGGATCAGTGCTCAGCAGCTTCTTTAGCATTTCTGGATTCTGTTTGAACTAGATCAATTTTTAAATAAATATGACCCTTCAACTGATACATATGGCTTCCAAGTTTCATGACTTTTGGTAACATTATGTGAAAAGGAGAAATTGTTTAAACTTATTAATATCAACTTTACACACAATGTTTGTCTAGGCTACGCTAGAATATGGGTCAATCTCGGGTTGGAAAACCAGGTCACCAAATTAGTTAGAGAAAAATATTTTTAACATTCAAGATACCACATTCCTGCAGCAGAGGTCATTACAGTTGCCTTTATCTAGGAAAGGGTTAACAGCTAAAGTCTTTGGTATGAACAACCACGAGCACAAAGTAGGGAAGCCACTTCTACCATTGTAAAAGTATTTGGTATGAACAACTCTGAGCACCAAGGGGGAAGCCACTTCTACCATTGTTTAAGTTATTGGTATGAACAACCCTGAGCACCAAGGAGGGAAGCCACTTCAACCATTGTTTAAGTTTTTGGTATGAACAACCCTGATCACCAAGGAGGGAAGCCACTTCAACCATTGTTTAAGTCTTTGGTATGAACAACCCTGATCACCAAGGAGGGAAGCCACTTTTACCATTGTTTAAGTCTTTGGTATGAACAACCCTGAGCACCAAGGAGGGAAGCCACTTCTACCAGTGTTTAAGTCTTTGACATGAACAATCCTGAGAACCAAGGAGGGAAGCCACTTCTACCATTGTTTAAGTCTTTGGTATGAACAACCCTGATCACCAAAGAGGGAAGCCACTTCAACCATTGTTTAAGTCTTTGGTATGAACAACCCTGAGTACCAAGATGGGAGCCACTGCTACCATTGTTAATGTCTTTGATATAAACAACTATGAGCACCAAGGGGGGAAGCCACTTCTACCATTGTTAAAGTCTTTGGTATGAACAACCCCGAGCACCAAAGAGGGAAGCCACTTCTACTATTGTTTAAGTCTTTGGTGTGAACAACCTTGAGCACCAAGGGGGAAAGCAACTCCTACCATTGTTAAAGTATTTGGTATGAACCAAGAGGGGATGGAACTCTCTTACCACCAACTAGGCCATGTGCAGCAAGATAAATGTAACATAAGTAGATTTCATTTTGTAAGCTTTCTTGATTGTAAACCAATACGTCAACTGTTAATTGTTATTGTTGGGTGCACTGCCATCCCAGCAACCCTGGGCACCAAGGAGGAAAGCCACTTGTACCATGTTTAACCCTATCCCTCATACAACAATTCTGCACCAGACGACTTTCAACATATTTTGTCAAACAAGAGGGCCATAATGGCCCTTGAATCGCTCACCTGATTTTTTTTATTTTTTTCACTTTAGCTATATAAGCCCCGCCCCCTGGCAGCCATAGTTTCCGACCAATCAACTTGGCTTGAAGGAATCTGATAGAGGGTCACCCTAGGAACATTTCTACAAAATTATTTGAAAATCGGCCAGATACTTTTGGAGGAGAAGATTTTTTAAGTTTTCACTATAGCAATATAATGCAAAATAGCCCTGCCCACTGGCGGCCATGTTTTTTGAACAATCAACATGGCTTGAAGGAATCTGGTAGAGGGTCATCCAAGGAACATTTCTACAAAATTATTTGAAAATCTGCCAAGCAGTTTGGGAGATGAAGAATTTTGAAGTTTTTTTCGTTTCGTTGCCATGGAAACCAGAATTCCGCATGGATCCCAAAAATTTGAAGGAATTCTGGTGAGGTCATTGAGAGGATGCTTTCTTTGAAGTTTCATCCCAATTGACCCACTGGTTACTGAGGAGAAGATGTTGAAGATTTTTTAAGTTTTCACTTTGGCCATATAAGGCAAAATAGCCCCCGCCCGCTGGCGGCCATGTTTTTCGACCAATCAACATTGCTTGAAGGAATCTGATAGAGGGTCACCCAAGGAACATTTCTACAAAATTATTTGAAAATCGGCCTGACACTTATGGAGGAGAAGATTTTTTAAGTTTTCACTATAGCCATAAAAGGCAAAATAGCCCCGCCCCCTGGCGGCCATGTTTTTTGACCAATCAACATGGCTTGAAGGAATCTGCCAAGCGGTTTGGGAGAAGAAGAATTTTGAAGTTTTTTTTCGTTTCGTTGCCATGGAAACCAGAATTTTGCATGGATCCCAAAAATTTGAAGGAATTCTGGTGAGGTCATTGAGAGGATGCTTTCTGTGAAGTTTCATCCAAATTGACCCACTGGTTACTGAGGAGAAGAAGTTGACGCACGACGCACACCACATGACGCACGCCGGACGCCGGACAAAAGGCGATCACAATAACTCACCTTGAGCAAAGCTCAGGTGAGCTAAAAATAGAAAATCTCTATAATTGAATGGATTACCTATGACCAAAGGTTTTGAGCAATTTCTTCTTTTGTCACTATATTTTCAAAAAGTCGTCTGCTGCAGAGGTGTCAGAAAGCGTCTATGAGGGAAAGGGTTAAAGTCTATGACCCGAACGGGGGATCAAACCCTGGTCTCCTGTTTGCACACAACTGAGGTGGAAGGTTAATGTTGTTGTGTGCTATCGAGTTAAAGAACTAATGATTGTTCATACCTTTTCTATATTTCCTTTTGTCACGGCCTCTATTGATTTCACGCCCCATACTTTCGGATCAAAGTCACTCACTTTTCTTCCTAGCCTTTTATGGGTCAATGGAACATTTGTTGCCATAATCTCTTTAGCTTTCTGTTCATCTTTGAACACCACTAAATTAATAAATTCATTTAGAAAATTTGGTATATTTAAACTCTCACAAAATAGAAATTAAAACAAGAAGGCCAAGATGGCCCTAAATCGATCACCTGAGTGATAGTAAGTAGCAATATTTAACTGCAAAAATCTGGGAAAATTTGATCAGGTGTGCAAATGAAATTGCAAGGAGTGGCTAGGAAATAGCTTATCAGTAAAGGCCATTTGTAATAAGGCATTAAATATTTGCACAATTTAAAATAGGACCACCAAAGGAACATTCACATGAAGTTTGGTATATATTGGTCCGATGGTTTAGGAGATGTCATTAAAAGCTAAAAGTTCAATTACCCCTTTTCTGAAGCCACATGGCATATGTATTTTAACTGAATAAATTATGTAAAGTGTCATTTAAGGAACATTTTTGCTATATTATCTTGAAATCTAACAAGAACTTTAATGAGAATGGAATTACATTTGTTGTCAATTTTGCCCATTTCCTAATGCCGCTTTTCTGCCCTGTTTTTAAATGAATCAATATAGCTTGAACAGTTTTTGAGGAGGGTCACTTAAGTATCAATTCTACCAAATTATCTTGGAATCAAGCAATCTGATTCTGCAGGAAAAGGATTTTAAAGTATGGGCATTTTTCTAACTTTTTGATGCCTAAGCAATCAAAGTTGTACCCAGAATGTAAGTCTTTGAACAATTTTGAAAGAGGACAAATATAGAAACATTCCTGTGAAGTTAAGTTTAAATTGGTCCTGTGGAATGGTAGGACTTTTAATTTGTAGTTAAAAGTTAAATTTACCCCTTTTGTGATGACGCCTGGTTGCTATGATTTTGTAACCAATTAATATTGCTTGAACAATAACAAGTAAGGGATCACTGAAGTTAGATTTCTATTCAATTTTCTTAAAATCAGACAAGCACTTTCAAAACAAGAGCTTTCAATAAGACAGCATGCTCGACTATTTGCTATTTGATTCTATTGTAAACAGTGGTTAATGAGATATGTGCATGATAGTACCTTGCATGCCAAACTTTAACCAAATTGTCAAAGTCTAACAAGAGCCATAATTTGTACTGAATTCATACAATAGTTATCTAACTTGACTGTCTGACTCCCCTGAAGACATGAATGAAGTTTCAAATCAATATCATTAGTGGTTACTGAGATATGTCCATGATAGTATCTTACATGTAAAAGTTTAACCAAAATTTCTAAGTCCAAAAAGGGGCATAATTGTATCAAAATCTGATATAGAGTTTTGGGACTTGTCCTGCAAGGTCATTTGATGATGTCCAATGAGTGTGTGAAGTTTTTAAGCAATAGAATCTGTGGTTTTAAGATAAAGCCATTCATGCAAAACTTTAACCAAAATTTCTAAGTTCAAAAAAGAGCATAATTGTGTCAAAATCTGATGTAGAGTTTTGGGTCTTGTCCTGCAACGTCATTTGATGATGTTCAATACGTGTGTGGAGTTTCAAAGCAATAGCATCTGTGGTTTGTGAGAAAAAGCCTTGCATGCAAAACTTTAATCGAAATTGCAATGCCAACGATGGCGCACAAGTGACTGTAATAGCCCTCATATTCTTCGAATAGTCGAGCTAAAAATTGCATTTAAATTTTTGTCACTTTGCCCCTTTTCTGATGTGGCCTGGTTGCCATGCTTTTCAACAAATCAATATGGCTTGAACAATTTTGCCCCCCCCCCCCCCCCCCCCCAGTCTGATGCCGCAGCAACCAAAGTTCTCCATGGAATTTAAATATTTGAACAATTTTAAAAGAGGACCACCAAAGGAACATTCCTCTGAAGTTTGGTTGAAATTGGTTGTGTGGTTTAGGAGGAGATGATGTTTAAAGCTAAAGATAACGACGGATGATGGACGACAGATGGACGGACAACGGACAGAGTGTGAAAAAACACAAGAATAGTAACAATGATAGGTCTTAAATAAAGCTTACTTTTGCAGACACAATTAAAAATTTAAAAGAATTGTGAGGAAAGGAGAAATTGTTTCTAAAGATTAATATTTGCATTGACAATGATGTCTATAAAAGTTTTCAAAAATCATGGCAAAAGAAGGTATTCTTTTTTGAATGCATCTAAAAAGTGTTGCGTATCGTATGGGGTACTTGTTCTTTTATGGTTAATTTTTCCTTTGTACACAAAAGTTCTAGATATAATCCACCAAATTGTGGGCAGTTTAATCTATAAAATAACAAACAAAAGTATAACCCTTTTATAGACATTGTGACAAAAGATGAGCAATTTTTGCTTTTGCCACAATGTTTTAAATTCTATTTAATAATTATACTCTCATTCATCGTGACATTTCCAGTTTTTGACTATATGTTTTCTAAGTTGTCTTCTGCAGATTTCATGTATACCGGAAAGGGTTATTGCCCTTACCAACATACAACAAATCTACATCTGATGACTTGAATGAAAATTATTTATGAAAATGTAATCATTGAATATAGTTGAAAACATTGATGATAATGGATACATTGCTCAGAATAAGCAATTTCTCCAATTGCAAAAATGTTTTCACAAGCCGTCTTGTGCCAATATGTCGAAATGCATATGCATGTGCGAAAGGTTTGCAGTGATAAGTGAAAAATCTTTACCTGCTTTTTGATGATGCATGTATTGTTCCATACAATTGTATGATATGCCTTCAACATTGAATTTTGCTGAGTGGAACTGACTGAACACGCTATCCTTTCCGTAGAAGAACTCAAACTCGTTATTCCCTGCATTACAGATATAATTAAGAAGAAGAAGAGAATAACAGTTTCTATAATTTGATGCAAGAACAATTTATGCTATATAATATTTCTTTTTGAAATCTCTAAGTTGAAGAGTGTCCATAACTCAATCCAAAATTGGTTGTTTGCAACCAAAGTAAAAAGTTGAACTGTATGTAAACTTATCGAGGGCTATTGTACCCCTTTGTAAACAATACAAATTTAAGTGCCATTGCTCAGAATGAGCAATGGCACCTTAATTTCCATTATTTACCAAGAACAATTATTTAACGCTTATAAAGACTTTATGGCGAGGTGATAAACCTTGGTAAAAAATACCAATTTTAGTTACAACCTTTTCATGCCAAGCCCTCGTTATGGTTATTAACTTGTGTACCGAATATTATTTTAATCTATCAATCCTTTCATTAGTTATATCCAGTACACTGTAAAATTATCCTCCGCCAACTTAGTTTGCCGGGTATATTTATAGAAATGTTTTATTTGTGAAACTATAATTATTGAAAAGAGTTGGTGGCAAAGGGAGAAATTGGTCATTATGACCACTATCTACTTTTGTGCCAAAATGAGAAAGTGATGCATATGAGTAAGAGTTAAATTTGAAACATTCTGGAAAAAGTAACCCTAATGAAATAGGACCCGTATATAAAACAGATAACTGATGTTGAATGAACTTTGATGAATCACATCAAAGCTTTACAATCATGATCAAATTTAAATTTGACAAGTATAATATTCTGATAACCATGTCCAAATACACAGTCTGATCAGGACATGCACTTTTTACAATTGCCTTAATTGTCCACTTAACAATATTTTAGTATCAAGATGGACCACTGGTCAGACTGCTAGAATGTGTGGGCTGACCAGGATGTATACTGGGTCTGATTGCAAATTTTCCAAGGTTGAGGTTCAAAAGATCTTTTAAGTCTCAGGCTCATGTTATACTTGTTTTGGCACTTTCTGTAGTCTTTTGAGCTTTGCTTCCAGTCTTTTGTTTGGCTTTTCCTTTTAATTTCCCCATGGTTATCTGAAGTAGAAATAAATAACAAATATTAACAAATGAATGACAAAACATGAAGTTCAAAAAATATATAAAATGTTGTAAAACATGAATTAACCCTTTACCACATACAAACACTTGTTGATGCCTCTGAAGTAGACAACTATTGAAAACATTCTGGCTAGAGATGAAATTGCTGTTCATGAGCAATTTCTCCTGTTGCCACACTATTTTCAACGCTTATCATCAATATAACTTTCTTTGCTAGAGTTTTCCCATAATCTTGCCTAGATGCTGTGACTTTATTGTATGTGGGAAAGGGTTAACACTGAATCAATCAAATTTTAATATATATAATCTTTATTTCCTCCAATATTGAAGATTACAAGAATACAATGTAAATGAAATTGAAAATAACAGAATGGAGATACAATTGATAGAAAAAGAAGCAAAACACAAAAAAACACTGAATGTGAATATGCACAAATGCATCCAGACGTATAAACGCCTCCATAATGTGTACACATTCACACACATGTACAAACATAGACACACAATATATACAAGAACATAAAAACCATACAAACATAGACAAACAATATATACATGCACAGGAAAAAAACAAAAAAAAACCACATACAAAACATGTACCCTATCCCCCATGCAATGAAACTATTGCATAACTCTTAAACTGTTGGGGAAAACTTTTAAGCAGTCATAAATTAATATATTAATACTTCTAGCGTTAATATAATTAGAGATCATAAGAAAAATTACCCAGCATAAGTAAACTCCAACGCTTAAATTTACACCAATTCACATGAATACATTACATTCATTGAGCCTAAGTTGTCGTCATCGCTAGCAAAAAGTGTGCAACAACTTGCGACACAATGGAAGCACAAAACACGAGGGGAAACTGTCCCACTTACAGAACGTAAATGTAACAGTTCCAAACAGTGTGGAAGTACAAAATGACAGTTCAATAGAATTTTTGGTAGTCTGCATGAAGAACTTGCTCAAAATAATCATTTACTCCAAATAGAGCTCTAATCAAGTGAGTCTTACTCAAGGATTTTAACCGATCAAAAACTTGATTACTAAACTCATGACATATTCTACGCTCAAATGCGGATCTACAAGATTTTAGACTATTACAGTCTAGTAAAATATGCTCAGTAACACTAAAATCTATATCGTGCCTATCACAACACGTACAATAAGTATCAAAAGTAGACGAGTAAGCTATTAACTGCGCCACAGAAAAACAAGCATACATCATACGTGTGAAAGCTCGAGCCGAAGGCTCGAGCGAAGCACGCCTATAGGTTACACGTAAGAACACATCATACAAGATAAAAAAAAAAAAACGAGAATTCAGTACAATCTTACTGTTTTTCACATATCAAATCTCAACCCCATAGCACTTTTTTTCGGCCATTTTGCTTCCGGTCTTACTGGACGGACAAATAATCGTAACCTATTAATTTTGTAACCGGTAAAACCCGCAGACACGATATTCGTATGTTTTGACAAATCAAAAAATACTTAGAACTAGAGGGAAAAATTAAATTAAATTCCTTCTCGATGAAGGCATGAAAACAAGGAATCCGATATGTGATAATGTGCGTGTAATTTCACTCATTTTCTATTTTTAAAATAATATTTTCTCAACCGGAAGTAAACACATCCAAACGTGATGTCATTGCAACGAAAGTAACGTCATTGTAAGGCAAGTAATAAATAAATAACAAAAGGAAAACGACAGGAATGGTAGGAAAATATAGTTTGACTCGTCACACATGGATTTCATTCACTGGAAGGACTTTATGAAGGGTAAGTCGACTTTTCTTTTGTACCTGTCATCATTATTTCATGAATTTTATATCTTGGCAATATATAGAGAAGCAATAAACACTTGAAAATGATTGTAAATGTTTCAACTGAAGTTATCGTTCGTTACACATATTATTTTAACTGAAAAGGACGAACAATTCTGTTTCTGTATCGATATAGCTTCATTTCAAGGTAAGCTATTCATTATATCAATAATTTGCTCAAAAATATAACTTCATTTCTAAATTATGTGTTAGTATCTGTTGAGAAACGTTCCACTATGCTTTCGTCACATCGCGTGTATTGCTTTTGTATGTATCTGTTCCACGATCCTTTCGTCACACCGCGTGACGTCACATCGTGTGTATTGTTTGTATGCGGGGGGGGGGGGTATTCAGCTATACCTCCGTATATTGTCATGCCCAGTCAAATGTTGACTCCACTCAAGAAAATAGCTAAACTATCATATCTTCGACTGTCTAGTTGTATTGAGTTTAAGACGTTTATCTATATATTGCAGTAAATGTAGCAAACAAACAAAACTAGTCAATTTCAAATTATTTGCCTTCAATTTACATTATTTGTTTACATTGTACAGTTTAACAGTTTATGTCTATGACCTAGTCTTTGTCAAATCATGAAAGTATGACCAGAATCAGTTCACCCTGGTTTTGGGGTATACATAGTAAATGTCTTAAGCCATATATCCTCCAACCTGAAAGAAAGGAAAACACTTTCATGCCTTCAAATGAGTCCATTGTTTAAAAAGAAATGATGTCATCATGCTTACCAACCTTTTCTCATCCTCAAGGGGGAGTTTCATAATCTCAAAGTGGGGGATTGGGGTTTGAAGGGGGAGATTTTCAGCGCCATGAATTTAACAGTAGAAATGTTCACAATAGAACGGAATTTAGATAACTATGCAGGGATACATGTACAATACTTTCAATATTTAATATAGGAAAATAATTAAAAAGACTCATTTTGAGAATGTTTTCTATTATACAGATTATTTTCAACTGTATATTAGCATTTAAGTATTATTTTGGCATGTTATCAAATCTGTCCTTTGATATTTAGAAATGTTTTAACTGTGGTCAACTAGAAAATCACGCAAGTTGTCTGTTATGTCAAAGACTTTCATATTACATCCAAGAAAATAAAAATATTAACAACATTTTAATTTATAGACATACTTTTGAATGAAAAACACGGGTACCAATGGAATGAAAAACACGGGTACCAATGGAATAAAGACACATGGAGAAGAAATATACATACATGTTTTAATCATTTAGTTCAGCTACACACATTGTTTTGAACTTGTTGAAAGAAAGGGCCTTTTATCAGTGACAATATGTTAAAAAGTTGATGTTAGAAAGTGATTGTAGTAATTTTCAGTACATTTATCCTCATGATTTGATTTAAAAAAAAGCAAAAAAAAATTTTTTTTTTTTTTTTTTTAAAATTTTTCGAATTTTCGAAAATCGTGAGTTTCTCCCTCACGATCGTGGGGGTGGGGTTACGCCCTTCAAATCGTGAGACTCACGATTGAAGCTGGAGGGTTGGTAAGCATGTGTCATATGTGGACTATCAGTAAAACACATAACTTTTCTTTCAACAGGCTGAATTTCTACTAAGTAGTTTCATCTTTTTGTTATCCAAAATTTGTTTATTGATCAAACTAAACATGAGTCTATTGTTTTAAAGGAATGATGTCATATGTGGGCTATCAGTAAAACACATTACTTTTCTTTGCTATATACAGTTAGTATATGGCAAGGTCTAGAAGCCTATTTATTTTCAATGACATAGGTTAAAGGTCAAGGTCAAAATTGGACTTTGACTATTTCCAATATCAACAACCTTGTGACCACTCTACACTGAACATCCTTCGACTGATCTAACAGTTAGTATATGGCAAGGTCTAGAAGCCTATTTATTGTCAAGGTCATAGGTTAAAGGTCAAGGTCAAAATTGGACTTTGACTATTTTCCCATATCAACAACCTTGTGACCACTCTACACTGAACATCCTTCGACCGATCTTAACCATACTCGGTATACAGTTAGTATATATGGCAAGGTCTAGAAGCATATTTATTTTTCAAGGTCATAGGTTAAAGGTCAAAATTGAACTTTGACTTTATCCAATATCAACAACATTGTGACCACTCTACACTGAACATCCTTCGACCGATCTTAACCGAACTTGGTATACAGTTAGAATATGGCAAGGTCTAGATGTCTATTTATATTAAAGGTCATAAGTTAAAGGTCAAGGTCAAAATTGGACTTTGACTATTTTCTTGAATACCGAGGGGATGCATCCGCTTTGCGGTGCCCTTGTTTTAAACACTCTGCATGTATGTATTCAAACCACATTTATAAAAGATTCAACATCTATTGACAGCACTATTTTCATACTTGGGAGCACAACAACCAATGATGTCATAGAACCCTTCAAATTGAAGAGCAAATGCAAAATAAAAAGCCTTTTACGGTCACCGATTTAGGTCTGTCTATGAAACAGGGCAATGTACACTAACTATATCAAACTAAAATGTATAAGGTAAAAACAAACTGCACATTGAAATCTGCAGATAAAGAGGATCAATCTCGTTTTAAATTCAACAAACACTCAAAATACTTTTTATTCAAATAAATATGTATAAACATTTTGGTTGAAAGATAAAGAAAACTTTGTCTGTTTTTCAACAGAAAAGGCTATATTATAACAAGAGGGCCAAGATGACCCTAAATCGATCACCTGATTGATAGTAAACAAGCAAATTCAGAGAATCATGGTCCCCCGCCAGGGTCAAGGTCACAAAAATTGGTATTGATGGAAAGGGGTTGTCACAAGGAATACACATGTGAAATATGAAAGCAGTACCTATTACGGTTCAGAAGTAAGGGCCATAACTCCGTGAAAAATCATCCAACCGGAACGCAAACACGATATGCGCATCTACACTTGGTGGTGATCCTTCCTATGAAGTTTCATCAAATTCCAAAAAGCGGTTGCAGAGAAATAGCCCGGAAAAATGAATTTAGTCATACATAGCCGGATGGTGGGGTAAAGGGCCATAACTCCGTGAAAAATCATCCAACCGGAACGCAAACACGATATGCGCATCTACACTTGGTGGTGATCCTTCCTATGAAGTTTCATAAAATTCCAAAAAGCGGTTGCAGAGAAATAGCCCGGAAATGAATTTAGTCATACATAGCCTGATGGTGGAGTAAAGAGCCATAACTCCGTGAAAAATAATCCAACCGGAACGCAAACACGATATGCGCATCTACACTTGGTGGTGATCCTTCCTATGAAGTTTCATAAAATTCCAAAAAGCGGTTGCAGAGAAATAGCCCGGAAATGAATTTAGTCATACATAGCCTGATGGTGGGGTAAAGGGCCATAACTCCGTGCAAAATAATCCAACCGGAACGCAAACACGATATGCGCATCTACACTTGGTGGTGATCCTTCCTATGAAGTTTCATCAAATTCCAAAAAGCGGTTGCAGAGAAATAGCCCGGAAATGAATTTAGTCATACATAGGGGTAAAGGGCCATAACTCCGTGAAAAATAATCCAACCGGAACGCAAACACGATATGCGCATCTACACTTGGTGGTGATCCTTCCTATGAAATTTCATCAAATTCGAAAAAGCGGTTGCAGAGAAATAGCCCGGAAACGAAAGTGTGACAGCGTGACTGACGGACTGACGGACTGACGGACTGACGGACTGACTGACGAATGAGAAATAATAGTCCCCCGCTTTCGCTAAAGCGGGGGACAATTAGTAGAAATATCTGGGAAAAAGATCAAGGAGTGCAATTAGAACTTCAAGGAGTGAACACTTCTCAAGAAACAGCTTATAAGTAAAGGTCATTTATATCTTGAAATCTAACAAGAACTTCAATTAGAATTGAATTATTAAGTTTTTGTCATTTTGCACCTTTCTTGATCTGTTTTTAATATAAACCAATATGGCTTGAACAGTTTTTTTAGAGGGGCATTTAAGGATTCTTTCTACTGAATTATCTTGGAGTCTGACAAGCAGATTATGGAGGAAAAGGATTTTAAAGTTTGGTCGTTTTACTCATGTTTTGATACATGTATGGTGAGTGTAAGGAACGACAACTCTGCGAAGGAGATTGCCCTTGCATAATACTCTGCCAAGTGTTACCTCCCTTAGACCATAAATCTAATAACCATATGTCATTTGAAGCAAAAAGTTTAATTACTCCTTTTCTGATGCTGCTTGGTTGCTATGCCTTTCAACAAATCAATATGGCTTGACAAAGTATGTAGATGATCAATGAAAGAACATTTCTACAAAACTATCTTTAAATCAGACAAGCACTTTTATAAGGATGCTTTATTAAAGTATTGTCATTTTGCCCCTTTTTTGATGCCGCCTGACTGCCATGTTTTTCGACCAATCAGTATGGCTTGAACAATTTTTATAGAGGGTCACCCAAGGAACATTTCTACCAAATTATATTTGAATCTGACAGGCAGATTCGGAGGAGAAGATTTTTAAAGTTTGGACATTTTGTCCCCTTTCTGATGCCGCAGCAACCAAAGTTCTCAATGGAATTTAAATCTTTGAACAATTTTGAAAGAGGACCACCAAAGGAACATTCCTGTGATGTTTGGTGGAAATTGTTCCTGCGGTTCAGGAGGAGATGATGTTTAAAGCTAAAAGTTAACGCCGGACGACAGACGACGGACGACGGACACAGAGTGATCAGAATAGCTCACCTCAAGCCTTTGGCTCTAGGTGATCTAAAAACTTAAAGGCAGTTAATAATTAATGTCAGTTATAAGTCACCCAGTGACCTCACATAAGTGTTCTGTCCTCTGATATAATTGAAATACCACAGAAATGTATCTCTTTTCTGTTTTCTATGTAATTTATTGTGAAATTGTATAATCTATACAATAGAAATGGTAAAATACATAGTATACATTCATTGTAACAAAAAAATTCTTATACTTTACTGGTAATAAAATTACACATATTTTCATGAAATGCTGCTCAAAGTAAAAACCTATACTGTAGTTTAGTGGTAGAACACCTGGTCTAACGAGAGTTCTGAGTTCAAATCTCAGCAGGTACATGATTTGAAAGAAGCAACTAAACTTAACAATTTATACATGAAACAATTATGTTGTGGGGAGTTGTCTTACTTAAACACTTATTACATTTTTATCCAGGCTTCTAGTGAAACTATTTTACTCCCTGTACCCTTTTCAAAAGCTTTTATAATTGCGCAATAACAATTAAAAAAAGGAACAGTTATCGACATTGATAAATCTGAGAATCTGTACATATTCAAGGTCTGATCAGATCTTTCACTATCCATTTTTTTTAAACAATATATTTCATATATCACTTGTTGACACTAAGTCTGGTACTTATTAACAAATAACCTGATGCTGTTTTATGTTTTACAAATTAAAAACCAGAAATGGAGATAAGGGTTCAAAGGGAAATGCTGTTGAATAGGAACATATATTGTTCATTTTGGATATGTTCATTTTGGAATCAATTACACCATTCCGACAATGTATTCAGATTAGTCACAGAAATCAAGTAATTCACATCAGGCAAGGGGCTAAACTTTACCCTTTCCAACATACATCATTATAAATGGGACTATTGAAAATATTTGTCAAAAATTACAGTTTTCTCAGTCTGTATGCTAAGTGTTCTCATCTTAAATTGTCTCAAGATTATACATTCAAGCATATCATGCAAAGTTAGCCATGTGCCTTGGAAGACTGTTGTGTTGATTTTTTTAATATTCTAGAAAGGCAGGGGAAAATGTAATGTGAACTGAAGTACAATTGAAAGTAATGTTAAGCTCAATTAAGGCATTCAATCAACCATGGTAAGAGTCAGTTTCCAATTATATTTATTACTAGTTTACAAATAACTGGCATTTGTGAAAATAAATCAGAACATTCTTCAATGCCTTCTAAGTGTTGTTTTCCATCAACATCCTTGGAAATCTTACTGTCTGTTACAATCCTGACCTAATAAAAAATAAAACAGATATGTACACATTAAACTTAAATGCATAAGTTTGGGTTTTTTCAATATGTTTTTCGAATTCTGTTTGGTAACTTTCTACAATTTGCCTATTAATTTATTTCTTGTTGGGGGACTGACAGTGCTTAATTAATTGTTCTTGCTTTCACACGACCTAGGCTTTGCCTATTTACATATTACTAGGATTATGTTTTGCATAAGATCATATAGGAATACCGTGGTACTTACTGTTTTATATGTTTGCAAAACAATACAAAGCAAAATAAAATCCTAATTATATTCAGTGTTACTTATTCTTTAATATGTCTTTAATATTTAAAAATGTCACAAAAAAGTAAATGGGAGCTTAAACTAATTCTGCTTAATTGTTTTCTCAGAAAATCTTTATTTATCTTTATTGGGCACAGGGATGTAGAACTTATTATACTTCCCTATAGGGCATTGATTCAATTAGCTGTTATTGGAATTAATGAAAGAGATACAACTATGAAAACTGTAATTAACAAAACAGTAGTTTGGGTTAATCACTTAATTAATCGCCTTTGATATTCAGCTACAGTGAACTCGACAGTTCCGGGTCATCGACAATTCCGGGTCAAATTTGGAAATAAATGTTTAATATTCGAGAATGATACAGCATTTTGACAATTTGATTATCAAGTCATATTTCCCATTAGCTTGGCTAGTTTCACTTCGATTTAGGACGTTGTAATTTCAAGAACGGATGTCGTAATCTCGAAACACATGACTGCATCGATTCCCGCGAAAGCAAAATCTCAATATTTTTATTTACCTGTCACAGGCTCACAGCGTAAATTGCTGATTGTAGCCATAATTTCAGTAATACAGTTATGTATTGCACATACATGTATAGGTGATTTACTACTGAACAAGATAAATATCTTTCATTGACCTGTCGAAGTTGCTTATGCCAAACTAGCGGATAAATTTGACCTAGTTCACATACGACACTTTCGGGTCAGCCAAAAGGAATTTCTCAAAATTATCAATTTATTAGTAAAACTATTTTGGGAACTTTTTAAGAATAATTTAAAGCTTATGGTGATAAATCAATGTTAAAAATGTGTTATTAAAATTTCCATTTTTTGTCAAATATGACTTATTAGTTGATTGAAAAATTCATCAGTTTTCGTGCATGAAAGAGTGTACTGTAAATTTAGCCCCATCACTGTTCTGTTGTTCGCGGCAATAGGTAATTGCAAGTGATATATTTTAGTTCTTTTTTTCATATTATTTTAATAAACTGTTAAATGAATATCTTGTTATTAAAAACCGCTGTTTGAGGTTACCCCTGAATAACAGAAATAAACATTTGTCACGTGACCCGGAAATGGCAAGTTTGACCCGAAACTGTCAAATTTACAGCTTGCAATTGCAGACACTAAAGAAACATTTTAACAAATTTGTATAATTATTGAATTATATCATCGTGGGGAGGAAGTATTTGTTTAACATTTTATGTAGTTTTGTTTCTCTCAACTTTCTTTTCAAAGAGACAATATTCGTTAATTTGGTTACTGACCCGGAACTGTCGAGTTCACTGTACTTTACATGTACAAAAAAACCACAAAAAAACATAAAACATGAAATACTTAACATTTTATTGTCTTGACCAAATAAAACAAATCGTGGAGAAAAGGATCATATTCACGAACGGGTATTGGGGCGAAACGACGCGGAATCAAAGTGAAAATATATTTGTTAAAATAGGTATGTTGTCTGTTTCTAGTCTTATATTAAAACGAGTGATCACTTTTCTGGTACGATTGTTCGAATTATTTGAGTTTATCATGCTTATTATTGCAAATATTCAGAATGATTGTGCAATATAAACCAGACATACAGTATTTGCAGAAACATAAGTCACAAAACGCTTGCGAATAGCAAATGAAGCTTACGTGAAATGAAGCCTTAATTAAGAGTCTTGATGTGTACACGGAACTATAAAGATAAGATGACACACTGATCATCTACTTTAAACACCAACTATCTAGTTTCATTGTTGTGTGTTTTTGTTTTTGTTTTCTAAACTGGTACCCTGCACGACGCAGTAGAGTCGTTTCGTAACGAGAAACCTTTTTTCCAACTCCAAGACGCGATTGGATCCCAACTACAACCTTGACCCGGTGTTAGGATAATATAATACTCGAATGTTTGGACCTATAAACGATGTTGACTCACTTGATGTTTATATTTGTTTAATTAGTTTAAATTTTTAATTTCTCTCAGTTTCATTATTCCTTAAATCTTGCAACGTACATTATATACCTGTCCAATATCGCATATGCAACAGACAGCGTTAAACATTTTAAACAAAACATATTTGTCTTTCGACACCCAACTTTAAATAGAGACAGAGACAGACAGACAGACAGAGAGAGTCAGACAGATAAACAGAGACACACATAGGAAGAAAGTTAGAGACCGAGCTACAGACAGAGAGTGACAGACCAGCAGGGAGGTTAAGAGAAAGACTGACAGACAGACAAACAGAGACACACATATAGATATAGTTAAAGAGACCGATAATCAGACAGACATATATGACAGACGGAGAGAGAGAGAGAGAGAGAGAGAGAGAGAGAGAGAGAGAGAGAGAGAGAGAGAGAGAGGGGGGGGGTTATATATATAGAGACAGATAGACACACAGACACACAGACAGACTAAGAAAAACTCGGAATAAGTCATGAAATTGTCTGTATCGCTCCGACAGACGGACATTTGGTTTAAGTTATGAATACAATAGAACAGTCACTCCGAATTAGTCATAAAAATCGTCTTTATCGCTCCGACATAAAGACATTTAGGTTAAGTTATTAAAATATCAGATAGATACTCTGATTAAGCCATGCAAATGTTCTATATCGCTCCGACTTAACGCCATTTGGGACAAGTTCAGCATGACATCAGACGGAACCTCTGAAATAGTCACGAAAATGGTCTATATCACTCGGACAGACGTACAATTTGTACAAGTTATGCATAAGATCAGAGGGAAACTCCGATTTAGCCATGGAAATGGTCTAATCGCTCATACAGACGGTCATTTGGTACAAGTCATGTACTGAATAAGTCAAATCTCTGAATAAGTCATGACATTGTCTATATCGTTCCGATAGAAGGATATGTAGGACAAGTTATTCATTAGATCAAATTGAAACTCCGATTTAGCTATGAAAACGGTCTACATTGCTCCGACAGAAGGACAATTGGTTTAAGTTATGCATTAGATCAGACGGAACCCCTGAATTAGTCATGAAAATGGTTTATCGTTAAGCATTAGATCAGACAGAACCTCTGAATTAGTCATAAAAATGGTATATAGCGCTCCGACAGACTGTCAGTTGGTCTTAGTTATGCATTAGATTAGACGTAACCTTCGAATTAGTCATTAACATGGTCTATATCGCTCCGACAGAAGGACATTTGGTATAAGTTATGCATTAGATCAGACGGAACCTCTGAATAAGTCATCAATATGGTCTTTCTCGCTCCGACAGTCTGTCATTTGGTCTTAGTTATGCATTAGTTCAGACGGAACCTCCGAAATCGTCATCAAAATGGTCTATATCGCTCCGACAGACTGTCATTTGGTCCAAGTTATGCATTAGATCAGACGGAACCTCTGAATTCGTCATCAAAATGATCTATATCGCTCCGACAGACTGTCAGTTGGCATTAGATCAGAACGAAACCTTCGAATTAGTTCTGAACATGGTTTTTCTCGCTCCGAAAGAAGGACATTTAGTATAGGTTATTCATTAGATCAGACCGAAACTTCGAATTCGTCATCAAAATGGTCGTTCTCGCTTCGACAGAAGGACATTTGGTATAAGTTATGCATTTGATCAGACGGAACCTCTGAATTCGTGATCAAAATGGTCTTTCTCGCTCCGACAGACTGTAATTTGGTCTTAGTTATGCATTAGATCAGACGGAACGACTGAATTCGTCATCAAAATGGTCGAAATGGCTCCGACGGACTGTCATTTGGTCTAAGTTATGCATAAGATCAGACGGAACCTCTGAATTTGTCATCAAAGTGGTCTATATCGCTCCGACAGACTGTCATTTGGTCTTAAGTACGCATTAGATCAGACGGAATCTTCATCAAAGTGGGCTTTCTCGCTCCGACAGACTGTCATTTGATCTGAGTTATGCATTAGATCAGACAGAACCTCTGAATTCGTCCTCAAAATGGTCGATATCGCTCCGACAGACTGTCATTTGGTCTAAGTTATACATTAGATCAGACGGAACCTCTGAATATTTGTCATCAAGATGGTCTTTCTCGCTCCGACGGACCGGCATTTGTTATAAGTTATGCATTATATCAGACCGAACCTTCGAATTAGTCAATAAAATGGTCTATCTCGCCCCGATAGACTAACATTTGGTTTAAGTTATGCTTTAGATCAAAAGGAATCTCTGAATTCGTCATCAAAATGGTCTTTCTCGCTCCGACAGACTGTCAGTTGGTCTTAGTAATGCATTATATCAATCGGAACCTCTGATTTCGTCATCAAAATGGTCTATATCCCTACGACAGACTGTTAGGTTTAAGATTTGCATTCGATCAGACGGAACCTCCGAATACGTCATCAAAATACTCTATATCGCTCTGACAGACTGTCATTTGGTCTTAGTTATGCATAAATCAGAGGGAATCTCTGAATTCGTCATCAAAATGGTCTTTCTCGCTCCGACAGACTGTAGTTTAGTCTTAGTTCTGCATTAGATCAGACGGAACCTTTTAATTCGTCATCAAAATGGTCTATATCGCTCCGACAGACTGTCATTAGGTCTAAGTTATGATTTAGATAAAAAGGAATCTCTGAATTCGTCATCAAAATGGTCTTTCTCGCTCCGACGGACTGTCATTTGGTCTTAGTTATGCATTATATCAGACGGAACCTCTGAATTCGTCATCAAAATGGTCGATATCGCTTCGACAGACTGTCATTTGGTGTTAGTTATGCATAAGATCAGACCGGGAACCTCTGAATTCGTCATCAAAATGCTCTATATCGCTCCGACAGACTGTCATTTGGTTTAAGTTATGCATTAGAAAAGACGTAACCTCTGAATTTGTCATCAAAATGGTCTATATCGCTCCGATAGACTGTCATTTGGTCTAAGTTATGCATTATATCAGACAGAACCTCTGAATTCGTCATCAAAATGGTCTATATCGCTCCGACAGACTGTCATTTGGTCTTAGTTATGCATTAGATCAGACGAAGAAACCTCTGAATTCGTCATCAAGATGGTCTATATCGCTCCGACAGACTGTCAGTTGGTGTTAGTTATGCATTACATCAGACGAAATCTCTGAATTCGTCAACCAAATGGTCTATATCTCTCCGACAGACTGTCATTTGGTGTTAGTTATGCATTAGATCAGACGAAATCTCTGAATTCTTCAACCAAATGGTCTTTCTCGCTCCGACAGACTGTCAGTTGGTCTAAGTTATGCATAATATCAGACGAAACATCTGAATTCGTCAACCAAATGGTCTATATCGCTCCGACAGACTGTAATTTGGTGTTAGTTATGCATTAGATCAGACGGAACCTCTGAATTCATCATCAAGATGGTCTATATCGCTCCGACAGACTGTAATTTGGTCTAAGTTATGCATTAGATCAGACGGAACCTCTGAGTTCGTCATGAAAATGGTCTTTCTCGCTCCGACAGACTGTCATTTGGTCTTAGTTATGCATTAGATCAGACGGAACCTCTAAATTCGTCATCATGATGGTCTATATCGCTCTGACAGACTGTCAGTTGGTCTAAGTTATGCATAATATCAGACGAAACATCTGAATTCGTCAACCAAATGGTCTATATCGCTCCGACAGACTGTAATTTGGTGTTAGTTATGCATTAGATCAGACGGAACCTCTGAATTCATCATCAAGATGGTCTATATCGCCCCGACAGACTGTAATTTGGTCTAAGTTATGCATTAGATCAGACGGAACCTCTGAGTTCGTCATGAAAATGGTCTTTCTCGCTCCGACAGACTGTCATTTGGTCTTAGTTATGCATTAGATCAGACGGAACCTCTAAATTCGTCATCATGATGGTCTATATCGCTCCGACAGACTGTCATTTGGTCTAAGTTATGCATTAGATCAGACGGAACCTCTGAGTTCGTCATGAAAATGGTCTTTCTCGCTCCGACAGACAGTCATTTGGTCTTAGTTATGCATTAGATCAGACGGAACCTCTAAATTCGTCATCATGATGGTCTATATCGCTCCGACAGACTGTCAGTTGGTCTTAGTTATGCATTACATCAGACGAAATCTCTGAATTCGTCAACCAAATGGTCTATATCTCTCCGACAGACTGTCAGTTGGTCTTGGTTATGCATTACATCAGACGAAATCTCTGAATTCGTCAACCAAATGGTCTATATATCTCCGACAGACTGTCAGTTGGTCTAAGTTATGCATTATATCAGACGAAACATCTGAATTCATCATCAACATGGTCTATATCGCTCCGACAGACTGTAATTTGGTTTAAGTTATGCATTAGATCAGACGGAACCTCTGAGTTCGTCATGAAAATGGTCGATATCGCTCCGACAGACTGTCATTTGGTCTTAGTTAGGCATAAGCTCAGACGGAATCTCTGAATTCATCAAAACTGTCTATCTCGCTCCGACAGACTGTCATTTGGTCTTAGTTATGCATAAGATCAGACGGAACCTCTGAATTCGTCATAATTCTGGTCTATATCGCTCCGACAGACTGTCATTTGGTGTTAGGTATGCATTAGATGAGACGGAACCTCTAAATTCGTCATCATGATGGTCTATATCGCTCCGACAGACTGTAATTTGGTCTAAGTTATGCATTAGATCAGACGGAACCTCTGAGTTCGTCATGCAAATGGTCTTTCTCGCTCCGACAGACTGTCATTTGGTCTTAGTTATGCATTACATCAGACGAAATCTCTGAATTCGTCAACCAAATGGTCTATATCTCTCCGACAGACTGTCAGTTGGTCTTGGTTATGCATTACATCAGACGAAATCTCTGAATTCGTCAACCAAATGGTCTATATCTCTCCGACAGACTGTCAGTTGGTCTAAGTTATGCATTATATCAGACGAAACATCTGAATTCATCATCAACATGGTCTATATCGCTCCGACAGACTGTAATTTGGTTTAAGTTATGCATTAGATCAGACGGAACCTCTGAGTTCGTCATGAAAATGGTCGATATCGCTCCGACAGACTGTCATTTGGTCTTAGTTAGGCATAAGCTCAGACAGAATCTCTGAATTCATCAAAACTGTCTATCTCGCTCCGACAGACTGTCATTTGGTCTTAGTTATGCATAAGATCAGACGGAACCTCTGAATTCGTCATCAACATGGTCTATATCGCTCCGACAGACTGTCATATGGTGTTAGGTATGCATTAGATGAGACGGAACCTCTGAATTCGTCAGCAACATGGTCTATATCGCTCCGACAGACTGTTATTTGGTCTAAGTTATGCATTAGATCAGACGTAACCTCTGAATTCGTCATCAAAATGGTCTTTCACGCTCCGACAGACAGTCATTTGGTCTTAGTTATGCATTAGATCAGACGGAACCTCTAAATTCGTCATCATGATGGTCTATATCGCTCCGACAGACTGTCAGTTGGTCTTGGTTATGCATTACATCAGACGAAATCTCTGAATTCGTCAACCAAATGGTCTATATCTCTCCGACAGACTGTCAGTTGGTCTAAGTTATGCATAATATCAGACGAAACATCTGAATTTGTCATCAACATGGTCTATATCGCTCCGACAGACTGTAATTTGGTCTAAGTTATGCATTAGATCAAACGAAGAAACCTCTGAATTCATCATCAAGATGGTCTATATCGCTCCGACAGACTGTAATTTGGTCTAAGTTATGCATTAGATCAGACGGAACCTCTGAGTTCGTCATGCAAATGGTCTTTCTCGCTCCGACAGACTGTCATTTGGTCTTAGTTATGCATTAGATCAGACGGAACCTCTAAATTCGTCATCATGATGGTCTATATCGCTCCGACAGACTGTAATTTGGTCTAAGTTATGCATTAGATCAGACGGAACCTCTGAGTTCGTCATGCAAATGGTCTTTCTCGCTCCGACAGACTGTCATTTGGTCTTAGTTATGCATTAGATTAGACGGAATCTCTAAATTCGTCATCATGATGGTCTATATCGCTCCGACAGACTGTAATTTGGTCTAAGTTATGCATTAGATCAGACGGAACCTCTGAGTTCGTCATGAAAATGGTCTTTCTCGCTCCGACAGACAGTCATTTGGTCTTAGTTATGCATTAGATCAGACGGAACCTCTAAATTCGTCATCATGATGGTCTATATCGCTCCGACAGACTGTCAGTTGGTCTTAGTTATGCATTACATCAGACGAAATCTCTGAATTCGTCAACCAAATGGTCTATATCTCTCCGACAGACTGTCAGTTGGTCTTGGTTATGCATTACATCAGACGAAATCTCTGAATTCGTCAACCAAATGGTCTATATCTCCCCGACAGACTGTCAGTTGGTCTAAGTTATGCATAATATCAGACGAAACATCTGAATTCGTCATCAAGATGGTCTATATCGCTCCGACAGACTGTCAGTTAGTCTTAGTTATGCATTAGATGATACGGAACCCCTGAATTCATCATCAACATGGTCTATATCGCTCCGACAGACTGTCATTTGATGTTAGTTATGCATTAGATGAGACGGAATCTCTGAATTCGTCAACCAAATGGTCTTTCTCGCTCCGACGGACTGTCGTTTGGTCTAAGTTATGCATAATATCAGATGGAATCTCTGAATTCGTCAACAAAATGGTCTATATCGCTCCGACAGACTGTTATTTGGTATAAGTTATGCATTAGATCAGACGGAACCTCTAAATTCGTCATCAAGATGGTCTATATCGCTCCGACAGACTGTCATTTGGTCTTAGTTATGCATTATATCAGACGGAACCTCTAAATTCTTCATCAAAATAATCTATATCGCTCCGACAGACTGTAATTTGGTCTTAGTTATGCATTAGATCCCACGGAACCTCTGAATTCGTCATCAAAATGGTCTATATCGCTCCGACAGACTGTCATTTGGTGTTAGTTATGCATAAGATCAGACGGAATCTCTGAATTCGTCATCAAAATGGTCTATATCGCTCAGACAGACTGCCATTTGGTCTTAGTTATGCATAAGATCAGACGGAACCTCTGAATTCGTCATCAACATGGTCTATATTGCTCCCAAGAGGATAGAAACGTCTGTGTAAATGCTTTTGTAAGAAACTTATTAAGTAGCGAGATTAACTCTATAAATAGTGTTCAACACCATTGTCAGCAGTAGTTCAGTCGTATACTTTTAGAGCAAGATTATCTGGCTACAAACGCATATTTTGGTGCTTTTTTTCGGCGGGGGGGGGGGGGGGGGGGGGTAAAGGGGAAGGAGGGAGTAAAGGAGAAACAGAAAGAAAAACGTTTATGATTTATAATATATATAATATGGTTGATATGTTGAAAAAGAACTATATAGAACAGACATAAACATATTTGTTCCAGTAGGCAAGACCTGCTGGTCTAATCGCTGACTTGATTTTATATATCTTGCTCTGCACTGTTTGCAAATTAGCCGTAAAAGATTTCATGATTGAATATTTCATTGCATGGAAATTTTGGCCTCAAGAATTTCCCCATGCAATGTGTTGATGATGTACAACAGGTACAGGATGCTTATTTAAAACACTTTCCTACATACAGCAAATCTGTCGCAGACGAATTTGAAAAACATGTAGGAGAAAATATTGAAAACCTCTATATATATAAAATTTAATTATCGGATCGAGTTGAAAACATTGTGGAAAAGGAAAAATTGCTCTTTATGAGCAATTTCTTCTTTTGGCACACTGTTTTAAAAGAATGCATCTGTATTTGGGAAACTGTTAAAGCTCACATTTGGCTATTCATGCTCAAATGAGCTAAAAATGTAATCCATGATGTATTACATGATTATGTATTATGATGTAATAATAGATACAAACAGATCATGACAATAACATATATGCAGATACAAACTTAAACTACTACTGAATGTGATTAATACTTTCAGACAACAGTATGAAAATACTCTCTCTCAAATCAAACTTGACCGGTATTTTATACATTATATCCTTTCCAACATTCAACACATATGAAGCAGATAACATTGAAAACATTGTGGAAAAGGAGAAATTGCTCAACATACCCAGTTTCTCATTTCGCCATAATGTTTTCAAAATGCCTCTGTGGGTGAAAATGGGTTAAACCCATGTACCAAAAAATATGATAGTCCTGTATCGATCACCTACATTCACCTCAATTATTCACTCTCTCCATCCCTCTTCTTTCACGTTTGCTCTCTCATCTCACTCATTTCTCTCTCCCCCTTCCACTTTCTTTGTCCTCCTTCTCTTTCTCTCCACATTTCTCTCTCTCACTTATATCTCCTACCCCTCCTCTCACTTTCTCAATATTCACTCTCATCTCCTATATCCTCTCTCTTTCTCATTCTTTTCTTTTACTCTCTTTCCCCCCCTCTCCTCTGACTTTCGATATCACCCTTAGTCTTTCTCTTTTGCTCATCCACATCCTATCCCTCATCCCCCTCCTCTCTCTCATTCTTCCCATTCCCCTCTCTCTCCCATCCTATCCATCACTTTTTCTATCCATCTTATCTGGCTTTCTGTCTTATAATCTCTCACTAATTTTCTCTCTCATATTTTTACCTCATTTTCATTACTCTTTCTCTCCTCCTCTCCTATAAAATGTTTGCATAACATTTTCAAATATAAACAATCTGGGTTCAATCACCATTATTATGTTTTAGAGGTTATCTTGACAGGCTGGTCATATAAAAACATGAGGTTCTTTTCTTTCATTTAACCACAAGCAGTCTGGATGGTACCACTCTATGAATGAATGACATCGCCAGTACAACCTAGGAAGAAAAGATATTAACAATAAACAATAAACTGTTCATACATCCAGAAGCGTTGTCATCATTTAAACAACCTGAATGTTGTTGAATCTGCTAAACTGTTCTTAATCAACAGAACTACCCCTTTTCTCATTCAAACACAATAAGATAAACTTTACTTTGTGACTTATTTCTCGAAAACAAACTGATGAAGTCTTGGAAAATAGAAATATGTATTTTAGCAACAAAGTCCAGTAGAAATTTACAAATATTGGAAGATATAAATGGTGCCTTGATTTGTAATTTTTATGATTTTAGCCATAGCTCTTGAAGTTTCACATTAAACTGGTTGACCCGCTAGCCATCCTAATTCGGCTTTTCAATAAGTGAAAAACAAAATGCAAAACTCTTTTTGACATAAAGCGCAGGTGTTTTATATTGAGATTTATAGATTTATAGAAATTATGGACTGATTTATTTACAAATTTTAAGATTGAAACCAGTCCGGTGAGATAAAATACGGTGAGATAAAATACGGTCCAGACCGGCCATCTTCCTATTTTGCGGAGGCCTGACTACTACATACTACTACTACTAATACATACTACTAATACTATACTAACTACTACTACCACTTCTTATTCATACTCTTACTACTACTTCATACTACTACAACTTGTTACTTCTACTTCTTCATATTACTACTACTTCAGCTTCCACTACAACTATTACTAATACAACAACTATTACAAATACACTTCTTCTTCTACATACTACTACATATATATACCTCTACAACTACTATTCCTTCTACTACTATTTATTGCTTCACTACTTCATATTACTTCTTCTTCTGCTACACTTTTTACATCTATATATACTACTACTTCAAATACATACTACTAGGGTACCACTAAAGTGTGAGAACCCTTATATTAAATGTTTTACACGTATCAATTGCACCTATCACCACTTATAGAGACATATTTTAAAGTAGATATTATATTTATTTTAAGTTTTTTTCCCAAGTTCTCAATGGTCTGGACATCGTCGTCTTCGTCGCTGAGTACATGGTATTTATTTCTTGAGGCAAAGCTAATCTTCTGTGTCTTCTGTTGTCTGGTCGGCAGCTTTGTCGCCACATGCTTCCGGTTTAAAGTGCGCCAGGTTGTCGTAGGCGATGCGTCTTTGCTCACGGTAGAGATATCTGGAGAGCTGCGTTCATGCACGGGTGTGCTCGCCGTTTGCTGGGTCTCCGGTTCCGGTTGGCAGTCATTGGAAACAACGTCTGACACCGCAGGGAAGTGGTTTTACTTCGTAGTATAAACCAGCAGTAGGCATACAGCCGCACCTTTGCCACAGTATATGGACAGAGGCTTGGCAACTGCCGTCTCGGTGGCAACAACTGTATTCAGAGCCCTGTGTGCAAAGTCATGTCGCCCGTTCCGTTCACATGTGGATATATGACTCGAATCGGTCTTTCAATGAAATCAGTCAAAGCCAGAATTGTCCAGGCGACTGATACGGAACCCATGTGATTCATACGAGCTGGATAGTTTATTCAGGTTGCCCGCCAGAGAATGGTCTTTAAAGAACTCCTCTTCAATGAACAGCCCAATGCAAGTGTGGTAACGAAGAGGCATGCTGAGAGATTTGTCGCCTTTCATCAGGATGGACACTGCATCAAAGAGGCAGTTGCCGTCCATGGATGTCCGGTGTGGTGTGCCGCGGATGTTATCGGCGTACTTCTCAATGACGACTACAGCGGTTGCAGCGGCGACCCTATTCACAAGAAGCTGAAGCAAGAGGACCATGAGGGCCTATGCTCTACTGGGATGGTAAATAGAGGCTCTATTGTGTTCACAAGCTGTTTTATAGCAATTTTGACAATTTCAAGGACCATAAACCAGTCTTGCATGGGCCGATCTGGCTGGTTTGCGAAAGGAACCAAGTTCTCACCAATATTTAACTACTAGCATCTAAGTTTGGTGAAGATTGGATAGTAAATGGAGGCTCTATTGTGTTCACAAGCTGTATTATAGCAATTTTGAAAATTTCTAGGGCCATAATCCAGTCATGCAAGAGCACATCTGGCTGGTTTTCGAAAGGAACCAAGCTCTCATCAATATTTAACTACTATCTAAGTTTGGTGAAGGTCAGAGAGTAAATGGAGCCTCCATTGTGTTCACAAGCTCTATTATAGCAGTTGTCTACACTTTAAAGGGCCATAATCCAGTCTTGCATGGGCGGATCTGGCTGGTTTGCAAAAGGAACCGAGCTCTCATCAATATTTAACTACTATCTAAGTTTGGTAAAGATCAGATAGTGAATGGAGGCTCTATTGTGTTCACAAGCTGTATTATAGCAATTTTGACAATTTCAAGGGCCATAATCCAGTCATGCAAGGGCACATCTCGCTGGTTTGCAAAAGGAACCAAGCTCTCATCAATATTTAAATACTATCTAAGTTTGGTGAAGATCGAATAGTGAATGGAGGCTCTATTGTATAACTTGTCCTACTACTACTACTACTACTACTACTACTACTTCATGCATCTATTACATACTATACATTGTCCTACTACTACTACTAATTCATGCTTCTACTACATACTAACACTTGTCCTACTTCTACTACATACTATAACTTGTCCTACTACTACTGCATACTATACATTGTCCTACTACTACTACTACTACTTCATAAATAATAAAATAAATAAATAAATAAAAATACTACATACTATAACTTGTCCTGCTACTACCACTACTTCATGCTTTTACTACATACTATAACTTGTCCTACTACTACTACTACTACTTCATGCTTCTACTACATACTATAACTTGTCCTACTACTATCATTACTTCATGCTTCTACTACATACTATAACTTGTTCTACTACTATCTTTACTTCATGCTTCTACTACATACTATACATTGTCCTACTACTACTACTACTAACACTTGTCCTAATACTACTACTTCATGCTTCTACTACATACTATCACTTGTTCTACTACTACTACTTCATGCTTCTACTAAATACTATAACTTGTCATATTTCTACTACTACATACTATAACTTGTTCTACTACTACTACTACTTCATGTTTCTACTACATATTATAACTTGTCCTACTACTACTACTTCATACTACTTCTACTAAATACTATAACTTGTCATATTTCTACTACTACATACTATAACTTGTCCTACTACTACTACATACTTTAAATTGTTCTACTACTACTACTACTTCATGTTTCTACAACATATTATAACTTGTTGTACTACTACTACTACTACTACTACTACTACTATTTCATACTATAACTTGTCCTACTACTACTATTTCAGGCTTCTACTACATACTATAACTTGTCCTTCTACTCCATACTATAACTTGTCCTCCGTCTACTACATAAAATAACTTGTTCTACTACTACTTCATGTTTCTACTACTATTTATAACTTGTACT
The DNA here is from genome assembly GCA_031761405.1 of Serripes groenlandicus. Classification (NCBI taxonomy): domain Eukaryota; kingdom Metazoa; phylum Mollusca; class Bivalvia; order Cardiida; family Cardiidae; genus Serripes; species Serripes groenlandicus. Next base: position 132,019,810 of record JASEVX010000001.1, on the reverse strand, counting down.
ACTACTACTACTACTACTTCATACTATAACTTGTTGTACTACTACTATTTCAGGCTTCTACTACATACTATAACTTGTCCTTCTACTACATACTAACACTTGTCCTACTTCTACTACATACTATAACTTGTCCTTCTACTACATACTATAACTTGTCCTACTTCATGTTTCTACTACCATTTAAAACTTGTACTACTACTACTACTTCATACTATAACTTGTCCTACTTCATGTTTCTACTGCCATTTAAAACTTGTACTACTACTACTACTTCATACTATAACTTGTCCTACTACAACTACTTCATGCTTCTACTACATAATATACATTGTCATACTACTACTACTACTTCATGCTTCTACTACATACTATTAATTGTCCTACTAGTACTACTTCATGCTTCTACTACATAATATAACTTGTCCTACTACTACTTCATGCTTCTACTACATAATATAACTTGTCCTACTACTACTACTACTACATACTATAACTTGTCCTACTACTACTACTACTACCTCATGCTTCTACTACATACTATAACTTGTCCTACTTCTACTTCATGCTTCATCTACATACTATAACTTGTCCTACTACTACTACTACTACTACTTCAACTACACATACATTGTCTTAATACTACTAATTCATGCTTCTACAACATACTATAACTTGTCCTATTACTACTACTACTTCATGCTTCTACTACATAATATAATTTTTCTTACTTCTACTACTACATACTATAACTTGTCTTACTACTTCTACTACTTCATGCTTTTACTACATACTATAACTTGTCCTACTACTACTACTACTTCATACTATAAAATTGTCCTACCATGACTACTACTTCTTCATGCTTCCACTACATATTAACACTTGTCATACTTCTAGAACTTCATGCTTATACTATATACTATAACTTGACCTACTACTACTACTTCATGCTTCTACTACATACTATAACATGTCCTACTTCTGCTACTATATACTATAACTTGTCCTACTACTACTACATACTATACATTGTCCTACTACTACTACTACTTCATGCTTCTTCTACATACTATTACTTGTCCTACTACTACAACTTCATGATTCTACTACATACTATAACTTGTCCTACTACTACTACCACTTCTTCATGCTTCTACTACATAATATAACTTGTCCTACTACTATCACTACTTCATGCTTCTACTACATACTATACATTGTCCTACTACTACTACTTCATGCTTCTACTACATACTAACACTTGTCCTACTACTACTACTTCATGCTTCTACTACATACTATAACCTGTTCTACTACTACTACTAAATACTATAACTTGTCTTACTACTACTACATACTATAACTTGTCCTACTACTACTACCACTTCATGATTCTACTACATACTATAACTTGTCCTACTACTACTACTACTACTTCATGCTTCTACTACACATACATTGTCCTACTACTAGTATGTCATGCTTCTACTACATACTATACGTTATCCTACTACTAATAATAATTCATACTTCTACAATATACTATAACTTGTCCTATTACTACTTCATGCTTCTGATACATAATATAACTTGTCCTACTACTACTACTACTACATACTATAACTTGTCTTACTACTACTACTACTTCATGCTTCTACCACATACTATAACTTGTCCTACTAATACTACTTCATAGTATAATTTGTCCTACTGCTACTAATACTACTTCAGGCTTCTACTAAATACTATACATTGTCCTACTACTACAACTACTTCATGCTTTAACTACATATTAACACTTGTCCTACTTCTACAACTTCATGCTTCTACTACATACTATAAATTGTCCTACTACTATCACTACTTTATGCTTCTACTACATACTATACATTGTCCTACTACTACTTCTTCATGCTTCTACTACATACTATAACTTGTTCTACTACTACTACTACTTCATGCTTCTAATAAATACTATAACTTGTCCTACTACTACGTCATGCTTCTACTACATACTATAACTTGTCCTACTGCTACTACTTCTTCATTCTTCTACTACATACTATAACTTGTCCTACTACTATTATTTCAGGCTTCTACTACATACTATAACTTGTCCTACTACTATTATTTCATGCTTCTACTACATACTATAACTTGTCCTTCTACTACTAATACATACTATAACTTGTCCTACTACTACTTCATGCTTCTACTACACAATATACATTGTCCTACTACTACTACTACTACTAATTCATACTATTACTTGTCCCACTAGTACTACTTCATGCTTCTACTACATAATATAACTTGTCCTACTACTACTTCATGCTTCTACTACATACTATAACTTGTCCTACTACTACTACTTCATGCTTCTACTACACATACATTGTCCTACTACTAGTATGTCATGCTTCTACTACACTTACATTGTCCTACTGCTACTACTTCATGCTTCTACAACATACTATAACTTGTCCTATTACTACTACTACTTCATGCTTCTACTACATACTAAAACTTGTTCTACTACTACTACTTCTACTTCATACTATAATTGGTCCTACAGCTACTTCTACTACTTCATGCATTTACTACATACTATATGTTGTCCTACTACTACTACTTTAACTACATATTAACACTTATCCTACTTCTACAACTTCATGCTTCTACTACATACTATAACCTGACCTACTACTACTACTTCATGCTTCTACTACATACTATGACTTGACCTACTACTACTTCTTCATGCTTCTACTACATACTATGACTTGACCTACTACTACTACTTCATGCTTCTTCTACATACTAACACTTGTCATACTTCTACAACTTCAAGCTTCTACTACATACTATAACTAGACCTTCTACTACTACTACTACTACTTCATGCTTCGTCTACATACTATAACTTGTCCTACTAATACTACTACTTCATGCTTCTTCTACATAATATAACTTGTCCTACTACTACTACATACTATAACTTGTTCTACTTCATACTATAATTTTGATCTACTACTACTTCTACTACATATTGTCCTACTACTACTACTTCGTGCTTTAACTACATATTAACACTTGATCTACTACTACTACTTCATGCTTCTACTACATACTATAACTTGACCTACTACTACTACTTCATGCTTCTACTACATACTATAACTTGACCTACTACTACTACTTCATGCTTCTACTACATACCATAACTTGACCTACTACTACTACTACTTCATGCTTCTACTACATACTAACACTTGTCATACTTCTACAACTTCAAGCTTCTACTACATACTATAACTTGACCTTCTACTACTACTACTAATACTTCTTCTACATAATATAACTTGTCCTACTACTACTACTACTACTCCTACATACTATAACTTGTCCTACTACTACTACTACTTCATGCTTCTTCTACATACTATAACTTGTCCTACTACTACTACTACTACAAACTATAACTTGTTCTACTACTACTACTTCTACTTCATACTATAATTTGTCCTACTGCTACTTCTACTACTTCATGCTTCTACTACATACTATATGTTGTCCTACTACTACTACTTCGTCCTTTAACTACATATTAACACTTGACCTACTACTACTACTTCTTGCTTCTACTACATACTATAACTTGACCTACTACTACTAATTCATGCTTCTTCTACATACTAACACGTGTCATACTTCTACAACTTTTAGCTTCTACTACATACTATAAATTGACCTACTGCTACTACTACTAATACTTCATGCTTCTTATACATAATATAAATTGTCCTACTACTACTACTACTACTACATACTATAACTTGTCCTACTACTACTACTTCTTCATACTTTAACTAGTCCTTCTACTACATACTATAACTTGTCCTACTCCTACTACTTCATGCTTCTACTACATACTTACACTTGTCCTACTCCTACAACTTCATGCTTCTACTACATACTATACTTTGACCTACTACTACTACTTCATGCTTCTTCTACATAATATAACTTGTCCTACTATTACTACTACTACTTCATACTACAACTACATACTATAACTTGTACTACTACTTCTTCTTATTATTACTACTAAATCTAGACTACTACTTCTTCATACTACTACAGACTACTACTACTTCCTCTTACTACTACAACTCAATATATTGACTACTACTTCTTCTTACTACTACACTCAATCTACAGACTTCTACTACTTCTTACTACTACAACTCAATCTACAGACTTCTACTTCTTCATACTACTACAACTCAATTTACAGACTACTACTTCTTCATACTACTACAACTCAATCTACAGACTACCACAACTCAATTTACAGACCACTATTTTTCCTACTACTACAACTCAATGAAAAGACTACTACTTCTTCATACTACTACAACTCAATCTACAACCTACTACATTTTCATACTACTACAACTCAATCTACAGACTACTACAACTCAATTTACAGACTACTACTTCTTCATACTACTACAACTCATTCTACAGACTACCACAACTCAATTTACAGACCACTACTTTTCCTACTACTACAACTCAATCTACAACCTACTACTTTTTCATACTACTACAACTCAATGTACAGACTACTACTTCTTCACACTACTACAACTCAATCTACAGACTACAACAACTCAATTTACAGACTACTACTTCTTCATACTAATACAACTCAATGTACAGACTACTACTTCTTCTTCTTAATACTACTCAATCTACAGACTACTTCTTCATACTACTACAACTCAATCTACAGACTACTACTTCTTCTTCTTAATACTACTCAATCTACAGACTACAACTCAATGTACAGACTACTACTTCTTCATCTACTACACCTCAATCTACAGACTTCTACTTCTTCTTAATACTACAACTCAATCTACAGACTACTTCTTTTTCAAACTTATATACAGACTACTACTTCTTCATACTACTACAACTCAATATACAGACTACTACTTCTTCTTACTACTACAACTCAATCTACAGACTACTACTTCTTCTTACTACTACAACTCAATCTACAGACTACTACTGCTTCTACTTACTACTACGACTCAATCTACAGCCTACTACTTCTTCCTACTACTACTACTTCTTAACTACTACAACTCAATATACAGACTTCTACTTCTTCATACTGCTACAACTCAATATACAGACTACTACTTCTTCTTACTACTACAACTCAATATACAGACTTCTACTTCTTCATACTACTACAACTCAATCTACAGACTACTACTGTTTCATACTACTACAACTTAAAATACAGACTTCTACTTCTTCATACTACTACAACTCAATATACAGACTTCTACTTCTTCATACTACTACAACTCAATATACAGACTTCTACTTCTTCATACTACTACAACTCAATATGCAGACTTCTACTTCTTCATACTACTATAACTCAATATACAGACTACTACTTCTTCATACTACTACAACTCAATATACAGACTTCTACTTCTTCATACTACTACAACTCAATATACAGACTTCTACTTCTTCATACTACTACTTCTTCTTACTACTACAACTAAATATACAGACTTCTACTTCTTCATACTACTACAACTCAATCTACAGACTTCTACTTCTTAATACTACTACTTCTTCTTACAACTACAACTAAATCTACAGCCTACTACTTCTTCCTACTACTACAACTCAATAAAAAGACTACTACTTCTTAACTACTACAACTCAATATACAGACTACTACTTCTTCTTACTACTACAACTCAACTCAATCTACAGACTACTTCTTCTTCTTACTACTACAACTCAATCTACAGACTACTACTTCTTCATACTACAACAACTCAATCTACAGACTACTACTTCTTCTTACTACTACAACTCAATCTACAGCCTACTACTTCTTCCTACTACTACAACCCAATCTACAGCCTACTACTTCTTCCTACTACTACAACTCAATATAAAGACTACTTCTTCTTACTACTACAACTCAATATACAGACTTCTACTTCTTCATACTACTACAACTCAATATACAGACTACTACTTCTTCATACTTCTACAACTCAATATACAGACTTCTACTTCTTCATACTGCTACAACTCAATATACAGACTACTACTTCTTCTTACTACTACAACTCAATATACAGACTTCTACTTCTTCATACTACTACAACTCAATATACAGACTTCTACTTCTTCATACTACTACAACTCAATCTACAGACTTCTACTTCTTCATACTACTACTTCTTCTTACTACTACAACTGAATCTACAGCCTACTACTTCTTCCTACTACTACAACTCAATAAAAAGACTACTACTTCTTAACTACTACAACTCAATCTACAGACTACTACTTCTTCTTACTACTACAACTCAACTCAATGTACAGACTACTTCTTCTTCTTACTTCTACATGTCAATATACAGACTACTACTTCTTCATACTACAACAACTCAATCTACAGACTACTACTTCTGCTTACTACTACAACTCAATCTACAGACTACTACTTCTTCACTACTACAACTCAATATACAGACTACTACTTTTTCTTACTACTACAACTCAACTCAATCTACAGACTACTACTTCTTCATAAAACTACAACACAATTCAATCTACAGACTACTACTTCTTCAAACAATCTACAGACTACCACAACTCAATCTAAAGACTACTACTACTCAATCTACAGACTACTATTCTTCTTACTACTACTACTAAATCTAGACTGCTACTACTTCTTATTAATACAACTCAATCTAAAAACTACTACAACTCAATCTACAGACTACTACTGCTTCTACTTACTACTATGACTCAATCTACAGACTACTACTTCTTCTTACTACTTTAACTCAATTTACTACTTCTACAACACAACCTACAGACTACTTCTTCTTCATACTAGTACAACTCAATCTACAGACTACTACTTCTTCTTACTACTACAACTCAATCTACAGACTACTTCTTTTTCTTACTACTACAACACAACTCAATCTACAGACTACTACTTCTTCTTACTACTACAACTCAACTCAATCTACTACTTCTTTTTACTACTACAACTCAAATCAATCTACAGACTACTTCTTTTTCTTACTACTACAACACAACTCAATCTACAGACTACTACTTCTTCTTACTACTACAACTCAAATCAATCTACAGACTACTACTTCTTCTTACTACTACAACTCAACTCAATCTACAGACTACTACTATTTTTTTCTATTACAACTTAATCTACAGACTACTACTTCTTTTTACTACTACAACTCAAATCAATCTACAGACTACTACTTCTTCTTACTACTACAACTCAACTCAATCTACAGACTACTACTTCTTTTTACTACTACAACTCAAATCAATCTACAGACTACTACTTCTTACTACTACAACTCAACTTACAGACTACTACTTCTTTTTACTACTACAACATAACTCAATCTACAGACTACTACTTCTTCTTACTACTACTACTCAACTCAATCTACAGACTACTACTTCTTCTTACTACTACAACTCAACTCAATCTACAGACTACTACTTCTTCTTCTTACTACAACTCAACTCAATTTACAGACTACTACTTCTTCTTACTACTACAACTCAACTCAAGCTACAGACTTCTACTTCTTCTTACTACTACAACTCAACCTACAGACTATTACTTTTTCTAACTACTACAACTCAACCTACAGACTATTACTTTTTCTAACTACTACAACACAACTCAATCTACAGACTACTACAACTCAACTCAATCTACAGACTTCTACTTCTTCTTACTACTACAACTCAATCTACAGACTACTACTTCTTCTAACTACTACAACTCAACTCAATCTATAGACTACTACTTCTTTTTACTACTACTACTACTCAATCTACTACTTCTTCTTACTACTACAACTCAACTCAATCTACAGACTACTACTTCTTCTTTCTTCTACAACATAACTCAATCTACAGACTACTACTTCTTCTTTCTATTACAACTCAACTCAATCTACAGACTACTACTTCTTCTTACTACTACAACTCAACTCAATCTACATACTTCTACTTCTTCTTACTACTACAACTCAATCTACAGACTTCTACTTCTTCTAACTTCTACAACTCAACTCAATCTACAGACTACTTCTTCTTCTTACTACTACAACTCAATCTACAGACTTCTACTTCTTCATACTACTACAACTCAATATACAGACTACTACTACAACTCAATATACGGACTACTACTTCAACTCAATATACAGACTACTACTTCTTCATACTACTACAACTCAATATACAGACTTCTACTTCTTCATACTACTACAACTCAATATACAGATTTCTACTTCTTCATACTACTACAACTCAATATACAGACTACTACTTCTTCATACTACTACAACTCAATATACAGACTACTACTTCTTCATACTACTACAACTCAATATACAGACTTCTACTTCTTCATACTACTACAACTCAATATACAGACTACTACTTCTTCCTACTACTACTACAACTCAATATACAGACTTCTACTTCTTCATACTACTACAACTCAATATACAGACTTCTACTTCTTCATACTACTACAACACAGCTCAATATATAGATTACTTCTTCTTCTTACTACTACTTCTTCACACTACAACAACTATTACATCTACAGACTTCTACTGCTTCTTCTACTACTACTACCACAACATCTTTATCAACAGCAACAAACCTGCCATAACTTGGTGAATACACAAATACCATCGCCTTTTCTTCACAAAGTAATTTCTGAACCTCCAGTTGCTTCACAGCCTTCTCATATTAGTTGCAGCCATATATATTTTAATTTAGGGCTTCTTTCAACATATCATCAGACATAATTTGTTGTATTACTGAAAATAATAGATAAATAAATAATGTGGGCATCAGTTTTTTCATATTAAAACATCAGCAAACTACTTGCCTGCATCCCATGAAAACTGAGGAGTAGTTTGCATATTTGGATGATTGATGAATAATAAATTTGGGCTGAACCAACATGTTATCAAACTTTTAACCAAACCTAAATTTAAAAAAAAAATCGACGCATTATGTTTCAGCACAGCACTTGTTTCATTTGGTGTAAACTTACAGCAATGTTATGCTTGTATTTACATTTTGATTAATCTACTGGTTCTCTTTTGATCATTCTCTTCCAATGTAACAGATAATACAAAAGAAATTAAAGCAGATGTACAATACATTTTGCCAATCCAACACATTCAGTAAATGTCAATTCAGTTCAAGGTTTAAAAATTTATAGTCTAGTCACATTGTGTTTGTTCGAATTGACTTAAACTTTACAATTCATGCCATCGAAATATTTTCAGAGTATTATTGCTTGTATTATAGTTTGTTTTTACAGATTATTTAAAAATGGAACATTGTATCTAGAGTTGGACACTAGAACCGGTATCGGTACAAGACCGAATGATACTTCATAAAGTACCTCTACATACAGCTTCGAAAAGAACTGGTTGCAATGTTGATATTTCAGGGCTCTCAATAAGAACAGGCGGATTTGATCAGTTAAAAACGGATTTCGACTTATTGCAATTTGACCAGTGACCATAATTGAGAGTTGCTATTTCAACAATTCCGGACCTCAATCCTATGTATTGCTTGCAAAACAAAAATTCGTAACTCTGAACAGAATCGCAGATACAACTCATTTTAAAAATTCAGCTGGCTTTGGCCGAGTTGGATATTCTGATGCATTTTCATGATTATTTGATATTGGAATCCGCTGTGGTCGCGCGGTTAGCGTCGGGGATTTCGAAACCGGGTGTCCCGGGTTCAATCCCCAGTCGCGGCACCTCGGTCATGGTGGAGTGCCCTTGGGCAAGGCACATTTTCTAACCTAGTACTGGTTTGTTTACCCAGGCATCATGAATAAGTGAACTGTCGTTGTGATATAACTGAAATAATGTTGAAAGCGGCGTAAAACCATAATAAATAAATAAAGATTATTTGATAACAAAATATGACATCTATTGTGTTCAAAAGGTTTTTCTTAAATGTGGCCTAGTGACTTTAAGGTTTAATTAAAAGTGACACAGTTTAGAGCATGAATGACATTTGATGGACATACAAACTCACTGGTACATAGTTTGATGAACTTTCACAAAGATTGGATGTTATATTGGCTTCTAGAGTGGGTATACAAGGCAATTGTGATATGTACTATAATATACATTATGTAAACAAGAGGACATAACCCAGTTAATAACTTGAATGAGATTGTATGGAGACAACACCATTTATGATGAATTGTCATAAGGATTGCAAATGTCCTAAAGCTGATTTTCTGTAGAACACTAATTCATAAAATGATTCGTCTTTGAATCCATGCCATCTCACAGGGCTCTAAATCTAACATTTATGTGACCAACAATCCAGATCCAGATCAGGCTGTGAATATGCAGGTTAATCTGGGTCTATACTGATCTAAGATGCCTCATGGTTAATTCATTTGGAAATCTGCCCAGTACTTTTAGAGAAGGCTTCTATCATGTGTCAAATTAGCATTGTATTTAGCTTACTCATCATAAATGGTCAAATCATCAGTGTATAGCTCACTCACCTTCATGGGTCAAATCACCATTGTATATAGCCCACTAACCAGCATGGGTCAAATCAGCATTGTATTAAGCTTACTCTACTATCAATGGTCAAATCAACATTGTATATAGCGGATAATAGCCCACTCACATTCATGGGTCAATTCCTATTGTTTATATAGCTCATTCACCTAAATGGGTCAAATCAGCATTGAATATCGCCCACTCATCATAATCATGGGTCATATCAGTATAGTATTTAGCCCACTAGCCAAATCAGCATTGTATATAACCCACTCACCAGCATTGTTTATAGCCTAATCACCATCATGGATCAAGGTTACTTTACATAAATCCCACGCAACATCATGGATCAAATAAGTATTGTATATAGCCTACTTACCATCATCGGTCAATCTTATTGTATATGGCCATTTCAACATCATGTGCCAAATTAGCTTTGTTGAGTGATTCATTGTTGGGAGTTTTATGCCACTTTCAACAATTTTCCAGTTTTATCACGGCATTTCCTGGGTAGGTAACCGGTACTACCGATTCATTCATCCCTACAACAGCAAGTCAGTCATATGCAATCTGGAGCACCAAGGAGGGCACCCATAACTACCATTTTTAAATACTTTTTTAAAGCTTTGTGTATTGCAAACTGACCATCATGAGTCATATAAGCATTGTATATAGCCCATACACCATAACGGATCAAATCAGCATTGTAAAGAGACCATTCACCATTGTATATAGCTCACTCGAAATCATGTGCAAATGCATCATTATATATAGCTCACTCAAAATCATGAGTAAAAGCAGCATTGTATATAACCCACTCACCAGCATGGGTCAAATCAGTATTGTATAAAGCCCACTCACTTGTAAGTCACGAGTGTAAGGGTCAAATCAGCATAGTATCTAGCTCAATCACGAGTCAAATCAGCATTGTATATATAGCTCATTCAGCTGCAATGGTCAAATTAACATTGTACATATATACAGTTTTTTTGAAAGCATGGCTTAAATCAGCTTTGTATAAAGCCCACTTACCATCACAAGTCAAATCAGCATTGTATAAAGCCCACTCACGATCATTGGTCAAATCAGCATTGTATATAGCCCACTCACCATCATGGATCATGTCAGCATTGTATTATAAGCTCATTCCGCTGCAATACATAGTGTACTTTCCATCATGGTCAAATCTGCATTGAATATAGCACAATTATCTGCATGGTTTAAATCTGTAATGTACATAGCCCACTTATAAGCATGGGTCCTATCAGCATTGTTAATAGACTACTCAGCATCATGGGTCAAATCAGCATTGTATATAGCTTACTCACCATTATTAATCAAATCAGAATTGTATTCAGCCCATTCATCTGCATGGGTCACATCAGCATACATGTATATGATTATGGCATCATATTGTACAAACAAACATAAATGTTGCAAGATTATTGTTATTGTGTGTGCAGATCACACTGTCCCTTTCCACTGGTAGTACCTTTAAAATAGTTGACAACAAAACAGACAGAACTGCAACTAAACATAACTTTACCTCATTCAAAAGATTCTCTTTGTCATTATCTTTATGATTAAACTACAAGTGGCCCAGAGGGTCTGTATGGCTCACCTGAATATTTGAGTAATCGTGGGAAAATGTTCTCAAGTAAAGTGAATTTGCAAAGAATGCAACAACTGCAGTTTTCTATGGTAAAGAATGCTTCACACTTAATGATCTACATTACTTAATTTGTACTGAAAATGGGGTAAAATGAGTTTTCTCTGGATTCCTGTACTGGACCTTTCTCCTTAAGAAGGGTTCCTCCTTGCATTTATATGTTAGGTTGGTTTTGCACTGGAATTATCCAGACTAAATTTGGTTCCCATCTTTTAACCCATTGTCAAGGAGTTTATGCAACATTGAGTATCTTGTGCGCAAGGATGTTCCAGACCAATATCATCCATTTGAGGAAACGTCATAGCACTATATCCAAGGTATTTACTGGCCAAATATAATCACTGTGCCCTCCTGTTTATTCAGAAGTTGTTTAAAGATTTTTATATATTTCACCACTGTGGCCTTAAAAGTAGGTCAAGGTCATTTATTGGAGGAAACATTATAGCATTTCATGCCAGGTATCTACTGGCAACATATCAGTACTCTGGGCCTCCTGGTTATTCAGAAGAAAATGTTTAAAGGTTTTTATATATTTGAACCTTGTGACCTTGAAAGAAGGTCAATGTCATTTATTGAAGGAAACTATATAGCATATCATGCCAGGTATCTACTGTCAAAATATCATCACTCTGGGCCTCCTGGTTATTCAGAAGAAGTTGATTAAAGGTTTTCATATATTTGACCATTGTGACCTTGATAGTAGATCAAGGTCATTTATTGGAGGAAACTATATAGCATTTCATGCCAGGTATCTACTGGCAAAATATCGTCACTCTTGGCCTCCTGGTTATAAGTGTTTAAAGGTTTTCATATATTTGACCCTTGTGACCTTGAAAGTAGGTCAATGTCATTTATTGGAGAAAAATATAAAGCATTTCATGCAAGGTATCTACTAGCAAAATACCTTCACTCTGGGTCTCCTGGTTATTCAGAAGTTGTTTAAAGGTTTTCATATATTTGACCCTTGTGACCTTGAAAGCAGGTCAATGTAATGTACCTCCTGGCTAAATATCATGACCCTAGGACCTCCAGTTTTTAAGAAGAAGTTATTCAAAGAAAAAAGTTGGCGGACGACGGATGACAGACAACACACCATAACATAAGCTCACAGGCACTTCATGCCAGGTGAGCTAAAAATGGTTTGTTTGTTAATTAAGTCATTAATTGTATCATCTATAGTTGACATGCCACACCCAGATTCTGTTTGAAACGTTGTTATGGTAGAAATAATGGAGGCTACAAGTGGTTTTACCAGTGTGTTTTGTCTGTTTTATTGGGGTTTTACGCCGTCAAGGTCTTTTTCTGCAGATAAGCATCATATCCGTTATAAGTTAATGTTTCTACAGTTAAAAAATAAATACAAGAAGAGAAACAAGAGGACCATGATGGTCCTATATCGCTCACCTGATTTAATAAAACTTAAAAAGTTTTCAGTGTTCTTTCCCCTATATGAGTCTATGAAAAACAAGTGACCGGGGAGGGGTCATTTTTTACCCCAGGGCTATAATTTAAACAATCTTGGTAGATGTCCACTAGATGATGCTACATACCAAATATCTTTTAGACAAGAAGATTTTTAAAGTTTTTCCCCTATATGAGTCCATGTTAAACAAGTGACCCCCGGGGAGGGGTCATTTTTCACCCCAGGGCTATAATTTGAACAATCTTGGTAGGGGTCTACTAGATGATGCTACATACCAAATCTCAAAGGCCTGGGGCCTCTACTTTTAGACAAGAAGATGTTTTAAGTTTTTTCTCTATATGAGTCTATGTAAAACAATAGACCCCAGGGCTATAGTTTGAACAATCTTGGTAAAGGTCTACTATATGATGCTACATATCCAATATCAAAGGCCTGGGCCCTCTACTTTTAGACAAGAAGATTTTTAAAGTTTTTCCCCTATACGAGTCTATGTAAAACAAGTGACCCCTGGGGAGGGGTCATTTTTGACCCCAGGGCTATAATTTGAACAATCTTGGTAGAGGTTCATTAGATGATGCTACATACCAAATATCAAAGGCATGGGCCTTCTACTTTTAGACAAGAAGATTTTTAAAAGTTTTTCCCGAATATATGTCTATGTTAAACAAGTGACCCCCGGGGAGGGGTCGTTTTTGACCCCAGGGCTATAATTTGAACAATCTTGGTAGAGGTTCACTAGATGATGCTACATACCAAATATCAAAGGCATGTGCCTTCTACTTTTAGACAAGAAGATTTTTAAAGTTTTTCCCCTATATGAGTCTATGTAAAACAAGTGACCCCCGGGGCGGGGTCATTTTTGACCCCAGGGCTATAATTTGAACAATCTTGGTAGAGGTTCACTAGATGATGCTACATACCAAATATCAAAGGCATGGGCCTTCTACTTTTAGACAAGAAGATTTTTAAAGTTTTTCCCCTATATGAGTCTATGTTAAACAAGTGACCCCCGGGGCGGGGTCATTTTTGACCCCAGGGCTATAATTTGAACAATCTTGGTAGAGGTTCACTAGATGATGCTACATACCAAATATCAAAGGCATGGGCCTTCTACTTTCAGACAAGAAGATTTTTTAAGTTTTGGTTAATTTCCCCTTTTTTGTTGCCGTGGCAGCCAAAGTTCTGCATGGAATAGAATTCTTTGAACAAGTTTGAAGGAGATCCACCCAAGGAACATTCCTGTAAAATTATTTTGAATTTGGTTCATTGGTGTAGGAGGAGAAGTCATTTGTAGGAAAATGTGAACGAACGGACGGACGACGACGACGACGAGCGATCACAAAAGCTCACCTTGCACTTTGTGCATAGGTGAGTTAAAAACACCTCCGACTGAGGCTGTCCCGCCCTTAATTGTTAGAAAACCTTATATTAAACGGTATCATTATGGTAACAAAAATTAAGATGATTAAACTTAAAAAGTAAGTGAAGATCAATGCATTGTTGTCAACATGTCATAAGTCTATTAAATGTTAAGAAAGTTACATGATGATTGGAAGATAAATGGGACTTATAGTGCATAGTGTTCCAAAGGTTATTCTTAAGTTTGACCGTGTGACCTAGTTTGTGACCCAGCTAATTACTTGACTGAGATTGAAGGGAGAAAATAGTTCCTATGAATTGTAATAAAAATTAAAAGAAAAATGTGACTTTTAGAGTGTTATTATCAGAGGTTATTATTAAATTTTACCTAGTGACCTAGTAAAGGACTAGCCTGAAATTTGATGGACACATAAGTTCCTATAAATTGTCATAAATATTGGTAGAAAATGTGACCTGTTGAGTGTTCACAATGCTAATTTAAATTTTGACCAAATGACCTAGTTTCTGACCCAATGTGACCCGGTTTGGTATGGGACAGAGAATTCAAGGAAACAAAATTTCTGATAAACTGTATTCTATTTTCAACAAGTTTATTCTTAAATCTAACTTAGTGACTAGTACTAGTTGAGTACTTGACAACAGAGATTTGATGGAGAAAAATATTCTGGAAATTATGAAAAATTATTTTCATAAAAAAAAATGTGACCTCTCCAGTCAATATTAACCAAATTTAGGTTAATCAGCCAATGCTAACATTGACCTTAGTAATTTTGCCCTGAAATGATGTCCCATTACCCAAAAAAAACCTGACAATGTTTCAAAAAAATTCCACCAAGGATTGCTAAGTAGTAGAGAATTTAAAACGTGGCAACGGCCTTCGCCAGAAAAGTGATTGCTTTGTCTCAGCCCACATTCGCGGGCGAGACAAAAAGAAAGGTTGGTTACCTGAATTTCATATAGGGCAGCTGCATATATTTGGTTAACCTAGCAAATAACAGGTTTTATTAAATAAAGAAGCAATTGCTATTTTTTCCACAATTTTTTCAATCTAAGGCTATTCTAGAACCGAGCTCTCATGTATATCTAGCTGCTGTAAAAGTTTTGTAAACATCAGATAATAAATGATGACTTTAACTTGTTCACAAGGTCAATTATAGCTATTTTGCCAATTTTAAAGGGCCATAATCCCATCATGCATGGACTTTTCTAAAGGAACTGAGCTCTCATGTATATCTAGCTACTGAATAAGTTTGATAAACATCAGATTATAAATGATGACTTTAACTTGTTCACAAGGTCAATTATAGCAATTTTGTCAATTTTAAAGGGCCATAATCCCATCATGCATAAACGGATCTGGCTGGTTTTCAAAAGGAACCGAGCTCTCAAAGATATCTAGCTACTGAATTAGCTTGGTAAACATCGAATAATAAATGAAGACTTTATCGCCTTCACAAGAAAGTGTGAACAGACGACAGACCATAATCCTGTCATGCATGAACGGATCTGGTTTTCGAAAGGAACTGAGCTCCCATGGATATCTAGCTACTGAATAAGTTTGGTAAACACCGAATAATAAATGAAGACTTTATAGTGTTCACGAGGTCAATTAAAAGCAATTTTGCCAATATTTAAGGGCTATACTCCCGTCATGCATGAACGGATCTCATTGGTTTCGAGAGGAACCGAGCTCTCATGGATAGCTAGTCTGAGAGAGGCAGCCATTACAGTATGAGTTCACAACCCCGACACGGTTACATGATATGTGAAGCATTGAACCGGGCCACAGGAGCTGCATCAACACAAAGCCATCAGCCAGCTACTTGCAACCAATAAAGGTTGCCCCAACCTGTACAGATACTCTGGTCCATCAAATCAGTTCACATGGGAGTGAAAGTGGGACTAAATTTTGTATATGGGACAAAGAAAATTTCCAAAAAGAGTATATTCTAAAGGTTCACCGTTTTATCAAGGATTAGCAGTTCAGGTTAAGGGTAGCATTAGAGATAAGGGTTAAGAAAACAATAACATCCATGCAGGAAAGAAAGGAAGAAGGCAACCCAGCAGGCATATGTATGGAAATGCCATTGACAAGGCTAAAATGATGCAAGTCGAAGCCGAAAGTATTAAATTTCAATGTCACTTAAATACATCAATTTAACTCTGTTTACCCATCTGACTCCTTTTCCAGAATTGTATTGCCAAGGCCAGTACATTTGAATATATTTTTTATGTGCAAAACATTAATAGTATTGTACAGATGACTGGCTTGCAACCTACGGTCAATGTCTAAATCTTTCCAGTCCTTGCAATATTGATTGCCATTTTATGGGCCATGCAGGTTGAAACCTGGTTTGGGCTGCCTTGGATCTTTAGACCTGTACTGGCCATATACATGTATCCTTTTCCAAAGTAAACACAACCCATTTTCATGCAACTTAGACTGATTTTTCAGGTTGTCTTCAGTTTTTAAACAAGAGGCCCATGAGGGCCTATGCTCTACTGGGATGGTTCTTTGGTCATTTTCAATCCAGAGCATGTATGTATGGTGAATATTGGATAGTAAATGGAGGCTCTATTGTGTTCACAAGCTGTATTATAGCAATTTTGACAATTTCAAGGGCCATAATTCAGTCATGCAAGGTCACATCTGGCTGGTTTTTGAAAGAAACCAAGCTTTCATCAATATTTAACTACTATCTAAGTTTGGTGAAGATCAGATAGTAAATGGAGCCTCTATTGTGTTCACAAGCTCTATTATAGCAATTTTGACAAATTCAAGGGCCATAATCCAGCCTTGCATGGGTGGATATGGCTGGTTTGCAAAAGGAACCAAGCTCTCATCAATAACTACTATCTAAGTTTGGTGAAGATCGAATAGTAAATGGAGGCTCTATTGTGTTCAAAAGCTGTATATTATAGCAATTTTGGCAATTTCAAGGGCCATAATCCAGTCATGCATGGGCGGATCTGGCTAATTAGCGAAAGGAAACGAGCTCTCATGGATGTCTAACTACTGTATAAGTTTGATGGAGATACAATCAAAACTGAAGACGCGTTCACAAGCTGTATTATAGCAATTTTGACACCTTCAAGGGCCAAAATTCAGTCATGCAAGGGCACATCTGGCTGGTTTTGAAAGGAACCAAGCTCTCATCAATATTTTACTACTATCTAAGTTTGGTGAAGATCAGATAGTAAATGGAGCCTCTATTGTGTTCACAAGCTCTATTATAGCAATTTTGACAATTTCAAGGGCCATAATCCTGTCTTGCATGGGCGAATTTGGCTGGTTTAAGAAAGGAACTGAGCTCTCATGGATATCTAACTACTGTATAAGTTTGATTGACATACAATCAAAACTGAAGACTGTATCGCGTTAACAAGCAATTGTTTACGGACGCACGGACGATGGACACCACGCCACGGCATAAGGCCAGTAGAGCTAAAAATAAATCCATTTTCATTTGAGTTCGAAATTAAAGTTAATATAATCAAAAACTTGTTCTTAAATTGGCAGGAAATACAATGTTTAAGCATGCAGAGCTTTCTCAGAGCTGAAACTGACTTGTCGTATTGAACATAACTCCCAAGTTTAACTCTTTTTAAATTTAAAATTGAAATTTAACATACCTGACAAAGAATAACATTACAATACATATTGTGATCGCCTTTTGTCCGGCGTCCGTCGTGCGTCAACTTCTTCTCCTCAGTAACCAGTGGGTGAAATTTAACATACCTGACAAAGAATAACATTACAATACTAAGACCCAAAGCTAAAGTCTGGACAAATACATGCTTAAATAAGGGCAGTGAAATTCCAACTTTTTTTTAAATCCCTTTCATCTAGGACTTCTTGACCAATTAAATAAAGAATGAAAATGGGTTCTTAGGGTGTGTTCTTACCTCTGCTGATCTTTATCCACAGAGAAATGGTCTTTTCTGGCTCTTGTTCTGAATACTTCAGTCCTCAAAGATTTAATAGCTAAACAATGTCACAATTTTTTAATTGTAAAATGAAATGTTCTGCATACTAAACTTTAACCCTTTCCCTCATATGACAATTCTGCAGCGGACGACTTTGAACATATTTTGTCAAAAAAAATTTAATGGATAACCTATGACTAAAAGTTGAAAACATTGAGGCAAAGGGACAAATTGCTTGTTTTGAGCAATATCTTCTTTTGTCACTATGTTTTCAAAAAGCTGTACGTCTGCTGCAAAGGCGTCAGAAAGTGTCTATATGAGGGAAAGGGTTAATTGTTTTCCTTAAGAAATAAATTTCAGTGAAAAAAATCAGTGAAAACGTATGAAAAATAATATTTAAGAGAAAAATATTAATTATTTTTGAAACATAAGTTTTCAGTTATTTATCATCAATTGAAACTTATAACTGTGTTACATAATACACCTCTTGGGAGCCTCGCGTAATCTCCAGTCATGTGATTAATTCTCTGCCTTGAACGAATTTAAAGTGATGTCGCGCTAGTGTAATGGATGTTGACATGGATTTGTCAAGTGAAAGGTCTGTGGTTCGCTTCCCGACAGGGGAAAGGTTTTTTTTTTCCTCTCATTCATATCAAAACCAAAGTGTATATATGAACTAAAACATTTAAACCAAATATTACATATTTAACGTTATTGTTTTCTGTATTATATGCGAATGTTCCATTTCTTAGTGTTTTCTTTTTAGCTCACCTGAGCTTTGCTCAAGGTGAGTTATTGTGATCGCCTTTTGTCCAGCGTCCGTCGTGGGTCGCGCGTCAACTTCTTCTCCTCAGTAACCAGTAGGTGAAATTTAACATACCTGACAAAGAATAACATTACAATACTAAGACCCAAAGCTAAAGTCTGGACAAATACATGCTTAAATAAGGGCACAGTAGAAATTCCAACTTTTTTTTAAATCCCTTTCATCTAGGACTTCTTGACCAATTAGATAAAGAGTGAAAATGGGTTCTTAGGGTGTGTTCTTACCTCTGCTGATCTTTATCCACAGAGAAATGGTCTTTTCTGGCTCTTGTTCTGAATAGTTCAGTCCTCAAAGATTTAATAGCTAAACAATGTCACAATTTTTTTTTCTGCTGTTCGCAGGCGTACACATCCACCGATCTCAACTTTCTAGGCATGACACGGCACAAAATAGTCCTGCAAAAAATACAAATAAATGCACGAAAATGAAACAGGAATGATGAAACTGAAAATAAATCAAAACATTATACCTTTTTGACTTCTCAGATCATTGAAACAGTTCAGGAAAAGTGCTACTTCAAAATGTCAGGGTACTACGCTCCGAAACCAATTCCTTTGTGGTGTTACACATTGACCAAATTACACACAGTCAGTCAGTGCGAGCGTCTATTAATAGATTCAGGATTTTCCAGAATTTCAATTGGCTGTACTGCAGAAATGATAAAGCCTATTTTTGAAAGATCAATATTAAAATTATACAGCACAATTTTTATATCTATTACTATCTGCTCTGGCATTTGATAGCATATGCACCATGACTAATACAACATTTTGAAACGGGAAAAACGCATAATATCTGTACTGTACTCATATTTTCAACAACATTGTTTAATCAGAGAATTATAAAAAAAAAGAGATATGTATTTATATGTTTCCGGTTTAAGTTAACATTATTCAATATTCATAAAATTCCGGCTTTATTACAACATGAAATAAAGAGAACAAAGCAAACTTAAATTTTGATCTGTTAATCGACACAGAAATATATTTATTGAACGCTACCGTACACAAACAGATTAGCAAGGTGTTAACACACTTTAATCCAGCATGTTATCCCATTCGGTAGCAAGTGTCACTTATCAAATAAGTGTGTCCGGAAAGCACCACAATATAATGGACGTGTTTGCTATAATCAGAGAAACAGCAGATGACTTTGAAAACTTTTTAATAAGGAAAATCTCTATTGATGAAAGATTGATAACTAAATTAAAATTGAATAGTGCAGCAAAATTCGAAATTGCTTATTATGATCCTTACCTACAACATATGTTCAAGATTGAAGTGTCATATATGTGTAACGAATATGCAAATTAGCATCACCGGTTTGAAGTGATGGTCTTAGGGTTAGATATATAAGGCAAGTGGACCCCTTCAGGGTTGAGTATACTTTTCGCTGAAGGGATCTTCTGCGTCTTAAGCCCGGCACGTTACATTGGTGGCAGCGGTGGGATGAAGACAACTGCCATATTGGAGTTGCCTTACCCATGGGTTTCCCAGGCCAAGACTCGGGACGAGTCTTCTCGGAGTGGGAAGTATTGTAACGAATATGCAAATTAGCATCACCGGTTTGAAGTGATGGTCTTAGGGTTAGATATATAAGGCAAGTGGACCCCTTCAGGGTTGAGTATACTTTTCGCTGAAGGGATCTTCTGCGTCTTAAGCCCGGCACGTTACATATGTTTTGATATTCAACTTACCTGTTGCTAGATGGAAAAAAAACCTGAGTGAATACAACTGTGAAAAGCCTATATAAATTGAATACCTGTATCATAATCAGATACAGTTGGAAATATCTGTGGATGGAGAAATTATTAAATACTCTTTTTATAACAATATTTTCAAAATGTGTTTGTATAGAAGAGGCATATCGAGGGATTCATGCAAACAGCTGTAACTACATTTTGTTCAAGATGTAGAACTTTACGTTTCAATTCAACACATTTAACCCTTTCCCTCTTACCACTAATCTGAAGCAGACGCCTTTGAAAACACTTCAGAATACATTTGGGAACTCCCTTTTTATGAAATTACAATAATTGAATAGTCTAAGTTGAAAATATGGCGAGAAAGATTCTCAGTTTGCAAATCTTAATCAAAAGTTTTAGCTGCTCAATATTTAACAATTATGTACATTTTATTTGGACAAACTTTCATAATTGGGTTTAATCCATGTAGCTTAACACATAATACATATACAGTCACAATACAAACAAAGTTAGTAAGGAAAGTAAAGAGGGAATATGACACAGAAGACCGATATATTTCAGTAGAAATTATATCATTATCAAAAGATATATCTAATTTTATAGAAAGAAAACATATTAGCTTAATCATTCTATCGAAAGATTAATAAATTAAATTTAACAGAATGAATACGAGTTCCTACAATTCATATACGCATACCATTGGTGATGTAAATTATTTACAATATAAGTTTGTCTCATAATGCTTATGGCGCCAGCATTTGACCTGGTATTAAGGGTTTATCAGTGATACAAATCGATTTGTTAATTGCTGACAAACTTACTGTTTCCTCTAACTTTAGGAAAAGACAATAGTTGAGTAGATAGATTTACTAAATGAATCTTGTGCACGTATCAGGAAATAATCATTAGTGACACTTTCTCAATTGCTTGCTAATACAAAGTCAAGTGAGAAAAAAACAAAAATAATGATGTCAGAAACTAAGGCAGGTCAGGAAGTTTGAAGGCTTTACAATAAATAACATCAACGTATTTCAAACGATTCACGGATTGTAAATCCTGTTTGGAAATTGGTGTTCACGCCAAACAACGGCGGCAATATAATATTTCGCAAACAATCTAATTAGGGGAGTTTAGGATTGGAAAAGCTAATTCATACCTCCATCGCCAATGCCTATTGTGACTTTCAGCACTGCCTATCAGTATTTGCAGCCTTGTTCACGTGTTTCAATATGTCAAGGGCAATCTGAAGCGTTTTAAAATAAAGCCGCCATTTTTAGAAGGGAGACAATCCCGTAGAATCAATTTTACCTCTACACCGGGTCAAGGTTGTAGTTGGGATCCCAACCGCGTCTTGGAGTTTGAAAAAAGAGATACCCGTTTCGTAACCTGTCCGTTTAATAACCGAATAAAATTGGCTGCTTCGTAACCGAACCGTTTCGTACCCAGAAAACGTTCGGCTGTTTCGTAACTGTTACTGTTTTGTACCAGATTTTGTACCCGACAATAAACTGGTTGTTTCGTACCCGAGATAAAAATTGGCTGTTTCGTACCCGAAAATATATTGGCTGTTTCGTAACCGAAATAAAATCGGCTGTTTCGTACCCGAAAATATATTGGTTATTTCGGGCTCCAACATATCGAGGGCTTGGTGTGAAACAGTTGTAACTAAAATCGGTATTTTTTTACCAAGTTTAATCACCTGGCCATAAAGTCTTTATAAGCGTTAAATCTTTTTTCTTGGTAAACAATGGACATTTAGGTGCCATTGCTCGTTCTGAGCAATGGCACATAAATTTGCATTGTTTACAAAGGGGTCAAAATTGCCCCTAAACCAGGGTTTTCAAAATAGGTTTTAAGTTACAACCGTTTCACGCCAAGCCCTCGATATTCTTATGCATACTACAGTTTGTACGAAGTCTTTCATTAATTAATATTTCTTCCGCTTTCGATGTTAATGTTATGTGATGAAATCCTAAATTGTGTCAAAGCCCGCTTATATTTGTTAATATGTTAATAGGCAAAGCCTAGGTCGTGTGAAAGCAAGAACAATTAATTAAGCACTGTCAGTCCCACAACAAGAAACAAATTAATAGGCTAATTGTAGAAAGTTACAAAACAGAATTTGAAAAACATATTGAAAAAAACCAAACTTAACAACCTACAACATATTTAAACCAATGGTCAAAGAGAGACAATTCATGTTGACAAATGCACCAAAAACGGGGTACAAATTATTTCCCTTGAACCGTTATCAACTATTGCAAAAGTGCAGGTACATTCCCCATGATGTTATAATTACAAAGAATGTCATTATACTGTGTGATATACTTCATGAGGATCAATTTGGACGAAATGAGATGGACTGACGTGTTTCTATACACCGCACAGCTTGTATAATAAGAACTTAAAGTCGCTAGGAAGACACAAGAGAAGTGTGTACAAGGTCTTTCAACACAAATATTTAACCCGCTGGGATATATAGAGTTGATGACGTACATGGTTTGGTTGCTATCAAAATGTTTTCCATATTCGCCTGCGGCACCGAAAGTCGTTTGTATCAGAACATTGTTAACCCATTCCCACC
Source organism: Serripes groenlandicus (assembly GCA_031761405.1). NCBI lineage: Eukaryota > Metazoa > Mollusca > Bivalvia > Cardiida > Cardiidae > Serripes > Serripes groenlandicus. Next base: position 131,995,620 of record JASEVX010000001.1, on the reverse strand, counting down.
TATAGACGCATTTTGACATATCTGCAGCAGCCGGTTTTTGAAAACAATTTCTCCTTTTGCCACAATGTTTTCAACTTTTGAAAACAATTTCTCCTTTTGCCACAATGTTTTCAAGTAATTATACCTACACTTAAAGAGATTTTGAGTAGACCTTTTCAAAGTCGTCTGCTGCAGATTTGCTGTATGTGGGAAATGGTTAAATTAAACCCAATCACTCAATTGGATGACTGGTCAGCGCTGCTTTGACTAATTCTATTCTAGTCAGGTAGGTAAATGTTGAGTACATTGGTGGTGACTAGACGTTAAACAGTTTAAATGCATGCTTTAAAAATTATTAAGTAGTAGTTGCTTACAATTTCATAATGTGATTAAGACACAATCGTGTAGACGTATGTATTGTTATAAACGGTTGATTTAACCCTTACCCACATTGAACTACGACAAAAATGGAACATATTCACAAATGGGGTTATACTTTTATAAAAAAAAAAAAAAAAACAGTAGAAGATTCCACAGTATTCTTCTTTTGCAAAGTGCAAAATTGTATGCTGCTGATGCAGCAAAGTGCGTCCGTATTCCGATAAGAGTCAGAGAAATATTTGATTTATATTAAAATCGCCTATTTACAGCCGATCATTTCTTATTACCACTGTGCATTTCCTAAGCTTCTAAAATGAATGTTTTGTGTGTGATAAAAAGGGAATCGTTTACCTGAAAAAGTAAAAAGAAAATAATTATGAAAAGAAAGTGTGCATTTATTTTACATTTTCACTGTAATTTAATTTATATGTTTTTGGGGGAGGAGGATCAGTCACAATTGTCAAACGATTCAAACTATTTGACTTACTGATTCAAATGGCAGATCTAATGAACGAATTATATCGCTCACTTAATTTGTACTCCTGTATATTATAAGTGGATATAAATCAAAATCGAAAAATCTGTGTGTTTAATTGAATGGTGTATAAGTCGCTTTCAACAGTATTTCAGTTACATCACGGCAGTGCCTGTTAACTTACGGTTAATCACGGTATTATTGATTCTGACACTGATGCAATACTATCCCCGTAACCCTGAGTACCCGAAGGAGGGGAACCATTACTACCAAATAAAGCCTTTGGTAATACTAGTCCATGGATCGTTTCTATAATAGCGGTTTATAAATACACCTTTAAACAAATATTCAAGTGTTTGTTCATTTTTAAGGTAGAGCATGCACACTTGTGCATATGGGATTAATTTTTATCAAAGTGTATCCACTATTACAACGCTTATAAAGGAAGTCATTTTACCTTAGAACGTTAGCAAAAAGAATGAATGTTACCAAAAGTATCGTGTGGAACTTGCTTAATGTTTAAATCGGGTTTAACCCTTTTCTCACCTAGACGCTTTCTGACGCCTCCGAAGCAGAGACGCCTTTTGAATTAATTGTGGCAAATGGAGAAATTGCTCATAATGAGCAATTTCTTCATTTGTCACAATGTTTTCAATTCTATTCTACTCAATAGTCATACTATCATTTAAAAAGATTTTTTATATTTCTAACTTGATAATGTCAAAGTCGTCTGCTGCAGATTTTCTGTATTTTGGAAAGGGTTGACAAGTTATTGAATACCTTTGTATGCATAGTTTCCATATGTTCACTATAGCATAAACATGAGGAAGAAACTTGATATAATTTGATTAAATAATGCATTGTAGAAACAAAAGTAATCCAGTTTTTCATTTGACTGTTATACTAATTTGAAAGTCAATTTCTAGCACATACTACAAGTATATCGATAGTGTTAAATTACAAATCATTTTGTGCACGGTTAGTTAATCAATAAAATACATGTTTACGGGTTTGATTGTCAACGTGTGTAAGACATAAACCAAGGTTATAAATTAAACCTTATCTATATACGTATAATCATATAAAGTTACACTTCCCATTTAAAAGAGTTCTGTTTTGTTTTTTAAAGGAGTGATCAACTTATATCTTTCACCGTTTGTTTAAGACATCAAATTCCTATGTGAATAGTTAAGGCCGGTAGTGTTACCCGTGTCCGTCCCCCAATGGACCAGCCATAACACTTTCAGGACGCGTTCGCTTTTTTTCGTAAAGAATTTATTTTATTTATTGATAGCCCCTTCACATGACCCGACCATGTTGTATAAAATTGCTAAAGAAAGACCCTTATAGCGATATGGTAGTGACAGTGTAATTTGCGTTTTTTTATGCATGGATATTTCCGTTATTTGTATACGCATATCGAAGTTAAATTGGATTGTATTGTTATTGTTCTGCAAGGATATGCAACTAAGAACATCACGAGAATGTTGAAATATGCTTATAACAGATTTCTCGCGTTGTCTAAGTTAATACGAGGAACGAACAGTGTCTAAATGGATTCGATAATGGAATAAGATGTTCGAGGTATTTTATACTTGGGTCTCTTAAGTTCGTAAACAAACTGCTATGCCAAGAACTAAATGAATATTTAGACATTGGAATGCATATGTAGAGGATATCCTTTTGTTTTGAGTGGATACGGAATACATCACTTAAAGATGAGATATATTCAATATCCACTCAAAACAAACACATTTTCTTTTTATTTTATGCTGAATGGAACTATTTAGTGTGACGGATCTGTGTGAATGTCCTATTTAAACACGTGCAGCTTGTCCGCCATATTGAAAAGTTGTAACGAGAAAAAACAAATGGAACACATCTATTTGTTTCCTATACAATGTCAGACAATGACAATAAGTCCGATTTCTTAAATTTACAAAATACGGAATTATACATTTGTCAAGATAAGTTTATTAGTTTTTGTGAAAATAAAGATAAAAATGTAGAATGTCGTCAGTGAAACAACAACGAAAACTGAAAAGGTTAAACGGAGCTGTCAAGTTTTCTGCCTTTACAACTGGAACAGTTACACATACAGTGCCATTTATTCACTACAAGAGTCTGAAAAGTGCTTGATTCTCCTAATTCGTCTTGAATCGTCTATATATCAACATAGTGGCCTCCCTTTATAAGTAAAAAACTAGTTCCGGCAAACCTTTATCACTCACAGTGTGGGTGATATTGCTTTTATTTCACTGATAGATGTTTTTGTTTGATGACGTTGTTTCCTCGCGCTCGGCATTAATAAAATAACACAGTATCTCATCATTTAGCATACAATAAAGTTCAACACTCCCCAGTTGACTGCTTATGCAGATAATAATGACGTCAGGAACTTAGGAAAACCAAGAAGTTGGAATACTGTACGATATATTATATACATGTATTAAGATATCAAATTGTTTTGATATTTTATGATGTAGTTTCAATGGTTTTGTTAGTGGTATATGTGCCAATTAGTCCGTAAGAAACCTGTTTTGACATTAAACTGTTGTATGTCTATATCTCACTGTATTGAATGCGTGAACTTGATAGTACAGGCTACATGTTAATGTGATGTAGCGAATAAGTTTGAATTGGAGATTTTGGAAAGATATGTGAATCTCTCTTTAATTGGATTTCCTTCGGGTTGACAGGTAGTTATTTTCAACGATATTAGTGCCCATGGTCAATTGATGAAAGTGTTATCATTGAGTGCTGAATTTGTTGATTTGCACTGGTATAAAGACGAACTTTATTTTTTTGTCATTGACCCTTGAATGACTACGCATTTTTAATTCGTCTAATCACGTGGTAAGTTCGTTTGATACAGTTGAATAACTATTTTTTATTTAAAATGTAATTCGTGTAATTCATATTGTGTATCATATTCATGTACACACATTGTCATGTGTAGGTTGTGAGGTACTCTTATATTTTTCGCCCTTCATGTTTTAACTTTTCAATTTTAGTGGTGACTTTGTAGAAACGCGGAAATGAAATATGTTCAAAATGGCGGACACCGATTCTGTTCAAATCACCACGTGGTTTTATTCTATCAAATGCGAACATTTCGAGATGTTCATACCATAACTGCCATGTTTCCCCTAGAAACTACAATAGAAAAACAAATTGCCTAATGTGCTTTTTGAGCTTTTCCCCCCTGCGAAAAACGACTCTGTTTTTCTGGAACGAAGTTGTGTACGTGCATAATGGTGGAGACTAGTGTCGATTGAACGTATGGCTGTTGATAATAGTTTGTAACAAAGTTGGTCGGTATCTGCCAGCTACAGTGTGCTTTCTTAGTTAATTATTATAATTTATTTTATCATTGATTGTAAAGTATACCTTACCACTTGTATACATCACTTTCGATCTCTGATTTTCAGAGAGTATATCAGGGGATTTTAAGATTGTCCTAACACACCTAAAGCTCGGACATGTGCTAGCCGAATAAACCAATGAAATAACAGCTTTTGACTAGTACTCGCCGAGCACTCATTGTCTTAAGACTGAATACACCTCAGTACTAGCGGAATGACTTAAAAGATAACAGTTTCAATTAAGCGCAATGTTGCGACTTGTTCACGGTAACATATTTCCGTCTAAAAAGAATACATTGATTTGTTTTAAGCGTACATGTAAACATGTATGCTGAGTGAGATTGAACGGTGTATGTTTCGCTTCGAATCAAGCCTTTCGATATAAAAAGGTCTCTTCAAAACAAACGACATTTGTCTACATACAAAACGAGATACATACTTTTTGAAACCCTCATCTAAAGCACTTAGAAAATATACGCCCCCCCCCAAAAAAAAAACCTCGCATGTTTGATGCACACACAGACTTATGTGACTTTTGTTCTGTTAAAAGTAGACAAAGTTAGACCATTTCTAAGAAATCAACCGTGACCGAGTGGTTAGCATCGGAGATTTAGAACCGGGCGTCCCGGGTTCGATCCCCAGTTTTTTGGAAAGCAATGTTTCCTAGCCTAGTACTGGATTGTTTACCCAGGGATCATGGATACACGAACCATCACCGTGATATAACTGAAATAATGTTGAAATAATGTTGAAAAAAGCGTAAAACTTCAATAAAACAAAACAAATCGATTTCGAGTAGGAAATGATTTATAAGATGTCTCGATAAATTATACACACGTCGGTTATATTCGCAATATGTATATTGTAAACTTCGTAAACGTAAAATATATTATAAGCTCAAAGATAAGAGGTCTATTTATGTCGTTACTAAATATTGGGGAAAATAAAAAAGGATTTCATCTTGTTGTTTATCACATGGGTTGTTTGCGAGAATACTCTTGTTTTCTCTTATACCAGACGAATTCAGTCTCAAGCGAAATAAAGGCATGAAAACATTTACTAGAATTGACATTATTCTAGTTATGCTTCAGATTAAATACTGAGGGCTATATTGATAAATGCAACGCAATTTATACTTATTACGGTGCTACAACACCCAGTTTCTTCTAGGGGCTCCCTTACCAGAGTTATTCAACATGGTCATATGAGACAAATTAACTTCAAAGTGTCGATGTTGCATTACGTTCAAACAATGTGAGCACATTTTCATCAATGATTGATTGTTCAAATGAGATAATCTCTGACAATTTTATATTCAGGCTAGTAGCTGAGATCAATCATCCTAGGTCGTTTGCTATATTTTTTTATGAGCATATGGCTCCATCAAAAGCGGTCCTGTGCAGTCGCCTTCACCTTTCTGCCCGGACATGCTGCTGATTTGTATCTCTATATTGAGAGTTTTTTGCCATGTGTGAACCGACCTTTCCTAATTCCTTTTCCTTGGGGGTTCTAATCAAAAGACTGGCTGACGATGCTTTCGGGATTCTTTCAGAGAGTGTGGCCAATCCACAGCCATTTCCTTTGCTTGATGATAGTGATAATCGGTATTTGCTTGGTTTTTCTCAAAAGGTCCTTACTCTAGATCGTCTCTGACCGGCGTATATACAGCCATTTCCTTTGCTTGATGATGGTGATGATCGGTATTTCCTTTCCTTGATGATGATGATGGTGGTGATCGGTATTTGCTTGGTTCTTCTCAAAAGGTCCTTACTTAAGATTCACTCTGACCAGCCGATTTAAAGCCATTTGCCTGCTTGATGATAGTGATAATCGGTATTTGCTTGTTTTTTCTCAATATGTCCTTACTTAAGATTGTCTCTGACCAGCTGATCCGCCGAATCCGTCAGAGGCATGTATTCACAAAGACTTGTAATTCGTCCACAATGTTGGATTTTTCGTGGAACGGCTATTATGATGTGTCTTCATGTTCCACAGCCATACAGAACGATAAGTTTACATTTGACATGAAAAACCTCACCTTTTTCAGACTTATACGGTTGTTTTCAAGGAAGGCCTCAGTGTGATAAAAGGCATAACATGCTTTGCCGACTCTGGATTTAAACATTCTTCTGTATATCCTGAGGTGCTCACAGTTCTGCCCAGGTATGTGAAACTGGTGACATCTTCAACTGCCCTTCCTTAATTAAATGTTGAAGGGTGATGTTGTGCTGCATTTACACACATGCTCTTGGTCTTCGATGTTTTAATGATCAGCCTAGCAGATTGTGCAGTATATTGAAGATGTTCACACTTTTTCTGGATGTGTCGCAGTGTGTGTGACAACCGGCCGATATCGTCTGCAAAGTTTAGGTCTTCCATCTTCTTCGTGAAATTCATTTGGAGGCCTTTTATTTTAGCAACGTTGCTCTTCAGTACACAGTCTAATTCTTGAGGGAAGATCGTTGGCGACAACACGCATCATTGTCGGACGCCGGTTATGACTGCAAAATATGGTGAGAAGTCAGAGTTACGGAAAACGTGGCATGTCTTCATTTTAATTAAGTTTGGTGTTGATGAACTTGACATGAATCCCAAATTAATTAATATTCAAAATCATTCACCGTGCGATCATATCGAATGCCTAACGGTAGCCAATTAAAACCATGTACACAGGTATTTGCCATTCAAAATATTGCTCAATGGTGATACAGAGTGTTTCTATTTGGTCTGTACATTTATCGGTTTGATATGGACCCTGCTTGTTCATCATTCAATTTGCATCAATATATGTTTCTAAGCGCTCGATCAAGGATCTTTGATAGAAAGGATAGAAGCTATATGTATCTCTAGCCGTTACAATCGCTTAATTCAATCTTCTTTGGAGGATTCATGATGATTTTTCTCCTTCCACTCTTCGGGAATATCTTCCTGCTTCCAGATGACTTAGATTACCTTCTGCGTGACTTCAGCTGCTCTGGAAACACTGTCTGCCTTTAAGGCTTCTGCTGGGATATTGTCCAATCATGGAACTTTGTCTGATTGTTTTTTGTTGCAGGCTCGAAGTATTTCCTGGACTGTGATTGGACCTTTATTGACCTCAAGCAGCTCCCACCTGTTTCTACTCCGATACTCTATTAGGTATAATACATTAACAAATCATTTCCCCCTATATCTTGGTTATAAACATTTGTTCACGTGACTGAAATTATAGATTGACAATGTATGCATTTAATTGTATTCCTCATGCTGTACAATATATGTACCTAAGAGAAATAAAGATAATGCTCTGTTCTGTTCTGTTCAAAGAGTGTTGTCTATCGGCGTTCCATTGAGTATCTCACTTCAATCTTTCAAGCTGCTTAGATCGCTTGGTTAGTGTTCTCCCATCGTTGGCTTTGACAGGTTTCCATGTAATTGCGTTTTGCCCTACAAGTGTCCTGGTAATGTCATACAGCAACTTTATGTCATGTCTTCCGGAAGCTTCTTCTGCATAAGTAGCCATATTTATATAAAGGTTCTGTTGTCCCTTCTGGCTATCGTATTTGCTTTTCTGTCCTTTGCTGTGTAGTCTGTTTGTGCTTGCAGTTTCTTGGCTCAAGCCTTGGACATTGATTGTTTCAGTTCTGTTGAGTGTCTCGCTTTTATATTTTTTAGCACAATGTCTATCACAGTCTACAGGTGTTTATAGAAGTTGTTCTTGTCTTTATTCGTTGCCTGGATGTTAGTGCAAATTGCTGAATAATTGTGATCTTCTGGAACCTGGTCCAATAGCGGAGTGTTATGATCCTCTCATTTACTGCTTCCTATTATATCAGGCTGCTGTGCGCCGTGCTGATCATCGCGATACCTACCCCATATGTTTTGCCTCTTTCCCTGTGTGAGTTTTCCTGAATAGGTCCAAATGTTCACAGCAAGGCGAATGAAATCGAGACTTAAGCTCCACTGCATATCCTTACTGACCTGATTCAATTTTCCTATTTCCTGTTTCTCAAATTGTTCGCATATTCACTGTCTCTATCCTTACGACGGTCCGTAGAGAAAGTAGTTTCGCCACTGGTAGTTTGACTTGTTGTGGTTTTACTTTCTATGGCTGGATCTGATTTCAAGCGGCGATTCTGCTATGGCCTCACGCACAACCGTCACCCTTGACTGAGTTATGTAATTATTTGTGTTCTTTATGTTTATGTCTTTGAAGCTCATCATGTTATTTGTAGGAATTAAAGGAAAATAAAACTACAAATTCCCTTTCATTCATTCATGTAATAAGGAGAGAACTGATTGCATGTATTCTATATAGTAGTTTATTGAATCTAACCTTTATCTAAATATACGCTATTGAATGAATACTATGTATAGTTTGCCTCGTATTGAATTATTGAGTCATCACATTGTATGTTTTATAATCAATAATCAATAAATCATGTTCTACAATATTTTTCAGGCATGCATTCGAGCAAGACTAAATGAAAATAATTGAAAAGGTGACATTAGGATCCGAGACAGACGCTCCAAGAAGTTATTTACTCAAACAATTTTGATTAAAATGGACAGAGACACCAACCATCGATACAACAACAGACCAATTAATAGACATGATGGGCGAGGTAAAAAGCATTGACCTCTACTGATATGCACGATTTAAACCATATTTTCTCAAACAAATTAGTATGCATATACACTCAATATTGACATGTCTTTATTGATGGATTCTTCGGTTATCAAAACACTTATTAATTCGTATTCTCTGTACGTGTTTCTTGTCAGTAATGTGTTTATATTTAGCATACTTACAGTAAGATATTAGTAATCACATACATACAAGCAATAGTTTTAAAGTATGCATTGGCAAGTGTTCATTGATGGATTATACAGTTATCAAGTTACATTATTTCGTGTTCTCTGTACCCTTTTCGTGTCTGTTACATGTTTGTATTTTACAATATAAACAGTGAGGTATTTAAATAAAATTAAATGAATATGAACAACCACTATGCCACACATGTTCGCGAAAAACTTTATTGATCGATTTTTCGGTTATCAAATAAAACGCTTACTTTTTCATATTCTCTTTACGTGTTTCTTGTCTGTATCATGTGTACATTTCGAATACTTAGTGAGATATTAATCTGCACATACATAATTCAATAGTATTGAAGTTTGGATTGACAAGTGTTCATTGATTGATTCAACAGTTTTCAAGTTGAACGTTTTCATATTCTCTGTACCCTTTTCCTGTCTGTTACATATTTATATTTAGCATACTTAAAGTGAGATATTAGTCTGCACGTACATAATGCAACAGTATTGAAGTCTGAGTTGACAAGTGTTAAACTGATGGATTCTTCAGTTATCAAGTTAAACTCATACTATTTCGTATTCTCTTTACCTTGTTCTTGTCTGTTACATGTTTATATTTTAACATATTTACGGTAAAATATTAAAATAAAGATAGGGATAAATTAATATCATTGAAATATATATTGATTTGTACGATTAAAACCATATTTTCGAAAACGTATGGTCTACACATATAATGAATAGTATTGAAATCTGCATTGATAGTGTTAATTGATGCATTCTTCAGTTATCAAATTACGCACTGCACTTATAAAATCGTATTCTCCGTTCTCGTGTATTGTCTGTATTTTTATAGTTTAGCCTATTTACAGTGAGATATTTATAAAATATTTAGACTAAATCATGATTAATGTATAAGAGCCGTTCCGTGACAGTCCGCACAGGCTAATCCGGGCCGACACATTCCGTCTGGAGGCGAAAATGCTCTATCCGGGTTAGCCTTCGCGCTATGCTTAGACTGATCCGGGTCGATACTTTACGCAGAGTCCACATTGTTGGTTTTCTCGCAGGACGGCTCATATATGAATGTGTACACTTACTTGTGTGTGTGATGTTTCACGCCGATTTTATCAGACCTATATTACGGCGTTTCCTTGGTTAGTTACCGGTTCTCCCTGCTCCATTTGTCCTGACACCAGCGAGTCAGTCGCAATGCTATCCCAACAGTCCTGGGTGTCCAAAAGGAAAGCTATTAGTACCATTTATAATTCATCACTTGTCAATAATGTTCCTTAGATTTTATCAAAAGGATTTTTGAACAAAGAATTATGGATTATCGACGACTGGTCCGGAATTCTTATGCATTACGTGTGAAATTCAAGTTGTACATGTTCGTTATCTAAAGGTTGACAATAAATATTTAATTCATAAAAGTATGTCTAGTGTAATGGACATTATTTCAGAATTTAACTGAAAATCTTATTATCATATAACATTTGACGAACGGACAAAGTGATAGATGGATGAGATTTTTGACCAACAATACCTTTTCCAATGTATAAACTACTCGCAAAAAATAAGGGTTTTAAAACTTTTATTTGATATATTTCAGAAGACTTAGAACCGCCAAACATACACGGCAGAAGGTATGATAATTGTTCTGTCTGTCTGTCTGTCTGTCTGTCTGTCTGAATGAATGAATAATCAGTGAAAACCTATGAAATATAATATTTCAGAATAAAATAATAATTAATTTTGAAACTTGATCAGTTTTCAGTTATTTATCGTCAATTGAAACTTATACACCTCTTGGGATCTTCGCGTAATCTCCAGACGTATTATCGACTCTATATCTTTTAAAGATGTTCCAACTGGTTCACGATTATAACGCATTATCAATTCAAGGAGCTGTCGAATTCTTAGATAAAAAAACATTATTGCGCAAATTTTATAATTCATGAAAAATTAATGATTGTTTTGATTACTAACAAAACCTTTCTGATATTCAAGTCAACTAATATGCGCATGTTCCATTTCTTAGTGTTTTCTCATATTGATCGCCGTTTATCGTTTTTAAAGATTTTTCTTGTTACTATATATATATATATCATTCTCGCTCTCTCACTATGTGTTTTCCTCGTTCTCTTATTTCTTATTATCACGACAAATGTAATGATTGTCTTTAATTATCACGTGTTTTTAAGTAACCGGAAGTCACTTGGTTGGAGGTATATTTATTATCCTGTGTGTTGTCTTTACGGTCTTTAGTGCATGATCTTACAATAATACTTTTTTCTTTTGCAGATTCAGTGCATTATTATGGATGTTAATATTGCAAGCAACCTGCTCGCTCTTAGTAAAACCCGTAAACTGTCGACAGTCACCCACACCAAGAATTAACTTTACAACCAAGACATTTACAGCTTGTTCCCTTCCACTCACAGAATGCCCTCATTCAGACAGGGATAAATACAAACGGACAATATGCTATTTTGGCTTTCAAAATGATACATGTCCAGAAGGAACTTTCTATGGTTGCGGAAAGGACCCAGAAAACGGTTTCACCGTTGAAAGTTGCTTTGAAAAGCAAATTTGCCCACCAGGTATATTATATCGAATGTTTCACACTGCATGTTATCAATACTGTAGTGTAAACAATGTTTAAGTTATTTATTCAGTAAATATTTGCAACAGATGTTGCACGAAACAGGGTGTTTCTTTGAAAATAAGATATTTCAAACAAATGCGTACACCTAAGGACAAAAAGAAATAACAATAATACATGTTTTCAAATCCTTTGTTTCGAGAAAAGAAACATACTTTGTGATGAACAATATTAGTCGAAAGGGATATATTATTATGCAGACATTCAGCCTGCATATTAACTTTAAATTTAGCGAAGTTTTATTTTTTATAAAACCCCGTTTATGTCAAAATGGATATGCTTCGAGATAGACGACGCTAAATTAGAAAGTACCCTTTAAAGTGTTATGCTTACAGGGGCGTAGCTTGGATGAAATGAAGGTGTAGGCCGAATGCGCTAGGGGGGTCTGGGGGCATGCCCCCCCAGAAAAAATTTTGACCATAGAATGTCGGAGATGCGTTTTGGGGTATATTTGGTACAAATAAGAATGTTTTCTAGACCATATATATCATGACATTTTACTTAGATTTTATTCTCTTGACTGAAATAAATTTGACAGCAACTGGACGTTGATTTTATATTGTTAATTTAGACACTATTTGCTGGCTATTTTCAACTTGAGGTTTGTTTTCTTCAAATTATAATTATACATAATTATATTGTTTAATTAAATATATGCTATGCCGTTATGTTAAACATTATACTTTAACCCTCAAGTATTTTGTTTACCTCATAAATGTTTTTGAAATTCATAAAATATCAGCGAATATTGCAAATAAAAGACAAGAGGAAAAACTAGCGACATTAGTTTTCAACATCTAAATGCGTTTCAAGTCAATGTCAAACGTCAATTTAGAAAAAGTCTAGTTTTCTGCATTTCTCTGAGGCAAACACGTTAATCACTCGGTCAACATTGATATTCATGTCTTTGTGTACATGGATTAGGGCCAAAGACGACAGTCTGTCAGACGTCATTGTTGTTCGCAAATAGTTCTTTATGCGTTTCATTCCACTGAATGACCTTTCACATGTGGCCGACGTCGGTGGCATTGTCAAAAGGACCCCGATGATGGTACAAATGCAAGGATACAAGTCCTTGCACGTCTGCTGAAGGGTGTCATGGAGTCTTGAAGCCCTAATGTCTGTAATACTCCATTTGACTCTCCATCTAGCAATTTCCGACTTGAATGTCTCGTATGTTTGAAGAAGGTCGGGGGCAAAGGCGGCATAAATTGTCGGCAGCATATTTTCCCGCAGGTCAGCGAGTTTGGAAGGCAATAAGTGTTGCGCACAGTACCGATCTTCATTACCCAGGATCCGAGTTTCCATTTCCTGAACTAAATGGTCCAGGAAGACATTATACAAAGTGACCCTGTAGTAATCGGACACCGTTTGGACATCAGGGTTAGCTCTGTGCTGCTGACGACCAGCTCTTCTCGGCATTGATGGTTGAATATTAAAATCAGCGCTAACATTTACGGCCTTGTCGTATAAAGCATCCCAAACATACTGGTCAGCCCTTTCATCGTTGCACAGTTTAATAACTACGCGTGTTTCACTCACAGCGTGCAACAAGTCGTTGTCCTGCTTTTGTAGGAGATTTGTCAGGGGGACGGTGCTACTCAGAATGTGTTCCGCCACAAGCAGCGCGATTATAAATTCGAAGCGTAATATGGCGGCCAGATATTGCCCCGCCTTTTCGTCGTTATCTGCCTGCAACGTCTCCAATGCGTGAACCACTACCGGGAACGCATTCTTGAAAGTTTCAAGAGCGTCTGCCCGACTGGACCAACGTGTTTCACACAGTTTACGGACCTTAGTGCGCTGGTTCATTTCCTCTTGGGTAGCAACATCGCGTGACAGCTCGTCCTGGAATGCAAACAACCGTTTAGCTGAATAGTCAAATAGGAAGCTTATGTCCTGAACAGTCGACATCATGGTTCTGACACAAGGAATGTTCGAGCTATGGACTAAAGAAAGATTCAAACAATGCGATTTGCAATGCACGTAATTTGCATGTGGTGAACGTTCACGGATAAGAGCTTGAAGTCCCCGAAATTTCCCAGACATGTTTGACGCACCGTCATAGCACTGAGCCCTGATCTTAAGTATATCGAGATTTGCTTCTTGCAAGAACTCCACAATTTTTGCGCAGAGTGCGACTCCCTTGATCGATTCACACTCGACCAATCCAAGAAATTCTTCTCGGACTTCGCAACTCCCATCAACGAAACGCACGCAAAAAGACAGTTGTTCTTTTGTCGATTTGTCTGTTGCTTCATCAACCATGATGGCGTAATAGGGGCACGACCGACAGTCTTCCAAAAGTTGATTCTTCACCTGACTTGCGCAAATGTTAATTAATTCGTTTTGGATTTCTGGTGAAGTGTATTTACTGTTATAGTGTGCATTTTCTAGATGGTTTGCTAGTATTTCGTCATTTTGTGCAAAGGTCCTCAGTATAGCCATGAAATTGCTGTTATTTTCGGTGTGTCCACGTAATGGTATATTCTGCTTTGCACAAAGCACAATTACTTCAATAATTCTGGACAATATGTATCGATTTTTGTTTACCGATTCTTTTGCACTGGTGGATATGGTTTTGTTTATTGATTCACATTTGCCGGACAAGATATCCATATAGCCTTCGGCATGAATAGACGCATCAAGATGAGATTTTTCATCTGCATGACGTTTTATTATCATGGAAATATTCTTCCAATCCCATGTTCCAGCTGTAAAGGTTTTCTCTCGTCCTCCGAACAAACAGCAGTTCACACAAAAGACGGCATCCTTTGTCATAGAGTACCTCAACCATGGTGTTTCCATTAACCATTTCCCGCTGAGTTTTCGCGGCTTACTACTTTTTCCAAATTCTCTGGAAAAGAAAACAATAATAAATAATGGTAATTAAAATTGTTAAAATACTGTTTCGTTCAAGACAAAGAATTTTTAAAAAATCAGCCGGATGGGGCATCGAACCCGGTATCAAGCAACTTACGATAAAACTCATCGTAAGTCAATTTCACGAAATTGTCGCAGCATGTTCAGAAGATTAAAAACATTTTAAATAATGTGTGCGGTCTTTTACGAATAATGAGAAAGTGGGTGGGGCGAGCTATGTCACAGGCGACTGATTTTAGGGCGGTCCCTGACTTCATATATATAAGGCGACTGATTTTAGGGCGGTCCCTGACTTCATATAATATTATTTGTGGAAACCAGTTTCTAATAATAGCATTTTTTCATCTTCTAAAAATCCCCTAATTTGGTTCATGTTTAACTTGATAACCCAGAAAGAGGGGCTATCTTGTTTTGGGGTTTTACCCAATTTTGGCAAACCAAAACACAGACGGCTGTGGTTGTTTGAACTCCTTTCAGTTATAACAGCGCCGTTTTCTTTTATAACAGTTTTTCATGTTAAATGTCTTCTTATTTATATTATCTTCAATACTAGTTAAATTAAACATTAATTAAAATGAAGAAGAAAATGCCTGCCACTGCATTCGACTGTCTTAATTTGAAATAAGTTGTACTGTCTATTAAATCGTGTGCTTACACAATCTGCAAGTCCATTTTTTTTATAAATAATATATATTTTCGTGTAATTTCCTTTGAAACATATTAAATGTAATGAGTTAAATATTTAGTTGCAAAAAAAAAATTAAAAAATTATGTCGAGGGTTGGTTTTGAACTTTGGCGGGTAAAACACTTAATCTTCGAAGTCCGTCGCCTTAACCACTCGACCACGAAATCCTCTCGATCAAATTCGTAACATTTTTCTTATTTAAACACAATGCTATTTCCTCATTACGAATATTTACCGACTCATCAAGGACAGGGGCCCGTCTTACTAAACGTCGTACGCAAATATTTGTCGTAAGTCAAAAGGAGAAACCATTCATAAAATATACAATTATCCTCAAAATCAACTCAAAATTGGTTTAAATTATGCAGAATACTGAGAATAGACTTTAGTGTATATTTTCTATTTGAAACTAAGAAAAAGACTCACCGTGTGGGAAATGAGAACTGAAGACATGATGGCCAGGTGCCATTTAACAACTTTTGTTTGGTGTCTTCGTCTACAGAAGGTAAAGTTAAACATCCGATATCTGGGTACTTGGGAATGTTTTCGGTCATGATGACCTCTATCAGACCAAGAGTCTGTTTACATTTAAAAAAAAGCGCCCACTAAACTTCGTTTAAAATGTCTAAAAGACGGAACTTAATGCGGGCTCCAGTCGTTTGCACTCTAAGTCTTCCTTTGGGTTATATATAGCCTATTCACCATTCCATACGTGTTGATTCCGACAAATCAATTAGTTTATTCTTGGCAAATCTTGTTTCTGATGTTCTTGTTTACCCTTACCCCTCTCCCCCTCCGATTTTTATTGCATTTTTGGCATTTTTATTTTTTCGACTTTCTGGGAAAAGGTGTAGGCCGCGGCCTACACGGCCTAAAGGAAGCTACGCCACTGGCTTATAATGTATATTATTTGTAATTACGATTAATACACGTTCTATGATTTCAGGATCTTCAAATCGTATCAAGTTTGATATTGATAAAATGAAGGTAAAGCTGTATTGCCAACAGTGCGACTCGGAGCATTACCAATCGCATTTGGTGGATTCAAGAACAGAAACCTTAAACGGTATTATTTTTCTATAGCATATTTAATATGTATCCCATAAATATAGAATTATAAGACATTAGATATATGGATTGTTCTGAAAATGTCATGGTTAATTACTAGTATCTTACCATTACACACGTAACATGTATACGCCAAACCACTTTTTATAAACAACTTTGTTGGAATTCAAAATGTACACACAAGATAGGAAACCGTGTGTGGAGAACAGTATCATGTAGACGCGATTCACAATATAAAGACAGTAAACAAATTTAATTACAATGATAATCAAAACAGTGAACATGCCATTGTTACAAATGATTGCTAATGGTTTCACTGTAGTGTTTAACAAAAACAAGAACTCGGACTGACCTTAGAACAGACACATTTCCGTAAGAAAAATATTTTCAATGAAAAATTAGACAAAGGTACTTTTTACTCGGGATATGTATCCTTAGTTTAAATAAGTTTCATTGTTTGACATTAACCAGAAAAGTACATTGATTGATTGATTGCTTGGTGCTTAATGCCCTTTTCAACAATTGTTCAGTTATATCACGGCGTTTCCTTGGTAGTAAGTTACCAGTACTACTGGTCCATTTATCCTTACACCAGCCAGTCAGTCGTAATGCAAACCCCGCAACTCTGAGCGCCAAGGAGTGCAGCCATTACTACCATTTTTAAAGTATTTAGTATGACCCGGCTGGAGATAGAGGCCGCGACCTCTCCCAACCGAGACGGAAGCTCAACCATTACATAACCGAGGCGGAAAAGGACAAGAAACAATTTTAATCTTGGTTAAAATTTATTTTACAGGCTGCAGGGAAAATAGGTACACGGATAGGTTAAAGAACGAGCTACATACTATGGTCCTTGTTGAAAAAGGGTGGCCAACACAACCTGACAAGTATTCCTGTAATGTCTCCCATTGCTACAGCGACACTAACGGACACATGTACTGCTATGTCAACACCTTGTGTCACTGCACTAAGGACATTGTCTGTTCAGACAAAGATAAACCGGACCTTCTGCCAGGTAACAAGAAAGTATTAACACTCTAAATAACCTGTTGATATTGCTTAATTATATCGACATTTACATAATATTGCGTTGAATGTTGAATAACAAAGATACATGGTATTACTTGCTCGCAATAGATCAATTGGAAATCAGTTTAATAGGTTTAATTAAAGATCGATTGAAGGATTATTTGATTTTTTGTTCTCGATAACAAAATAATTTTAAGTAAAATCGACCTAAATAGCATATTGTCTTCGAAAACAATCTAGTTCAATATCAAACTAAAATTCCTTTCAAACTTACATAATTTGTGATATGTTCTACCTTAGATATATTAAAACTTGTAGATAATAATAAACTTCCATACTTTGTTGAGTAAGAAATTTATATTAATATCAAAATAACTTGTGACCAGTAATGATAAATAACATACACAACACGTTTGTGCCAATGCATCTTTTATACTCGTCGACCTCCGTTATGGATTATATATAACGACTAATAAGTGCAAGGCCTCTTTTCCTGATCATTTGTCCCAATTTCAAAATAATTCACAGAATTGTTCGTCTGGCAAACTTCTACAAATACTCTTTAAACCACATTGATTCGTCAGAAAATGATATTCATTTTAAAGGTGATCCTTCAAAGTTGAAAATAATTTGTTAGTGACTGGTGGGAACACCTTTACAATTTGTTTTTGCTTTGAATTGTTCACAGTTAATTTGTTTTAAGTGGGTGTTTAAGGCATACCACAGATTTTCTTTTAGTCTTAAATTCGTAACTGACATACATGTACTTTGGTGAAAATGTAATACACATAAGCCTTTAAGCGTCATCAGGGACTGAAGCTTTTCATTGGATCTTTTTTAAATGGGCATAGTTATTGTTACATGTAATATAAGATAATAAATTCCGGTTAAATATGAAAAATCACTCATAAGTGAATTGTCGGATCATATTGAAAATAGCACAGCTTATTTGTTTTATTTTGTATTTTTTTGTTGATTTCGAATCCCCATAAAACTGGACCACAGAGACCACAGCTTCCATTGGGTATATTTGTGTCGTTCAGTGCTACTAGAAATGAGTATATCTCACCCATTACTTAACTTGCATCACCTTATTAAAAATCCCCTTTTCATTTGATTCCCTTGAAACTTGCTTCGTATTTGTATATTTCTGAAAGCATGAACAGATTCAAATCGATACAGGCCTTCATTTTCTTGTTTCACAAGCACACATTTGACTATATGTAGTAAAGAGTATTTGCACAATATTCTTTATTTGTTCTTACAGATGGCTGATAAAAGATGCGGGACAAGCATCATCATCATCATCAGTTTTGATTTCTTCCTATTACGAAGATTTCATTTTGTGATATACAAATAAACAAACTTTTATACCGGAACATATAATTGACAGCGTGAGGAAGAAAGAAAAAAATATATATATAAAGAGAGAGAGAGAGAGAGAGAGAGAGAGAGAGAGAGAGAGAGAGAGAGAGAGAGAGAGAGAGAGAGAGAGAGAGAGAGAGAGAGAGAGAGAGAGAGAGAGAGAGAGAGAGAGAGAGAGAGAGAGAGAGAGAGAGAGAGAGAAAGAGACAGAGAGACCGAGACAGACGAGAGAGAGAGAGAGAGAGAGAGAGAGAGAGAGAAAGAGAGAGAGAGAGAGAGGGAGAGAGAAAGAGAGAGAGACAGACAGAGACAGAGAGAGAGACAGACAGAGAGACAGACAGAGAGACAGACATACAGACAGAGAGACAGACAGACAGATAGAGAGACAGAGAGAGAGACACACACACATACAGAGAGACAGAGAGAGAGAAAGAGAGATACAGAGAGAGACAGAGAGAGAGAGAGAGAGAGAGAGAGAGAGAAAGACAGAGAGAGACAGATAGAGAGACAGACAGACAGACAGACAGACAGACACACAAACCTGACACAGTAGACACATGTCTGTAATACCAATATGTGCAGGAGGAACAATCAATTCAATTCAATTCAATTCAACTTTATTAGCAATCGGCATAAAAACATGCCTTCAAACACTTGGCCGAAACGAAATGAAAAACGTTCAATTAGGACGGATGAATGTAAGCTCACATCTTGACATATACCAGCGTAACTATATACGTGAATAGTTAAGATAAAATAAAATACAAAAAGAAACAACAAAAAACATATATGAACATTTGTAAGTACATGTATGTCTGTAAAGCCATACACAAATATTTCATAAGTGTATGTATAACCTATTGTGTATGACCAAAACATCCGCTTAATTGTAACTCCACCCCCAATTTCATTCAGAAATCTATATCTTAATCATAATTTAACAAAGTATTTATAACATGTCCATATCGCATGTAAAAACAACGCAACATATTTGTAAAAGTTATCATAGTTTCCTTGTACTTCTTTGTCTAAGATCGGGTTCAAACCGAACAAAGCAGCAACATGATCATTGTCTTAAAAGGAGAATAATAAATTGAAATCTGTTTTGCCAAACTTCAATAAAGTTCTGTTTTGAAACAAGACAGCACACGATCGCACACTTCTACAGTTAATCAAGATATGTTCCGTCAAACTTGCTTTAATATCGCTACAGCTACAACGTGTACACTGAGGACGTATATACACTTAGTTGAGCAATCGAAAAGCACGTTTAGCATAATCCCATATCGGACTAATTGAGAATCGGTGCTGTAATTACATATTTAAAGTAAATTGATGTAAGGATGTTCTTACATTCCATTCGTTTATATAATAATTTGACACTTTCGTATCAACACAATGCTTCCAAATGTATTTATTAGGAAAAACACAATAATCTACGTAATCTTGTAGAACATTGTATATGTTATATTTACGTAAAAGAATAAAAAGATCCTGAACAAACCCGATACCGGGCGTACCTTTTACAACAGAACAGACGCGCAATAGAAACAATCGTTTTGTTGCACAGTCCCTCTCTTAACGACACAGTTGACCAAGAAAGTTGAGTTTGTTCTTCTCTATTTCAGCCGCCAATAGGAAGATCACATATTTGGCAAAGGACAATATTTGTTCTTGACCTAATCTGTAACCCCTGGATTTGCCTTAAACAGTTTCTGTGTTATCCCTCGATGGTCAACATATCTCGACCAGAGAGCGACTATATCATTTCACATCCGAAAAGAGCTCTGGGGATAACGATCGATTTATACATGTTATAACTGGTTAAGGGATTAAGCCAACTTTTTGTAGCCCGTCTTTAATGAACCCAACGAAGAAAAAAAATAATTTCCTATCTTCTTGTTTGATAATGAGCGAAGTGTTACTATATTTGTTGCACACTACAACTAAACGATTATAATATTCTTTTTCAAGAATGACATCATTACCAACAACCCAGGGCCGAGGATTGCGTTTGTCGGGGTTGTATTGATATCTCCATAGACAAGCATACCTATAACAAATATTTATCATTTACTGTAAGGCTTTACTAGACAAAGAGAGAAGGGTCATGTTGTCTGCAAACGACAGTGCACACAAACTGATCGTTCTATCTGAAAGCCTAAATTACTACTCACTAATTGTTCAATAAGTGAGTCAATATACATAAGATATATAAATGGGGACCAGACCCCACCTTGCCTGGTACCCTGCAAAACAGGAAACCAGTCAGAGAAGTAACATTTATACATGACACAATTGTACATGTTAGAGTTCATGGATATTACAGATTTAGGAAGTTTAAGATCAACACCTAATTCTCGTAATTTGTAGACGTTATGCCATACCCGGTCGAATGAATGACGCGCATCTAAAAATCAAGCAAACAATTTACTATTGGCTTTTTTATAGTGCTGTATACTCTCTTTCAAAACGAAAGAAGTCATTGAACTACCCATGTTCGATTGAAAACCGCCCTGCAATGAACGGATCGGTTTATCAATTGACACGTGCAGTCGTCTGAGTAAAACCTTTTAACATAATTTCGACAAGGACGAAGAAAGGGTGATGGCTCGATAGCTATTTGAGTTACATTTTGGTTTACCTCCACCTTTATATAAGTCAAAATCATCCCCTGTTTAAGAACTGTAGGAACATAAGCATAACAATACATCAAATCACATACAAATGTTACGTAATGTTTTATCAAAAGCCCACCGTAGATTATGTGTTCGTTGCAAACCTTGTCAAAATCACATATTTTGCCAGTTTTTGATGATGAAACGGCAGATAATAGTTCATATTGTGCAATGTGATCCCCGTCCACAACAATAGACTATTCCTTAATGTTATTAACATAATCTGTCACGCACTCATAGTGCAATCGGTCATAATGTGTGCTCACAGTATCTCAATAAAGGGTTGCAAATTGACGCCCCCATTCACGACAAATCTTTACAGGATCACGGAAAAGAACATCATCAAATATAATTTCATTAGAACCCCTTTTCTGCACGTTTTGTATATATAGTAAAGAGTATTTGCAAAATGTTCTTTATTTGGTCCTTACAGATGGCTCGTGTGATAAAAGATGTGGGACAAGCAGAGACGCTCTAAAGAACTTTGCATGTCCAAGGTAAGAATAGCCCGTGCCTGGGTAGTTAGCGAGGGCGATTTTCGACCGGGCATCCCGAGTTAAATTCTCGTTCGCGGCGGTCTTGGTTGATAGCTATTGTGATCATGAAAAAATGAAAATGTGCAGGCAATTCTCGCTCTCTCTCTCTCTCTATTCTTCCTATGTGACTGGGTAACATTCCAAAACTTACTTTATACCCATTTATGGAAGACAAGTGACTTAAATCACAATTACGTTTGTCAATTACCGAGAAGAATATCTTCACGGTCTTTTATTCACATAAACATGTGCCCTTGGCATCTGTTTTCATTGAGACATGTCCATATACGAGATAAAATAAATGTGTTTATACGATGCGTATTCCAGAAAAAGGAAGAGACTAAATTTCAGAAAAATTAAATGTGTGTTTTTAGCTCACCTGATCACGAAGTGCGAGGTGAGCTATTGTGATCACCTTTCGCCAGTCCGTCCATACGAATGTCTGTATGCCTGTCTGACCGTCTGTTTACTGTTTTCTTACAATCGACTTTTCCTCCTAAATAAATGGTTAGCTTTCAATATAATTTCACAGAAATATTCCTTTGGTGGACGTTTTTCAAAGTTGTTCAACGAATTAAATTCAATGTAGAACTTTGGATGCTGCGGCATCAGAAAAAGATAAAAATTGCCCAAAAGTACTAGTCCGATTTAAAAACAACTTTGCATAAATGTTCCTTGGGGGACCCTTTGCCAAGATTGTTCAAATTAGTCCCTTTCGTTTAAAAACATGGCCACCAGAGGGCGAAATCTGTTTTCCTTATATGTATATATAGTGAAATGTTTAAAAATCTTCTTGTCCAAAAGTACTGGCTCGATTTAAAGATAATTTGGCACAAATGTTCCTTGTGTGACCCTCTACAAGGATTGGTTAAAGTATTGCGATTCGTTGAAAAACTTGGTCACCAGGAGACGGGACTTGTTTTCCTTATATGTATATATAGTAAACACTTTAAAAATCTTCTTGTCCAAAATAACTCGCCCGATCTAAAAACAATTTGTCACGAATGTTCCTTGGGTAACCCCCTATCAAGATTTTTCAGATTATTCTGATCCATTGAAAAATATGGCCAACAATGGGGAGGAACCTATTTTCCTTATATGTGTATTGTAAAGACTTCAAAAATCTTCTTGTCCAAAAAGAACTGGCCCGTTTAAAAAATAATTTGGCACACATGTAACTTGATGGACCCACTACCATGCTTCTTTAAACTATTCGGATCCGTTGAAAAACATGGCTACTAGTGCCCGGGGCTTGTTTTATTAAGAGCATTGAAAACCTTTCAGTTATATTAAATCAGGTGAGCGATATTGAACCATCATGATCCTCTTGTTCTCTTTAATTTTCAAGATATGTCAATCAAGAAAGTGGCAATACAACAAAAAATGAGACACAGCCAGTTAATAAAGGTATGACTTTGAGTGGCCCTGCTTTTCGTTTACCCCTTCACAATTACATGCGCATTTTGAGGCATTCGATGCAAACGACTTTTAAAATCATAAATAAATTACTCATAATGGGGTATTTCTCATTTTGTCAAAATGTTTTCACTCTTTTCAATGATTATTCTTTCTTTTATAGAAATTGTCCATATTGTCGTCTACTGTAAAGTAAAATGATATTAAAATAAATAAGGGATAGCACCTCTAAATAGCATATTTTTAACGACAAATACAAAAACTTGTTTTCTTCAGGCATTAAGAGTTATTCTTCCATTTAAAAGAGTCCCATACTCACTGGGAATGTAAGGGCTTAAGCGCCATTGACATTTGAATATCGTTTTTGGACATGCATGTTGAAATATAAACTATAAAATATTTTTAAACATTTAATCATTTTTATTTTAAATTGAATTAAAATCGTTGCACCGAAACTTCCATACAGGTACCTGCATTAAGTGCATGTGTACTAATCAATATATTGTTTTATTCAGATGATGGTACACAATGGGGAATTGTCGTTGCTGTTGTTATCTCTGCTGTTGTTGTCTCTGCTGTTGTTATCGTTGTTATCGTTGTTATGGTAACTTATTGGTGTAAGTAATCACGTTAGTTTATTTTCAGTTTATTTGCATGCGCATTGTTAATGTTGGTATTATTTGTATGATCTCACGTTATCATTGCCTCTAAATAGAAACGCAGGATCACTCAATTGTATCCGAATATGTGTAAGAAGACCCTACTTATAGTGGTATAATCGTACGCTGGTTTGGGATATGATTTGATGATGATATCTAATTGACAAACCTGGTTTAATGGTAACAAATAAATGATTGCTGATTAAATTATCTTTCGTGCAAACTTAATTACTTATTTCGTGTTTATTGTACAGATTTGCTAAGTATACCAATATGTCCATTTAGTAAACGACTGATTGATTGATAAGTTTGAACTTTTACGCCGCTTTCAACATTTTTTCAGTTATATCACGGCGTTTCCTGGATAAGTTATTACCATTTACGGCGGTCTTGTGTAAACAAGATATTGAAAATCAATTGGTTACAAACTTGTTAGGTTTGCAAAATGAGACTGAGCACCAATACAACCCTTTAATGAAAGTGTTTAATTTAATTCATCGGCTTATACATAAACAGAAAGCATAACCAAATACATTCAGTACAACCAATGAAAACATAACGAAATAAAATGGGTTAAAGAGAAAATATTAAAGTTCCCTTATCATCATATTTCGTTTACCATAGCATAATATAAGAAAGTTGCAATAAAATAAAATATTGCAACAAAGGTGTTTGAAAAGCACACATCTTGATTTTGGGGATTTGACAAACATATCTTGTCGTATACATGGAACCTTAATTTACGAAAACCAACATAACGTTCCACTAGTACTTTCAGTGCTTTGATTTCATTTGTGTTTGGTATTTCGATCTTGCCGGTATGATGAATGCATAACTGTTGACTCATAAGAGGGTCCACGTCGTTTTCCACAGTAATATCATAGCGACGTCACGCGTATGAACCATCTAGGCTAACGGAAATGATGCAATGAATGCCAACGCAGACACGTTTTAATACTTTCCTATATACAACAAATCAACAGCAGACGACTTCGAAAACATCTGAGAAAAAATACGGAAAGTTATAATAAACATTGTTAAAAAAGGGGAAATTGCTCATTATAAGCAATTTCTTTATTTCATTACAGTGCGTTCAAAAGTTGTCTGCTGAAGATGCATCAGAAAACGTTTGAATAAGGGAACTGGTTTATATTTTGTGTTATGAAACAAACATGTAAAAAGGGGAATTATATTAACTTGTTAGACATTATTAATGTAACAAACCTAAAAGTATAATTATATTATAAGACATTATCAATAAAACAAATATTTAAAAGTGTAATTATATTAACTTGTTAGAAATAATTAATGAAATAAAAACATTTAACAGTGCAGTTATATTAACTTGTTAGACATTATTAATGAAACAAACATTTAACAGTGCAGTTATATTAACTTGTTAGACATTATCATTGAAACACCAATTCAAAAGTGATATTATATTAACTTGTTAGATATTATTATTGAAACAAACATTTAAAAGTGTAATTATATTAAATTGTTAAACATTTTTAATGAAACAAACATTTAACAGTGCAGTTATATTATTTGTTAGACATTATTATTGAAACAAACATTTAAAAGTGTAATTATATTAAATTGTTAAACATTTTTAATGAAACAAACATCTAACAGTGCAATTATATTATTTGTTAGACATTATTATTGAAACAAACATTTAAAAGTGTAATTATATTAACTTGTTATACATTATTATTGAAACACAAATTAGCCATTATTAATGAAACAAATATTTAAATGTGTTATTATATTAACTTGTTAGACATTATTATTGAAACGAACATTTAAAAGTGTAATTATATTAAATTGTTAAACATTTGTAATGAAACAAACATTTAACAGTGCAGTAATATTAACTTGTTAGACATTTTTAATGAAACAAACATCTAACAGGGCAGTTATATTAACTTGTTAGACATTATTAATGAAACAAACATTTAACAGTGCAGTTATATTAACTTGTTAGACATTATAAATGAAACAAACATTTAACAGTGCAGTTATATTAACTTGTTAGACATTATTATTGGAACAAACATGTAAAAGTGTAATTATATTAACTTGTTAGACATTATTAATGAAACACAAATTTATAAGTGTAATTATATTAACTTGTTAGACATAATTATTGAAACACACATTTAAAAGTTTAAATATATTAACTTGTTAGACATTATTAATGAAATAAACATTTAAAAGTGATATTATATTAACTTTGTTAGACATAATATATTATTGAAACAAACTTTTAAAAGTGTAATTGTATTAACTTGTTAGGTGTTAGACATAATTATTGAAACAAACATTTAAACGGTTTAAATATATTAACTTGTTAGACATTATTAATGAAACAAACATCTAACAGGGCAGTTTTATTAATTTGTTAGACATTATTATTGAAACAAACACTTTAAAGTGTAATTATATTAACTTGTTAGACATTATTATTGAAACAAACATTTAAATGTGAAATCATATTAACCTGTTAGACATTATTAATGAAACAAACATTGAACAGTGCAGTTATATTAGTTTGTTAGACATTATAAATGAAACAAACATTTAACAGTGCAGTTATATTAACTTGTTAGACATTATAAATGAAACAAACATTTAACAGTGCAGTTATATTAACTTGTTAGACATTATTAATGAAACACAAATTTAAAAGTGTAATTATATTAACGTGTTAGACATAATTATTAAAACAAACATTTAAAAGTTGAAATATATTAATTTGTTAGACATTATTAATGAGCATACATTTAACAGGGCAGTTATATTAACTTGTTAGACATTATTAATGAAAAAAAATTTTTAACAGGGCAGATATATTTACTTGTTAGACATTATTATTGAAACAAAACACTTTAAAGTGTAATTATATTAACTTGTTAGACATTAGTATTGAAACAAACATTTAAATGTGTAATCATATTAACCCGTTAGACATTATTAATGAAACAAACATTTAACATTGCAGTTATATTATCTTGTTAAACATGATATATTAATGAAACAAACATTTAAAAGTTTAATTATATTAACTTGTTAGCCATTATTCATAAAAGAAACATTTAAAATTATATTAACTTGTTAGACATTATTAATGAAACAGTCATTTAAAAGTATAATTATATTAACTTGTTAGACAGTTTTATCCGTGACAGTCCGGGACCGAGTGTTGAACCGTAATGCTTGCTTAGCTTTAGACTTGGAAGTCAAGATTGCGGATCGAGTTAGAAATCGACCACTGTTTCTTTACTACAAACAAGTTTTATGTTTTAAATTTGAACTGCTCTTCATTTAAATGCTTAATAGTTTTATTGTGTCTGTATACTATAATATCATTTTTCATGTAGCATATGTTTCTACTTGTAATTATGTACATATAAAAGTCCCACTGCTGATGTAACTTTAATATCAATTTAAACAACTCTTCCCAATTGAAAACAAATGAAAAAGTATTTGAAACCTAAACACACAGATATAATGAAAGGCATTGGAAAAGATAATAAATTTAACTACATATTGCAGTTTGTCTCCTTTCCACAATGTTTTTCTTTTATTTACCTTTTCGTTCCGAAACTAAAGAATGATCCTTATTGTATGTTATTTTCCCTACAATAGAAACCCCGACTTAAATTTGTATTTGTCTACATGGTTAGCCATGAATACCCTGCCTCTCATAATCAGAGTATCCATGGATGACTGAGTACAATCCCCCTTTAAGCAAAAATGAAATATGTGATCACGTGATAGTATTTAAATAGATCTCTTGTAATGATACCATTTTCTCATGTTGTACTGTATGTACCGAGAGATGTAATAAAGTTATGTTCTGTTCTGTTCTTTAATGAAACAAACATTTAAAAGAATAATTATATTAACTTTTTAGACATTATTAATGAAACAAACATTTAACAGTGTAATTATATTAACATTTTTGACAATATTAATGAAACAATATTGAAAAGAAATTCATACTGAGATTTGTGTACATTTGAACTTTGTTACCATGTTTTATGAGCTATCATGAATATTACGTATTCATAAAAGACTCCGTGTTTGTATAGAATAACAGAATACACCACCCGCAGAGAATAACTTACACGTCAATTCCATTGATTTCAGGTAAACAAAGACCAGAACCGAGGAACCGATATGGTAACGAAGCCTGCCTTGGCAGAGTGTCTCCTTTAGATCACTTCTCTCTCGTCTGTCAGCCGTCCGTCCTTCTATGAATGTGTCCAGCCCTTATTCAAGATTTTTATATAAAGTGACACAAAGATTCACAATTCACAGACGAGGAATTTTCCACATACAAATTCCAGAGTCAAATGGAATAGTCAGGTCCCTGACTTTAGTGTCAAGGTCGACGCTACGAAAATAGTTTAATTGGCTTTTTCCAAACTATACCTCAGACAATACCAGGAATAATATTAAACCCTATCTCACAAACATTTAAATAACTAAGACAAAGTAATATGTAGATATGAAGCTCTAAGGCGTAGGTCATACTTTAATGTCAAATATAAGATAAAGTTGTTTAGTTCTAAATGTAACTCATTGGTTAATTTGCATATTACAGATCATACAGTACACTTACACACTTTGATCTGATTCTTTACTGTTTTTCAATAAGCCATAAACGTTTTTAAAAAAAACATGTCTGTAAAGCAGGTTATTTTCGATATTTTCTTATAATTACGTATATGTTGGTTTTCTTAGAGCACTGCTCATGCATTGATTATTTTCATTTTCTCTTTTACAATAAACCAACCAAAGATGAAATACCTTTGAACCCAGTTCCAAACGGTGAGTACCTTGAGTGTAAAACTACCTTAACAATACCAAACTAAGATTTAGATAATTTTTAATAAGTTTCATTTAATTAAAACAGATAAATTATATACACATTACTCAATGGCGGTAAACACAAAAGTATGCACTGCTCTATTTGTTGGTCTTTATTTTTGTAACGAATTTTTTTTTCAGTGAATCATTTACCTGTCTCCATGGATCATAAAAAGCAATATAATGGCTTCATTTCGCTTTGTATCTCATGTAAATATAAACCATTGTGATGCTCTAATGCTGTAATGAAAATGTATGGAATACGAAAGTAAGAGATTATTGCTTCGCATTCCGATGGTTTAATGAACTCGTGATTGTTAAAAGAAGAACGTCGTATTAGTAACATGTTTAATCATATAGTTGTTTTCTC
Organism: Serripes groenlandicus; assembly: GCA_031761405.1. Lineage (NCBI taxonomy): Eukaryota > Metazoa > Mollusca > Bivalvia > Cardiida > Cardiidae > Serripes > Serripes groenlandicus. The sequence goes on along the minus strand of JASEVX010000001.1, from coordinate 131,966,390 downwards.
AGTTAAAAATTTGTAGAAAATCATTCCACATTAAACGCATATTTTCTTCTGATATGCAAGGTAGCAGCTCCTGTTGGTAACGAATGTCTCAATAATTTCTACATTGAGTAAAGAAACAATTGTTAACAAGTTTAGTTTACGTTTTATCTCGAGTGATGTACTATTACTAAACAATGTTGGTGATTAATATCTGTCAGGCATCTGAGCTGTTATTTGCGTATTAGTATAAAGTTGTTACTCAATGATTGATTGTCATATTTCTTGACATAAGTTCATTTTGATAAAGTAATTTGTTTCATGTAGAACAGGAGTATTAAGATCGAATATTCTACCAAACAAACCGAGAATGAACAATAGATGTCATACTAGTTTACAAACGCATAGAGAGTTCATTTTGTCACGTAACTGTTTGTGTTTGTTGAATCCTTTCTTGATAACAAAAATATTATTTTGTCAACGCATCTGTTGTAATGTATGAATATAGCATATGTGCAATAGAACCATTGTAAAAACAACATTGAAGTGAAAGAGAAAACCGTTCACATGAAAACTTTGTGAAATTGTATCATAAGTCGATAAAGGATGCCGCTGCCAAAGGCCTTGTAGTTAGGTAACGACTGCTTTTATTTTACTATTTTATCATTGATATGTACTTTCGTCTCTCATTCATTTATACCAGCGGCGCTCTATGCAGACTAGCCATAAGGCAATCAGGACCAGCGTAGATCCAGATCATACAGTACATATACGCACATTGATCTGATTATTGACTGTTGCCAATTAGCCGTAAACGGTTTAAAAAAGTCTGTAAATCAGGCGCTTTTAAATATTTCCTCATAAAGACGTATAGGTTGTTTATCATAGGGCATCGCTCATGATTTCATTATTTTCATGTTCTCTTTTGCAAGGTCAAGATGTAGCTGCTGCATCAATTAGTGCGGAAACGCCCTTGAACCCAAATTCAAACAGTGAGTACTTTAAGTGTAAAACTACGTTTACAAAAACCAAACTAAGATTTGGATAGTTTTAATTACATTAATACATACCACTTGATAGCGGTAAACGCAAAAGTATGTACTGCTCTATTTGTCGGTCTTTACTTTTGCAACGGATTTTTGTTTCAGTGAATCATTTGTCATGTCTCCATTGATCATAAAGAGCAATGTAATGGCTTCATTTCGCTTTTATAGCTACGAAAGTCAAAAAGTATTGCTTCGTATTTTAATGGTTTAATGAACTCGTGTTTGTTAAAAGAAGCACGTCGTATTAGTGACATGTTTAATCATATAGTTGTTTTCTTAGTTAAATAATTTGTAGAAAATCATTCCAATATAAACAAATATTTTCTTCTGATATACAAGATAGCAGCTCCTATTGGTAACGAATGTCTCAATAAATTCTACATTGGGTAAAGAAATAATTGTTTACAAGTTTAGTTTGCGTTGTATCTCCACTGATGTACTATTACTAAACAATGTTGGTTATTAATATCTGTCAACAGGCATCTGAGCTGTTATTTGCGTATTAGGAAAAAGATGTTACTCAATGATTGATTGTCATATTTCTTGACAGAAGTTCATTTTGATAAAGCAATTTGTTTCATGTAGAACACGAGTATTAAGATCGAATATCAATGTGTTTCACTTTAAGATTAAAAGCAAAATATTGGATAAGTTGACCTAAATAACAAGTTTTGTTATTAATTAACATCGGACATGAGTTTTTGAGTTAGGTGAGACACATATACATCTTGATTAAGCAATTCGTTGTGTGAAAAACACAGTCTTGTAGCTGAAAGGCCAATAGCAGACACAGGGTCAAATGTAAAACATGTAATATATAAATCGGCTTTACATCTAAAGAAAATGTTATACTTTAAGGTCAAAACTAATAACTAGTTAAATGCTCTTTGAGTTAAGACGGCCGTCCCCTTTTGTTATACAAATCAACAAATTTCGTTTTCAAAATAGATGCATTTGCAAACTGTAGGAAATTTTGGGGAAAAACAACATAAACTCATATTACTTCCATAGAAAATGTGTGTATAAACATATGTATGTATGTTTCAAAATAGCATTGTCTTAAAATTCTACCAAGCAAACCGAGAAAGAACAATATATGTGATACTAGTTTACAAACGCATAGAGAGTTCATTTTGTCACGTAGCTGTTTGTGTTTGTTGAATTCTTTCTTGATAACAAAAATATTATTTTGTCAACGCATCTGTTTTAATGTATGGATATAGCATATGTGCTAAAGAACCATTGTTAAAACAACATTGAAGTGAAAGAGAAAACCGTTCACATGAAAACTTTGTCAAATTGTATCATAAGTCGATAAAGGATGCCGCTGCCAAAGGCCTTGTAGTTAGGTAACGACTGATTTTATTTTACTATTTTATCATTGATATGTACTTTCGTCTCTCATTCATTTATACCAGCGGCGCTCTATGCAGACTAGCCATAAGGCAACCAGGACCAGCGTAGATCCAGATCATACAGTACATATACGCACATTGATCTGATTATTGACTGTTGCCAATTAGCCGTAAACGGTTTAAAAAAGTCTGTAAATCAGGCGCTTTTAAATATTTCCTCATAAAGACGTATAGGTTGTTTATCATAGGGCATCGCTCATGATTTCATTATTTTCATGTTCTCTTTTGCAAGGTCAAGATGTAGCTGCTGCATCAATTAGTGCGGAAACGCCCTTGAACCCAAATTCAAACAGTGAGTACTTTAAGTGTAAAACTACGTTTACAAAAACCAAACTAAGATTTGGATAGTTTTAATTACATTAATACATACCACTTGATAGCGGTAAACGCAAAAGTATGTACTGCTCTATTTGTCGGTCTTTACTTTTGCAACGGATTTTTGTTTCAGTGAATCATTTGTCATATCTCCATTGATCATAAAGAGCAATGTAATGGCTTCATTTCGCTTTTATAGCTACGAAAGTCAAAAAGTATTGCTTCGTATTTTAATGGTTTAATGAACTCGTGTTTGTTAAAAGAAGCACGTCGTATTAGTGACATGTTTAATCATATAGTTGTTTTCTTAGTTAAATAATTTGTAGAAAATCATTCCAATATAAACAAATATTTTCTTCTGATATACAAGATAGCAGCTCCTATTGGTAACGAATGTCTCAATAAATTCTACATTGGGTAAAGAAATAATTGTTTACAAGTTTAGTTTGCGTTGTATCTCCACTGATGTACTATTACTAAACAATGTTGGTTATTAATATCTGTCAACAGGCATCTGAGCTGTTATTTGCGTATTAGGAAAAAGATGTTACTCAATGATTGATTGTCATATTTCTTGACAGAAGTTCATTTTGATAAAGCAATTTGTTTCATGTAGAACACGAGTATTAAGATCGAATATCAATGTGTTTCACTTTAAGATTAAAAGCAAAATATTGGATAAGTTGACCTAAATAACAAGTTTTGTTATTAATTAACATCGGACATGAGTTTTTGAGTTAGGTGAGACACATATACATCTTGATTAAGCAATTCGTTGTGTGAAAAACACAGTCTTGTAGCTGAAAGGCCAATAGCAGACACAGGGTCAAATGTAAAACATGTAATATATAAATCGGCTTTACATCTAAAGAAAATGTTATACTTTAAGGTCAAAACTAATAACTAGTTAAATGCTCTTTGAGTTAAGACGGCCGTCCCCTTTTGTTATACAAATCAACAAATTTCGTTTTCAAAATAGATGCATTTGCAAACTGTAGGAAATTTTGGGGAAAAACAACATAAACTCATATTACTTCCATAGAAAATGTGTGTATAAACATATGTATGTATGTTTCAAAATAGCATTGTCTTAAAATTCTACCAAGCAAACCGAGAAAGAACAATATATGTGATACTAGTTTACAAACGCATAGAGAGTTCATTTTGTCACGTAGCTGTTTGTGTTTGTTGAATTCTTTCTTGATAACAAAAATATTATTTTGTCAACGCATCTGTTTTAATGTATGGATATAGCATATGTGCTAAAGAACCATTGTTAAAACAACATTGAAGTGAAAGAGAAAACCGTTCACATGAAAACTTTGTCAAATTGTATCATAAGTCGATAAAGGATGCCGCTGCCAAAGGCCTTGTAGTTAGGTAACGACTGATTTTATTTTACTATTTTATCATTGATATGTACTTTCGTCTCTCATTCATTTATACCAGCGGCGCTCTATGCAGACTAGCCATAAGGCAACCAGGACCAGCGTAGATCCAGATCATACAGTACATATACGCACATTGATCTGATTATTGACTGTTGCCAATTAGCCGTAAACGGTTTAAAAAAGTCTGTAAATCAGGCGCTTTTAAATATTTCCTCATAAAGACGTATAGGTTGTTTATCATAGGGCATCGCTCATGATTTCATTATTTTCATGTTCTCTTTTGCAAGGTCAAGATGTAGCTGCTGCATCAATTAGTGCGGAAACGCCCTTGAACCCAAATTCAAACAGTGAGTACTTTAAGTGTAAAACTACGTTTACAAAAACCAAACTAAGATTTGGATAGTTTTAATTACATTAATACATACCACTTGATAGCGGTAAACGCAAAAGTATGTACTGCTCTATTTGTCGGTCTTTACTTTTGCAACGGATTTTTGTTTCAGTGAATCATTTGTCATATCTCCATTGATCATAAAGAGCAATGTAATGGCTTCATTTCGCTTTTATAGCTACGAAAGTCAAAAAGTATTGCTTCGTATTTTAATGGTTTAATGAACTCGTGTTTGTTAAAAGAAGCACGTCGTATTAGTGACATGTTTAATCATATAGTTGTTTTCTTAGTTAAATAATTTGTAGAAAATCATTCCAATATAAACAAATATTTTCTTCTGATATACAAGATAGCAGCTCCTATTGGTAACGAATGTCTCAATAAATTCTACATTGGGTAAAGAAATAATTGTTTACAAGTTTAGTTTGCGTTGTATCTCCACTGATGTACTATTACTAAACAATGTTGGTTATTAATATCTGTCAACAGGCATCTGAGCTGTTATTTGCGTATTAGGAAAAAGATGTTACTCAATGATTGATTGTCATATTTCTTGACAGAAGTTCATTTTGATAAAGCAATTTGTTTCATGTAGAACACGAGTATTAAGATCGAATATCAATGTGTTTCACTTTAAGATTAAAAGCAAAATATTGGATAAGTTGACCTAAATAACAAGTTTTGTTATTAATTAACATCGGACATGAGTTTTTGAGTTAGGTGAGACACATATACATCTTGATTAAGCAATTCGTTGTGTGAAAAACACAGTCTTGTAGCTGAAAGGCCAATAGCAGACACAGGGTCAAATGTAAAACATGTAATATATAAATCGGCTTTACATCTAAAGAAAATGTTATACTTTAAGGTCAAAACTAATAACTAGTTAAATGCTCTTTGAGTTAAGACGGCCGTCCCCTTTTGTTATACAAATCAACAAATTTCGTTTTCAAAATAGATGCATTTGCAAACTGTAGGAAATTTTGGGGAAAAACAACATAAACTCATATTACTTCCATAGAAAATGTGTGTATAAACATATGTATGTATGTTTCAAAATAGCATTGTCTTAAAATTCTACCAAGCAAACCGAGAAAGAACAATAGATGTGATACTAGTTTACAAACGCATAGAGAGTTCATTTTGTCACGTAGCTGTTTGTGTTTGTTGAATCCTTTCTTGATAACAAAAATATTATTTTGTCAACGCATCTGTTTTAATGTATGGATATAGCATATGTGCTAAAGAACCATTGTTAAAACAACATTGAAGTGAAAGAGAAAACCGTTCACATGAAAACTTTGTCAAATTGTATCATAAGTCGATAAAGGATGCCGCTGCCAAAGGCCTTGTAGTTAGGTAACGACTGATTTTATTTTACTATTTTATCATTGATATGTACTTTCGTCTCTCATTCATTTATACCAGCGGCGCTCTATGCAGACTAGCCATAAGGCAATCAGGACCAGCGTAGATCCAGATCATACAGTACATATACGCACATTGATCTGATTATTGACTGTTGCCAATTAGCCGTAAACGGTTTAAAAAAGTCTGTAAATCAGGCGCTTTTAAATATTTCCTCATAAAGACGTATAGGTTGTTTATCATAGGGCATCGCTCATGATTTCATTATTTTCATGTTCTCTTTTGCAAGGTCAAGATGTAGCTGCTGCATCAATTAGTGCGGAAACGCCCTTGAACCCAAATTCAAACAGTGAGTACTTTAAGTGTAAAACTACGTTTACAAAAACCAAACTAAGATTTGGATAGTTTTAATTACATTAATACATACCACTTGATAGCGGTAAACGCAAAAGTATGTACTGCTCTATTTGTCGGTCTTTACTTTTGCAACGGATTTTTGTTTCAGTGAATCATTTGTCATGTCTCCATTGATCATAAAGAGCAATGTAATGGCTTCATTTCGCTTTTATAGCTACGAAAGTCAAAAAGTATTGCTTCGTATTTTAATGGTTTAATGAACTCGTGTTTGTTAAAAGAAGCACGTCGTATTAGTGACATGTTTAATCATATAGTTGTTTTCTTAGTTAAATAATTTGTAGAAAATCATTCCAATATAAACAAATATTTTCTTCTGATATTCAAGATAGCAGCTCCTATTGGTAACGAATGTCTCAATAAATTCTACATTGGGTAAAGAAATAATTGTTTACAAGTTTAGTTTGCGTTGTATCTCCACTGATGTACTATTACTAAACAATGTTGGTTATTAATATCTGTCAACAGGCATCTGAGCTGTTATTTGCGTATTAGGAAAAAGATGTTACTCAATGATTGATTGTCATATTTCTTGACAGAAGTTCATTTTGATAAAGCAATTTGTTTCATGTAGAACACGAGTATTAAGATCGAATATCAATGTGTTTCACTTTAAGATTAAAAGCAAAATATTGGATAAGTTGACCTAAATAACAAGTTTTGTTATTAATTAACATCGGACATGAGTTTTTGAGTTAGGTGAGACACATATACATCTTGATTAAGCAATTCGTTGTGTGAAAAACACAGTCTTGTAGCTGAAAGGCCAATAGCAGACACAGGGTCAAATGTAAAACATGTAATATATAAATCGGCTTTACATCTAAAGAAAATGTTATACTTTAAGGTCAAAACTAATAACTAGTTAAATGCTCTTTGAGTTAAGACGGCCGTCCCCTTTTGTTATACAAATCAACAAATTTCGTTTTCAAAATAGATGCATTTGCAAACTGTAGGAAATTTTGGGGAAAAACAACATAAACTCATATTACTTCCATAGAAAATGTGTGTATAAACATATGTATGTATGTTTCAAAATAGCATTGTCTTAAAATTCTACCAAGCAAACCGAGAAAGAACAATAGATGTGATACTAGTTTACAAACGCATAGAGAGTTCATTTTGTCACGTAGCTGTTTGTGTTTGTTGAATCCTTTCTTGATAACAAAAATATTATTTTGTCAACGCATCTGTTTTAATGTATGGATATAGCATATGTGCTAAAGAACCATTGTTAAAACAACATTGAAGTGAAAGAGAAAACCGTTCACATGAAAACTTTGTCAAATTGTATCATAAGTCGATAAAGGATGCCGCTGCCAAAGGCCTTGTAGTTAGGTAACGACTGATTTTATTTTACTATTTTATCATTGATATGTACTTTCGTCTATCATTCATATATATGAGCGGCGCTCTGCGCAGACTAGCCATAAGGCAAATAGGACCAGCGTAGATCCAGATCATACAGTACATATACGCAGCGGCACATTGATCTGATTATTGACTGTTGCCAATTAGCCGTAAATGGTTTAAAAACGTCTGTAAAGCAGTCGCTTTTAACTATTTCCTCATAATTACGTATAGGTTGTTTTTCATAGAGAATCATGATTTTATTATTTTCATTTTCTCTTTTTCAAGGTCAACATGTAGCTGCATCAACCAGTGCGAAAACGCCCTTGAACCCAAATTCAAACAGTGAGTACTTTAAGTGTAAAACTACGTTTACAATCAAAGCACTGAAAGTGCTCACAGCAAGGGGTTAACTGCAGATAACATTTGGACATGGATTTACCGATCCCAAAAGTCTAACTTGAACACTTTACACTAGCACTTTGTTAGTTAGCACTTTATATCCATATATTAAATGATAAAGGAGTAAAGCAAAATACTGTACACACAGTATGATGGTCTATCGATATACTGGCATACACATGCGCATCTGTTTTCTGGATAGTCTCTGCTTAGCACACCTCCTGGTTTACAATGGATTTTTTGCCGTGTTTTTCTTTAATGCAATTAACACATATACATTTCATATCAAAATCACAATAACCTAACAATAATAATTATATTGAGAATCCAATTTTACTTTCAAAGCAGAAATAAAATTCTGTGTTATCTACATTTTCTTCAGCGTTCAATGACTCAAATATTGTTAAAAGCGACGTAAAACATCATACACACGATTTAATAATTTCTTAGTGTTTCACAACGCATATGTGAATAGTTTTAAATGCATTGCTTTTAAATTCATTTTAAATCCCAACATTTTGAAAGAGATTATTGCAGCGATGTTAAATGACAATTGCACCACTGATATCGGCAATTTATAAGACAAAAACTATCTGCCCAAAGCGGGAATCGAACTCTAGTCTCCCGCTTCACGGCCGAACATGCTAACCGCTACGTTACGCGGCCACTTCGATCGATTTTATTTATAACATAATTATAAACCGATACACGAGTTACCGAATTATTTAGTATTGAATCGTTTTATCTTGATAAAAAACAAATGTCATTTAAATCATTTGTTTTATAACTGGGAATTGACTATCTTATTCTGCTAGGGTTGTTCAGGTTAATTTTGGTTGAGAATTTGATGTATTTACGCAGGAATCTAAAATGAAATACTCTAGTACTTAGATTCCTAATGAACGTCACCGCTGAAAATACATTTTATTCGAAAGGACTTTTGGAAATTCCGACGCCTAGGCTCACTTGCACATTTATCATATATATGTTATATTTTGTCAACTATTTATTTTATTATCATTTAAATAATTTGAATGTTTTAGTATATATGAAATCATTGGGACTCATTTATCTGAAGTTGTTTTTGAGTCGGAATCGAAAAGTTGCCTTTACTCCATTCGATTTACAATATTTAGGAATTACCAATGAACTTTACGCGCGATCAAGTATGTTGAAAGCGTAGAAATACATTTTAATTATTAATCATGTAATTCATATATTTTAACATAAAATTTCTTGCGAGTTATTTCATTTGGGTTAGTGATGTCGAATCAAATCAATTTTTGGCTTCATATGTCAACAAGTTACCGCATTTTGATTTTTAGACAGGAACTATTGGCGGTACGAGATGACCAACATGGGTATTAGCTGGCAACAGTCATTTCATTTTTAAACAAACATTCCACAAATCATCCACTTTCATTGACATTATGTACGATCTGCAACCACCAATACATCTATATGAAGTCGAGATGGTGTTCAGAAACGGAGAGCTGATGTAGAAAGACAGATGTGAAGTAATTCAATGCCGATATCGTAAAACGCCTGTCTAGATTCCAGTCTCAAAATGATGCGTCGTTTCGAAAATCAGCTACTATAGCAATTGGCTCTAACGAGCCCCTTGCTAAAAACCAAACTAAGATTTGGATAGTTTTATTTTTTTTTATTTAATCAAACATTTAAAATAGATAAACTAAATACATACCACTAACTAGCGGTAAGCACAAAAGTATGCACTGCTCTATTTGTCGGTCTTTATTTTTGCAACGAATATTTGTTTCAGTGAATCATTTGTCATGTCTCCATGGATCATAAAGAGCAATGTAATGGGTTCATTTCGCTGTTATATCTACGAAAGTCAAAAAGTATTGCTTCGTATTTTAATGGTTTAATGAACTCGTGTTTGTTAAAAGAAGCACGTCGTATTAGTGACATGTTTAATCATATAGTTGTTTTCTCAGTTAAATAATTTGTAGAAAATCATTCCAATATAAACAAATATTTTCTTCTGATATACAAGATAGCAGCTCCTATTGCTAACGAATGTCTCAATAAATTCTACATTGGGTAAAGAAACAATTGTTTACAAGTTTAGTTTGCGTTTTATCTCCACTAAACTATGATTTATATGTGTCCACAGTCATCTGAGTTGCCGTTTGCGTAATAGGATCAAGTTGTTTACTCCCAAATGTTACTCAATGACCGATTTTTATATTTCTTGACAGAGGTTTGTTTTGATTTAGAATTTTGTTTCGTGTAGAACACGGGTATAAAGCTCGAATGTCAATGTGTTTATCTTTGAGATTAAAAGCAAACTATTAGATGATTAGACCCAATTAAGACTATATAACTAATTCCGTTATTCGTAAACTTTTCAAAATGGTTCAGACAAATATTCAACTTAATACAGCAAATCGTTGTGTGAAAAACGCATTAAGGTAAAAACCAATATCTAGGTAAATGCTCTTTGACTTAAGACTGTTACTTTCTAACGTCCAAACCTTTTTGTTATAAGAATCAACCACTTTCTTTTTTAAAGTTGATGCATTTGCTAACTGTAGGAAATCGGGGGGAAAGCACATTTGTTTGCTTTATTGGGTTATTTACACCTTTTTCATCATTATTTTAGTTATATCACGGCGACAGTTTACTTATTCATGATTACTTGGTTAACAAACCAGTACTACGCTAGGAAATTTGCCTTGCCTAAGGACAATCCACCATGACCGTCGTGCCACGATGGGGATAAAATCCCCGAAGCTAACCACTCGACCACGGTGGACTCTCCGGTAAAAGCACATAAATCCCTATTAATGCCATTGGAAATATGTGAATAAACATATGTATGATTGTTTCAAAATAATATGGGGTGATTGTCTTAAAATTCTACAAAACAAACCGTGAATGAACAATATATGTCATACTAGTTAACAAACGCATAGAGAGTTCCTTCTGTCACGTAGATATTTGTGTTTGTTCAATCCTGTCTTGACAACAAAAATGTTATTTTGTCAACCCCTCTGTTTTGATATGTGTATATTACATATATGCTAAAGAACCATTGTAAAAATAATATTGCAGTGAAACAGAAAACCGTGCACATGAATACTTTTTCAGATGTCACCATAAGTCGATAAAGGCTACCACTGCAAAAAGCCTTGTAGTTAGTTAACGACTGACTTTACTACATTATCATTGATATGTACTGTAGTCTCTCATTCATATATATGAGCGGCGCTCTGTGCAAACAAAGTAAGGCAATTATGACCAGCGTAGATCCAGATCATACAGTACATATACGCACCCTGATCTGATTCTTTACAGTTTGCTAGTTAGTCATATATGGTTTAAATAAACGTCTGTAAAGCAGGTATTTTTTAACTATTTTCTTATAATTACGTATAATTTGGTTTCTCAGAGCACCGCTCTTGTATTGATTATTTTTAGGTGCTCCGTTTCAATGCCGCAATGTAGCTGCTGAACCAACTATTGAGGAAACGCCCTTGGACCCAGATTCAAACAGTGAGTACTTGAAGTGCAAAACTACCTTTACCATATGTTTTGATGTTTTTCAATTTGTTTCATTTAATTAAAATAAATAAATTACATACACACCACTCAATAACGGTAAAAAAAAATAATATGCTCTGCTCTATTTTTCAGTCTTTGTTTCAGTGAATCACTTGTCATGTCCACATGATTTGTAAAGGGGAATGTGGTGGCTTTATTTCACTTTGTATCTCATTCAACGTAAATTGCTATACGATTATGCTGTAATGCAAAAAAAAAAAAATAGACTGTGAATCTAACGATAGTTGAAAAAGACAAAATAATGCTTCTTCATTCTTCGATGGTTTTATGAACTATTGTTTGTTAAAATAATCGTTTTAATTAAACAACATCCACATTTATGTGTTTAACGATTTGAAGAAATTCATTCCCCAATCGTTGCATATTTCATTTCAATGTGCATTTTTGTAGCTCCTGTTGATCACGAATGTTCTCAGTAATGATGGTGATTGAGAGTCATTTCTACGAGGAGTAAAGAATCAAATGAGCCTTCCCGCGATAAAACCAACAGTGTGACATCTGCGTTACGTATCGACACGGGTCAGCCTAAGCATGCCGCGCAGGCTTATCCGGATATACACTTTTCGCCTCCTGTGGATTTTCTGTTTCAGCAATCAATACCTCTATCTCCTCGAGACGGAATGTGTCGGCCCGGGTCAGTTTTTTCGTTAAGTCTCCAGTCGCTTGTGATGTACTATAACTGAACAATGTTGGTGATTTAAATGAGTCTACAGGCGTCGGTGTTTTTGTTTGCTAAAATTAGAAAAAGCCGACAGTAATAAAATGAATGCAGTACTAAAAATAGCGTCTTTATTTGGTGTTTTAAATCAAGTAAATATTATTGTGGTATTTGAACCATGCTATTTTTAGAATAAATCCATGCCAGCAAGCTCGAAAAGTGATTCGGTTTTAAGAACCATACACTTTGAAATTCCAAAAACCTGATACATCACATTTAGATCAAATGTTGTAATGGTTCATATTGTTATAGTCATAAACATTTACACCTTCTCCAAATCCAGATCGTTCCAGAAACAACGAGAATGGTGACATGGCAGATACTGTACAAGGAGAACGTATCACACGTAAGTTTAAAACATTTCTAAAACTAGACAATGCGCAATGAAAACTATTGTGTCTTACTTCCGAAGATATCATTATAACAAATATTGTCCAATTTGAATGTTTTGAGTATTCCACAGCACTTGTATTAGAAAGTTCTGGTTATTCAAATACTGATATCATAATTTGTTATAGCATTCGTCCAAAATATCTACGCTTTGCACTGGTCATGCTAGTTTAATGAATACGAGTCACTCATAGATGTATTTAATCTTTTGAAGAAGTGATTGATCGATGCAATCTGTGTTGCATTCAGATTGAACAAACAGAACAGTTGTTATGATGTTGTAAGCCAACACATAAAAGCTTTTGACCAGCATATGCCTGATTGCCTGGTGTGTTAGGTAAATCCAAATACACCATTATTTCTTGTTTTCGAACCAACATATAGCATTATTATAGCATGTACTATTGTGTTTACCACGGACGTTTTGTTTTGTTGTAAAATATCATTACGTCTGTGTTCCTAAATTAGCATCTTAAATTTTACGCAAATGCTTTGGGGATAGAACTTGTTTTTCATGACTATAATTTACATTTATTGGAAGTGGTTATAATAGTTAGGCGATACTGACGGGCAACGTGATTCCCACTGATTGGTTTTAAGCAAGTCCAATGCATCGCCAATACTATAGAGTTTGATCGACAAGGGAACTTATGAACTGCTAAATCTTATTATTTACAGAACATATTCCTTACCTTTTTCTCGCATGCATAAACATGGTGATTCATATTCAACATATACTTTTGAAATCATTGTTGATCATAATGAGCAATTTATAAAGACGTTAAGAGTATATTATATTGAGATTTTGATTTTTCCTTTACATAATACTGCTACTACGTTTTGCAGCAACAATTATCACAACAAAAAAGACTACAAAGAACACAACAAGTGCAAATGCCTTTGATATTTATGCTGGTGGAAATGTAATTATCAACGTCGTTGGGTCCGATAACGTATGTATTTTCGATGTATATTGCATCGGTTTTCAATTGAATAAAGATGAAACTAGAAATACATTAATTTCCCCAAGACATTCTAAAACCGGATAAACTTGTCCCCGAATGAAAATATAAATGGAGTGAAGAGTGAATACGACAACTTAGAAAACATCGATACAAAACTAATGAGTATCTCTATAAATTAAGCAATTATCATCAGGTACATGTAGACATAGAAGCTTTGTAGCAAAAGTAGTTTATTCTTACTATAATAAATACTTTTTAAACATAGTCTGTTCAAAAGTCTTAAGCCGCAGATACATTCAAATGTGTCTGCATGTTTGAACGTGTTAACTTCAACACAACATGCTTGTTTATACCCTTCAATTGGTAACGATGAGTTTTTGTTTCTCTCGAGGCAGTTGATGAAAATGGTCGTTGTAAATCACACTCATACATCGTCTTCGTGTGTTACCGGTATTGATTAAATGATTATTTGCGCAACAAAACGTCATTTAAATACCAGTCTGGGAACCTCATATTTTACAGTTTATCTTCTATATACCCGCGTAATGTAATTTCACCTTTTTGTAAGTGCATGCATAATTCAAATGATAACAAAGTTCTAAATAATTTACAAGAATATACCAGATATACCAGAAGGCGTATGTATGCTCTAAATGATGAATACTTACAAGAGCCCAGGCCTTTTATATGATGATAATAAACAAAAACCGTCTTTGGATGCAGCACTTTTGATTTTGGTTTCACTAAATGTGTCTCATATTTCCGGGATCTTTTTATAAATGGATAAATTGCTATGATATCATGTGTTCTTAAGAGTAAAGAAAATAAGCAAACGTGTCACATTGTAGCTGCGTGGCAAAAAACAGACGACTCAATAAGCAAAGCCGATATATACCGTCTCTCTGATGGTATTCTTTGTGTAACACGTTGTAATGCATCATCTGCGTTAAGAATGGTACTTTCTTTTTCTGTAGGGAGCAGATGCTATAAATGACAAATCCACTACAACTAGTCAGAGAATATCCAGGGGCGATGATCAAGATCAGAGCGAAGATATCTTGATAAAACCTATCCAAGAACAAGGACATCCTAAGACAGACTCGAATTCACAAATTGACATTGATGGATCAGTTAAAATGATTGAGTTGAAAGAACCTTACTCGGACAACGCCGACCCTGAAAATACGAAACCAAAAGAAGCATATGAAGATAGTAGCAGTAATAGTGATAGACCCATCTCATTTATTGATGAATAATTAATCAAAGTACTCAAACGTGGTGGCGGTGAGTCAGCCAGATCATTGACACTTGATAGCAAACTGTTAGCGGACAGTTATCTAGATTTTGAAGTTCTATGATATTGATTTGTTATAAATATTCTTGTTTATGGAAATTTTAATAACATCCTAATATTATGTACTGTTGTCACCTTTAGTGCGACAGATTTGTCTGGTAGGTCTCGGTATTTGTTTGTGGGTAATAGCATCATACAAGAGACATATGATGTTGTATATTTAGGCAATTTATGTAATAAGAATTCCTCATCATCTGCACTAGTACACAATTTAGATAGGAAATTAAGAGGGAATTTCTTTGGGTTAATTAAAGGGGGTCTACACAGAAATGGTATTAATTCAATTACTAGTTTCAAAATATTCAAATCTATTGTTTTGTCCAAAGCTCTCTTTGGTTGAGATGTTACAGCCGCTTTCTGAACGAGACAACTTGATCTTGGACAGGTCTCACGGGTTATTTTTAAAACAGATACAGGGATTGAAAGTTAGATCGATGAAAGATAGTCTGGATAAATCCCTTTAATGAAAACAAAGACACAATGATTCTAGGGGATTTTAACTTTGATTTACTTAAGTCATGTCTTTACTCAAAATCACGGCTTCAACTTATGGAGTCAATGAACTTCACACAACTTGTTAAGTTCCCAACCATAATCACAGACCGAACAACAACTCTAATAGATCATGTATTTACAAATAAACCAGAAAATATTATTGAACTAAACATTCCTACATATGCTTTAAGTGACCACTTTCCAGTTGCTATTACAAGAAAGTGTAATCATAACATGGTCAAAAGGCCTTCTCATAACCATATTACATACATATCTGTTAACAACTTTCTCATCGACCTTTTTAATCAACATTGGTCAAAATTAACCGCATATGATGATCCAGATGAATGCACTGATTTATTCATAAATATGTTTTCCTCAACTTTACAAAAACATGCACCCCTCTAAAGAAAAAGGATAAAGGAAGTAACTCTGCCAAATTGGTTCAATCCTGGCATATTGCAAGCAATACAACAGAGAAATTACTATCATAAAAAACAAAAAGTTCCTCATTATAAATTTATGAGAAAAAGAGTTAAGGAAATTGTCTACAGGGCAAAATGTGATTATTTTAATGATTATTTGAACTGTCACAAACACAATCCTAAACTACTATGGAAAAGTCTACATGAATTATCTCGTTTAAATAGTGATACCCAAACACCATGAATGATGAAAATGGACATATGATATCTGATCCTGTTATTACTGCTAATCTGTTCAATACACACTTCTGTAATATTCACAAAACTGTTCTTGTTGACAAAAAAATAACTTATACACCATCAGATTCCTTTATTACAACAATTGAAAATAATCTTTCTAATGTTGAAAAGTTTACTATACCTTTGGTATCAGTAGAATTTGTTGAAAACCAACTAAAATCCCTCGATTCTTCAAAATCCACTGGAGTAGATACTTTAAATGCCAAATACCTAAAGATATCTGCTTCTTTATTAGCTCCAACTCTTACACTCATTGTTTAATTATAGTTTGCTTTCAAATAAATTTCCCAAAGCTTTCAAAGTATCAAAGGTTATTCCCATATACAAAAAAGGAGATAAGCATGACAAAAGTAATTACAGACCAATCTCTATCCTACCAATTATTTCATTAATCTTAGAAAGACATGTGAGTAAGCATTTAAAAACTTACCTTGAACACAATAAGTTATTTTATCATAGACTATCGGGCTTTCGTGAAATTCATTCTTGTCAAATGGCTCTTATAAAGTTTCTAGATGACTGGATCACAGCTATAGTCAAAAACGAAATTGTTGGCACTTTATTTCTTGACCTGTCCAAAGCCTTTAGTTTAGTTAACCATGATATATTACTGCAAAAGCTTTCAATGTATGGGTTACATAATAATGCTATAGACTGGTTTAAGTCCTATCTTAATTCTAGAATTCAAAAGATATTTATCTTTGGAGAACAATCAACTCTCAGGAAAGTCGAAGATGGCGTACCTCAGGGTTCTGTCCTCGGCCCGATACTATTTTTGACATACATTAATGATTTGCCCTTAGTTCTTTCATATTCAGTTGCTGATATATTTGCTGACGACACAACACTGTCAACTCAAAGCAAGTCTCTCGACGTAGTTGTTTCCTCACTTACTAATGACTTATTACACGTAGATCAATGGTGCCAACTAAATCACATGTCCGTTAACTCTGATAAATCAAAAGTAATTGTTATCAGTTCGAGACATAACAATCGTCAGATTGCTAAAAATAATCAAGGAATTCCTTATCATAACTCAGAAGTTAATTCTTGCTCAAGTGATAAATTGCAACGGTCTTTCGTGGGGTGTTCACATTGATCATGTAATAAAGAAATGTAATACATATCTCTATATGTTATCAAGAATCAAATTATTTCTCTCAAATGACAATCATAAACGTTTTTATAATGCACAAACATACTTCCACATTTAGATTTTTGTTGTGTTATCTGGTGAAATTGCACAAATAAACGTGAAAACAAACTAGTGAAACTTCAGAAAAGGGCTGCCAGGGTAATCCTTGATTGTGATTTTACCACCCCTTCATCTTTTATGTTTGCTGAACTTAAATGGATGACATTTCCAGAACGAGTTATTTATCAGAAAGCCATTCAAATGTTTAAAATATTACGTAGAAATGCTCCTGATTACCTAAAGAAATAATTTTACTCTTACGTTCATCCATTTCATTCCAGCTGTATACACCAAAACCTAACTTGGAAATATATCGAAATAACTTTATATTTTCCGGTTCATCAATTTGAAATCCCTTCCTTCATATATTCAAAACTCAACGTCTATTCAGCATTTCAAATCCCAATATTGACGTTGGATAAACCAATCTTAATTCGATGATAACCTGTTGTACAATTGTATTTAGTGAAACTATGCACACTATTTGGATATGTTGCTGTTCTACAATACAGTAATAAACATATCAATTTTAAGTCCATATTTATATATGCATGTATTATTATAACATTGAGTTGTTCATATGTAACACACGTTTGTTCATGTTTCGTTTCATTTTGTTTATGTTTGATTGGAAGATTTACTTGCATACATGTACTATGGCAAATGAGTGTCCTCTCTAAATAAAGCCGTTATTATTATTATTATTATTATTATTATTATTATTATTATTGTTGCTGCGGCAGTTTGTTTTGTCATACTTTATATTGTTGATTAATTGGTACGAATATCGGAAAGTTTGAAAGAAATCAGTACGAATCCTATTACTACAAGTTACGTCCCTTTGTTTTTAACCCGCCATTGTCCATGTGGGAAACGTTTCGGTAGGATTCTTGGTATGCGAATAAGGAAATAGGCCCAAAGAGGTAAATTTAGATGAATCATTTAGTTGTTGTCATGCAAACTACTTGTTTTGTGTATCTATATTTAGTTAGCACGTCTAAGATTTAAGGAAAACAGCAATTATAATTATATAACTTGCAGGTCAGAATTTGTTTGCAGATTTCGCACATTGTATCTTTTTCATTGCATTCCATTATTCCTTTCTGCAATTAAGTATGTTTTTAATGTCTTTTCAGTTTAGACATGCATGTTTATGCGACGAATGAGAAATATATGTCTGAACTTTGGGTTGACTTTTTTCTTTGCGCCCTTATGCTGTCTAATGCGCCGCGTCGAAATGCGTCCCCCCAGAGATTAACAACAACAACAATGTCTTCTGCTTGTAGTGTATTTGGGACGATTTACTGTAAATATATAATACATAAATCCTACTAACTCTGTAACAAGCATTGAAATATGCCATTTAACAAAGACAATTGCAATCAAACAATAAAATTAACAAAGTCATGGCGTTATTAAGAAATACTGGAAAACATTGTGACAAAAGGATAAATTCTAAAAGGCAATACAATAATTCAGTGTAATTAACTTAACAATAATGTAATAGACAAAGAAAAACTGTTATTTAACATACCAACTGTGTGGCTCAATCTCAGCATAGTTTCAACATTGTGTCCACGTCTTACTCCAACGGAGTCCAGAGAGAAAGTAACCGGTTTTAGAAGACTAATAATAGAAAGACTAGTTAAAACAACTAAAGCCTGAGGTACCCCACAGGGCAATAGCAATTTTACCTAGCCAACTGTACATATACTACGTACATGTTTACCCTTTACATGTTTTACATGAATTTGGCTACAACATCCTCCCCCCTAATTGCGGCCTTACGCAATTACATATAACATTTAAAAAATACAAAAAAAATATCCCAAACATATTATACATATCAAACAACATAGAAAATAGACACATATAATGGATTTCCAGATTATTGCTCATGACAAACTGATCGACAGGTTTTGTTAAATTGTTGGCAACTACTTAGATTACTCAACAATTAAACACAACTTATGTATAGGTCTTTCTAGAACATTTGTTTGCGTTTTTACAAGTACTCTACGTACTTTACCTAACCTATCTGACATGACTTTCACGATACGTCCTAGTGGCCACGAACCCCTAGGTGCGCGTTTATCGACGATGAGAACTATATCACCAACATTGAAATTTCTCTGCGGCCGAAACCATTTCTGTCTTTCTTGCAAAAGAGGAAGATATTCGCGAATCCATCTTTTCCAAAACAAATTTGCCATGTACTGCACTTGCCGCCAACGACGCGAACAATATTGATCTTCCTTATTAAAGCAACCAGGAGGTAAAGCTGGCGTACGCTTTAGCAAAAGTAAATGGTTAGGTGTAAGAGCTTCCAAATCACCATAGCTATCTGACAGCTGGGTTATTGGTCTATCATTAACAATAGCTTCCACCTCACATAGAACCGTGTGCAACATTTCATCATTCAGTACCTGTTCCTTCAAAACAGCATGAAGTACTTGGCGAATTGTCCTAATCATTCGCTCCCACACGCCACCGAAATGGGATGCAGAAGGCGGGTTAAAACGCCAGTCAATGTTTTTCCGCAAGAGATGGTTGTGAATTTGACCTTTGTTCAATTCCCTAACTGATTTTAAAAGCTCACGGCGAGCTCCAACTAAATTAGAACCATTGTCTGACAGAATGTTCTTACACTGCCCCCGACGCGCAGCGAATCTTCGGATAGCATTAATGCAAGAACTAGTATCCAAAGTATCTGCAACCTCGATATGTATAGCTCGCGTACTAAAGCAAGTGAATACCACACCGTACCGCTTCACTAATGAACGCATAACCTTTACTTGAATTGGACCGAAATAATCCATACCTACACTTGTAAATGGGGGTTCATCAGGGACAAGTCTTTCAACAGGTAAGTCAGCCATTTGTTGAAAACCAGGTTTAGCCTTTATCTTACGACAGATGACACATTTTGAAAGAACCTTTCTTACAGCAGTTGGTGCATTAATCACCCAACACTTCTCACGCAGCCGAGCCATAACAGAGTTCCTACCCAAATGACCTACATTCCTATGTATCTCTTCAATTATGAGCTCTGAAACACGGCAACATTTTGGCAAGATAGGTGGATGTTTGGAATGCTCCGGCATACAAGCCCTAGAAATACGACCACCAACCTTTATCAACCCGTCATCAAAGTAAGGATTTAAACTTTGAACCCTACTACCCACTTTTACAGGACTACCAGCCTTCAACAAACCAACCTCTTCAGAAAACTCTTGTGACTGACAATTCTGAATAATGACATTTTCTGCCGTAACTATATCCTTAGAGGAAAGCATATTACTAGAAACACTCAATGAAGGCTTTGACGCACCATCTTCCAGACGAACCCTGTTTTGTAAAATCTTCCTGAACATCAAAAGACACGCTACTGCCCTTACCAAAGAAGTCCGATTTGAATAGTAATTTGTCAGCTTAGTAACTGGGTTTTCAAAACCAGTATCGTACTGAACACTACTTACACTAGCATTAACAAAATGCAGACGACAACTTTCCCTTTTCACTTCAATATCACCTTCCCGAACATCAAGAGAAGATGGCTGACTGGGCCAATACTCTAATCCTTTCCACAAAAAGTTTGGACCAGTATTCCACTCCCTATTGCATAGAAATAGATTTACAGAGCAACCCCTAGAAGTCAGATCAGCAGGATTCAACTTTGAGGGTATATACATCCACTGATTTGGATCAGAACCCTCACGAACAATTGTTAACCGATTAGCTACGAACGTCTGAAACCTTGCAGTATCATTCCGAATATAGTACAAAACTGCCATACTATCAGTCCAGAAATAGGATTTAGCAATTGGAAGATCTAGCTCGCGTTTTAACATATTGTCAACCTTTACAGCAATGGTAGCCGCAGTTAATTCTAAGCGGGGAACCGTGATTTGCTTAAGCGGAGCTACACGAGACTTTGCAGTTACCAGTGTAACATGAACCCTACCGTGGGAATTGACCAAGTACAAATATGTCACCGTCCCGTAACCTGACTAACTGGCATCTGAAAAGTGATGCAAAACTGCTTCTGACACATCACCAAATTTCTGGGGCCGTAAACACCGATTCACTTTGAAGTCCTTTAGACACTCAATTTCATGCAACCAACTCTCCCAAGACCTACGCAAATTGTCTGGCAATATATCATCCCACTCAAGCCGAAGCCTACAAGATTCCTGGAGTAAGCACTTAGCAGGTAATACAACGGGAGATAACAAACCCAAAGGGTCGTAAACCGAGCTGACAAGAGAAAGAATACCTCTTCGTGTTGATGGCTTTTCTTTTAAATCTAGTTTGAATCCGAACGTATCAGTTTCAGCGTTCCAATTAACACCCAGTGCTCGCTCGATTGGAAGACTATCCTGTTCCAGATCTAAATCCTTGACCTCTGGAGCCCAATCACTCTTTGGAATTGACACCATGACTTCCTTACTATTACTAACCCATTTTGTAATATTAAAGCCACCAGAACCTAAAATGAACTTAAGGTCATTTATCATAGATTTTGCTTTAGCAACAGACTCGACGGACTTCAAACAATCATCAACATAGAAGTTCTTGAGAACTGTGTTCACCACATCCTCATCAAATTGACCATTTGCACTTAAAGCTGTTTTCCTAAGAGCGAAATTGCAAACACTCGGCGAGGAATTTGCCCCAAACAAATGCACCACCATTTGATACTGTAACACCGGTTTATCAACATCACCTTCCTGCCACCATAGAAACCTGAGAAAACTCGCATGTGACATTGGGACATGCACTTGATAAAACATGCTTTCTATGTTGCCCATGAAAGCAACATTCCCATCTCTGAACCTAAGTAAGGTGCCAATTAAAGTGTTTGTAAGGTATGGTCCTTGCAAGAGCTTGTCATTTAACGACGTGCCTTGATAGCGTGCTGCGCAATCAAACACAACCCTTAACTTCCGTTTCTGAGGGTGGTACACCCCGTGATGAGGCAGAAACCACACTTTTCCATCATCCTGATCTAAACAATCGAGTGGGACCTGTTTAGCATACCCTTTGTCAATGATCTTGTGCATGAATTCTTTATACTCAGAATAGAATTGATCATCTCGTTTCAAGCGTTTCCTCAATAACCATAACCTATGTTCAGCTTGACGTTTGTTATTAGGCATTGAAACATTTTGGTCACGAAAGGGTAAGTCTACAACATAATGACCATCCTTGAACGTTGCAGACTTTTCAACTAGGTCTAGAAAGAGTCTCTCTTCCTTGGACGGCTCAGACACATCATCAACTGACCTCTCGCAAAAGTCATGATTGAAATGATTATTAAGCTGTTCATCTAGTGTTGGGGGTGCCGTTACCTGTATGCAATTGGTAGAAACATGCACTGAAACATCTTCACTACAATTGTCGCATGCTTCAATAGGACCATTTATGACCCACCCAAAGACCGTTCTGACTGCAAAGGGACCATTATTCTGACTGAGGATCACCTCCCAAGGTTCCATAGCTTTTGGTACATTAACTCCTACCAACAAATCAACATCACTATTTAACCTTAGCAAAGGGACATTTTTCAAATAGGGCCAATTCTTCAACCCATAGTGTGCAATGTGACCGATATCCTCTGACCTTCGATACCTAATTTACGCATCAAAGACTCCGTACAAAATGTAGCTGTACTTCCCGAATCCAGAAAAGCATATGTATCTATACATATGACTACTCTTGTGTTTTACCCTTACAGGTACAATAGGGAGTATATGCTTTCTGCTACCTAAATCACTAGTAAATGTTGCCGTAACAGAATTTCTACCAAACCCTGTCCCTTGATCGGCATGCAAAATTGATGGGTGCGACCTATTACAAATAGTACATACCAGCCTCTTTTGACATGAACCTTTGAAATGACCAGACCTCAAACAACCAAAACACAGACCTTTCGACTTCAGAAATTCATACCGCTCCTTCAGCAAACTGTCTCTAATCACAGAACACTGGTCAAGAGAATGAGAATCATTACTGCAAAATAAACATGGATGGATGAACGCTAAACCCTTCTTCAATGTATTTGATTCGTCAGTTTTGTTTTCAAAGGTTCCTCTAAGCTTAGACTTGTCATCCCCTGAGACATGAGTAATCAGCGACTTTGAATGGCTCAAGCTTTTGCCGACGTATTTATATGACGCTTGTTTGTCAGTATTACCAACATTACTCAGCTCCTTACCAAATATTGGGTCATTGGCCTTCTTAGCCTCGCGACGGACAAAATCAACTAACTGAGAGAATTTTACTACATAGCCCTTTCCTTTTGTTTCAAATGCTATATTTCTCCATTTATCGTGCAAATAGAAAGGCAACTTTTTCACTAAAAGCTTAAGATTTACTGAATACTCAAGAACGCGGACGGCTTCAATATTTTCGACCGCGTACTGGCATTCCCTTAAAAAGATACCAAATTCATCCAAACCTTTATAGTTATCTCCCTTTAGCAGTGGCCAGTCTAAGGCTCGTTTTACATAAGCATGAGCAATAACCTCTGGATCACCATATCGTTCCTGAAATTCAGCTAAAGCAGCATTAAAACCTAGTTGAGCATTAAGGTAAGAGTAGCCTAATACAATCTTGTTAGCTTCGCCAGTAGTAAATTGCAGCAAGTAATTTAACCTTTCGTCAAAGGAACTAGTTGTTGCATTAACTCTCGCATTAAATTGTCTCATAAAAGATATGTATTCAATGACATTTCCGCTAAAGGGCTTAATCTCAGGAATAGGTTTACGCAATTCATGACTAAGAGCTAAAATGCCGGAATTGGTATTAGTAGCGCTTGCTTCAGAGGCAATATACTTTGGAGGAATAGATTGATGCACTACATTTTTAGCAATGCTTAAGCCCGCAAGTGCACTAACTTTGGGTTTCCAAGCAGGCACCTCTGGGTCTAAACTGCTAAATGGATGAGGCTTATGAGTACCCTTCATTGATAGTTCAAGAATAGACTTGGACAGTACCGATGCACTAGGCTTGCGTTCCTTTCTAGCAATGTCTGATTTTGACAATTCAAACTCTTCCATAGCTTTACCTTGAGCATTAATAATATCAATTTCTGTTTTAATTTTTAACTCATCTCTTTTTAGTTTCATATCACCAATAGCCTTTTCAAGATTCAGGTTTTCTTCCTGAAGTGCACGTTGCTTTTCGATGGCTTTTACTCTAACTTCAAGTTCTGCTTTGCGTCTCATATCCTGAGCTTTAACGGACGAGGTATAAGACGCAGAAGACATTGAACGAGCAGCCGACGCTACTTGCGAGACACTGTCACTTGGATTTAGACAGGCTGAATCATGCTTTTTACCATGCTTTTGTTCTTTGTGGTCATGCTTTTGTTCATGCTTTTGTTCTTTGTGGTCATGCCTTTGTTCATGCTTTTGTTCTTTGTGATCATGCTTTTGTTCATGCTTTTTTTGTGACTGTTTACTGGCCCAATGTTCAGCACTAAGTTTAAAGTCAAGAAATAAAGAGTTAATTTCTCTAAAACTTTGATGCTCGTCATCACTTTTCTGATTGTCAAATAGAAGTTCTTGACATATGCTATGTTGGTTCAGAAATTCTTCGTATATACTTAGAATGTTTGAATATTGCATCCGAAATTCCTCTATGTTGACATGGGAGCTGTCGCCCTCGATGACCACGCCCAACTCGTTGACTTTCGCCATCAATCTCTTACCGCATTGTTTCCTGTTCCGCCGGCTTCTCTCCAACAAGTGGGCGGCGCCCTTCTCGGAGTATGTCTTCTCTCGAGTGCTGCGCCGTGGAATGACTAGGCCTGTATCGGAGTGCGACATCGTTGTAACGGTCAGCCAGTTGTAAATGATATGCTGTCTAATGTGCCGCGTCGAAATGCGTCCCCCCAGAGATTAACAACAACAACAATGTCTTCTGCTTGTAGTGTATTTGGGACGATTTACTGTAAATATATAATACATAAATCCTACTAACTCTGTAACAAGCATTGAAATATGCCATTTAACAAAGACAATTGCAATCAAACAATAAAATTAACAAAGTCATGGCGTTATTAAGAAATACTGGAAAACATTGTGAGAAATACAGGAATTATATTAAGACACAAGAAAACATAGCCCTAGCAAGAATAAAGTGGATAAATAAAGTGGGAAAAGAAGCCAAGCCTATATAGCGTAAAGTATTTGGTGTAAAGTTAAATTCTCCAGAAAACATTGTGACAAAAGGATAAATTCTAAAAGGCAATACAATAATTCAGTGTAATTAACTTAACAATAATGTAATAGACAAAGAAAAACTGTTATTTAACATACCAACTGTGTGGCTCAATCTCAGCATAGTTTCAACATTGTGTCCACGTCTTACTCCAACGGAGTCCAGAGAGAAAGTAACCGGTTTTAGAAGACTAATAATAGAAAGACTAGTTAAAACAACTAAAGCCTGAGGTACCCCACTGGGCAATAGCAATTTTACCTAGCCAACTGTACATATACTACGTACATGTTTACCCTTTACATGTTTTACATGAATTTGGCTACAACAGCCCTTGCGTTACTGCGTTTACAGTCGAAACTCTACGCCACAAACTGGTAAAAGAAAAAGGACTTTCCCATTGGTAGTGACTTGAAGATATGCAGACGTGTGAATCACAAATAATTAACAGTACCGGCGTGTCAAGCAAATTGCTTTCTACAATACTTTTCTTGACATATTGTTTATTTGTGATTTTTATATCCTGGAACCATAGAGCTGGAAGTGTTAATGGACTATTCTGAGAGTGCCTTTTGACATCAAGTTATCTCCTTTGGACAAGTTTTTGTGATAGTATTGTGTAAGGTTGCATGGGAGATTAATTGTTTAAAAGTTTGGAATAGACAACATTTATTACTTATAGTTTTCAAAGATTTAGAGAAAATATGCAATTATTCACCCATGATACTGCTTTTATAATATGTTATTCTGTTTCATTGATTGAATGCTTTGTATTGTGTTGGTGATGCAATTTTAATGTGTTTAATTTTTAACCAAATCTGACCAAATTGTCTAAATTTTTAGTCTAGCCAAATTGTTTACATTTTTTACCAATAAGTGATACTAAGTTAAAATGGAGGGTAGTAAGGACAAACTTATAGATGCTGTAGATAATGAATCTGGTGGGATCAATGAAAAGCAGTCTGAATCGCACGAGTCTTTAAATGTAGAATCATGTGATATCAATGACAACGAGTTTGAATTGCATGAATCTTTAAATGTAGAAGGGAGTCGTACTCACAAAATGACTGAAAAGGGTCTGAGCTGGCGCTTGCAAGTTTTACATGGTAAATTCCGGACGAGTGCTACTGTTTGAAAGAAGCAAGCAAATAAATGTCTTATTCAGCTCTCCGATTGTGACGATTGTCAGACACTTCGTTTGTCAAGGGAATATTTAAAGCAGTGTTTTTCTCTTCTGGCGGATATTACATATGAATGTAGTAGCTTTGGTGACGAGGATATGTCAGGTATGATTGATAAGTTTGAGGTTATTGAGAATGAACATTTGAAAATCATTTCACAGATTACTGATACGGTTCGGTCACTCGAGACAGATAAAGAGTTCTTCTCGTTCAAGTAAGCGTCCTTCTTCTTCACGCTCTGGTGCAACTACGGTCTCTGTCGCTGCTGAAGCTGCTAGCCTAAGGGCAAAGCTTAAATTCATTGACAGAAAAGCTAAATTGAAAGCTGATTTAGAAAGGCTAGAAACCATGAAACAGTTGGAAATGGCTACTGCTAAAGCAGAGGTTTATGATAGTTTAAACCCATTTACAACTGGTATTATTTACAACTGGTATTACTTTGTAAGATTTTAAGCAATTACCCCAAGATGACATGAACAATTATGTTAGTGAGTATGTTAAAATTCATTCATTTCCAGATGCAAAATATCAGTCTGTAGCCCAGCCCACTTCTATTTCGGTTCAAAACGTTGTAAGGACACAAGATCGTATCGCTTCTGGTTCATATGGAACTCGTGACGCTACCGTTGATGCCGTGCATGATGTCATGCCAACCACCAAATCATGTTCTTTAAATCCATTGGTCTCTGCTTTTCAACCAACTGTCTCTGATAGTGTTTCCGGTAGAAATCATGTTACTTTTGATCAGTTGCCTCCCGGCAATCGTTGCAGTCTATTTATTTGGGTTAATTGACCTTGTTAAGAGGCTTGCTGATCAAGTGGCATTAAACCGATGGCCACCGCCTGAGCCTAGTGTGTTTAACGGGGATCCCATCCAATATCCTTCCTGGAAAACCGCGTTTAAGTCGCTTGTGGACCAAAGAAATATACCTGCGGCCGAAAGAATACATTATCTTAAAAGATACTTGGGTGGGTCAGTTAAACAGGTGGTCGATACCTTTTTAGCTCACCTATGCACGAAGTGCAAGGTGAGCTATTGTGATCACATTTTGTCCTGCGTCCGTCCGTCGTGCGTCGTCAACCTTTCAGCTTGTTAACACTCTAAAGGCTACATTTTGCATCCAATCTTCATGAAAGTTTATCAGAACATTCATCTCCATCAAATTTTGGACAAGTTCGAAACTAGGCCATATGAAAAAACGAGGTCACTAGGTCAAATTGAAGAGAAATCTTGTTAACACGCTGGAGGCCACATTTTCAACTTGAGCATGTTGAAACTGAATGTTTGTCTTGATAATATAAAGGGCAAGTTCGAACATGTGTCTTGTCGCGTCAAAATTTAGGTCACTTGGCCAAATTGAAGGAAAAGCTTGTTAACACTTCGGAGGCCGCAATGTTTGCTTCAGCAGCTTGAAATTTGGTCAGAATGTTTGTCTGAATTATATCTAGGTCAAGTTCGAATTTGGGTCATATTGGATCAGAAACAAGGTCAAGAAAGGAAAATATTGTTCAAACTCCGGAGGCCGCATTTTTACTTTGAGCAAGTTTTAAAATTTGTCAGAATGTTGTCTTGATGATATCTAGTCCATGTTGGAATATGGGTCATATCCGGTAACAAAATATAGATCACTAGGCCAAATGAAGGAAAATCTTGTTAACACTGGAGGATGCATTCAGATTAATTGTCTTGATGTGTTTTGCATTGCAGTACGTTGTATAATTAAGGTGAGCGATCCAGGGCCATCATGGCCCTCTTGTTTTTTTGCCGTCAGATGTTGCGTACGAGGAAGCCAAGAAGCTACAAGAGGAGCGATATGGCGACCCGTTTGTTGTTGCTTCGGCTTTTCGTGATAAACTGGAAGCATGGCCCAGAATTCACTCTAAAGATTCTCCAGCTTTGCTGAAATTGGCAGACTTTGTTAGGCAGTGTCTTACTACTATGCAAAACATTCCTTGTCTAGAGATTATAAATGATTGTTGGGAAAATCGCAAACTACTTTCCAAGTTTCCTGAGTGGGTGGTTGGTTGTTAGGTGGAATAGAATAGTAGCGGGTGTATGGGAAAAGAGCAATGCTTTTCCCTCGTTTAAGGTCTTTACAGAGTTTATTTACAAGGAGTTAATGCCATTCTAAACTTTTTGTTTTTTTATGAAGTCAAGATAGTGTTCAAATATGAACTCGTGCTTAAATAAACTGTATGTCTAGAGTTGTAAATCTTTGAGTATCCAGATTGTTTATACATATATCATTTATTCTGTGAGTGATTTGAGATATATTCCGAGTGATAACTCGACAGTGCCTGGACCTATGGTCCTCAAACTTGACTTGGAGGTTGGGATGAACGGTAGACGAACCCTAATGATTTTCAGGGCATTGGGTCAAAGGTCAAGGTCACAGTGACATTGAACGCGAAAAGCTTGTCCGAGTGATAACTCGACATTGCCAGCACCTATGGCCCTCAAACTTGAGATGAAAGCTGGGGTTGACCAGTAGATGACCCCTTTTGATTTTGAGGTCATTGAGTTAAAGGTCAAGGTCACAGTAAACTTGAAACCTGAAAAGCATGTCCGAGTAATTACTCGACATTGCCTGCACCATGGCCCTCAAACTTGACATGGAGGCTTGGCCTGACCAGTAAATGACCCCTTTTAATTTGAGGGCATTGGGTCAAAGGTCAAGGTCCCAGTAACCTTGAAAAGCTTGTCCGAGTGATAAATCGACATTGCCTGCACCCATGGCCCTCAAACTTGACATGGAGGCTGGGGGTGAACAGTTGATGACCGCTATCGATGTTGAGGTCATTGTATCAAAGGTCAAGGTCACAGTACTATATAAACACATTCAAAAGTACTTTTCTGCTAATCATATATGGTCTTATGCAAAACATAATCATATGATGATGTGATGTATTCTTGCTTTTCTGTGGCGCAGTTAATTGCGTATTTATCGACTTTTGATTCTTAGTGTACGCGTTGTGATAGGCATGATCAAGATGTTAGTGTGACTGTGATCGTGTACAATCGTGTAGAACCATATTTGAGCGTAGAAGTTATTGATGGATTAAATTCCCTGAGAAGGACTGAATTTTTTAGATTAATTATTTAGCTATTTCAAGATCTCTCCGTTTCAGAGCTTTGATTACATGTAAGTGATTGTAACAATGTCTGTGTGTTAGTAAAAGGCTCTCTTGAACTCTTGTTGTTTTGTTTCGATTAAGTGTTCTATCGGGAGATCATTCTTCTTGTTCCGCAATAACTACACGGGTGGCGCTTATCATCGTTCGCGCTTACATGTCGCATATTGTATACCGTTCCAGTGACATGTCGGTGTGATTCGGCTGTGCAAGTCTTGCTGTTTCATGGTCATTACGATTTAATGATATTTGTCGATCGGTTATCATGGCTGTGGCGGTGAAGCGTGCGGGAGAAGCAGATTCGCTCATAACAGGTTTGGTGCCTGACACTTGCATGTTTATACGTTGTTTATCAGTGTTAGACATGTTATATCTCCATTTTGTTCCATTTATTTTCATTTATATCATTATTTTTTACATTTCAATATTGGAGGTCATATAGATAATATACATTTATATACAGATGCAACAACCTATCATTCTCTTATATTCTCTGAGTTTATTAAAATTAAATTTTATTTCAATTACCCGATTCTCGATTATGATTGCTAAAGGTATATAGACTTATTTGTTAGTATAAACGCATTTATGAACTCATCATTACATGGATACTCGTTTGGGAAGTTCATTAAGGGACATCATTGTGATTAAAGCCACAAAAATTCCATTGAAAATACATTTTTTTGAAAAGCCCAAAGTGATGCTGAAGCGGGTATGCAGCAAGGCCTTCATAAAATCAAGATGAAATCTGACTTTTTCATGTGTGTACATCGTCTCTACGTATGTAATCAATGCAGTTGGTTCAAAAGCACTATGCAATACTCGTATTGATTGGTGTAACTCTTAGCACTTGACTGAAAGCTATTTCGTTTATTTTCCGACAAGCGCGATTAACCACATGACCAGTTCGGGAAAGACTTTTGGAATTCCCTTCTAAATAATACACACTGTGTTGCGAAGTTAAATCCATTTGAAACGTATGACTGATATTTATGATGGTAAAACAGTGGCGAAATAAATTGAATCATATAGCATCCAGTGATTCCCTTGTTTACGGTGTCGTCTAACATCCAGACGAATTACAATGACATAGTAAATTGTATGCAGATATACTGTGTATAATGGACCCTGGAAGAGATGAACCGGTTTTAGTGTATCGTTGGAAGTTACAGCTCTCCTCTAAGCGGTACATTTGCCAAAGAAAAATACAGTCATAAAAAAACCTTTGCAACGTTGGTGTTATCTAGTGATGTGTAACACATTTACGAAATGAAACGGGTCCGTGCCAATGGATCATTCTGTGTTCATAATGTATACAACAATTACTCTCTATTTACTGTGCCTTTTATTTTTCCAGAAAATATTTCTGGTAAAGTAACCTGGTTTCAAGTTACTTTAAGCGCACTGATGGCATTCGTCAACTTTCCTTAAACATGTATGTAATGATGAGTTGATGCATGCGAACATCACTATGTGTGTCTCTAATGAACGAGTGTGAATAAACGTAAGCACTAAAACTAATCCTTATTAAACACAAAATCTAAATGTTGACAATATTAATTAAGAATTCGGGAGGAAACCTTTATACTTTAGCTGGATAAGGATTACTTATGAATTTGGAACAGTGTGTAGAATCATAAAACACCCATGTCGACATTCTAACATCAATGTTTTGCCTATAACCTTTTCCTGAAATGGGGTTTCTTTTTTATAATCTGATTTTCAAGGAAAAAATATGATATTAAAAATTGATTGTTTTATTGTAAAAGACGTTTAGAGTAATTATGTTTAAAAGTCGACTTTATAAATCGAGCGTCATTAATCTTCTATGTGAGAGAAGGGTTAATACACCATTGTACTTGAAGAACCATGTTTCCATTTGTTAAACAACGTTTCGCCCTAGGTAATCATACTGCACTAGGTATTTCAATATCAAATGTATTCACGAAACATATGCTTAAGGGCGTACTTAACTTCAGGTCAACCTATGTTTGATTATCTTCCCGGAACTATCTATTCGGTGCAGGGTGTCTGGTATTTGTAACGTCGGCTCATGAAATCCGTACCAAATGGCAATTGTATCCAAGAAGTTAGGTCTCAAACCAAATGCCACCAGTTAACATGTAATGTTAAATACGAGTGAGAGAAAGTGACCCAGACGTGATCGAAAGATCCCTGGTAAAAGTGCTAGGTTAAACTTCATTCATGCATTCCGGTTAAATGACTGAAATGGATTCGAATGAATAATAAAAGAATTTTGACATAGTCGATATATAATTATTAAGTATGTAAATCAAAGCATGGTTCAAAGGGTCTACATCCATCTATAAATCGGTAAGAACAATATATATTGTCTTTATGGTCCTAGAAGACCTGTCTGAATTTAGAAAAATGTTCAAACAATACGTATTCAGAGCGTAGACGAATCGGGACGCTATAAGTACGACCATTGTCTCCGAGTTTTCTTTTGAGAAAATTAAAAAGAAACCACAATATCTGCTTAAACTACTAAAAATAGTCTTTATATGGTCTATATGCTATAAAAAATAACGACTGTAATGTTATCGTATGAGAAAACTCAGGGAGACTAAAACAAGACCGTGTTACTATAAATAGACTCCATATTGTATTATATATAAAAAGACAAGGTGTGCAACGCGATTTAAACCCCCTTATCCATTCGGGCCAGAGCTGTTCTGGAGCTTAATGTTCATTAGATGTCAGAGGACATTTGCAGAAGGCCTGACCGCCATGCGCTGACGTCACAATAATAACGTTCCGCAGCGAATATTTAACGCGGAATGGTCCGCTTTAAAATGAATATTGTACGTGAGCAATGTTTGTTGGGGTTGGCATTTTATCATTTTTTTCCGAAAAAAATGTTATTCATAAACAATACTGTATTTATATGTACGTTTTCGAAAGAAGTATAAACACTTAGGTTTATACCATGTTTAAAATCGTCGTTTGATTAATCTTTCGTTGAGGAATGTTGAAAATTCTGACGTCAGCGCATGTCGGTCAGGCCATCTGCAAATTTCAAAATATAATGAACATTAAGCGCGGTTGGCAAATTTTTATGTGGTGGATCATGAGAAAAAAATCCTTTATGAACCTGTCTCTTCCTGAGACCAATTCGGTTTATACGTTTATCGGCGGAAGTTATTGCCCGAATCGAGCACGGGGGTAAAATGTCGTTGCATTCCTTGTCATTATTATTAGTCGCCGGGCAGAAGCCCGCGACTTCTATTTTTAATAGCTTTTCGGAAATCACATGGGAGGGCGGCTTATTATTAGAAAGAAACAAATCTAGATGATTTGAACATATTACAATTGTGGTTGTTTACGAACACTAATAAATGACACATCTAAAATGAAATAAATATTCCGATTTTTTAATGTTTGCAGTTTTTTTTATTTCACTCGCATTTAAGTTGTTTGTCTTATTTACGAAGACAAAAGTGGTCCCTTCAAGACGTGAACCAACACCCCCTAATGCAGACTCTTATGTGTCATCATTGAGGTCAATTTCGGATTCTCCTTTTAATAGCAATTTTAACTTACTAAATGTTGTTTTCATGTTCAAAGAGATGTCTTGATTTGTGTAGAATTCATTTAATAATGTTAATCCATGAATATCTAAAGTAGGAACTGTTTCTAAGCTAAATATAGACCCTATTCTGTTGTGTAGTTTCGTGACCTTTAACATCGATTTTCGCGCATGCGCATTTCGATATGAAAAAGCGAGTGATATTATTTTATTTTAGACAAGTACAAGACGAATGTTTGACGCAAAGCGTCAAAGAGAAGCCGCAATATTTCGTTGTACATGTAGAAATAAGAAAAAAAGAACATTTTTAAATCCACAAACAATAGAACAATTTAAACTGTAGACGGTAATGCTGATATATT
Organism: Serripes groenlandicus; assembly: GCA_031761405.1. Taxonomy (NCBI): domain Eukaryota; kingdom Metazoa; phylum Mollusca; class Bivalvia; order Cardiida; family Cardiidae; genus Serripes; species Serripes groenlandicus. Next base: position 131,932,441 of record JASEVX010000001.1, on the reverse strand, counting down.
TCTCCTTTTGAAGACTTTTGTTTTCTTCAAATTACCTCCCTTTAAAGCAATACCAGGATATTTACCGTGTGATTCGAATAAGATTGACAAACATTGAAATTATATGAATGAATACTATTATTTAAATAAGTAACAACAGCAAAATTAAATTTAAGCCAAGATAAATGTGTACACATTTCGTTAATTTTTTATAGATACCTAATGTATAGGTATATATATAAAATTTATAAGCAAATGTTTTAATAGACTAAGGAAAGTCAAGAATACATAAATAAATCAATGTAGTCTTTTCCGGCGACATTGATGCCTTGCATCAACTTTCTCTTGTTATACTATATGGAACAAAAATAGGGGCTATGTATACACGGGAGGGATTCCCCAAAAGTACCATTACGATCATTTGTATCATAGCGTATGGACAATATAGAGAGCCTTTTTAAGTATTTTAACGAGGTATTGTGTTTTTCCATATTTTCTTCAATAATGGAAATTCGGACGTCTTTGGTACGACGTAAACACAAATCCTGTATGGACTTCATTGACGTAGAACACTAATGGTTCAGACGGGATATAGTGCATTTCGTTCTCCCTGCGTTGCCTCTGCGTTCTTGATACGTCAAGGACGCACTGGCAACGTAGCAAATGCGTGTTGAGAGCGTATTGATATATAAATGATCGTAGTAAGAGCGCAATGGATACGGAGCATGCGTGTTCAAGTGCGTGGTTAAACGTAATTTGGAGAGTTTAAGAGGCATTGGGAAACTGGCAGGATCATAGAAAGTATGTAAAATGAACTTGAAAACTTTTTTTAAATTTTGAATTAACAATGATCTCGCTACGTTCATCGACTTTTTCGCGACCAGTGCGGTCTTCAGTGTCTTCTTCTTAGGGTGACGGGGCATACATGTTTGTGCCATTAAAAGGCATGCTTTAGACGAATTAAGACGGCTATGGTAATTCAAAAAGGGAATATTCCTGTGGATAGTTCTATAACCGAATAATTGCCTCTCAAAGGAGAAGACAAGTGTTCCTCTTCCCGGTGTAACAAGGTATGTGAAATATTTACCACGTAACTATAACACATGTTTGACAAGTAATTTGTCATGAGGTTGAACTTGCGATAAACTCGCGTCTGAATGTAGACTGGCACCCTATCGGAATCTCCACCTCGGCATATTTACATATTTATATACTCCATTTGCTGAAGAGTTTGCAAACTGGCAAAAATGCGGAGGGTTAACAAATCATATGAGTGACTGTACACAAAAAAGAAAGTGAAAACAATGTGGGTTTTTTAACGCTTATGAGAAAATGTGCTTCGCAAGTCTGAGTATGCGGAGAAGGAATCCCGCTTAGATAATGCGGAGCTCGACACTCGGTGAGATATACATGTCACGTGATCAGATGTCATACCTCAAACGATTATGCCCTAGTCAGACACACACAGTTTGGATTATACCCGTAATGGTCCGTATCGCATCCTCAGAGTCCGTAACTGTCCGTATCGTATATGCAGGATCCGCGTCAAAATTTTCAAAATTCTGGCGCGGACTAGAAAAACGTGAGGAACCATAACTGAAGCTAACTGAATGCATTTATCCGTATCTTATCCGTATCTAAACCTATCATTCCGCGATCCACCCTAAGTTGTGGACTGATACGGTCTCATGCGGATCGTTACCTTTAGTTACGATTACTTTCGGGTCTCGGTTTGCGTATTGTTACGGACTGTTACCTAAAGAAATGTTTCAATACGGATAGCTTGCGTTCCTATACTGAAAGATACCTATTTGTTGGGATGAATGCGGATAATTGCGAATAGCTAATTTCAGATACGGATACATACGGATTGTAACGAACTCCTGCGTTCCATTAACTTCTTGTGCGACGATCTCTACCACTTTGGCAAACAAAAAATGATGCGTGTACCCATCATTCCGGGAAGGTTTCTCATTCTATATATACTGGATGGTATTCTGACATAACGATTGGTGTCTTCCTAGTTTCACAGCTATGGTTACGAACGCAGACTGCTTTGCTGAGACTCACCCAGTTCAACATGAATCTCACACCCATCTTTGTATAAAATAATATAATAAATGTCCAATAAAGGTCAAAGAAATTACAGGTGTAAGAAATTAATTTATGTTCAAAATGCCAATGGCGATTGCGGACGTTACCCCTTCTATCCGCAAGGCATGGGCAACAGTCCGTATCTGAAGGTATCTATCCTTATCTATCCGCATTTAAAGGTAACGGTAAGTAATTCGTATCTTTCCATATCTATCCCTCATTGTGTCAATTCAAAGGGAACTTATCTAACTGCTGACATCCGAAGACATCCGCATTTATCCTCAACCACCCGTATCTATCCGCATATATAGGTAACAGTATCCGTAAATTCATCAAGAAAATAGGCCACGCCCACAAATTCTGCGGAAGACTGCGGATGATCCGCCCTATCCGCAATGTGTGTGTCTGACTGGGGCATTACGTCCGCCATTTTGCAAACGTATCTGTGTATACATTGATTTGTTTACGATTCGTTCGTAAATAGATATATTGTCATAATAAAGTACTATACACGCATTGTATTTACAGAAAGTATGCGTTAACATATATTTAAATAGGATGCAATGTGCCCAGTACAATATTGTCGGAGTCAGATGACTCTTTTCTCAAAGTGCCGATACAAACAGTGTAGAAAAAAATGGGCTATTACATGAGTGGATAAAATGTACTTTTGTTTGTAATATAAAATAGTGGAGCTCAATCAGGTCCATCATATATGAACTGCATAGCTTATCATTACGGAATAGACAATGAATCGCTAGTACAATTCATTTCAATCATTTGACACAGATATTAACTGACTTTATTTTATAATGAATAAATGACATTTATGATGTAACCAAGAGGAATAAAACAGTCAAATGTCAACCGATTCTTAGTAATAGAAACACAACCAAAGGGTCAGTTGTTATCAAATCGTTGCCACCCCATTGAATCGCTATATCCATTGGCTTGTTCTCAATACCTATGTTTAAATAGTCGATAGAGGGCCGGTCTATTTTGAAGGTCAACTACACGCATTGATTGACGGTACAAACATACAATGTCATGTATCTGCTTTAATGTACAGAGGATTCTTGTTTGTGTTCGTGAAAGATATAATATGGCGAAAAGGTGATATTTACATCAACTCTGTTTTGTTACCTCGACGTGTTTGTCTGTATCGTTCACCTGAACAAACGTTTTTGTTTTTTTTTGTTTCGTGATTTAAAGATAGACGATGTGTATATATAGTCATACATGTTGTTTTTGAAGGGCTAAATCCTTTCGATGATGAAGTTTTCGACGTCCCAAATTTCGCTACTGCAACATAATTTTCCTTCTATAATATACATTGTATAAATTTTCTGACAGAATAAAGAAAACATATACAAATGTCTTAATCTTAAATAACTAAATATTATAATTAACACATAAAATATATTTTATGATTGGCGTTTGAACCACGCTCCACTTCCTTATTTTGAGTTACGTGAATTCATATTTCAATGACGTCACATCATATTTCAGTGACGTACCATTACCATCTGCATGAATTTTCTCCGAAAATGTGCATGTATATAATACAAATTGAATATTATGTTCTAGTAGCGATATTGGATTTTGAATTGTACTACGAGGGGTTTTGAATTGTACTACGAGGTGTTTGCAGAATTGATCTCGCGAGACTAAAGGTCGAGAGGGGTGTCAAATGTCCACGCCTCTCGAAGTATAATACCAGACCCGATATAGCTACTGCAACATAATGTTCCTCTTATTATATACCTCGTATACATTTAAATACAGATTAAAAAGAGAATGTTTCATGTGTGTTTATTTATTATCGCTTTTATTATACGAGTTTACTAAAATGATATTCAGCATAGTTAACGAGTTTATTTAGTGATAATAAATAAACACGAATGAGATATTCTTTTTATCACATAAAATGATTTATGAGGCGTATTTCGAAAAAATGTACTTACGTTTGCCATATTTCTGCATGAAATCTACCGGTTTTGGCGTCAAAGTGACTAACGTTATGACGTCAAACCGCTGATGTGACATCATTTTCATAGTTTGGTTTCCGCGTTGTAATACAGACTTGAGCGTTAGACAGCAAACCAAACTATTGTGTCATATGATATTTATGTAATGGCTTTATGACGATTTATGTGATAAAGAAAAAAATATACAAATTTTCATATTTTGAATAACAAAATATCGAAATTTACACAGAAAAACCACGCCTGACTCCGTCATTTTAAATGACGTGAAATCACATTTCAATGACGTCACATCATTATCATATTTGGTACCGTATTTGAACTAGTTAAATACGGAATTTAAATACGTCGTGTTTGAATAACGTGTGATACTCTGAATGTATTTGCGCCGGAAAATGTGCAGGTAGGCCTATATAATAAAAAGCAATACGTGCCTTATAAGGAGTGCCCACAGTATAATCCAAAGCTTGTACACGTGTGGTAAATCATTCTGTACTTTAAAAAAAGTGAAATTTAAACAAATCCTTTTCAATGAACATAAAACCTTTTTTTTTTCTTTTTTTTCTCTAAAATTCGTCTGCGTGATTTTGAGATAAAATGTAATTTGTAAAAGCAATGCAACCTCACGAAACGACAGATCTATGGAGCGAAACATTTTTAGAACGACGGTTTAATATTTACCATATTCTAACTTTAAGCAAAGGGAGAATGTGCTTGAACAAATTAAATGCTATTTTTTGGATGAAGTGGAAAACAAAGTGGAAAACAATGTGAGAAAAGTGAGAATTTGCTCTCTACGAGCAATTTTTTTATTTTCCACAAAGTCAGATGAGCACAAGTATTTCTAGCAGGAGCAGGGCAAGACCTCTCTAGAACGGCTGTATTCTTTGCCTACTCCAGGTCTTGCTCTCGAGAGGTCGCGACGTTTGCGCCGTATAAACACATTGAAGGTCACATTGTTTTTGTCTTTGCTCTATTCCTATTATAATATTCGGTCGAAAAACAAAATTTACATTATAATGATATTCAATAGGACAACATGATGTTTTAATTATGCCATGATTTATTTGTATAAATTAAAACACTTTTTACGTGCAACAAAATCGTCAGCAGACGACATCGAAAACGTGTAAGTACAACTATGGAACGATTAAAGAATTACTAGTCTATTTCTTTTATAAAGATGAAACATTGTAACTAAAGTAGAAATTGTTCATTATGGGCAAGTCCTCATTTGCTCAAATGTTCTCCAAGGTCGTCTGTTTCAGATGCGACATAATTCGTCTAAATGTGACACAGGGTTAAAATGGTTGATAAACAGTATTACGTATGCATTAGTGGTTTCCACAATCTTATAGCAGCAGAATAAAAAGTTCAACATTTAGACGACAAGTCCTGTGCATTGCATGTAAATTTCTACATTTACCATGAAACTCTAAAATGCCGGATGCGAAAGTTCTCCGATAAAATAGAATAAGTTTCCAAAAGAGTCAAAATGGGTTTACATGGGGTTAAGGGTTTAACATGTCCTCCGAAGCCGAAATTGAAGGTGTTCAAAAGAACAACAACAGTATCAATAATAAATGGTTTAAAGCTGCCTATGTAACTGATATGTGGTGTAGTGGTAGAGCGTCCAACCCAGGTGCAGAAAGTAGCGTATTCGATCCCCGGTGTGGTCAAAACAAAGACTTTAAAATGGCGCAATGGCTTTCCGTCATTGGCGCTCAGGATTGTGGGGTAAGCATTACGAGGGCTTGGCGTGAAACGGTTGTAACTAAAAACCTATTTTGAAAACCCTGGTTTAGGGGCAAATTCGACCCCTTTGTAAACAATGCAAATTTAGGTGCCATTGCTCAGAACGAGCAATGGCACCTAAATTTCCATTGTTTACCAAGAAAAATGTTTTAACGCCTATAAAGACTTTATGGCGAGGTGATTAACCTTGGTAAAAAAATACCAATTTTAGTTACAACCGTTTCACGCCAAGCCCTCGATTACCGCTGACTCTCTGGTATCAGGATACATATAACTTATATGTTATTAATGATTATAACTTAATATGTCTAACTGGCATGTCATTATGTCTAACTTACATGTTATTTTGACTAACTTATATGTCATTATGTCTTACTTCCGTGCTAGTGTGTCTAACTGATAGCCGAGCCCCGGTAGCTAAGGCGTTAGCGACGCGGGCTGTCAATCCAGGGATTGTGAGTTTGGACCACAGCTCGGCCAACAATCTCTCCGACGTTTGACAAAAGTCACTGTGACAAGTGTCATTCGTTTTCCACCAACGGGCTAATAGTCTATGTGGAAAAGTGATCAGTTGCTTGGAAAGTATTTTTGTGTGGAGTACTGGTGTGAGAACGCCTGGAAACGCACGAGTAGGTGAACTGGCGGCCGTGGTATGACTGGAACATTGTTAAAACGGTGTTTAACCCCAATCAATCAATAAAGGTCTAACTGACATGTCATTATGTCTAACTGTGACATGCCAGTATGTCTAGCGTACATGTTCTTGATGATATCTAAGTCAAGATCAAATACGGGTCATATTGGGTCAGAAACTAGGTCAAATTGAAGGGACATCTTGCTAACACTCTGGGGGCTACATGTTTAACTTGAGTATGGTAGAACTGTATCAGAATGTTTGTCTTGATAATATGTAGGCCAAGATCTGTTCAAGAACTAGATTACTATACCAAATTGAAAGAATATCTCGTTAACACTGTACAAGCCACATTTGTTGCTTCAGCAGGTTAAAATTAGGTGAAAATATTAATCTTTATGATATTTAGGACAAGTTTGAATATGGGTCATGCCGGGTCAAAGACTAGGTCACTAGGCCAAACTGGAGGAAAATATTGTTAACACTCTAGAGGCCGCATAGTTTGCTTCAGCAGCTTGAAAATTTGTCTGAATGATATTAAGATCAAGTTAGAATAGTGGTCAAGTTGTGTCAGAAACTAGGTCACTACGCCAAATTGAATAGTAATCTGGTTAACACTCTGGATGGTGCATTTTTAACTTGAGCATGTTGAAACTTGATTAGAATGTCTGTCTCTGTAGGCCAAGTTTGAATATTGGTCATGATTTTGTTAACACTGTAGAAGCCGCATTTTTTTGCTTTAGTATCTTCACATTTTATCAGAATGTTTGTTTTAAAAATATGTCGGCAAAGTTTAAATATGGGTCATATTGGGTTAAAAACTGGGTAACTAGGCCAAATTTAAAGCAAATGTTGTTAAAACTCCGGAGGCCGCATTTTTACGTTGCGCAAGTTGAAACTTTGCCAGAATGTTTGTCTTGAAGATATTTAGTCCATGTTCGAATATGGGTCATACAAGGAAAACAAAAATAGGTCACTAAAACAAATGAAGAAAAAAATTGTTTAATACTCTGTGGGTTGGTTGCATTTTGCATCTTCGTCAGAATAATTGTCCTGATGTGTTTTGCATTAGAAATCGCATTGCATAATTAAGGTGAGCGATCTAGGGCCATCGTGATCCTCTTGTTTATGTTTCCTGTAAGTGTATGCTTATATGCTCTCATGTGCTTCTCTTCTATTAATTCGTTCACTATGTGCTGTTAATTGTTATAAATATTTGTTTTGTTTAGCTCGCCTGTGCACGAAGTGCTGAAGGTGAGCTATTGTTATCACATTTTGTCCGGCGTTCGTCCTGTGACGTGCGTCTTCAACAATGTCCTTGTTAACACTCTACAGGCTACAGTTTACACCAGGTCTTCATGAAAGTTTATCAGAACATTCATCTCCATTAAACCTTGGACAAGTTCTAAAACTGGGCCATATGAGGCCAAACACTAGGTCGCTAAGTCAAATTGATGGAAAATCTTGTTAACACTCTGGAAGCTGCATTTTGAAACTTTTCACAAAATGTTTGTCTTCAAGATATGTAAGTCAAGTTTTAATATGGGTATTGTTGGGTTAAAAAGTAGGTCATTAGGTCAATTTGAAGGAAAATCTTGGTAAAACTCTAGAGGCTGCAATGTTTGCTTCATCAGTTTCAGAATGTTTGTCTTTATAACATATAGGTTAAGTTCGATTATGGGTTATATTGGGTCAGAAACTAGGCCACTAGGCCAAATTGAAGAAAAGTCTTGCCAACACTGTAGAAGCCAAATGTTTTAAAATTTGGTCGGAAGGTTTATCTTAATGATATCTAGGCCAAATTGAACGGATATCTTGTTAATACTCTGGAAGCTACATTTTTAAATTGAGCATTTCGAAACTGTATCAAAATGTTTGTCTTCATGATATGTTTGCCAAGTTTGAATATTGGTTATGTCTGTTCAAAAACTAGGTAACTTGGCCAAATTGAAGGAAAATCTTGTCAACACTGTAGAAACAACATTTCTTTAAATTTGATCAGAATGTTTATCTTAATGATATCTAGGCCAAGTTTGAAATATGGATCATGCCGGGTTAAAGACTAGGTCACTAGGCCAAATTTAAAGAAAATCTTGTTAATACTCTGATGACTGTATTTTTTGCTTCAGTAGCTTGAATCTTTGTATTGATGATATCAAGTCCATTTTCGAATATGAGTCATATCAGTTAAAGAAATATACTAGGCCAACGACAATACGTCTTAACCCTTCATCCGACGTTCTACGTTAAACTACGTATAAACCCTTCATCCGACATTCTACATTAAATTACATATTAGCCCATAATCCGACATTTTACGTTTAGATAAGTCTAAACCCTTAATACGACATTCTACGTTAAAATACGTATAAACCCTTGGTTTTTGGCATTCTACACCAAAATACGTGTGATCCCTTGATCCGATATTCTACGATAAGATACGTTCTAGACCCTTAATCCGACATCCTACTTAAAATACGTCTAAACCCTTAATCCGACATTCTACTTTGAAATACGTCTAAACCCTTAATTCGACATTCCACGTTAAAACACGCCTTAACCCTTACCGACATTCTACGTTAAGATTCGTCTAAACCCTTAATTCGACATTCCACGTTAACAAACGTCTAAACCCTTTATCTGACAATTTACGTTGAAATACGTCTAAACCCGTTATTCGACATTCTACGTTAAAATACGTCTCAACCCTTCATCCGACATCCTACGTTAAAATACGTCTCAACCTTTCATCCGACATTCTACGTTAAAATACGTCTCAACCCTTCATCCGACAGTTAGAGATACGTAACACGCCCTAACCCGTCGCGTCAATTAATAAGGAGAATATATAACATTTAAATCAATGTGGGTGATAAATATGAGATGTTAAAATGTTTTCTCTGGCACTTTTATGAGATGATGACTATACGCAGACTGTTGATTGTTTACGCTGAATTTAATCCCTTTCCTAATAAAATCTTGCAAATGTCTTTTACTTCATCTTTCTAGGTTTTATTTTAATAAATACTGTGTTTTAATTGTAAATCTACCAGAGAATAAGAAATGAGATCACAATGATGAAGGCAGCACGTATATTTCGCGAATGCCTGCACAAAGTGACTTAAAGCAGTATAAGTGAATAATTAAGTAGAAACGTAAATGATGGGGGCTAAATTCAGTGCCATTAAATGTCAGTTAGATCATTGCATTGATTAGCCCACGTCATAGTTAGGACCACCTGCATGATATGACATACGAAAACACACTTTTAAAAGATAAATATGATTCACAATTCAAATTAGATTGTAACATTGAACTTCCACTTGTATACAATGAGGAATAATTTAACGAGGCTAGGCTCCAAAGCTATAAACGTTTAATCTGTACTCAGAATTTGTTCTGAAGTACTTGAATAGTCAGATGCGAATTTGTTCTCCAAAGTGACCAATCAGAAGCCTTATTTGGAGCATGGAGTTCATTTCCGAGCACCGAGAACGTTTCCGAGTTTTATAATGTCGGACCCTGGCTGGATAAGGATTTAATTCTCAGTACAACCTCTCCAGGGCCACATCTGGTCGATAAGAAGATAAGAAGAAATAAAGCCATTATAGAGTAGGAATCCGCGGTGGTCGAGGGTGAGCGTCAGGGATTTGAAACCGGGAGTTCCGGGCTTGATCCCCAGTCGCGGAACGAAGGTCATGGTAGAGTGCCCATGGGCAAGGCACTTTTTCTAGCATAGTACTGGTTTGATTATTCGGGGATCATGAATATGTGAATTGTCGCCGTGATATAAGTGAAATAATGTTGAATACGGCATAACACCCCAATAAAACAGCCGTTCTTGCCTTTTACAGGCTAAAACAATATCCTGATAGAAATATGATAACTTACGTATGGTATTAGCGAACAGTGTTGATCTAGATCTGACACTTCACTGTTTGTCAAGATACGTTTCATAAAGACGACGCATTCAAACAATCGGTTGTGAGTTTGAACCTCAGCTCGGCCAACATTCATTCCGACGTTTGACAAAAGTCAATGCATTGAGAGTCATTCGTCTTTTACCACTCGGCTTACAGTCTTTGTCGAAAAGCAGACGGTTGCTTTGCAAAGACTGCTGTGTGGAGTGCTCGTGTGCGAAAGCCATGAAATACATGGGTATGTGAACTGGCCGCACTATGACTGAAAATTAACCCTAATCAATCAAACTTATTTTTAGAAACATGTGTAGGTCTATCCTTATGTAAAAAAGTAATGAATACGCTAAGGATGTTAACCTGGTTTATGTTTAAACTTTACTAGTCTAGCATGTACAGCTGCTTTCACCACTGTGAACATGTAGACGATGCTACAAAGGGTGTGACATGCAACCCATTTCGTCTGGTGAAGTCAACTCATATGTTTTGCGGATGCCAATGATTGATTACAAATGGGTATAATTCAACCAAAGTGAATGATAGACTTACGTACTTTGGTAAGAATGCTGTATCGAATTTGATGATATTTGCTCTTAACCCTTTCCCTTATATAGACTCTTTCTGGCGCCTCTGCAGCAGACAGTTTTTTGAAAACATAGTGACAAAAGAAGAAATTACTCAACACGAGCAATTTCTCCTTTTGACACAATGTTTTCCACGTTAAATCATAGGTTATCCATTCAATTATAGAAATGTTCTATGTTTTCTAGTCTGGAAACATATTTGCCTTTTAGTAAAGACGGATGGTAATCTAAATGTATGTTAGTGGCAAACATTTATAAGTACATGCCTTCAACAGAAAGCACTGATATTTGGTAAAACACTATGTTAAAATACATTTTGTTAATAAAGTGGTCATTATATGGTTAGAGAAAATTGAGAATACACGTTGTTATCATTACCACAAGTTCCTTCAAACGAATTCTATATGTTTTTCCTCACAACGGAATCTCTCTAATCTGGCGTCGTAACATCATATACAAGGATTTTCCGGGCCATTTCTATCAGTTTTTCGGTGATTTGTTTAGGTTGGAGCTGAAATGATGCCTTGTTTCTGGGCATCATACTCCTACGACGTTCATCTGTGAACTGTCCGTTTCCTTGAAATCGTTCATCGAGCGAAACGCTACGGACCCGGACACGTTCGCGGTCACCCCATGCTCATGTGGAATGTACCCAACGTTTTCTTTGTTCAGCGATATTTCCCGGACACGGACACGGACGCGATGCGGACACGGACGCGACGCGGACACGGACACGGACACGGATCACGGAAATATGGAATACCGGCCTTAATCGTTTAAAACTACCCGGTTCGCATGCATCATATGGCTTTTGTTTATGATGCAGAAACCGCTTTCGACAATCGAGTGTACCGGAAACAACATATCGATTTTTTTTTTAATTGGATAAAGATGCTGCATCAAACTTGCATATCGCATCTATGAATCTACGATAATACAGTGTCTATCTATTTTGGAGAACAGTGGGCCGATCGATATATGCGCTGGTGTACGATCAAACCAAAAGTTCAACATAACTGAATACATTGATGATTCAAACCCATTTCGTAAACATGTGTTGTTGTTGTACTTTTAATTTAACTGGTTGTTCAAGAAGTTGTTGTTGTACCGGATACAACGTCCAGTCACCGATGATAACCAAGGGTGACGCATCGGACAGTGTATAACTATAATATACTATATACATTTTGTTCCATTGAGATGACAGAGGTCAACATTTATTTTTATTGTTTATCGTATTGTCTATATAAAAGTATCTATTTGGGGATATCTACTATGTTAACCCTTCCCACATATAAATAATCTGCAGTAGACAACGTTGAAAACGTCTAAGCAAAAGCACAGAAAATCTCTTTAAATGAAAGCACAATAATTGAAAAGAGTTAAAACAAATGGTGACAAAGCAAGAAATTGCTCGTTTTGAAGCCGTCTGCTGCAGAGGCGTCAGAAATCGTTTATATGAGGGAAATGGTTAAAATATATGATGATGAAATTATAAAATATTTGTAATTCGAATTGGAATTTTGAAAGTATTGTCGGAAATCGAGATAACGCTTGTTTTCCCCCAAATGTTGTCTTCTGAATCGACGTCAAATGTTATAACAGAGATCAGAACCAAAGGGAATGGTTCATTAATCAACGTCAATTACGACATCAGCGCAGACGGCGGTGTAAAAGTTGACGCATTACAGCTTTGATCGCAATATATTTAATGTATTCATATGAACGGTGAACATGACAAAACATTTTTTCTTTTGGAACAAAAAGGGCCCCTGTGTTTGAAGTATTTAGTGTATTCCTATATGTAATATATATACAGCTCCTACATCAAAATACATTTGAGCCATGTCAGGAGGATACAGGTATTGTTGTATCTGCCAACAATGAGCCGAACAAGAAAATACATTGGCCGCATACTATATTTAGGAGAGCCTTCGAATATCACTTCTGGCACACAAAAAAGATATATAGTCCTACTAGTTTCTCCCTAAAGTTCATACGTGTGATATAAAAATATTTCCTTTTCGTTTTCGCCTGACTCGAATGATTCGAAATGTTGGCAATAATCTTGAAACGTAGCTCCAGTTGGCCCGCATGAGATGCCGAATCCCTATTCGCGACATTTGAGCGACGATCTGCGAAAAACAACCGAAAGGCATTTGTGATCAATGAAGATCCAGATAACTCAGCACATCCGCACTGACTAATTTGGCTCTGAAATACTCACTTATCAATCACATAATGTTTCATTTACGTGTGTGTTTGCTAAGGTTCCGGCCGCTATCATAAACGTAGAATAGATATATCAATTTCCAATTGGAAGTTAGTGAATATGAACTTTTTAAAACAGCAAGTTTTTGAGAAAAGGTTTTCTTTTGTAAACAGTGAAGATCCAGATTTACCCTGATTACATATTTATATAGGCTTGTTAGCAGCTGCCGTCGACTTGGGTAGATGGAGCAAATATACAGGCTGATCATAGCCTAAACTGTTCAGAAATGCAAACCTGTGCGTGTTCCCAGGGACAGACTCAGATGAGTGGTAGTGTATATTTATTCCACTTAATCACGACTTTCGTGAGATTCTCGTGAGATAATCGTGTCACGGAAATCCTTCTAAATAAACTTGTTCATACGAAGATAGTACGAAATGTGAATTATACTCCCCAACTACTCTCGCGTTATTCGTACGTTACTCATCCATATCTGGAAATGAGTTTCATTGTGACCGAGGTTTTAGTCGGAATGTTTTCAAGTATTCTACTAGAGACGCGCCAACTGCGTCTGTGAGTGGGAAACGGTTAAACGAGACAGGCCATGCAATTCCTCAATTATCCCTTTAACGGTGTCGCTTCAATCAATTGACTATGTCGTATGAAGCATGTTTAACTAATGCATGGACATAATGTATATATGTACATGGCAAGTAAATATTAAATATTACTCATCACTTTCACTTTTTAGACAGTTTAAAATAATATTTGAACGGTCTAGCTATTTGGACATTTTAACTTTTCCAAAGTAGAGAAACATTATATCTAAGCTAAGGTTGACATCCCATAAATTAAGAATTGAAACTGGTCGTCATGAAAACATTGAAAGGAATCAAAGAGTTTGTATCTTATGTAATTTGAATGATTTGGAGGATGAGTTCCATGTTGTATTAGTTTGTCCGTTCTATGAAACATTAAGAAAACAACTTATACCGCGCTATAACGCACAACGTCCAAGTATGTACAAGTTCATAGAACTCTTAAACACAGAAAGAAAATCATATTTATCTAATCTGGCGTCATTTTGCCTCAAGGCTTTTGAGATGAGAAAACTCTCTATTTAAAAATAAAAAGCATCCTTATTAGACGGGCGTTAACAGTCCCACTGATATCATTAATTTCTTATTGAAATTAATATATATATTGCTTCTATATATCTGTATTTATACATATGCATATAAACTTGATTTTAAACTTATTTAATTACTTTTTCTCAACTATTTTATTGTCTTAACCATTTCTGTATGTATAGTTGTGAATATCAACCATGAGCTGTTTATGCTTAAGTTGAAAATTAAATATCTGTTCTCTTCTCTTCTGTTTAAAATGGAACACCAAATACACTGATTAGCAGAAGAAGTTAAATTTAAACAAACAAAAAAAACAGGTTTCTTTTTATTATAAATTCTGCAGAGGATGTTTGACATGAATAGAAGTGATAAACGGGGTTCTTCTGCTGATTAAGCTTGCTTTTTTCTATAAAAACAAAGCCATAAACATTGATTAGCAATTTTTCAGAGAAAAGAAGAATTAGAAAATCAGCACTTTTATTGTCTTAATTACAACATTAATGATTGCGAATAACTGAGGTTCTCATGTGGGCTTTAATTCGTTTTCCTGATGGTGTTAAAGAGTAAAAAACCCAAAACAAATCTATTTCTTCAAAACTCCGTGCACTCACTGATGACCGATCACTAACATGTATGACAAATTGACAAGAAAGTGTCACGTTCAGGGTTGAGGAAGAAATAGAGTTTATTTACCATTTAACCCTCGATATCGCAATTCTATTCCGTTTGAATTAAAACAAAAAAAATACGCGCGTGAAACATAAAAGTGCGTCAGCGCGAATTTGTTATTAGCGGGTAAAATCACGAGGTATAAGTATTCTCGTACAATAGTAAATAAATGATACATCTATGTCATTACTCGGAGCTGGGTCGATGGTTCTTTCATGACGCCGGAGACCTTGTATACGTGACGTCATTTCATACCATCCTGGCAACTGATATCATTCTATAGGAATTATATCTCACTGGGAATTTATGATTTGTCACATCCCCGGATATTTCTATACATTTCGCAGTAGATATGTAATATATGTAAAATTTGTTAAAACCGACAAGGAATTTTCTAGTCTCCTTCTGCTTAAAAGAAAGCATTTAATGTCTGGAGTTCAAACAGGAAGGTGAATCTTTTTGGATACTTTTTTTTCGTAAGCAGGTCCATGAAAGCTACGAACTAAATTAAAGCACAATTTGTTTTTCACGCACCCGCATAAACTTGCAACGAAAATAAAAAAGAAAACGCACCTCAGTTCATCATCACTGTTTACAAGAAAGACCAAGACCAGTATTATCTGCTCTAACAAAACACATTGAATCCGCCGTGGTCAAGTCGTAAACGTCGAAGATTGAAAAACGGACGTCCCGAGTTCGATACTCTCTCGCGGCTGTCACGTTGGAGAACCCATGTGCAATACACATTTCCTAGCCAAGTAGTTATCACCCAGGTATCACGAATAAGTGTACCATTGTAGTGATATATCTATCTGGCATACCGTTGAAATACAGCTTCATTTAACCAAACTTACTAATCGCCTCTGGACTACATTCTGGTACTTTACTTGCATAGCATAAAACTAGTTATACACATGTGTGCCTTTTTTGTGATAAAGATAATGTAGAAGACGAATATCATTTTGTTTTATATCAATTAGTTTTATTCTGTTCGGAACAAGAACACATTGATGAGTTAAATATATCCGAGAAGAATCTATTCTACGTTTGACTTTTATTCATAGAAATTAATCTGACATTAACCATGATTGAACATGTTACCATTGCATTGTACCATAAACATTGATGAAGTATATAGAGTATCTATGTTTAGTTCATCCTCGTTTATGTATGTGTTATATCGAAGTAATGCTTATATCTCTTTCATTACTTCGTTAAAATATGTAGACTATACACTTTTTCGTATGTAACTAGAAACTATGAAAAGTTTGCGTAAAATAATAAAGAATATCTATCTGTTTCTATTTGCGACGTTGACGTCACATTTAGATAGACATTTGCACTCACACCATGTCGACAGAGAAAAAGTAAGAAACAAATAATTGTTGTTTTATGGTTCTAAACAAGTCTGAAGATAGTATATCCCACGAAAAATAAACTTTAATGAAAATATAGATTTGATCAATTACCGTTCATAATTAGATAAAAAAAAATAGACATTGCACTGATGTCATGTCGATAGAGAATAACTAGGAAACAAGTAATTTTGGTTTTATGGTTCTAAACAAGTCTGAAGATAGTATATCTCACGAAAAATAACTTAAATTAAGATGTAGATCTGATCAATTGCCGTTTATAATTAGATAACAATATTTTTGTGTTTGATCCGTTGTCTAATTATGATTGTGTCGGTGTTTTGTATTCAGTAAACAAGTTTTATCTGAAATCATTATTTTAATTCTATTTTGCATGATACCTTATACCGAACATTTCACAATATGAGCCGTTTCGTGAGAAAACCAACATTATGGACTCTGCGTAATGTGTCGACCCAGATCAGCATGCACAGTCCGCGCAGGCTCATGCTAATCCGGGCCGACACATTCCGTATCAGGGGGATAGAGGTATAGAGTAATGATTCCTAAAACAGAAAATCCAGAGGAGGCGATGAGTCTATCCGGGTTAGCCTGCGCGGCATGCTAGGCTGATCAGGGTCGATTCCACAATGTTGGTTTTCTCGTAATTCAGCTCATATAGCATGCAAGGGATAACATGTGGGAGACTTAATACCACAATGACGCGGAGACATAAAACATAAAAAGGCATATTGGCGTACAGTGATTGATGAAAGAGCGTGTAGTACAATGTGTAGTTAGGTGATATTTCCTGAAACACCCAACTGTTATTAAAAGAGACAGAGCCGAACTGCTTGCAGTTTAAATCGTCTAAAACAAAGTCGTATTTTCGATGTATTTGTTATCCAATTAAATTAGGTCAAGCACACGTTTAATCTATCCAGGTTTGATTAAAGTGTAGATCAAGGTCACAAAAACACGACGAACACCTATCAAAGTAATCTAGAAGAAAGTCTAGTTGAAATGTTTCTTACTTGCAACAAATATATAAAACACGTTAGTTAGTTAAACTAAAACTTCAACTGTGTTTTAAAACATTAAACAAAAGTATTCGTAATCTTCAGGGGCGTACCTTGGCAATAATCAATGTGTAGGCCGTCTCGTGAGAAAATCAACATTGTGGACTCTACGTAAAGTATCGACCCGGATCAGCCTAAGCATGCCACACAGGCGTACCCGGATATACACTTTGCGCCTCCTGTGGATTTTCTGTTTCAGGAATCACTACTCTATCTATCCCCCCTTAGACGGAATGGCGCAGGCTGATCTGGTCGATACATTACGCAGATGTGTATCGCTGCAGCTGCATTTTGGGCACTTTTAGAAAAAATGTGTAGGCACGTACATACAGTGCCTAAAGGGAGCTACGCCTCTGATCTTAACCACTTTCCAGAATACATCAAATATGAATCAGGCGACGTTGAAAATGTCTAGTAAAAATAAGGGAAATCCTTCAGATAAAAGTATAATAATTGAACAGAGTTGAAAACATTTGTGACAAAATTGGAGAATTTACTCGTTACTATAAAACACTATAGTTGCTACAATGTTTTCAAAAGTCTCTCTCTCTCTCTCTCTCTTTCTCTCTCTCTCTCTCTCTCTCTCTCTCTCTCTCTCTCTCTCTCTCTCTCTTCTTCTCTCTCTCTCTTCTCTCTCTCTCTCTCTCTCTCTCTCTCTCTCTCTCTCCTCTCTCTCTTCTCTTCTCTCTCTCTCTCTCTCTCTCTCTCTCTCTCTCTCTCTCCTCTCTCTCTCTCTCTCTCTCTCTCTCTCTCTCTCTCTCTCTCTCTCTCTCTCTCTCTCTCTCTCTCTCTCTCTCTCTCTCTCTCTTCCACAATAGTGTGTAAACTGTCGTCTGCTACAATGGCAACAAACTCTTAATCAAGGGCAATATTTATTACATTGTTCACGCGCGTTTTGAATGTCTGTTGTTTTTTTTATTTTATAAATGTTTAAAGATTTACCGAATGAAAGACGACGCCAATATCTCGTAAAGAAAGCAGACAACACTATGTTAATGATGTTTTTATTACATAGAAAGAAAGCACGGCTATTTAAATGGCTGCCACCCCCGCCTTTGAAGAAATCACGAAGTTATAACTGAGTGACACTTATGACCCTACCGGATAGAGTGATCTAAACACGTATACATTACAGTATGTTATCGTTTAAACAATAAAAATGAGCCTTACTCTGCAAGAAACATCTATTTGAATGACCGGTATGGATCCAGATCATAGGTAGTGAAACGCTTCACAATATGATGATGCAGTCAAAATGATCCCATTCCATGTAGGAATACTGTTCGAGGCAGCCCTCAGACCTATTGTCAGACACCCTTATGAAGTACTTTCAGACCTATCGTCTGACACCATTATGAACTACTTTCAGACTTATCGTCTGAGACACTTATGAAGTACTTTCAGACCTATCATCTGACACCCTTATGAACAACTTTCAGACCTATCGTCTGACAACCTTATGAAGTACTTTCAGCCCTATCATCTGACAAAATGCAGTACAAGCATAAACCAAGGGTTTTTCAGATATATCGGCATACTTCTTTATGAACTACTTTCAGACCTATCGTTACACCTTTATGAACTACTTTCAGGTCTATCATCTGACACCGTTATCAACTACTTTCAGAACTACTTTCAGACATATAGTCACATTGTTGTTGATTGCGCTACACTAGTTCTCCAAACAAAATGCAGCACAAGCACAAATCAGGGGTTTTTCAGATCAAATCATGTGGCTTTATTTTACGAAAGTAGTCCTTAAATGGCGAGTAATTATTCTTGTGGTCTAATTTTAATGCCGGTTGTATAATTATGAACCACGCCAAAGCAGAAACCATCTTCGCTGGCCAATAATGTTTAGTACATAAAGACACACAAGAATTGTTGGTATCTAATTGAGGGCAACCTTTTCTTGCAGAGATGAGCAGAAACCATCTTCGCTGGCCAATGATGGTTAAGTACATAGATAGATAGATAGTTTATTATTTAAAGTGCAACCTATACATACAACACAATACAATTCAATAATATATAATAGCCAGGCTTCAAAGGCTTACGAAGTACTATCATTTCTTTTTACAAATGAATTCATGAAAAGTTTACATTTATATGCCAATGTTTATGAAAGTTAAGTTATAGTTACGTTTAGTCTATCAGTGAAATTAAATTAATACAGCTATTATATTAAGCAGGTAATCGTATTAGTTTCTTTTATGCAAGTATTGAGAATGAATTCTCCTTTAGGCATTTATGAAAAAAAAAAAAATATCAATCATAGTCTGTTTCATCATAACATAATGTCTACGATTTATCACATTATTTATATTCAAATTTAGGTTGTTTAATGTTTTTAATAAATATCACTGGCGATACTTTAATATCTGATTTTGCTCTTCGTACGATTCGATAAGGTAGTTAGCGATTGATTTAGAGTCAATATTTCTCATCATTGTTTTTAGAGTGTCCGTTACACTGTCCTGTCGTACGATATCACCAAAATGTTTATGTCGTAGTTCGTAGTACATAACACACACATACTAAGTGTTGTAATCTAGTGGAAAGAGCACACTCGTCGCGCAGGAATGAGCATAAACAACATACATGTGATAGGTTATGGTTCAGCACATGCTTCTAAGACTAGAATCAGTCCGTTCTGAAAACCGTTTACCTGATAGAAGATCGATCGGTTGAGGGAAAAAAGCCGTTAACCCTTTCAGCGCCGAATTGTTTAAAGGAGTCTCTTCCATGTTCAAACTCGGACGACTCTATTTTCATGTTATGGGATTTTTGAAATAATTTTATAACTCACAGCCAAACAATGCAGATTTCAGGTGAGACAGCTCGTTACGAGCTGACTCACCTGAATCTGTATTGTTTGCAAAAAGCTCAATATTGCCTTTGGCGCTGAAAGAGTTAAAATTGGAATTTTATACGCTCGAAAATATTAACTTATAATAACTAGAACGTACTAACTTTGCATACGCCCATATGGAAGGTTGAAACTGAGACCTGTATACATGTATTTTTGTTTAGGTTCTGAATCAAATGCCGTTGCATGGGCGTGACAGCAATTGGGATACAAGAGGTGTTTTTTGGTCGTAAATTATAACCAGGCGTATTTTAACGTAGGTTGAAAGTAAACGTTTTGTCGAGACCTATCCTATGCACAAGCTAGTTTGAATCGTTTCTGTTCGTGTTTGAAACAAGTCTCCTATTTTGCCTTAGCACCGTTGCTTCATGTTTAGAACGTGTCTGGCAGTTCAAAGTGGATTACCATGACCACCAGTAGTAGAAAGTTAACTATGTCACACATACGACACATCTGCAACAGACGACTTTGAAAACATTTAGGCAAAAATAAGGAATTTAACTCTGTAAAAGATATTTAAAATATTGTTGTAAAAAGAGAAATTGCTCATGATTAGCAATTTCTCATTTTACCACAATGTTTCTAATGCCATTTGTTGCAGATGCGCCAATATGCGTCTGCTCATAGTAAAGGGTTAATAACAATCACAATAACGACTCTTGTGAACTGCTTCTTTTCTTTTTAATCTTTTAAGCTCCTGCATTAAAATTGATCGCATTTTGGGAACGATGTCCGAAATTAAGGAACTGCTTCAATCTTCTATTTATTTCTGTTTTTTTACACCCTTCTTTCCCACTCTGTTTAAAAATCAGATGTTTATAACGGTGCGTCTATAGCCGGATGTTTTCACCTAATAGTATAAACAGGTGTATCCGGTAACGGGCTGTGTTTTTAACTTGGTCCGCGTCTGGTGGTACCGGGTTATACTACAGAAGAAGCAAGAACTATACACTTTCATAGTATCTGACATTTAATTAAAAATCTCGAATGTCAGTTATCGTTTGGCTAGGTAATAATGCTACTGGTGCATTAGTCCGCTTGCACAGCAGACTATTAACCAGCCATTTGGAAAACACTTTCTAAACACACACATTAAACATTATCGTTATTTCAAGCATGTATATGTTTAGAGTATGAGGAGTGAAAATGTCCTTGTCACCATGAACATCTCTATTATTATTTATTTAAACCCTAGTCTATGGAAACTCAAAAGACTCGTCTCAGCTTGGGGTTAATATAAATTGTTGTCTTATTGCATCTGCGCATAGTAAAGACTCGGGTGTCCTAGATGCAACTCAAGATAAAAATATCTAGAAAGGTAACCAACTAGTTATACACCTGTGTAACTTTACTTGATCCCAAACCGGGCAGTCAGTGGTACCAGAATATCTTAAAATGTAGCCAAGTAGTTGTACGCATGTGTAACATTAAATGAGGTCAAAACGGGTACCCGATAGGACCCCCAAATAGCTAGAAATGTAGCCAAGTAGATGTACGCCTTTGTAAGATTAAATAATTCCAAACCGGCAGTCAATATGACCCGAAATATTTAGAAATGTAGCCAAGTATATGTAAGCCTGTGTAAATGTAAATGATGCTAAACCGGCAGTCAGTATGACCCCATATATTTAAAAATTCAGGCAAGTAGTTGTACGACTGTGTAACTTTAAATAATGCCGAACCGGGCAGTCAGTATGACCCAAAATATTTAGAAATGCAGCCAAGTAGATTAAATGATGCCAAACCGGGCAGCCAATAGGACCCAAAATAGCTAGAAATGTAGCCAATTAAATAGATTTACGCCTGTGTAATTTTAAATGATGCCAAACCGGGCAACCAATCGGACCCCATATAGCTTGAAATGTAGCCAAGTAGACAAACGCCTGTGTAGCTTTAAATGATGCCAACCGGGTAGCCAATAGGACCCCATATAGCTAGAACTGTAGCCAAGTAGATGTACGCCTGTGTAACTTTAAATGATGCCAAACCGGACAGCCAATAGAACCCCCAGATAGCTAGACGCGACTCATTTAAGTTTGACGAGTGGGGTGAATGACATGTTTACAGTGAAAGGAAACGCGTTCAAAAATAGCAAAGGTCTAGCGTAGGTTTATGACAGACATCTGTCTCAACCTTTATCAAACATACAGGCAGGTTTTCACGCCACTTCAGCAGACTACTTTTCAAATCACGGTGGGAAAGGAATAATCTGAGGATGAGCGATTTATACATTACCAAACATTACTTGCTCTCTGTCAAAATCGGACTTTGACGACTGTGGTGATGTCATTAGTATATATTGGATCCCCTCAGAATTCTCAATCCGAATTATAGATGGATGAAGCCAGCTGGATTCATTCTTTTACGTACGTGAGTGATGTATGGGAATAAACATTTCCAAAAACAACTCAAAAAGTAGTTCCTATAAATAAAACATTAAACTGACATTCTGACTGGTCAACGCCGCCAGAAAACGGTGAATACCTTCGAGTATTTGTGACCAGCAGAGGTCGAGATCAGCCTGCGCATCCGAGATTGTTAGTGTCCATTATCTAGACCAACAACCGTAACATGTCTGATAAACAGGTTTGACAAACGTTCGATATAATACAACTGTAGAATTTGATCCTAACAGAAGTACCTTTCTAAAAGTAAGAATACTATTCGCATGCTATCTTCAATCATGAACATACATTTAACATTTCCGACACATTTTGACATATCTTCAGCAGACGATATTAGGAAACATTGTAGAAAAAGGAAAAGTGCTCATAATTAGCCCTGTTAATGTTCATGTTCGGCTTTTGCCACAAAATTTTCAACTTTATTCAATAGTTCTATTTGCATTTCAAGAGATTTTCCATCTTTTTGCGAAGAATATTTCAATGTCATCTGCTGCAGTTTTGTTGTATGCGAGAAAGGATTCAAAGTCTGAAACTATGAAGTTCAAACGTATATGTCGAATTGGGTAATTAGATAAATAACACACAAAATGTACAGACAGACACACAGCCGTTGTAAATAGTTGCTCTTTTATTAGTCGCCGGGCAGATGCCCGCGACTTCTATTTTTAATAGCTTTTCTGAAATGACATGGGAGGAGAAATAATGATTA
The DNA here is from genome assembly GCA_031761405.1 of Serripes groenlandicus. Taxonomy (NCBI): domain Eukaryota; kingdom Metazoa; phylum Mollusca; class Bivalvia; order Cardiida; family Cardiidae; genus Serripes; species Serripes groenlandicus. Next base: position 131,909,065 of record JASEVX010000001.1, on the reverse strand, counting down.
GAAAAAAACAAATTTAAATATCTTGAACATATTACAATTGCGTTTGTTTAAAAACACTAAGTTATGACACATCTAAAATGAAATAAATATTCCGATGTTTTAAGTATGTGCAGTTTCTTTATTTTGACTCGCATTTGTTTTTGTTTTTTTATTATTTACGAAGACAAAACAATCCCTATTAGATAGACTGAGATACTTATTTTCATTTACTACATGTAATCAAAAGGCGATAACTACAAACACAGTATTATTTGTTTACATACGCGCACCTGCTAGCAGAGACTGTTATGTGTGAATCACGTCGAATTCTCCTTTTAATAGCAACTTTAACTTACTGAATGTTATTTTCATGTTCAAAGAGATGTCTTGATTTGTGAAGAATGCATTTAATAATGTTTATCCATGTATATCTAAAATATGAACTGTTTCTGAGCTAAAACTGTTGATCACATGTCACGAATTTAAGCTCGCATACTCGCGATTTGCGAGGTGAGATTTCAGGCACCAACATAATTTTTGGCCGAATAATATGCATTTCTAATCGTCGATCTTTAACAGGGTTATTTCTTTGACACATCGCGGTGATTACAGTGAATTTTCGAGATTTAACGAGTGGTTGGGAGTATACTTTCAGTTTTGCAATATGGGCGGAAGTTTATAATCGAAACATGTCTCGTGCGTATGCGTATTCAACGGTAGCCAGAACTTTCGACCCCAAGCTTTGTCAACCCCAGTTTCCTATGTCCTTTCGACCCCAATTTTATTCAACCCCATTATCGGTTTTATTAGGTCTGAATGGATGGTTTAAGTGTAATAAACAGTAATGAGCTTTTTCCACAATGAACAGAATCAAATCTGACTGGAGGTGTATAGGCTTGGTGCTGAAATACTTTATATTTTGATGAGATTAAAGATGCTGATTGAAATATGCCCGTCCATGGGCAAGGCATGGACCTTATTGAACATTGTAGATCCATATCAGCCTGTGCAGCGGAACAGTTTGGTCGATTATGTATACTGATCACATGTAACGTACAGAAGCTAACATAACAGTTTGGTCGAGTATGTATACTGATCACATGTAACGTACAGAAGCTAGCGAAACAGTTTGGTCGATTATGTATACTGATCACATGTAACGTACAGAAGCTAACGGAACAGTTTGGTCGATTATGTATACTGATCACATGTAACGTACAGAAGCTAACGGAACAGTTTGGTCGAGTATGTATAATGATCACATGTAACGTACAGAAGCTAACGGAACAGTTTGGTCGAGTATGTATAATGATCACATGTAACGTACAGAAGCTAACGGAACAGTTTGGTCGAGTATGTATACTGATCACATGTAACGTACAGAAGCTAGCGAAAAAGTTTGGTCGAGTATGTATATTGATCACATGTAACGTACAGAAGCTAACGAAACAGTTTGGTCGATTATGTATACTGATCACATGTAACGTACAGAAGCTAACGGAACAGTTTGGTCGAGTATGTATACTGATCACATGTAACGTACAGAAGCTAGCGAAAAAGTTTGGTCGAGTATGTATATTGATCACATGTAACGTACAGATGCTAACGAAACAGTTTGGTCGATTATGTATACTGATCACATGTAACGTACAGAAGCTAACGGAACAGTTTGGTTGAGTATGTATACTGATCACATGTAACGTACAGAAGCTGGCGAAACAGTTTGGTCGAGTATGTATATTGATCACATGTAACGTACAGAAGCTAACGAAACAGTTTGGTCGATTATGTATACTGATCACATGTAACGTACAGAAGCTAACGGAAAAGTTGGTCGAGTATGTATATTGATCACATGTAACGTACAGAAGCTAGCGGAAAAGTTTGGTCGAGTATGTATACTGATCACATGTAACGTACAGAAGCTAACGGAACAGTTTGGTCGAGTATGTATACTGATCACATGTAACGTACAGAAGCTAGCGAAACAGTTTGGTCGAGTATGTATATTGATCACATGTAACGTACAGAAGCTAACGAAACAGTTTGGTCGATTATGTATACTGATCACATGTAACGTACAGAAGCTAACGGAAAAGTTGGTCGAGTATGTATACTAATCACATGTAACGTACAGAAGCTAACGGAACAGTTTGGTCGAGTATGAATACATATCACATGTAACGTACAGAAGCTAACGAAACAGTTTGGTCGAGTATTTATATTGATCACATGTAACGTACAGAAGCTAACGAACAAGTTTGGTCGATTATGTATACTGATCACATGTAACGTACAGAAGCTAACGGAACAGTTTGGTCGAGTATGTATAATGATCACATGTAACGTACAGAAGCTAACGGAACAGTTTGGTCGAGTATGTATAATGATCACATGTAACGTACAGAAGCTAACGGAACAGTTTGGTCGAGTATGTATACTGATCACATGTAACGTACAGAAGCTAGCGAAAAAGTTTGGTCGAGTATGTATATTGATCACATGTAACGTACAGAAGCTAGCGAAACAGTTTGGTCGAGTATTTATATTGATCACATGTAACGTACAGAAGCTAACGAAAAAGTTTGGTCGATTATGTATACTGATCACATGTAACGTACAGAAGCTAACGGAACAGTTTGGTCGAGTATGTATACTGATCACATGTAACGTACAGAAGCTAGCGAAACAGTTTGGTCGAGTATTTATATTGATCACATGTAACGTACAGAAGCTAACGAAAACGTTTGGTCGATTATGTATACTGATCACATGTAACGTACAGAAGCTAACGGAACAGTTTGGTCGAGTATGTATACTGATCACATGTAACGTACAGAAGCTAGCGAAACAGTTTGGTCGAGTATGTATATTGATCACATGTAACGTACAGAAGCTAACGAAACAGTTTGGTCGATTATGTATACTGATCACATGTAACGTACAGAAGCTAACGGAAAAGTTGGTCGAGTATGTATATTGATCACATGTAACGTACAGAAGCTAGCGAAACAGTTTGGTCGAGTATGTATACTGATCACATGTAACGTACAGAAGCTAACAGAACAGTTTGGTCGATTGTGTATACTGATCACATGTAACGTACAGAAGCTAACGAAACAGTTTCGTCGATTATGTATACCGATCACATGTAAAGTACAGAAGCTAACGGAACAGTTTGGTCGAGTATGTATACTGATCACATGTAACTTACAGAAGCTAGCGTAACAGTTTGGTCGATTATGTATACTGATCACATGTAACGTACAGAAGCTAACGGAACAGTTTGGTCGATTATGTATACTGATCACATGTAACGTACAAAAGCTAACGAAACAGTTTGGTCGATTATGTATACCGATCACATGTAACGTACAGAAGCTAACGGAAAAGTTGGTCGAGTATTATACTGATCACATGTAACGTACAGAAGATAACGGAACAGTTTGGTCGAGTATGTATACCGATCACATGTAACGTACAGAAGCTAGCGAAAAAGTTTGGTCGAGTATATATACTGATCACATGTAACGTACAGAAGCTAACGGAACAGTTTGGTCGAGTATGTATATTGATCACATGTAACGTACAGAAGCTAGTGGAACAGTTTAACGTACAGAAGCAAACGGAACAGTTTGGTAGATTATGTATACTGATCACATGTAACTTACAGAAGCTAGCGTAACAGTTTGGTCGATTATGTATACTGATCACATGTAACGAACAGAAGCTAACGAAACAGTTTGGTCGATTATGTATACTGATCACATGTAACGTACAGAAGCTAACGGAACAGTTTGGTCGATTATGTATAGTGATCACATGTAACGTACAGAAGCTAGCGAAACAGTTTGGTCGATTATGTATACTGATCACATGTAACGTACAGAAGCTAGCGTAACAGTTTGGTCGATTATGTATACTGATCACATGTAACGTACAGAAGCTAGCGAAACAGTTTGGTCGATTATGTATACTGATCACATGTAACGAACAGAAGCTAGCGAAACAGTTTGGTCGATTATGTATACTGATCACATGTAACGTACAGAAGCTAGCGTAACAGTTTGGTCGATTATGTATACTGATCACCTGTAACGTACAGAAGCTAGCGAAACAGTTTGGTCGATTATGTATACTGATCACACGTACAGAAGCTAGTGGAACAGTTTGGTCGATTATGTATACTGATCACACGTACAGAAGCTAGTGGAACAGTTTGGTCGATTATGTATACTGATCACCTGTAACGTACAGAAGCTAGCGAAACTGTTTGGTCGAGTATGTATACTGATCACATGTAACGTACAGAAGCTAGCGAAACAGTTTGGTCGAGTATGTATACTGATCGCATGTAACGTACAGAAGCTAGCGGAACAGTTTGGTCGATTATGTATTCTGATCACATGTAACGTACAGAAGCTAGCGAAACAGTTTGGTCGAGTATGTATACTGATCATATGTTACGTACAGAAGCTTTTTTAATTTATGTCATTTTGTATAGATTCTGTTATATAGAATATGTATACTGATCACATGTAACGTACAGAAGCTTTTTTAATTGATGTCATCATAGTTTGTATGGATTCTGATAGATGAATAGTCTGATCTGAACCTCTACTGTTCAGAAATGTAAGTGTGTACCTTTTCCTATGGACGGACTCAAATAAGTACAACAGTTGAGCCGTCCCGAGAGAAAACCAACATTGTGGACTCTGAGTAAAGTATCGACCCGGATCAGCCTAAGCATGCCGCACAGGCGTACCCGGATATACACTTTTCACCTCCTGTGGATTTTCTGTTTCAGGAATCGCTACTCTATCTATCCCCCTTTAGACGGAATGTGTCGGCCGGATCAGTCTGCGCGGACAGCGCAGGCTGATCTGGTCGATACATTACGCAGATGTGTATATATATATGAGCCGTCCCGAGAGAAAACCAACATTGTGGACTCTGAGTAAAGTATCGACCCGGATCAGCTAAAGCATGCCGCGGACAGACACTTTTCGCCTCCTGTGGATTTTCTGTTTCAGGAATCATTACTCTATACCTCTATCACGCTGAGACGGAATGTGTCGGCGCGGATTAGGCTGCGCGGACTGCGCATTCTAATCTTGGTCGTTACATTGCGCAGAGGCTATAATGTTGGTTTTCACGCGGGAAAATAATGTCAATAATACATAACACATTTGGCGGTATTCCTTTAACCGTGTACATGATGTAACGTTTTCCTTATAAACAATGTAAAAACGTGAAGTTTAAATTTTGAAACCTTGTTATCAAATTTGTACTTGTTTTTAAATAGTTCATCTTATAAGTTTTAACCGTACCCTTTTATAACAAATAGGCAGCAAAACGTTGGGAGATCTCTATAAATAAAAGTATAATAAGTAAATAGCGCAGTAAATAGTGTTAGAAGAAGAGAAATGTTTCAAAGGGTCGACGGCTGCCGATACAACACAATCTGTATGTAAGGAGGGAAAGGAGGGTTAAGAACCAGTTTACGGTAAGGTTACGTCAGTATCGTTAACCCTTTCCCTCATATACACGCTTTCTGACGCCTCTGCAGCAGACGGCTTTTTGAAAACATAGTGACAAAAGAAGAAATTGCTCAGAACGAGCAATTTCTCCTTTTGTCACTATGTTTTCCACTTTTAGTCATAGGTTATCCATTCAGTTATAGAGAGTTTCTATGTTTTAACAAAATACGTTCAAAGTCGTCTGCTGCAGAATTGTTGTAAGAGGCAAAGGGTTAATGAAGTGTTTGTATGTTTATTATTTCATATAGAAATTGGCGAAAGCGATCAGAAGAAACATATAATACAGAAACATTCGTTGTTTTATAGCTTATTTAGTTATGTATTTATTCTCGCCCGTTAAGAACCAGTGATAGATATGTTTGCTTAGTTTATTATACGTTACAATTTTGTACAGGGCTGTGCGTCGCTGGTGACAACATATGAAACTTGAAATGAATATTGGGTCTATTTTAAGATTCACGTGATTAAAGCTATAAAGTCAGCATAATGTTTTGCCGGACTGACGTGATTTGAATTGAAGTTTATACTCTGTCAGTAAGTGCATTGTACGAACAATTATTAATTAACCCTTTACCCTTAAACAGACGATGTTTGTCTAATCGGTAGAAGACCGCCCTTGAAATTAATTTAGAAAAGAAGGAAGATATATTCATGATAAACATTTTCAACGAAATAAGTGCCAAATGTATTCTTATAATTGTCGAAATGTTACAAATATTGCACAAACAGCCGACGACTAAACAGCTTTCTACAAAATGTATGCATACGTACATATAGTGTTCATCCAAATGGCTGATCTACATGTCTCATAAGTTGTAGGGTTGTTGTTGGCTTTTTAAACCCTTACAATGTTGATTTTTTTTTTTAAACTTATCTACCTATCCATTTCGAAAATCAATAGCCAATTTCAGGAGTATCACTATAAAATGTTGCGTTGAGCAGAAAACTGTTAAAAGAGCATGGTCTAGAAAAAACCGGTTCTAGCGATAAATAGGTTTATTATTTTTATACTTTCATATGCTGCTATACCCAAGTACATGCAACTTTTGTTACACATCTATTGCTGACACATTTTAAAAATAAACACAAATAAGGAAAATTGCTCAATGGGAGAAAATGTTTTCACAGAAGACACTTCTGAAAACAATATTTCGTGGAAGAAAAGGATTATTTTACGTCTGAAATAAATAATATTTCAATAATAAAAGTCAGACATGTGTAGGCATAATGAGTTTTTTGAGGATGTTTAGTTAAATCTAGAATAAACAATAATTCTAATGAAAACGTAACCACTGCTGTTCATTCAGCTAATATACATTCATCCTATGCATGGGGACAGTTACGACAAGTGTAGAGTCAGATCCGGTTCTGCAATGTTCGACAATTAATCACTGAAAGCTAATGGGAACTTAATGTATTTGTTAATCATATATCAGATCTTTATCTAACTTGTCACAAATACACTTATGTTGGCTTTCGTAAAAGTAGACTCATCCTATATTTAACCCTTTCACACATACGACGCATTCTGACGCCTCTGTAGCAGACGACTTTTGAAAACATCGTGACAAAAGGAGAAACTCTTTTCTGGTTTTTGAACGTTATCGGTATGTCAAATAATGTCAGTTGGTAATCAAAAGTTACTGGAAATATTTCTTTAAACGTTCGACCTTGGGTATTTAAATGTCATTTTATGTATTCGTTATTGTTTTTCTTTTGTCACAAAAATAAATGACCGAGCTTAGGATGTCAGGTTAAACCTTCATTTCGTGGAAATCACCATTACTTTCTTCATTTCGTGGAAATCACCATTACTTTCTTCATTTCGTGTAAATCACCATTACTTTCTTCATTTCGTGGAAATCACCATTACTTTCTTCATTTCGTGGAAATCACCATTATTTTGCTTCATTTCGTGGAAATCACCATGGAAATCACCATTACTTTCTTCATTTCGTGGAAATCACCATTACTTTTCTTCATTACTTTACATTATGTGTCCGGTCACGAGGATGTCGCCTGAACACCGGGTGACAGGTCCGTGTACTTATCATTTGTTCTGTCATCGAAACTCCCACTGTTACGCTGAGATTGTCAAACGTGAAGTAGACTTTATTTGTAACCCTTTCCGACATACAGACGCTTCCAGAAAACATTTTGGAAAAGGCGAAATTCCTTATTTCATCATGAACATAGAACCGTGTGCCATCATAATTATCATTCTAACCATATAGTATGACGTAATTGTTTATGTGGTAACTACACAACCGTGTTATATCATAATTGGCAGTGTCAATATCTTATTTTGACGTCACTGTTCATTGAGTAACTATACAAACGTGTGAAATAATACTTAGCATTGTTACATTCTAGTTTACGTCATTGTTCATTTTCTAACTAAAGAACCTGTGGCAGCATTGTTACAACATAGTTTTGACGTCAGTGTTCATTGCTTAATCATAATCTGTGTGACATCATAATTAGCATCGTTCCCATAGTGTGTTGGCGTCACTGTGCATTGCGTTTCCATGCATCAGTGTGACATCATCATTAGCATCGTTACCATCTAAGGTTGACGTCACTGTTCATTGCGTAATCATACATCAGTGTGACATCATCATTAGCATCGTTACCATATAATGTTGACTTTACTGTTCATTGCGTAACCATGCATCAGTGTGACATCTACATTAGCATCGTTACCATCTAATATTGACGTAACTAATCATTGAATTACCATACATCAGTGTGACATCATCATAAGCATCGTTCCCATAACATGTTGACGTCACTGTGCATTGCGTTACCATGCATCAGTGTGACATCATCATTAGCATCGTTACCATCTAATGTTGACATAACTCTTCATTGTGTTACCATGCATCAGTGTGACATCATCATTAGTATCGTTACCATATTATGTTGACGTCATTGTTCATTGCGTTACAATACATCAATGTGACATCATCATAAGCATAGTTACCATCTAATGTTGACGTCACTGTTCATTGCATTACCATACATCAATGTGACATCATCATTAGCATCGTTACCATCTAATGTTGACGTCACTGGTCATTGCGTAACCATACATCAGTGTGACATCATCATTAGCATCGTTACCATATACTGTTGATGTCACTGTTCATTGCATTACTATACATCAGTGTGACATCATCATTAGTATAGTTACCATCTAATGTTGACGTCACTAATCACTGCGTTACCGTACATCCTTGTGACATCATAATCGGCATTGTTTAAATATCATTTTGACGTCGCTGTTTATTGTGTAACTATACAACTGTGTGACATCATAATTTGTATTGTTACCATATTATTTTGATGTCATTGTTCATGTTGTATCTATACATCCATGTGACATTATAATAAGCATTGTTCCAATATAATTTTAACGTTTCTTTTTATTGCGTTACTATGCAGCACGGGGACAGGATGATTATCATCGTTTCCATGCAATTTTGGATGTCACTGTTCGTTTTGAAACTATACAACCGTGTGCATTATCAGTATTGTTACTTTCTTTTGTTGATGTCATTGTTTATGTTGTAACCATACATCCATGTTACATTATAATAAGCACTTTTCCCATATAATTTTGACGTCTCTTTGTTTTGCGTAACTATGCAATAGTGTAACATCATAATAAGCATCGTTACCATTTAATTTTAGATGTCACTGTTCATTTTGAAACTATACAACCTTGTTCATAATAAGTATTGTTACCATCTAATGTTGACGTCATTGTTTATGTTGCAACTATACAACCCTGTGTCATCTTAAGAATTGTTACCATCTCATTTTGACGTCACTGTTTATTTTGAAACTATACAACCCTGTGGCATCATAAGCATTGTTACCATCTAATTTTGACGTCATTGTTTATGTTGTAACTATACAACCGTGTGACATCATAAGCAGTGTTACCATCTAATTTTGACGTCATTGTTTATGTTGAAACTTTACAACCATGTGGCATCTTAATCAACATTGTTCTTATAGATTGTTGACGTCAGTGTTCATGTTGTAACTATGCATGCATTCGAGTGACATTGATAATTAGTAGTATTACCATCTAATTATGATTTCAATGTTCATTGTGTTAATATACAATACAACAATACAATATGTTTATTCAGTTATTTAGGCCTCTGTCTCCTTATACAAATATATGTACCCTTGTGACATTATAATAAGCATGGTAATCATGTAATTCTGATGTCACTGTTTAATGCGTAACTATACAACCGTGTGACACTATAATTAGTAGTGTTACCATAGGCTGTTGACGTTACTGTGTATGCGTAACTATACAACCTTGTGACATCATAATTAGTAGTGTTACCATAGCATGTTGACGTTACTGTTTATTGCGTAACTATACAACCGTGTGACATCATAATTAGTAGTGTTACCATAGCATGTTGACGTTACTGTCTGTTGAGTAACTATACAACCGTGTGACATCATAATTAGTAGTGTTACCATAGCATGTTGACGTTACTGTTTATTGCGTAACTCGACAACCGAGTGACATCATAATAAGTAGTGTTACCATAGCCTGTTGACGTTACTGTTTATTGCGTAACAATACAACCTTGTGACATCATAATTAGTAGTGTTACCATAGCATGTTGATAATACTGTTTATTGCGTAACTAGACAACCATGTGACATCATAATTAGAATTGTTACCATAGCCTGTGGACGTTACTGTTTATTGCGTAACTATAAAACATTGTGACATCATAATAAGTATTGTTACCATAGCATGTTGACGTTACTGTTTATTGCGTAACTAGACAACCGTGTGACATCATAATTAGTAGTGTTACCATAGCCTGTTGACGTTACTGTTTGTTGCGTAACTATACAACCGTGTGACATCATACTTAGTAGTGTTACCATAGCATGTTGACGTTACTGTTTATTGCGTAACTAGACAACCGTGATATCATAAATAGTATTGTTACCATAGCATGTTGACGTTACTGTTTATTTCGTAACTATACAACCGTGTGACATCATAATTAGTATTGTTACCATAGCATGTTGACGTTACTGTTTATTGCGTAACTAGACAACCGTGATATCATAATTAGTATTGTTACCATAGCATGTTGACGTTACTGTTTATTGCGTAACTAGACAACCGAGTGACATCATAATTAGTATTGTTACCAAAGCATGTTGACGTTACTGGTTATTGCGTAACTAGACAACCGTGTGACATCATAAATAGTATTGTCACCATAGCATGTTGACGTTACTGTTTATTGCGTAACTAGACAACCGTGTGACATCATAATTAATATTGTTACCATAGCATGTTGACGTTACTGTTTATTGATCATTCTAGAAAATATTGAAAACGTGCGTCTCACTAAAACGGACGTTTTGATTACCCACAACGTTGGATATAAGAAGTCTAGAACACGAAAAACTACTATTGTCATGATGTTGAGCCCTCCAGAGAATGGGGCCTTCTAACTACTCAGCAGCAGACGACATTTTCAACGCATTGGAATGAGCCAAACGGCGTGTGTATTAGCATCGTGCATGTGCTTTCACCTGTCCGGGGTCATATCATTAAACATACGCGGCAGAAATATTTCATTCATTGAGATGTTCTCTATAAGAGGGCTGATACGGTGTGGGGTAACGGATACAACAAACTTTTCATGCTGTAACTCTCGTGTCGTTTAACCGAGTTCTATGATGTGGGTATCAAAAACGTGCGTCTCACGGTAACTCAATATATGTTCGTCTGTTTAGAAGAAACGATGATTAAGCCTTCTTTTGAAGCCTCTGCTACACGGTGGGAAAGGAAGGAATTACTAGAAATGAGCAACTTTTCTAATCACTATTGTTTCCAGTCAACGGGTCCCAGATTTCCTATTCCCCTCAGTCATTTTAAAAGCAGACGTCTTACAATGAGGGACAAGGTGTAAAATGTTAAGCCAATACATTTTATATCCGTCATTCGACGTGTTTTGATTATTTTATTATCCAATAAAAATATCACTTAAAAAAACCGCGTATTGTGATCATTATTTGACCTTGACAACAGCGGTAAAACTTAATTTCATAAATTGTAATGACTTGTTATTGTTCTTTTCATTTTGGAGTCTTCAATTCTTGGGCAGTAACTTGTCAAATAAAATGTGACTGTAAACGATACGACTCCCATCCACCGACGCATTTATGAACAACAATTCATACAAATTATTACCTAGATCAATCAAAGCGCCAATGGCACTGTAGTGGCTATCGTATAGAAAATCCTGCAAAGAAACAAGCAGTATCTCGGGTTAGGCCTTGCGATTGTCAATAATAGTGCACTCTGGTGCGGGTAAATTTGAGAAAGGCTGCATCTTTTGACAGTAGAATAATGTAAGTTTGCCAGAATACTGTCTTGGTGATTTTTAAGTTCTAAAATTGGTCATGATGTGTTCATCATCAGGTCTCTAGGCCATATTAATATAAAATATTTTGTACACTTTAGAAATGACTAAATTATCATAGAAAGGAGAGAAAACAGTATCCATTAGTTTGATGTTTGTTTCAATGATGTCCGATATTGAACAGGTCTGTTCAATTTAGTTCCTTCACATTAAGGGTTTTCTCCCTAGAACAGTTAAACTGCTTTGAAAAATTTGAGAGCAAAAACAAACACAAAAAATGCTCATAAAGCACAATTTCTCTATTTGCCAAACTGTTCAGTTGATACAAATATAGGCATATATGATAATGCTCGATCTCCAGCTAAATTAGGCTTCACTTTCAGCATTGATTGCTAATTGACTCTAGAACGTACATAGAGGGATGCACTCAAACGTGTATAACTTGTGTACATACTGACATCGTGTCATTTAAACCTTTGTAAACCAGTCTTATCATCTAGACGCTTTCGTATATTGCACAACTACAGCTGGCCGAAGAGTATCGGATTCATGAATGCAATGTGGCAGACTTCAGACCGCGCATTTTATCACCCTGGACTCTAACTAATCATGTAGTCGACATGTCCCTAAGTCTGAGGTTTCATAAGAGTGATCATCAGCCAACAATTTTAAAGATAACAAATGATCACATCGCCTCAAACTTCGCTGAGCATTTAAAGATATATACTGACGGTAGTAAAGACACAGATCAGGCAGTTGCGGCAGCAATGGTTATACCATGCAAAAACATAACAGTCAACAAAAGGCTCAGCGACAAGTTATCAATCTATGCTGCCGAACTGACCGCTATTCAATTTGCATTAAACTGGACAATTTTAAACAGACCGCGCAAAGTAGTAATTTTGTCTGATTCTCTCTCTTCCTTACAGTCAATCAATTTAAGAAAGAGCAATTCTAGGCCTGATCTTATAGAAAATATCATCTCCCTTAATGATCAGTGCCATTTAAATAATATAAAGGTTAAATTTGCGTGGTGTCCAGCTCATGTCGATTTACCAGGAAATGAACTAGCAGATAGGGCGGCAAAGGACGGACTGAAGGGCTCTGTGGGTGAAAACATTTCCCTGGCAATAACCGAAATATATTCTATCATTAGAAGCCATAAAAAGCTGAAAATGACGAAAAGGCTTGCTGAACAACAACATAAGCAGCCTATCACCCAGCAAGTGATCAGTCTGAGACCGCCACACTGTTATTCAACCAACCAAATGGTCGATAAGTGTGTGACGCGCCTCAGATTGAATAACAACTTATTGTCAGGGAGCATTGGTCAATACATTTTGGGAGTTTCTCCTATATGCCCAAAGTGCGGTGTACGAAATACCACAGAGCATTTTATGTTACATTGCAATGTTCACAGGGAAGCAAGAACACAACTATCAAATGTCATACAGGGGTCTGGTATGCAAATGTCAATAAATGACATTCTTTTTCCATCTAAAGCACTCCAGACTTTGGAGACATATATCCTAGATTGCCAGATGACAGACAAAATATAGCTGTTATCTGGCAAAAAATACAAAATACAAGATTTTTAAAAAGTACATCTATAAATAGACAACCAGTCTATACATAGAGAGTAATTCTTCCTTCATTGAACATTTTTTCCACCATCTTACTATTAAATATTTTATTTTTCAAATTACACTTTTTTGAAACGCTGGCTCAGTACTGAGGTAGAAAATTCACAAGAAATGGGTCTCCTACCCATATTTTTATGCTTTTTTTCCAATTACCCCTATCGTGGAAATGACGTCAAACATCTCTGTCGTCTGCCCCAACGACAACTGTTTTAATATATATACATTAGGAAGAGAGACAACACGTCTTTCCCCATTTTTACCCTCCCCATATATTTATATATTTCTTTATTTAATGATAGGGACGTCATTTTCCACACCCATAATACTCCTTTTTAATAGAGACGGATGCGCGGGGCACAGACACAGTGTTCTATCGTACCCCTCTCTACTTACGCGTAATGTCTGTGTTAAGTCAAATGATTCAAATCTGATTTGTTTCATTATAGATTTTTTACACCATGATTTATCTTGTCGCACTTTTGTGTTATCTTACAAAATCAGTGTTTAAATTCCCTTTTTAAAGAAGTTTTTATACCGTACTGGTAAGTGGGAGAAGCGTATATGTTAAATGTATATAAAACACCATATGCGAAGAACCCACTAGCTTAACACAGACATTACACTTCTTATTTTTGTACATACCCTATTTTAGATATTCTGGAGGCCCAAAATCATATCGGTATTGCTACAAAAACTCATACACAAAACACAACAAAAATATCACAAATATGATCAAATGGCACAGTGTGGACGTTTGTATATAGTATTTTTATAGGCACTTTATTGGGACCGTTGTTGTTGAACAGAAGACATTACTTATGTTGTAAATATTCTTACATTAACTTTTTACCCACACTGTGCCATTTGAGATTAATATACCCAACCAAACTTTTTGAACAAATATTTCGGTCCACCCTTTGTCCCTTTGTACTAGTGGAGATATATACATAAAACTATGCAATTTTACGGGCAAAGGGTGAAATTCGATTTACTAAATGAGAGGAGGCTAATGATTGGCTAATCAAAACATTTGGTCGGACTCGGCTTTTTCCTTTCAATCAAGCTTGATTGAGAGGGGAGAGGCGAGCTTGACCAAAAAAACGGATTGAAATTGAGCCAATCAGAGGCTCCCTATCAAACCATTGTTGGACCATTCATTTTCAAACAAAATAATTTCTATATAAATATAGCGACATACACTTATTAATCTTTCGAGGAAAGCAATTGATATACATACAGTTATTTTAATGAAACAATATTTTTAAACATTAGTCTTATGTACAATTATTAAAACAGAAAACGGGAGAAATGTTAAGCAATTGGAAAATAAATATCGAAAGTCAGAAATAGAAGTAAATAATAGAAAATTAGAGAAATCCTGAAATAATAGTCCCTATGAAAATGTTGAAAGGAGATAACGATGGCAGCTCGCCAAATGGCTTTATGCCGAAAGGCGAGGGTAAATAAACCCAATATGATGATGATGATTGCACAACTACACAATAAAGCATTTATAATGTTGAGATTTAAGAACAATCGATTACCAGTCTCGCGAGCTATTTATAGAACCTTTTGGAATTTCCAGAAGCCTTCTACTGCGCAATGATATTTATTATCTGCCCAAACATGAAGAAAGATAATATTTACATAATTTAGCTCTATGTATATATTATCTCAATAAATCTCAAATCTTAGTATCAATCCGGTACCAAAGTAGCACTGACATGAATATTATTAATCGTGTCTCTGCATCACTGATGGAACTATATATTTGGCGGTTTAACGGATGTAGGTTAATTGGTTTGCAGTAAGGAATAAAAAGTCAACGGGCTGTTCAAAACTGACTATGTAAATGTTTTCGTTGTTGTTGTTCTGTTAGCATTGTGGCGATTGTCAAACCAATCGCCACAAAAATGATCCTTTACAGCATAGCCAAGAAATTATATCAAACAAGACTAATGTAAACACACTCAAATTGTATCATTAACTTCATATAATAACTGCAAGGTCTTCAGGAGTCATCAGTGTGAATTATACTGACCCGTTGGTTTATATGGTAACTATGATTGTCAATATTTTCTTGAACATTACTATGACTAATTGACTTACAGTTTAGATTCAGGTCAGGGTGATCTGAATATAGGCTGGTAGCAAATGTCACACGGTAGGTTTTACTGGACTATTCTGCATATGAAAGCTGTGGGCGACCTATTGCGGTCACATCACGTGTTACAATCAAGACTTAGGCGAAGTGCAAATGTACTCTGAAAAGTTAATAAACCTTTCAGATTGTTTGTGTGAACGATTTATACTCCCCATTGTAACACCTACGAACATATCTGGCCGCAAGCATGGCCACGTACCGGGAAATATGATCCACGAGAAAATGCGGCCAGTGATGATCCGATCAGACGAACATATCTGACCGCATAGCATGGTCACGTACCGGGAAAATGCGACCAGTGAAAATCCGATCAGCTTCCGTATTCTGACTAGACTCACTTACAGTTCTATGCGCAGCGCTTTTTGAAGGTAAATCGTTATGTTTTTGCGACCAGTGTAGAACCAGATCAGTCAGCGCATTCGCGCAATCTTGTCTAGATCTGCATATTTTACCAATCGCTCAATGAAGCTTTCAAGAAGACTTCTGTAAAGCAATCATCATTTGGATTTTAGCATACAAGCGCACAGCAGTTTTGTTCAACATGTATAACAATTATGTTAAGGTTGGTTTCCACAGAGCATCCTAGAAGGAGTTGGTAGTCTGAACATTCTTCACCCTTTCACTATGTTATGTAATATCAGAACGCAAGGAACTAGGCTTGGATTTTGGACAACGCTGACGATCTGTTTATGACCCAAAGACAACAATACAAGTTTGTCATTGGTTTGAAATTACCTCTAATGTCACATCTGATGCTCCGCTTTCTCTTCGTGTTCACTTTATCACCTTCTTAAAATTAATTCGAACTGACATATATTCGAAATGCGATAAATATATATACTAACTTTAAACCAAAATGTAAGCTTAATACACGAAAATCGACCTTTGGATATTGTGTTATTTTAAAATAACAAAAACAATCAGATTTAGATATTTTGAAATTGCTAACATTCCTTGGGTTAGAATTTGTTTTCTATGTGAGAATAGGGTGTTTTTATGACTAGATGATGAACGGTGAGTACCTAAATAGACTGCACTGGCTAATGGCATTTTACCGCGTCAAACCTGACAGAAATAGATAGGTAAAGATAGCCCCTTCGAAATTGTATTTATTTAAACACACAAATCCACATTTTATCTGAGCAGCGCCTAGAGATTTTTGGTGTTTATGCATCTACGTTATCCGTACAGTCGCATCATAGACTTCACCGTTCGTCTTCATGTTGTGTTGCTTGATTTCTTGGTGCTTAAGATGAGCTCAGAACGTTATACTTCCACGCGAAATGGAAATCATCATATCAAACAAACAAACTATTCAATGAAATAATGGCTGATCCCAGACCGATGTGCATAAATACTCTTGCTAAATGTTTGGTAGAGTCATTTAAAATTAGAAAGTTAAGTTATATTGAAAATTATATAAGCTAAGCCATGTATGTTTTCAATTTTTGTATTATTAGATTAAACATCATTCCTTTATGTATTGTGTAAATTGTGCATAATTGGCATGAACTCTAGATATAAAAAACATTAGTTTACTCTTCGATTAATATTAACTTCTGTGTAACATATTTCATGTATTAACCCTTTCCTTTGTGCAAAACAACTGCAAAAAACATCTTTGAAAACATATGGACCTAAATATAGAAATATTAAATTGTTGAAGGTATAACAATGGAAAAGAGACGAAAGCCCTTTTACAAAAGGAGAGATGAACATAAAGAACGTTTCCCTTTCTTGTCACAATGTTTTATAATATATGTACTGTTTATAATAGCATACAGAACATTATACTTCAATCTCTTTAATGTGATGTCACTCATGTGGACTTACTATGTATATGTAAATTTGTTGAATGGGTCAGAGGCCTAAACACTGAACAAACATATTGTATTGTATCGCTCTATGTTCATCTTTAGAATCACCGTTACACGCTATATGACGTCAAAGCGGACTGATATTTAGACCCCGAATCGCTAGACATATTAAGTATAACAAGATAAACGTGCAAAGGCCACATTTTTAGCCTATTGCAGATTCATCTAAATGCGTCTGAATGTGGGAAAGGGTAATGGCAGTGGCTGAACTTGTTCACTTGTTAACTAGGTCATAGCCTTAATAACGCTTAACGTCTATTCAACCTAAATAAGGGCACCAATTAATAAAACCTGGTATGACACTGTAAATGGCGTCTGCTGTTAAAACGTCGGATAAATTTTGTTTATTATCTCTGAACATCTGAAATAATAATTTTTGAAAATTGAAAACATAATTAAAATGGATAAACTGCTCGCTTTTCCCATATTGTTTTCAGTAGATGCCTGCTGAAGAGGCTTCACACATCGTCTGTATCAGGGAAAATGTTAGATTAGATGTGTGTCCTTAGCAAGGACATTTTGCGTCCTCGTTATTGGACTATAGAGGGTCACTGTATCAACTGGTGAGCTGTTTAGTTACCTGAAAATGACCCTAAACTGCTTCATTTAATTAATGTAGTTGTATAAACCTTTTAGCCATTACTTGGTATGGTATCTAACATGAACTACTCAATTAAAAGATCACTTGGACAAAGGAACAAATTATTCAAATATCGATGAGAAAATGTTTACCAAGAAGAGAACTAAATTATCTTAAGCAATTTGCAATAAAATATGTCCAAGAGTCATCTGCTAAACGTATGCAGCTTTTCATTTAAAAGAGCCAATTCTATGAATATCAAGGTAAAAGTGATAAGCAGTCAACAACTGTATAGAGCCTGGTTAGACGGTGTAAATGGTGACACACGTTTTAAAGCTCTTAAATGGCAAACATTACAAGCTTACAACTGAAGTCAAGGCTAGTTTGCCAAGAACAAAACAATAGAGACTTAAAAAACGATTTTATTAAACATTTCAAACGGATCATTTTAAAAATGTAATAATGAAAATAATGCAGATATAGTGTCATGATGACACAAACATGTTTTGTAGATGTATTCTCTTTTAAAACTAGATATATTCTTAACACTGTTAGCATATTTATTGTTTAGAACGAAAATTGTGAGACAGTACTTAACAGAAATAAAAGCTTATTACGTTGGAATTCCATCTCAACGATTTTGGCAGCTGTGTGAATTAAAAACTACAATTATATACGTATTTATAAAGGGAATGATGATCTATAAATATTTGATTTTGATAATAAAAACAGAAATAATTCATACTATTGAGTTATATGCTAACGTCGGCTGCCTCCCGTGGATATCAACTAGTAAATGGTTCCATGTACCTAGAACGATGAACTCTGCGTATGTGCATAGAGTAGAAGCATAAGGCTTCTATTTGTCAATGTTATCTACAACCTAACCACATCATTAATGTTAGCACTACTGTACAAGTGTTTCATGAACAATTAAAGTTCCGTGTTTTAACCCTTTCCCACATACAATAAATATGCAGCAGACGACTTTGATAAGATCTAGGCAATAACACATAAAATATCTTTAAATGAAGATATATTTACAGAACAAAGTTGAAGACGTTGTGGCAAAAGGAGAAATTGCTCATTAGGAGCAATTTCTTCTTTTGCCACAATGGTTTTACAAGTCGTCTGCTTAAGATGCGTCAGCAAGCGTTTATATGTGGGAACGGGTTGAATACGGATGTGGCTAGTTTACAAGATATAAAGGCACGTGAAAACACGAGTTAAACACGGACAATGAAGGTGACCTTGGTATAGAATGTATGTATTTTATATATACAGGCGCAGCAATATTTGCTAACATACCACATGTCTACAGTAGATGAGAATGAAATTGTAGAAGAAAATTGTTAATGAAAATATAACTATCTAACACAGATCAAAATATAACAATCTAATACAGATCAAAATATAACTATCTAAAACAGATCAAACTAAACCATTGTTACCAAACCAGACATTATTCATAATAAGGAATTTGTCCTTCTGTCGCCATACTTTTAAAAGTCTTCTCTAGCAGATGCGTCTGCACATGGGAGAAGGTAATATTTGCTGATATCGATGAACGACGCAGCAGCAGTTGACGTTTAAATACATTATTCCATACTCTATGTCTTCATCTCTTATCAAACTCATACTTCAACTAATCAAGGTGATACATTCAACATTCCTTGAGTCATTAAATATCATTTTCGTTGAAATCAACATAGAAAAACAAGGACATCAGTAAGACAAGTATGTAAATGTTTAATACTTAGACATAATTGTTTGACTCTACTTGAAGTATGATCTCCAAATGTCACTTATTTCGAGACGATACATGTGTTAAATCATTTGCATATATAGCGTTATTGTGTGCGGCGCTATTTAAATGCAGTATCTATCAATGAGAAGGGAAAACTATCTGGTATACAGTGTAAACTTTTTATACGTTGAAATATATTTGAAAAATATAAGTTTGCCTCATTTTAGAAAAGAGATAATTTATGAAACAAATGAGCCGTTCGACGAGAAAACCATTTTAAGTTCGCTTAACCCTTTCCCTCATACGACAATTCTGCAGCAGACGACTTTGAACGTATTTTGTCAAAACATAGAAAATCTCCATAATTGAATGGATAACCTATGACAAAAAGTGGAAAACATTGTGGCAAAAGGAAAAATTGCACGTTTTGTGCAATTTCTTCTTTTGTCACTATGTTTTCAAAAAGCTGTCTGCTGCAGAGGCGTCAGAAAGCGTCTATATGAGGGAAAGGGATAATGTGTGATGTTTCTCACGTAATCGTGTCGGTAACTTGTATAGCTTCATTATATTGAAAGAATTAATAAAATGATATATGAATCACTTTTAACGTTTAACTAAGATCACACGTTAGAAGTATGCCCTCTTCGAAAACATCCAAGGCAAAACATATTATACATGTATCTGGTCATTTAGAAAAGTAATTTAATACAGGGTTGTCAAGCTTGCGTTTAAATGAAAACTTGTCTATTCTGAGCAATTGCTCTGTTTTAGCGGTTCTTAAACTAGGTGTTCGCTGTAGATGTGTCAAAGGTTTGTGCTTAACCCTTTTTCTCATATAGACGCTTTCTGACGCTTCTGCAGCAGACGTCTTTTTGAAAACATGGTGACAAAAGAAGAATTTGCTCAAAACGAGCAATTTCTCTTTTCTCACCATGTTTTCAACTCTATTCAATTTTTGAACTTTCATTTAAAGGGAGATTCAATTTTGTTTTCGAGTATATCTTCAAAGTCGTCTGCTGCATATTTGTTGTATGTCGGAAAGGGTTTAGGTAACGCTGTATTGACGGATCACTCAAAAACTGCCTAGACAGTGTCATCTCAATGGATAAAGAGCACATACGACAAGTTCGCGGCATATGAAATTACCAAGATACAGTCAACCGAATGACCAATAGATTCCATTTTCTAAATCGATTATATTTGGAAACTGTATATGATGATAAGAAATGTTAAACTCGTAAATATTACAAAACATTCTGTCACTCACGATAGGCAAAATAAAACATGACATATCAATGACCATTTGACCTTAGTTTATTGATCGGTTTTTCTCTGAAAACTATGACTCGTGTGTTCACGGTAAAGACCTGGCTACACATAGTGTTGTATCAGAAGTGTAACCAAAAAAAAAAGAAAGGTAATTATTGGAATCGGCTTGAAAATCAACGTGTTTAACCCATTACTTCACACAGACGACATTTGTCACCTGCCATTAAACATGACTTTTGAAAACATTGCAATAAAAGGTGAAATTGCTCAAAACGAGCAATTTCACCATTTATTAACATCAATCTTTAAGTTTTCTAGATTGTTGAAATTGTGAAGCCTGGTACTATTGTTCATCCGGAATTTAATTGAGGCGTTCTACGAGAAAACCAACATTATATGGACTCGGCGTAAAGTATCGACCCGGATCACCATAAGCATGACGCGCAGGATAACCCGGGCAGATACATTTGCTGTCATCATCATCCTATTCAAATGTTTTCTTCAAGTGTATTCATTATTTTGTATTAAAACATTTCAGTGGCACTTATGGTGATTTATCATTCCATTAAATGCTCGTTTTAAAACAGCAAAACGTTGATAATACATTAAATGAGCGACTGTGTTGTTGATTTCGTTTGTTGGTGGTTGCTGCAGTTGAACCTATGAAGAATTAAAGAAACTGGATATAATTTTGAAAAAGAAATCAGATATTGCATATATAACTATTCTATCAAATCTTTGCCATATGTTTGGATTCTTACTACCGTTCGAAATATATACATACATATATATATATAACCAATTGAAAGAATTAAAGGCATGTAAAATGAAGCGATTATACCAAATAAAGAGTGGGTACAGGTAACACGTTACAAGGTCTTCGGACGTTATTTACAATACTTGTGTAGCCTCAAGGTTGGACCATTCAAAGTTAAAATGAGCGACGGTCCGCGAAATACAACCGTAATATATGTTTAATCAGTGCAGTCTGATCTGGCTCTGTACTGTACGACAATTAGCTAAAGAAGGGTTCAATAAGCATCTTTAAAGCAGTTTCCATTTAGATATGTTAGTCTGGAGGCATCGAAATAAAGGCAGGTGTTCTTGTAAAGCCTGTGACAATTATGTTAATGTTGGTTTTCAAAAAATCACTGTTCACATGTATCGTTGACTTTAATGTTTAGTGTTAATTGGTAAATGATTGTGTTGACAGTTAATAATTGAGCTAAGTTCAGTTCAGCTACCTCCGACGTTAGCCGTGTGTGTCTACATAGTTGACCGATATGTATGTATTATGTTTTATGATAATATTTATTGCGCAGAGCGGTCACATTCCGTTTGTCATTGTTTACTTAAGTATGTATGTTGTTATCTTTTCAATTGAATCGAGATATGATGTAATATAGTTATAAGTTTGTTCACTAGCTCAGAAACTCAAAATAAAATATGTAATCTGGATATGTGAAAGGGTAGTTATAATACAAAGTAGAAAACATTGAATGAAAAGATAAATTTCTAAATTGCTATGCATAACCAAATGTTCGTTATTTTACGATGTTTTCAAAAGATCAACTTATTAAGGGAGAACAATGGTATGCGAGACAAATAGCGTAGTCAGTAATTCGGTTAATTAAGTAACTTAGAACAGACGTACTTGTTTATCTTTGATTTACTTCCGAATGAGAATTCATAGTTGTATTACTTAAGCAGGAGCAAAAAGAAATTGCTCTAACGAAGAAATTGCCTTGTAACGACATTTTGTTCATCACATGTATAAAACAACCCATTTTTTTCTTGCGCTTTCTGACGCCTCTGCAGCAGACGGCTTTTTGAAAACATAATGACACAAAAGAAGAAATTGCTCCTATTGCCACAATGTTTTCCAATTTTAGTCATAGGTTATCCATTCAATTATAGAGATTTTCTATTTTTTGACGAAATATGTTCAAAGTCGTCTGCAGACTTGTCGTATGCGGGAAAGAGTTAATAAAAATTGCACAGTCGATGATTTTTATGTTAAATTATACTTCTTCAGATGTTTTCAAAGAAAAACTAAATCTGATTGTGTGACTGATATGGACACCTTCTCACGACTCCTGAGCAGACGTCTTTTTGTACCATTGCGAAATTACATTTCGATCAATGATATCAACAAAACAATTACTTTAAGTAAACAGTAAAGTATGTTTGGGAGACTGAGTGTTCACCTGGTTCAGTTAGCCATGTGATTCATGAAATAAACATCTTGTTTTTCCTGGCAAGATGGTGGTGACATCGTGTTATTGACAATACGGTCCACCCACCGCGAGGACAAGCACTCGAGGAATTCGAAGGCCGAAAATCGTGTTTGTGGTTAAGGTCATTTGAGTCAATGCATGAGAAAAGGTAAAAGTTGACATTTCTGTAGGTTAAGATCATATTGTCCACCTGCTAAGTATAAGCATAACCTACACACGATGACAGAATATTCGAACAAGCTTGTGTATGTAATATGTGAACAGTGAAGCTCTTGATCAGACTCTACGGATACAAAGGCTGATCTGGATACATACTGATGCCCTGGCTTGTATGATGTTTTAACCCGAAATGTAATGTAAGTCATTTTTTCTGATGCCCTGGCTTGTATGATGTGTTAACCCGAAATGTAATGTAAGTCATTTTTTCTGATGCCCTGGCTTGTATGATGTGTTAACCCGAAATGTAATGTAAGTCATTTTTTCTGATGCCCTGGCTTGTATGATGTTTTAATCCGAAATGTAATGTAAGTCATTTTTTCTGATGTCCTGGCTTGTATGTTGTTTTAACCCGAAATGTAATGTAAGTCATTTTTTCTGATGTCCTGGCTTGTATGTTGTTTTAACCCGAAATGTAATGTAAGTCATTTTTTTCTGATGCCCTGGCTTGTATGATGTTTTAACCCGAAATGTAATGTAAGTCATTTTTTCTGATGCCCTGGCTTGTATGATGTTTTAACCCGAAATGTAATGTAAGTCATTTGTTCTGATGCCCTGGCTTGTATGATGTTTTAACCCGAAATGTAATGTAAGTCATTTTTTCTGATGCCCTGGCTTGTATGATGTTTTAACCCGAAATGTAATGTAAGTCATTTTTTCTGATGCCCTGGCTTGTATGATGTTTTAACCCGAAATGTAATGTAAGTCATTTTTTCTGATGTCCTGGCTTGTATGTTGTTTTAATCCGAAATGTAATGTAAGTCATTTTTCTGATGGCCTGGGTTGTATGATGTTTTAATCCGAAATGTAATGTACGTCATTTTTTCTGATGCCCTGGCTTGTATGATGTTTTAACCCGAAATGTAATGTAAGTCATTTTTTCTGATGCCCTGGCTTGTATGATGTTTTAATCCGAAATGTAATGTAAGTCATTTTTTCTGATGTCCTGGCTTGTATGTTGTTTTAACCCGAAATGTAATGTAAGTCATTTTTTCTGATGCCCTGGCTTGTATGATGTTTTAACCCGAAATGTAATGTAAGTCATTTTTTCTGATGCCCTGGCTTGTATGATGTTTTAACCCGAAATGTAATGTAAGTCATTTTTTCTGATGCCCTGGCTTGTATGATGTTTTAACCCGAAATGTCATGTACGTCATTTTTTCTGATGCCCTAGCTTGTATGATGTTTTAACCCGAAATGTCATGTACGTCATTTTTTTCTGATGCCCTGGCTTGTATGATGTTTTAACCCGAAATGTCATGTACGTCATTTTTTCTGATGCCCTAGCTTGTATGATGTTTTATCCCGAAATGTAATGTAAGTCATTTTTTCGTTTGCCCATCTGTTAGTTTGATTAGTGTTTTAATGTCGCTTTTAAAAGTATTTAAGTTAAAGCATTTGATGCATTTCTTCTTGTGATGTTTACCCGAGACTACCGATAAGTCAGGACAACGGCGCATCAGGCTTATTGACTATCAATTGGGATGTTATAAGTAAGAGCTTCCACGCCAGGGTTTGAATCACGGTCGGGTCATGACAGAAACTTCCACATGTAGTATTGATTAATTGTTTGGTGTTTTACGTCGCTCGCAACAATTTATCAGGCGTTATATCACGGCGTTTCCTGGGTAAGATTACAGTACAAGTGGTCCATGTATCAGGACACCAGCCAGGCAGTTGTAATGCTAATTCCGCAACCCTGAGCCCCAGGGAGAGGAGGGCAGCCATTACTACCATTGTTAAAGTATTTGGTAAAACCTGGCTGGGGATCGCCAAATGGATGACGCGGTGCTGGTGTCAGTATAAACTACCAACAATTTATTTTCATAAGAACTGTCATGATATCACTGAAATACTGTTGAAAATGAAATGAAACGCTAATAAAACAAAACACGCTTCTGAAGAGAGCGTTGTCGATCTGTTATATAATTCAAACAAATGCAAGGGAAAATGGAAACTTTCGTTTTTAATATTTTGCATAACATAACTCGACAGCTGCTATTTATACTCAAACGTTAACTATTTGACTGCTAGAACCAATTATGCGAAGCTTGTACCTTCTTACCAGGCAGTCTCTAAACGATCGGCTGCTCAACTCAACATTTTATCTCGATAGTCTTAGAATTGGCTAGGAACTCTTCAAATTTTAGAGCTGGACTAATCCATGAAAACTTCAGCATTGAAAGGTTAATAATCTCATTGAGTCACGTCACACGAAAAGGTGACCTTTGGAGATTCTATAATGTCAACGAAAAAATCCAATTCCATAATGGTAAAATCGTATTGAGGTCATTGGTTCCCTGGATATTTGTACGACTCGAGAGCAAACAGAAACGATCCTGATTAATCAACCCTTTCCCACATATAGACGCTTTCTGACGCCTCTGCAGCAGACGTCTTTTGAAAACATTGTGACAAAAGCAGAAATTGCTCAAAACAAGTGTGCGCACCGTAACATAGTTCAAACATTCTTACTGAATGCTCAAAATAGGCGAATACCATATGTAAATACCTTCGTAATTACGCAGTTACTGTTGAAAACATGCTTCTGGAAACACAAATATGCACAATAATGATTTTGATTTTGATTCAGTTGTAAAAGTGATTTCAACGAAATGCGGTTACTTCCGTCAGATGGCAAAAGACACCCGCGTCATATACATGTAATACTGCTCAATATTGGCGGAAGGATCCGATTTTAAACCTTTTATATGGTCAATTTCCTGATATGAAGTTTTGGATTTTTAACTCCCCAAACTAATTCAAAATACATTTCTATAAATTAGAAAGAATATCCATTTTCATGCTGCTGTTAGCAGTTAATGTGTAAAATTAACTGAATGTGTACCCTTATCATATTTCGTAACCCTTCATAAACCACTATCCATGTTTTCTTTGTACTTTCAACATCTTAAACAATCTTTGGGTTTAAATGAGAACCCTTCTTTTAGTACTCAGAATACTTTGATTTATCAAAGTAATGGTAAATGCAAATATGATATTCATGCTGACTGTGACAGCTCATGCAAGGCTATATATATCTACAATCTCAGCTAAATGCATGCAGTAAGTTTCGCTATTGCCCGTTGAACTGTCACATCGACCATTGGACATCCTCTATTTCTATGTCAACTTACGAGGTGTGTGTATAATGTATAAATCAAGGATCAATGAACACTATTCAACACAGGTTTTTTTTATAAAAATTCATAATTTATTTATCATTATCATTTTTATCACAGATATTTGTACTATCACCTTAATACAATAAATTAATTTCGTTTGTCATAGAATGATACCAACCACTTTACGCATAGTTGTTTATACTACTAGATCTCAGAAAACATGTTCGACCGATATGTGATTTATGTCGCTATTTACAAAATCCGTTATATAACGGTCCTATTACCATACCAAACAGTTCATAGCAGTAGATGTACGACCAATATTTCAAACGCCACTTATCTAAAAGGTTTGGCTAAACCTTTCCATTTACACAGTCGACATTAACCCGTTCCCTCATATAGACGCTTTCCGACGCCTCTGCAGCAGACAACATTTTGAAAACATTGTGACAATTGCTGAAAACAAGCAATGTTTTCTTTTAGCAACACTGTTTTCAGTCTATTTAATAGTAAAACTTTCAATTACAAAGAATTTCCATATGTTGTCAATAAGTTTTGAAAGTCGTCTGATGCAAATTAGTACGGTGGGGAAAGGGTTAAATGTTAAACATTTTTTGAAAATGAGCCTAGTCTAGCGATCACGGGTCTTATTGCACCTGCGTACAAAAAGACTCAGACGAGTGTGAGCTTCAGCACGGTCTCGGAAGAGTCTCCAGCGTCGGCATATATGTTATACATGTATATAATCATCTTAACTCTTTCAGCGCCAAAGGCAATATTGAGCTTTTTGCAAACAATGCAGATTCAGGTGAGTCAGCTCGTAACGAGCTGTCTCACCTGAAATCTGCATTGTTTGGCTGTGAGTTATAAAAATATTCCAAAAATCCTATAACATGAAAATTGAATCGTCCGAGTTTGAACATAGAAGAGTCTACTTTAAACAATTCGGCGCTGAAAGCGTTAATACATCTACCGACATAAAAGTGAAATGTAGTCCCACCAGTTTTATGATTTTAGAACTAACTTACTATTGATGTAAAAACCGGGTAGGATTAAGATCCCAAATCGCTAGATGGGATAAAAAGGAGAAAATTAGTCAAAACGAGCCATTTTTCTATACACGCAATTTGTTCAGCTTCGTGTCAGAAGTACACTTCTATTTTTCATGATGTTACCATTTTTCATCCGGGATATATTTAAAGCAGACGGCTCTAAGCGGTAAACAGTTGTAAAAGTAAACAATATAATAGCACGCCTATTTAACTTCTACTAACTACGTCTGTGTCAAGTAGCCCTGAAGCGCTTACCTAACACACTGACGTTGTTTAATTATGAATGAACTCCGTCAGTGAAAAAGGGTCCTGATGTTAAATGTTATCACCGTATCAATCTCGACTTAAGGATCGTGCACATGACCTCGGTTCATATACCCTGATAGATCCTTGACAGACCATCCTTTGAGCCGATATAAAACCTGTGCGACTTGCGCAGGCTCTGGTGCCCATCCATGACAGCGCAACACGCATCATTGTGTCAGTGGAAACCGTTCATCTTTTAGCATGAACGTCATTCGCTTCAAAATACGTAAATAGACATTATGTTAAGCCTCTCCTTTTTAATTAAAAGGGCAATCAGTGCGTAAATATGCCTTAACCTTTTACGTAAACATAGTGGCAAAAGGAGAAATTGCTAAAAGAGCAATTTCGCGTTTTGTAACATTGTTTATCATCTCGATTTAATAACAGTTATTTCATTCATTTATATATACTTTTGTCTGTATGTTTTGGAAGCCGTGTGCTGCAGATTTTTCGTAACAGGAAAAGGCTTACTGATAAACTGGCGTAACTTCGTTTTGTAAGAAGAAGTGGCTATGCTTGTTTTGTCTATTTTTGTTTTGAAAATGACTGAATTATTTATTACTCATTGACCAACAGTTTCTTTTCAACGTCATTTTGTCTCATTTGACAAGTAAAACCTATTAATACAAATTGGTTAAATTGGAGGAAAGAGAAACTACGTCTATATATATATAACGTGTAGTTATAACCTTTTTGCTCGGATGTTTCGGTTCAACAGTGGAACTGCAAGTCCGAACCATGGCAACGACCTACGCTCGTTCGTTTTGCACACACAGGGGTGTGATTTATCAATCTCAGACCATTTCTAGCTGTGCTCATTTTATCACCAGCCCTGGAATGTCTACCTCAACACTCACATGTTTTATGTCAAGTCCAGATGTGTTGTCTTTGACCTCTGATATATCACATAGAGTTCCGTTATGAAGAGCACAACCATTTTCGGTTTCTACACTCGAGTTACTGCGTGTTGACATAAGTCGCCTTCGCTCTGATGCAAGAGTGTTCTTCTGTGTTGCTTCAGTTACGCTACTAGATGATATGGACTCCAAACATGTCTGCTGACTTTTAACATCATCGTAACAAAGACAAGATTCTGAAATCACAATGCAGTCCGATTTGTCATCGTTGTTAATGACTGTTTTGAGATCGGATGGAATGTTTATCGAAAGTTGGTTCATATTTTGAAATATTTCGATCAGATTGACACTTTTATATTGCTGACTTCGTCTGAGATTTGCCAAACTTGATTCGTTATCACTGCGGTCCTCTATAATCTCCAGTTTAAAACAGCCAAACCGATTGAACATTAGAAGCTTGATCCGCTTGGTGTAATCTCGATTGGAGAACATGATCACGATCGGGTTGAGGAACCCGTTCAATAAGGCTAAAAACATCACGACGAACTCCAGAATATACGGCATAGACTCGGTGTCCGGGCTCATGTTTGTTAGGCCGGTCATCCAAACGTGCGCAGCAATATACGGTAACCAGCAGATAAGGAAATTTCCTGAAAAGAGTAAACGATTGAAATATTATAAATCATCATGTTTTACGCTGTCATAATTGTTGCTTAACCCTTTCCCTCATATATACGCTTTCTGACGTCTCTGCAGCAGACGGCTCTTTGAAAACTTAGTGACAAAAGAAGAAATTGCTCAAAACGATTCATTCAATACATTCAATTATAGAGATTTTCTATTTTTTGACAAAATATGTTCAAAGTCGTCTGCTGCAGAATAGTCATATGAGGGAAAGGGTTAAAACTGAAAGTATTTAATATAACGTTGATAGCCTTTAGATAGTTTTCCTCTATTTGTATTGAAAATATTTGATAACATGCAATGCTGTTTGAATTATTTTGCTGATATTACATAAATAATATGACACATTGAAACTTGTTAATTAATTCGATGTGTGTTTTACATTTTTCTAATATATTCAATGCAAATTGGTTATAAATTCACGTTGGTCCGAGTTGTCAGACTTTTACCAAGGTTTTGCATGACTACCTCGATATTGAAATGACATTCTGCTTATTTTTTATTCATCGCATTCATCCCTTCATGATGTAACCAAGTATAGAACACAGAACGCAATAACTTTGCAATAGTCAATAGCCAACACTAGGAATATCAAGATAACAAATGCTGCGTTGAGTATTCTACAGGAAACAGCCTTGTTAAACGGCGCGGACATTTTGGCACACACATACTGCATAACATAAGTTACCGATCAGTCAAAGGGTTCATGTGATGCACACCATGAAACTCCTCAGCCTAAAGCGAGAAGTGGAGATCAAGATCAATGTTCTCATCCGACTAGTCTGATGATTTACTGCTCGCTTGTTAGTCACAGCAGAAACTTGGTGGAATTATCGGACAAACCGTGTCCATTTGGACCAAGTAATGAATTCGATAGCGGCCGTTTATCTACGCAACAAGCTATATCACAATTCACCTAAGATTGGTTTGTCTGGAGCACGACTCCTATATGTTCGTTTCTGTCCCGTGATGTATGGGCCATAACGTATGGGGCATGACAGTTCAAACTTTTTTCTCCCCGAAACAAAACATTAAGCTAATTATTATGACAAGAACAAATGATGACATTTGTGTTGACGTGTCGGTGATAAGCGTGTTTTACGGTTCTATAAATAGGTATGGGCGCTTATTTATAG
Organism: Serripes groenlandicus; assembly: GCA_031761405.1. Taxonomy (NCBI): domain Eukaryota; kingdom Metazoa; phylum Mollusca; class Bivalvia; order Cardiida; family Cardiidae; genus Serripes; species Serripes groenlandicus. The sequence goes on along the minus strand of JASEVX010000001.1, from coordinate 131,878,228 downwards.
CTGGTTAAGTTTTCTCAAACGTAAATTTTACAACAAGGTTCAAACAATGTATTGAAAGCTTTTCAGCTCGTGCTCTCTTTGTAGCAACGCGACTTCTCCTTAGTTCTGTTGATTGTCATAGGTTTATTTGATTGTCATAGGTTTATCAATTGGACCTGTATTTTGTATTAATTTGTAAATTAACTTAAATACATACAGTTTTATAAATTAGGCGTATATGTTTATTTCGGTCAAATATTCATATGGTGTAAGACAATAAGCCAGGAAACCTCTTCGTTTCAAACAGTATTTCGCTGCCGTCTTGCGTTGAAATATAGCGAGATTTAAAAGGCGAAGTGAGAGTTTGACCTCATAACTCCTTCGCCATCTACGTGAAATTAAGTCCAGTTTGCACCTTGTATCAGCTCAACATTACGAAATACTAGAGCATCGGTGAATCTACCTTAAGGCATCCATTAATAATGCCCCTCCACGCCTTAACCCTCTCCCAAATACGACAAGGCTGACGCAGACGACTTGACATTATCTTGGAAAGAAAATGATTCGTAAAACAGTTATACCAGGCGCATCCAACCATGACAGCACTTCGGATCTATACATATAAACCAGTTAAAACCGGATGTAACTGCAATTTGTACCGATAAGTATTATATAATTAACTACGGGAACTACGTCATGGCTCGTAATTTAAGGACCTTTCCCTCGGGGTAGGTTTGGGAGCGGAGAGGTATGAAATAACCACGTGCCACGTCTAACGATTTGAAATCTTAATTCATAAGATTACAGCGAAAACATATGCATTCGCTCAGTCTCGCATTCACTTTCCGCCTTTATGACAATTATTCCAAGATTCATGGTTTAACAAAATAAAAACCTGGAAATGTAACGCCATTATTTTTTGCGCCAATTAACTTGTATATGGCCCCCGTTACGGTGAGTCAAGCAGGCAGATGCTTCAAACATGTACACATTTGTTAAAGAAGGAAAAAAGCGTACATTAAATATTATCTCTGAAATGTGACGATCTCCAGGAAAACATCATAAGTGTATTAATTATAAGTGTAGATAAAGATCTGCTTATTCATCCACACAAATTTATCCATTAATTAACTATTTAGCAAAAGTTTCTTGAAACCTAATGAGGCTAGAACAAACCGCGCGGTTGTGCGTATCTTGATCTACACTGGTCGAAAATACCGTAACTCTTTCAGACAATATTGAGCAATTTGCAAACAATACAGATTCAGGTGAGGCAGCTCGTAACGAGCTGTCTCACCGAAATCTGCATTGTTTGGCTGTAAGTTATAAAGATATTCCAAAAATCCTATAACATGAAAATAGTTTCGTCCGAGTTTGAACATGGAAGAGTCTACTTTAAACAATTCGGCGCTGAAAGGGTTAAGGTTTATTTTCGTAGAGCTCGGCTCACTTTAACAGCTGCTATTATATGAAAGCCCCATCTTACAACATATTTGTCATGTAATCTACGCAGTTGTAAATATGTCATGTTGATTTTCTTTTCATAAAATTCTGATAAATCGTGAAAATAAATCGTTTAACAAGCAAGCAATTCTGAAATTCAAACATTTGTTGTTGTTTTTTTTAAAATTAATGTTATAAATTATTTGTTTTGAAATAATCGGGTTCCAAAATGCAATCCCGACAGTTTTAAATATAGCTTATCAGCATTTTCTTTTTTAAAACATAAAACGGCATGAAATACCAGGCGACCGTAGAAGACACAAATAGTCATTTGTCATGTGTTTTACCAGTAGATATCAGGTGTTTGCGCAAAATGATACATTAAATGGTAATCCGTATGTCATAAACATGTCATTTAAATAATTTCTTTGTTTATTAAAAATACGTGTTGACAGAGAGAGATAGTGTTGGTCTACTAACCCATCTCGTCTAACCTATATAATATGAGCCAAAACATGCAGGCTCACCCGGACAGACACGTTTCGCCTCCTATGGATTTTCTGTTTCAGGAATAACTACTCTATCTATCCCCCCCTTAGGCGGAATGTGTCGGCCGGATCGGTCTGCGCGGATAGCGCAGGCTGATCTGGTCGATACATTACGCAGATGTAATTACTCTTAACGCTTCTCCCCTCCCCCCCCCCCCCCCCCGATACAGAAGGTGTCGGTCCGGATTAGCCTGCGCGAACTACGCATGCTGATATGGGTCGATACATTGCGCAGAGGCCATACTGGTGGTTTTTTCTCGTGGGACGCCTCAATTATTATCAAACAAACTATAGTTGATCTTTAATACTTCAAAATACAAATTCCTGTCAGGTATTAAAATGGACGAAGATTTTAAAATTTTCTCTCGTAAATATATGTATGTAAAGCGGCAAGTTGACGCTTAGTTTTCACATTGTCTGTCTTGTTATCTGTCCGCTACCTTTTAACTTAACTTTGCCGGACTTGTAGTTGCTTGCTTTCTGACGCCTCTGCATGATACTACTTTGGAAACATTGTTAAAAAGAAGACCTTGCTCATAACAAGCAATTTCTCAATTTGCCACAATCTTTTCAACCTTAAAATAATATTTTTAGATATTTTCTATATGTTAACTGCAGGTTTGTGGGAAATGGTTGAAGCTAAAACATTTTAGGCGACACACGCCTTTTTCGAATGCCCTTGATTCTAGTAGTTAAGCCTTTCGTACTATTCATCAAACGATTTAGTACTGAGGCAAAACTATTTGTATTGAAACATAATTAGTTCGAACATTTACATTGCTCTATAGGAAAACTAAAGATATATCATTTGTGAGCAGCCTTTAACCAGATTACATTATTTCATTTTACCACCAAAAACAATCTACCTCTCCCACTCACCCCACACACTTATTCACTCACTCACTCAAAACACTCAAACACCCATACATTCATTCACTCCAACACTCAATAAGCCACACACATACATTCACTCACTCATGCCCTCGATCACCAACACATTCATTAACTACAACAGTCAATCAACCACACACTCATTAATTCCTCGTTTTATTTTGCCTGAATTATATCTTTAAACAATGTATAGCTTACTTGTTTGTTTATAATCATATAACTTTTTCAATATTTTAAGAATATATCTCAACAATGGTTTCTGTAATATATCTCAATAATTGTTTCTGTAAAATATCTCATTCCAATTGTGTCATTCATATTGTATTATATTGTAAATATTAATGTTTATGGGCCAGAGGCCTAAATACTTAATAAAGAAATTGAATGGAATGGAATTGAATGCTGGTAAATAGCACCGCTCGTTATATCTCGAATTTAGAAATAAAACATTGTGCATATATTATTTGTTACTAAAGCATCACGTTTAGTTATAACCATCGAGCCTTTACCAAGCCACTTAATTCTGTTGACAGTTGCGACCATTAGCCTCATAGCTCCAGACCACCCATGCATACACACAGTCGTGTCAAATTCTACACTGCTCTTAGTCAGGTGACATTTAAGGGATCTTGGTAGTTAACCCTTTCTCCCATAAAGAAGCATTTGCAGCAGACGAATTTTGCAACAATTCAGCTATATTCAATAAAGATGCATCATTTTATTGATATTACCCTGTATGCTCTTAAAGTCGGCTGTTGGAAAATGTATTGTATATGCATAAGTATAATATCGATTGTCATTGAAGTCTCTCAGTTTGCTTTCAAAAATACATTTAACACGAATTTGCTTAATAAATGTACACTTACCAGTTCCAGCAAATACAAGACGGAGAGAGTTAAGCTTCTGTTTTAGTTTACTAAGTCTGAGGGACGGCTGTAAGTTACTCGACGACGTCGCTGATATCGCGGATGATATACTAGCGGTGGAACCAGATCCTTTCCTTGCATCTATCGCTCGGGACTGCCGCATGGCAATGGCGATAATACGTGCGCAGCATATGATATCCACCAACAAAGGCGTCAGAAATCCGCATAGCAATAGCACCAATGTGTAGGACAACGAATGCTGAATGTCAAGTTCACAGATCGGTATGGCGTTTGGTTTGAATTTATATTCACCCCAGCCGAACTCTGGTGCGCTCGCAAACATTGCACAGAATGCCCAGATGGTGCAAGCAGCGATCAGTTTCTTTGAAGTCGTTGCTTTGACTGGATATCTCATTGGATTCGATATGATACAAAATCGGTCAACTGATATGGCTGACAGAGAGTAAAATGATGCCAATGTCATTAAGATCCACATGAAAGCCGAAGTTTGGCAAAATATCGGGGAATTACGGGCTAAGTCCGGCATCACCCGCGTAATAATCCATAACGGGATGATGACCAAGCTTCCGAGAAGATGAGCTAAGCACAATGAAATCACAAACACTTTTGTATTAGAGACTAACGACTTTGTCCGGTACGCAATGTACATCAAAAACATGTTAGCCCCTGTAGTTAAGACGGCCAACACTGCCAGAGATACAAGTTTTACAAATAATCCAGGAACCCACATTGTATCCTCGATTTTTCTCATCTCACACTGTTCACAGTGGATATGTCCGCTGTCGTTATGCATTATGGACGGTACGGTGACGTGAGGAGCACTAAACCTGGACCGGTATTGAAGGCCTTTATATAGAGTGAGCGGGGGATGACAAGCGACGCGCTTCAATACGTCCTCCTCTTGTTGTGGTTTTTACCTTATATGTCAGTCCGTTAACGTCTACATTACCCTCTCTCCTTTATACACGTTTAAATTTAAATGCGTTTGAATCAGGCGAATTAAAAGGATTAGCACGTGAATAGTGCTCTATTGCTCACGTTCGGCACTTGATACGTGTTCCAATGATGTCTACTTCGTCTCAAGAGATAACCGTTTTCGTATTGATTTTCTCGTTCTGTCTTTGATGTTTAATCGCTTTTAAAAAAGTGAGAACGTTGGCATATTAGGTTATGGGTTAAACCCTGTTTACTGGCATTAATAAATCAAACGTAACCTTTGTTTTCGTGTGTAAGGGTTGAACGTGATGGGAGTAATAAATGTTAGGCACGCAACATGAAACCAGCCATTGAAGGATTTGATTACCTTTGCATTCTGATTAAACCCTTTTCCCCATACAACGAATCTGCAGATGAATTTGGAAAGCATCAAGGAAAAGATTTGGAAGATCTCTAAAAGAAAGTATAATCTAATTATTGAGTACACAGTGACTACAGAAGAAATAGTTCAGCCTTTAACGCCGATTTTTTCAAAAGTCGTATGCCGCAAATGCCTAAAAATACGTATGTAATTAAAATGTCGTTATTTCTAGCAGATTCTTCTTGCAGTCATACTCATTCTATACATTCAATATGTTACAGAACTGACAAGGTGACAACCGTTGAGCGTTCCATTGGTTATTAACCCACGCAATGTGACGCAATAGCAGCACAGACGACTTTAAAACCCTTTCCCTCATACGACAATTCTGCAGCAGACGACTTTGAAAGTATTTTGTCAATAAAAATTGAAAATCTCCATAATTGAATGGATATCCTATGACAAAAAGTGGAAAACATTGTGGCAAAAGGAGAAATTGCACGTTTTGTGCAATTTCTTCTTTTGTTACTATGTTTTCAAAAAGCCGTCTGCTGCAGAGGCGTCAGAAAGCGTCTGTATGAGGGAAAGGGTTATGAAAACATTGTGGCATGATGAGCAATTTCTCCTTTGGCCACAATGTTTTCAACTTTATTTGACAATTAAGCTATCTTTTATGGGAATTTTTCAGGTTTTTGTCTCTCCGTTTTGAAAGTCTTAAATATTACCATGTATCTCATAGAATCGTTTGTTTTGAAAACTGTTGAGAAAAATATTTCATCAATGGGACAATTCGAGTAACTCTTTGTGATATATTTGAAAACATCATGGTATAAGGAGAAATTACTCGTTATAAATCGACCTTTAAAGGGTATTTTATGATTAGATGTCTGCAAACATTTTACTTTATATGTACGATTTGAAATACCAAGCGAATAAAGAAAATATCTTGAAACATAGAAGTATCAATATGGTACAAAGCAATATGGAAAAGGGGGAATACCTAAAAGTGTGCATTTCCTCCTTTTTCGTAGATGTTTTAACCCTTTCCCACATATAGACGCTTTCTGACGCCTCTGCAGCAGACGGCTTTTTGAAAACATAGTGACAAAAGAAGAAATTGCACAAAACGTGCAATTTCTCCTTTTGCCACCATGTTTTCCACTTTTTGTCATAGGTTATCCATTCAATTATGGAGATTTTCTATTTTTTGACAAAATACGTTCAAAGTCGTCTGCTGCAGAATTGTCGCATGAGGGAAAGGGTTAAAGCAGACGGCGTTATGAAAACATAGTGACAAAAGAAGAAATTGCACAGAACGTGCAATTTCTCCTTTTGCCACAATGTTTTCCACTTTTAGTCATAGGTTATCCATCTGACAAAATATGTTCAAAGTCGTCTGCTGCAGAATTGTCGTATGAGGGAAAGGGTTAAGACGTTGTCCGTTGGAAAGTTTTCGAATTTGAGAGAATTGTTAAATCAGGTACAACTAAACCATTGTCCTACTTTTCACGACATGTTCTCACGTGTAAATGTTAAAGGTGCTGAATTCCAGATTATAGATAGTATAGTCAACGTTTTAAAACTGTTCAAAAGTTGTCTTTAAATATTAGAATCATAATTCTTGGATCAAATTAAAGTAATTATTCAACTTTTCAGTACAATAAACATTTATATACTGATCGAGTATACTTCATTTTTACTGGGTAGACATATTCAGTAAGCCAGATTTTGTACATTTTTATGACTTTCAATTGACTGTTTTTCAACATTTACTGCCAAAATAGTTTGAACTATTTATTACCTATATTTGCTTGTCACTTTTAACAATATTTGCTGACCCTATATCGATCTAACCCTTTCCCACATGCAAAAAAAAATCTGCAGCAGACGACTTGTAAAACATAAAGTCAAAAGTATGGAAACACTTTACAAATGAAAGTAAAATTACCGAATTGAGTTGATAAAATATTGACAAATGGATTTTTTGCTCATCATGATTTATATCTCCTTTTTGCAGGCACAATGTTTTCAAAAGTTGTATAATGTACATAAGCGTTAAAATGCGTCTGGTGTTGATAGTTTAAGACACGTGAGGGAGACAACGGTTCTGACGAAGAGAGTTGACATTTTGAATATCTTGTGGTGAATTGGGTAAATCTATTAGTATTTCACCACACCCTCACCCCGAGTGCTGGAAAATTCTCCATGAAAAAGATTTTAATACGGATTTAGATAACCATTTTGCACTTATATTGACTCATATGCAGCAGACGATGTTTGAAAACATTGTGTCAGAAGGAGAAATTTCTCATCATGAGCAACTTCTGCTTTTTGTATCAATGTTTTCTATTCAATAAATATTATTTAATTTGTATTGATTTTCAATATTTTTAACAATCCTGTTCAAAGACGCCTGCTGCAGACTTGTATGTAGGACAGTGTTGAGCTCTGAGATTGTCCTTCAATATAGATGTTAAATGAAAAAGTTAAAATTAAAATGAGGTATTGGATAGAATAACACACAGGAAAAGTATTTTCGTATTTCGTTTCTTTTCTTTTATCATCATAATCTCAGGTTTGGCCTCATACAATGTCGCATAGACATAATCATGTAAAAAATATCATTACTATGGCAGTTACATGTAGTCGCCAGGGGAAATGATGTGTGGATCACAGGAAACATATTGGTAGGTGAACTTGTCGATATTTTCGAGAAAAACAACAACCAATAAGACATTAATTGTATTGATAGAATGTTATTTTCTTTGTTGTTGTTGTTTTATTGAACTATGGTGATCGGTCACTTAATAAATCATGTGACAGAAAATGTTTATCGTTTAGCTAATGTGTTCCAAGAAAAGCCAAAGGTCGATATAGTTTTATATCTGCAACAATCATATTCCACACACGCCATTGCCAAAAGCGTTTTTTTGTTTAATATACCAGTACAATCCTTTCATCTTTCTGAATTATTTTTATTCAGCTGAAATGCTTCTATGGTTCTCCTTTTCTCTTTCCCAAATTGAAAAAGCATTTCAACTCCTCATCAGTGGATGATTGTTTTAAAAGATTGTGGCAAAATGAGAACTCTCTCAGTATGAGCAATTTCTCGTTTGCCACTATGTTTTCAAATCTGTTCTTTACCTATCCTTATATATAAAGAGATTTTTTCAATAGTTTTGCCTAGATAGTTTAAAGTCGTCAGATGCAGGTATGTGGAAATGGATTAACCCTTCCACACCTGCAGACGCATTTTGAAACTTTTGCAGCAGACGACTTTTGAAAACATTGTCGTCAAAGGTGAGTTGCTTATTAACGTTTGGCCATAATGTTTTCAACTTTATTTATCAATTAAACTATCTTTTAAGGAGATTGTTCAGATTGTTGTCACTTTGTTTTAAAAGTCGTCTGCTGCAGATGTGTTATATGTGGGAAAGGCTTAAACGCCATGTAAAGTAGCGATAACTCGTATTTATATAAATGTCGATGTTATCATTTACCTTCAAGCTAGTGGACAGACACCCACTGATCGCTTCGAGCAATTAAACAACTTAACGTGTAATATTAAATAATTTCGTCTGCAGTTGTAAACGCGTGACGTAATACAAGACGTAATAGTTACCCTCAAGCAAATTATAAAGAATGTATCACTTTGTTAATTGTCCTGTTATAGGGGGTAATAATGTTGTTGTTGTTTTGTATCGATTTGTATTTCTAGACAGGTTCAGAATCATTGAATGTGTGTATTGAGGGGTGTCATCGTTTAACGGGTTCTAACATGCCGGCGTAGATACATCTGCATCGGACGACTTTTGAACACTTTGTGACAAATGGTGAAATTGTTCATTATGAACAATTCCTTCTTATGTGATTTTTTTGTTGTTTTCAACTGTATACAAGTAGAAAGTCTACAAAAAGATAAAGATGCTTGAAGTTGATATCATAAGCCCTGTAAGACGACAAAGGATGCAACTTTGTTGCAGTGAAAACCGATAGAAATATGCTTCTTGCTTTTAGTCAGCAATTTAAATTGATTTTTCTAAACCACATTGCAGCAGGATATTGAGGATTTATGTAACTTCTTACATGTGGCCTTGTTGTTCACACATGTACTTTCGTTTGTATTATCGTATAAGGTTATACACCTTTCTCACCTGTAGATCAGTTATGTATGTAAGTTTTACAAAATTAACCAAAATGACCCGAACATATTTACATGTATAGGTCAGACACGTTTTGACCTCGTGGTCTGGTCAGTTTCAGTTTCAGTTTCCAGGTATAATCGAGTAATAAGTGGAAAAGCTAAAGATAGCCTGGCGTTATACATATATGGTGATAGGTGTTCTAGTAAGTATGATATAATTATTCATATATCAGTCCCTGCATTTTCTCGCACACGTCTGTTGGTCAGCGAGTGGGCGGCGTCGAAGCACTCATTAAGTGCTTAAAAACGAGTAATAAGTGGAAAAGCTAAAGACAGACAGGCGATATACATATATGGTGATATGTTTTCTCGTAAGTATGATATAATTATTCATATATCTTGGACTTAGTTAGTCAGTGAGTGGGCGGTCTCGAAGCACATTACGTGGTTAACTTGTCCTTAATTTTTCATCAAAAGTTATCGGTTGTTACTTTGGAGACTGGTGTTGTAATAGGTAAATGTTAACTGAACATGAATTATGGTTATCACTAATTGAATAGAAACTTACTTCAAGTGATTTTTTACACTTTATTTTTCACGATTTTGTAAATGTCTTACTCGACTTGTTTCCTCGGTACGGACCCAGCCCTAATCATAGCCTTCACAGCGGCGGATTACAGACGTAACATTTATCCGCGAAGACTGGCGGTTACATAAACTTGAGAATCCGTTACACGTATCTAGGCGTGAGTACATCTTTTCCCATGATGCTGTATGACAAACCAGTTCTAAGACAGAAAATATGCCTTGGCATGAGCACTCCACAATGGCCACCGCAAGCAGGGATCAAGCACAGAACACCCGGTCTTAAATTTCCAACGCTTACCATTCAGCCACGGAGGATGCCCTTTCACCTTTCGTACCATTCGGCTACGGAGGATTCCCTTTCACCTGACGTGCTTCGTTACAAAATGTTATAAAGCATAACAGAAGCTTGACATTCAATAAAGTGTCTCCAGGATGTAATGAATCGGCAAAACCTTTAATGTAATTAACACATACAACCTTTACTGTAATTAACACATACAACCTTTACTGTAATTAACACATAACACCTTTACTGTAATTAACACATACAATCTTTACTGTAATTAACACATAAAACCTTTACTGTAATTAACACAAAAAACCTTTACTGTAATTAACACATAACACCTTTACTGTAATTAACACATATAACCTTTAATGTATTTAACACCGCATACAACCTTTACTGTAATTAACACATACAACCTTTACTGTAATTAACACATTTAACCTTTACTGTAATTAACACATTTAACCTTTACTGTAATTAACACATTTAACATTTACTGTAATTAAAACATAATTTTTTTACTGTAATTAACACATACAACCTTTACTGTAATTAACACATTTCACCTTTACTGTAATTAACACATCAAATATTTACTGTAATTAACACATACAACCTTTACTGTAATTAACACATAAAGCCTTTACTGTAATTAACACATACAACATTTACTGTAATTAACACATACAACCTTTACTGTAATTAACACATAACACCTTTACTGTCATTAACACATAAAACCTTTACTGTAATTAACACATTAAGCCTTTACTGTAATTAACACATACAACCTTTACTGTAATTAACACATACAACCTTTACTGTAATTAACACATACAACCTTTACTGTAATTAACACATAACACCTTTACTGTAATTAACACATACAACCTTTACTGTAATTAACACATACAACCTTTACTGTAATTAACACATAACACCTTTACTGTAATTAACACATACAACCTTTACTGTAATCAACACATAAACATTTACAGTAATTAACACATAAAACCTTTACAGTAATTAACACATAAAACATTTACTGTAATTAACACATACAACCTTTACAGTAATTAACACATAAAACCTTTACAGTAATTAACACATAAAACCTTTACTGTAATTAACACATACAACCTTTACTGTAATTAACACATACAACCTTTATAGTAATTAACACATACAACCTTTATAGTAATTAACACATACTAAGTTGTTATCGATAAGGAAATGAGCAATGTAACGCGAAAAAGGTCTCGTTGTTTCTCCCTGACAACGATACATATCGGAGTATAAGGGTAAAACAAGTGGGGATACACATCCAGCCTTTCGACAGATGTTTCATCTACGGTTTGTTAAAAGGTAGATTGACAATGGAGACTCTGGCGTGATTGTGTATATACACATGCTCATCTGAGTCTTCGTTGATCGCATAGGCAAAGGTAAAAGTACCCTAAATCACCCGACATAGATCAAACATAGTAGACGGAATGCTTAAACATGTGCTGTGTGAAATGTCACAATGAACCATTCTTTCTGTAATCTAATTTAAAGTATGTATGACCCGCATCATCCCAAAATTAATCTTGTTTTATCAACGACGAGTAAAGACTCAGATGATCGCCTGACAACGAGTGTTGAACTGTAGAGATTTAACGTCGCTTTACCCCCGGTATCTCAGCCTGTATTAACGCGGGCTGTCACTCCCGGGGTTGTGAGTTCGAATCCCAGCTCAGCCAACATTCTTTCCGACGTTTGACAAAAGTCACTGTGACATGCTTCAGACGTCTTTGACCAATGGGCTAACAGTCTAACTGACGGTTCACCTAACATGAACTTTCTGACCGTCCTACGCCCCTACTCCAAACGACATTATGGTTCCTGTCTACCTTCCCACATAGACCATTTAGCCCATTGGTGAAAGACAATAGCCTCTTCAAATAACTTTAAGATCATTGGCAAATTATGTATTGCATAGCCGGGGTTCAAACTAGCTACCGTCGTTACCGACTGAAATATTAAAGTATACAAACGGACAATCTCATCAGACTGTACTCTGTCAGCCTACATAAAGCAGAGGCATTAGACGGAATTGTTTCATTGTCACACCCCTTTATGAGACGTCCTTAACACAGATACAACAATACCCTTTATTTCACCTGGAATCGACAGAATAATACCATACGAACCTTTTGCAAAACTGTTACAGGGTATTAGAGGAACATTGCAGTCCAACCGTTTTGAATCAGTGTGACATGTAGACATTGGTTTACTTGGCTTGTCTGGTCAGTAGGTCAACATTCACCGTTATAAATGTACCTTGTTTATGTCATGGGTTAGAGCTAGGCCATTTTTAGTAGCATTATTTTAGTTCATTACTTTCCAATACATTTGACAAAAGTCTTTAGATACAAATGTTATCAAATCACAACCGTGAAGTTAACCCTTATGCAGACCCTTTCTGACGTCTCTGCAGTAGGCGAGTTTTGAAAATAGTGTGACAATAGTAGACATTTCCCCTTGTGTCGCAATGTTTTTAATTACAATGCTTTCATTTTAAGAAAAGTTCAATATGTTTACCTTTATGATTTCAAATGTGTCTGATGCAGATAAGTTTTATGCGGGAATGGCTATACAGAGATAAATAAATCACATATATAAAATGTTATTAAAATTGTTATTGTTTTAACGGTGGCACATGGCTTGATTTAAATATATCGAATAACATTAACAGTACATATCTCGTTTACAGTTCTACTATGGAATCGCAGACTTATCTCAGTCGTTAAGTTTCGATCATGCAGTTAGAGTCTTGGCACAATTTTGTTACCTTGTCCGTTAAACAACACACTCACTGTAGACGACCATTGTTACCTTGTCCGTTATACAACAAACCTACTGTAGACGACCGTATTTACCATGTCCGTTATACAACAAACCTACTGTAGACGACCATTTTTACCTTGTCCGTTATACAACAAACCTACTGTAGACGACCATATTTACCTTGTCCGTTATACAACAAACCTACTGTAGACGACCGTATTTACCTTGTCCGTTATACAATAAACCTACTGTAGACGACCGTATTTACCTTGTCCGTTATACAACAAACCTACTGTAGACGACCGTATTTACCTTGTCCGTTATACAACAAACCTACTGTAGACGACCGTATTTACCTTGTCCGTTATACAACACACCTACTGTAGACGACCGTATTTACCTTGTCCGTTATACAACAAACCTACTGTAGACGACCATATTTACCTTGTCCGTTATACAACATACCTACTGTAGACGACCATTGTTACCTTGGACGTTATACAACAAACCTACTGTAGACGATCGTATTTACCATGTCCGTTATACAACAAACCTACTGTAGACGACCGTATTTACCTTGTCCGTTATACAACAAACCTACTGTAGACGACCGTATTTACCTTGTCCGTTATACAACAAACCTACTGTAGACGACCGTATTTACCTTGTCCGTTATACAACAAACCTACTGTAGACGACCGTATTTACCTTGTCCGTTATACAACAAACCTGCTGTAGACGACCGTATTTACCTTGTCCGTTATACAACAAACCTACTGTAGACGACCGTATTTACCTTGTCCGTTATACAACACACCTACTGTAGACGACCATTGTTACCTTGGACGTTATACAACAAACCTACTGTAGACGACCATTGTTACCTTGTCCGTTATACAACAAACCTACTGTAGACGACCGTATTTACCTTGTCCGTTATACAACACACCTACTGTAGACGACCATGTCCGTTATACAACAAACCTACTGTAGACGACCGTATTTACCTTGTCCGTTATACAACACACCTACTGTAGACGACCATGTCCGTTATACAACAAACCTACTGTAGACGACCGTATTTACCTTGTCCGTTATACAACAAACCTACTGTAGACGACCGTATTTACCTTATCCGTTATACAACAAACCTACTGTAGACGACCGTATTTACCTTGTCCGTTATACAACAAACCTACTGTAGACGACCGTATTTACCTTGTCCGTTATACAACAAACCTACTGTAGACGACCATATTTACCTTGTCCGTTATACAACAAACCTACTGTAGACGACCATATTTACCTTGTCCGTTATACAACAAACCTACTGTAGACGACCGTATTTACCTTGTCCGTTATACAACAAACCTACTGTAGACGACCGTATTTACCATGTCCGTTATACAACAAACCTACTGTAGACGACCGTATTTACCATGTCCGTTATACAACACACCTACTGTAGACGACCGTTTTTACCTTGTCCGTTATACAACAAACCTACTGTAGACGACCGTATTTACCTTGTCCGTTATACAACAAACCTACTGTAGACGACCGTATTTACCTTGTCCGTTATACAACAAACCTACTGTAGACGACCGTATTACGTTGTCCGTTATACAACACACATAGTGTAGACGACCGTATTTACCTTGTCCGTTATACAACAAACCTACTGTAGACGACCGTATTTACCTTGTCCGTTATACAACATACCTACTGTAGACGACCATTGTTACCTTGGACGTTATACAACAAACCTACTGTAGACGACCATTGTTACCTTATCCGTTATACAACAAACCTACTGTAGACGACCATATTTACCTTGTCCGTTATACAACACACCTACTGTAGACGACCATGTCCGTTATACAACAAACCTACTGTAGACGACCGTATTTACCTTGTCCGTTATACAACAAACCTACTGTAGACGACCGTATTTACCTTGTCCGTTATACAACAAACCTACTGTAGACGACCGTATTTACCTGGTCCGTTATACAACAAACCTACTGTAGACGACCATTGTTACCTTGGACGTTATACAACAAACCTACTGTAGACGACCGTATTTACCATGTCCGTTATACAACAAACCTGCTGTAGACGACCGTATTTACCTTGTCCGTTATTCAACAAACCTACTGTATACGACCATTTTTATCTTGTCCGTTATACAACAAACTTGCTGTAGACGACCATTTTTACCATGTCCGTTATACAACACACCTGCTGTAGACGACCATTTTTACCTTGTCCGTTATACAACAAACCTACTGTAGACGACCATTTTTACCTTGTCCGTTATACAACAAACCTGCTGTAGACGACCATTTTCAACATGTGTATATGACTTTGAAAACCTAAATTTAAGTGTAATAAATAATTATTGACAACATTGGACATTGTAAAGGGAGTAATCGTTCGTAATGGGCATTTTTATCGTTTGCAACATTGTTATCAATTGTCATCCACTGAAGACAACTCAAATAGGTCTACATATGGAACAGGGTTTATTACAACGTGTTACAAAGTGCGGCTAATCATCAAGCGGACATATGGGAGGATATAAATATTTGAGAGTTGTTATACATCGAAAACAACACAAGTTATGTAATAAAGCATGTATGACCAGCGTTCGCAAGGTTTCTCCAACGACATGGAAGGTATGTTAAAAGAAAGACAAATATGCACGAATTTATGAACGACATTAAGCAAATTCCAAGTAAAGATTGAGTGCACGTCAGCAGGTGTTGGTGTGTGGGCTGGGTTTGTTCAAAAACGTTTAACCCTTTACCTCATATAGACGCTTTCTGACGCCTCTGCAGCAGACGGCTTTTTGAAAACATAGTGACAAAAGTAGAAATTGCATAAAACGTGCAATTTCTCCTTTTGCCACAATGTTTTCCACTTTTTGTCATAGGTTATCCATTTAATTATGGAGATTTTCTATGTTTTGACAAAATACGTTCAAAGTCGTCTGCTGCAGAATTGTCGTATGAGGGAAAGGGTTAACCCTCATCCCGCTGATTTATTGCAAACTGTATCATCACCATTGATTTTAATCATTTCTATGCTGATTTGTTTTTAAATGGAAATGTCCACCCTTGCATTTTGGATGGTCCATTACCAATGTTTAGGCATATAGAGATGAACATGTTCAGTTTGGCAGTTAACCGTATAGTTCTTGAGAAGCCTGAATGCGCAGGCTAGTCATGGATAGTATATCTTTGCAGGATGCTATTACGTTCGGGCCATTTCAAAATCGACTTGATCGATTGAAATAGGTCTATGGGTATTAACATAACTCATGGCATTATTTTAATATCTTTGTCATTACGAGCCAAACCGTACGTTCGAATCCCGAACTTTGGAGACTTGGTGAGTTATTGTTGATTCAGATGAGTGAGTGATTATTGATTCAGATAGGAATGACTTGCTAATTCAGAAGTTCCTGGTAAATCTATTTTCATGTACATGTATAGTCAAATTTGGATTTTAGCTGGTTTCTATTGACAGAATGTAGTATTTCCCTTAGGCGTGTTTTTTTGTACAGTTCATAAAAAAAAGAATCCTTGTAAACATTCACGAACGCGTTTTGTAAAGACAATTTTAACAATAACAGTGCTTTTACAAATCAGAAAGGTTAATGCTTTGTATATGTTTGCTGGTTATGAGGTAATTTCGATTTAAGTTTACGGCAGTTTCTATCAAGCTTATATAAATAATATGCGGGGAAGCACAGGCTGATCTGAATCTATACTGTTCACAAACGCAAATGTTTCCATATTCATACACTATGTCATGTAAAGTAGATTTAAACGGGCAGAGTCATTGAAATAGCCGTCATGGTAATGACGATACAGTTATTGATAGTCGGTAAGTCTCCCATAATTCTAATTAATTTATTATCATCTTAATCACTTTATATGTTTAACCCTTTCCCTCATAGGACAATTCTGCAGCAGACGACTTTGAACATATTTTGTCAAAAAATGGAAAATCTCCATAATTGAATGGATAACCTATGACTAAGAGTGGAAAACATTGTGGCAAAAGGAGAAATTGCTCGTTTTGAGCAATTTCTTCTTTTGTCACTATGTTTTCAAAAAGCCGTCTGCTGCAGAGGCGTCAGAAAGCGTCTATATGAGGGAAAGGGTTAATTATTAGCTAAATATGTTTTACCTCATATATCTTTTTAACAGAATATTAACATTTCCTCGGGAATAGTGACGGCTGATTCGTATACAAAAGGTATTCTTAGATTACTGAATGTTGTTTGAATGGTGTTTAATGAATATATCAACATATATATGTTGCATTTTTTAGGACAATCTGTCTTCTCATTTAATATCTAGGCCTCGAAACTATAACACTTTAAAATCGTTCTCTGTCTTTGAAAATAAACTCTATGCTCCAGCTTACATTTCTGATTGGTTAAATTAGTGATTGAATTTGTGTCTAACCAATCAAATACTTGAGCTCAAATTACGGGCAAAGATTATATGTGAGTATTTTCGGGGCGTGTTGTAGCATCGCAGGTTTGGTCCCTGCTTTCTGCGATCATGGCGGAGTTCATTTGAGCAAAGTAACCCAGTGCTGGTAATCATCCAGGCATCATTAAGGTACTGCCGTAGTGCTTTTACTGAAATACTGTTGAAAATGACGAAAAGGAGAAAAAATGATTTAACATGTACATATAAGTAGTAAGATAACTAAGTGTATACTTTTAATTGAAACTGAATCAAAGATTGTCAACATTTCTCCTTGGAAGAGAAAGGCTTAATAACCCACTTTCTACTTGAAAACCTTTGATACGGAATCTTCAAACCTTGTCAGTGCAAAGAAGGCCAGGCCACACGAGTACCGACCTTTTAGAGCATCAATTAAATGAGGATTCGGTTAAGTTAACTTATTAACGCGACACTTTCAGTATTATAGAAAAATGTTCCATAACGTTCTACAATATTTTAGCCGCATCTAGCGTTGTATGTCGGGTCTTTCTACATCAACATACAGATACTTAAACGTTATACTCGCCAAATTCTTCATTGTCCACTGGCTTGTAGTTGAACCGTTAAATATCTTGCACATTTATGGGTAAGTAATAACAAATAATTAATGTAAGGATATGGAACACTGTATACAAAGATAAGACTGCAGACGTCCATAAATGTTGTGTCGTAATAAGTCGCATTTAAAGTGATAATAAAATAAATCGCGTAAAGAATGATAAACGTACGAAGGGAACAAATGAAGAAGACTGTTTTAAGACACCATATATGTAAGTGTTGATCTTAATCGAGACTGATCACACACGGTGTTTCAAGTTGCTCAAAGCAAGATAATGGATTAATGAACCCGTCCACGGAAAACTGTGTGGCATTTCTGAACAGTGTAGGTTCAGATCAGGCTGTATATCTGATTTACCAGATGAACGAGTCCAGCCCCCGTGGGTCTTTTTAAAGCTATATGAGAAGCGAGGTCAATCCAAATGCGGTCATTAGAATACTCTCGTCAGTCCGACACTAAGTCATAAGGTACAGTGTATCAAATGACTGTAAAATGGGCATAACGTTTAGGTTGTCAGTTTTCTGTCAGTTTTTGTTTTATTTTGATTGACCCGTTTTCTTTACTATTTTATTTCTGTTTGATAATCTTAGACTTCCAACCTAATAAATGGAGAGAAGTGATTATTTTTTAAATAATCTTAATGATTTCTACGTCTTCATACTTCCGCCATCGACTTTTCTACTTTGTAGCAAACGCGACATTTGGTTTCTAATTTCGCATTGTAAACCTAAATATGTGTCAAAGTAGAAATGTTGAAAGTTTTGAAAGTCGATAATATCGACTTGATGACTTGAGACGATTTAAACGGGTTTAACACCACTTGAAAGTGTGCCGCTTAATGGCAACTGTTTACTACTTACATCGCTATAAATATATATAGAATGAACTTGCTAGAGTAAACATGTCTAGTTGAACAGCCAACAGTTTAGATAATGGTAAGTCGGCAAGAATGGTCTGGATGGTCTGGCTCTACTGGGGATAAAGGCTTCACAATATCTGTTCTAGCAGTAAAAAAACACGAACACGTTAAATTTAAACGTGAACATTCATTTCCTAAAGATGACACGAAGTTGATGTTCATTGAAAATTACTGAATCCTTTTAGGTTCCAGTGGTTGACTGCTGGTTCGTTGTCACTGCCAACTAATGAAAGAATGCTTAAGTTAAATGTTTTACAAGCATACCTCACGTCATGGGACCATTTTGTCTATATTTGGTAACGCTTTAAGTTTTAAAAATGACGTAGACACATTCATAGCGTTTTAACAGCTGTATCAAAGCAATTATATATGTTAATTAGCTCAGTGATCTGATAAACTACTTAAACGTCAAAGCTTCATCGGCGACCCAGTCATCCATTGATGTTGGTGTTACAGCAGCGGTTGCTGTCGTAGTTATGCTTTCACTGTTCGTATTCTTCTCCCCCCTCCTCCTTCTCCTCCTCGTTCTTCTTCTTCTTCTTCTTCTTCTTCTTCTTCTTCTTCTTCTTCTTCTTCTTCTTCTTCTTTCTTCTTCTTCTTCTTCTTCTTCTTCTTCTTCTTCTTCTTCTTCTTCTTCTTCTTCTTCTTCTTCTTCTTCTTCTTCTTCTTCTTCTTCTTCTTCTTCTTCTTCTTCTTCTTCTTCTTCTTCTTCTTCTTCTTCTTCTTCTTCTTCTTCTTCTTCTTCTTCTTCTTCTTCTTCTTCTTCTTCTTCTTCTTCTTCTTCTTCTTCTTCTTCTTGCACGTAATGACCCTCAGAGAACCAACTGAAATCTTTCAAAACAAATAGTACTGCCCTCCTTCCGTGTCGTTCAGGCTTGTTGCGATAGCACTAGAACCTTCGCTGTGTCATTATATGGTCACCAGCAGGTCTGGTATTACAGCCCGGGAACACCATGATATAAGCCGTTCCACGAGAAAACCAACAATTTGGACTCTGCGTAAAGTATCGACCCGGATCAGCCATAACCATGCAGCGCTGGCTAACCAGGAGAGACAATGTTCGCCTCCTCTGGATTTTCTGTTTCAGGATTGATTACTGTATACCTATTTCCCCCTGAGACGGAATGTTTCGGCCCTGATTAGCGCAGGCTCATCTATGTCGAAACATTAGCAGAGTCCATAATGTTGGCTTTCTAGTGGAACGGCTCATATATCCAAAATACTGTTGAAAGCGACGTAAAACAACGTACAAACCAATACACCTCAGGGACACATATGTCAGTCACATGTTAGTTACCATCCACGACTTTCAAACAAATTGTCCCCGGTTACCATTTCCCGTATTCAATCCCTGTCAAACGTATGCGGCCATTATATATATATATATAACTTTTTATCACATGACGTTGCTTGTATCCCATGTAATATACCCATTACGTATTTCTTTATATACAACGTGTGTAATATAACGTGACCTAATACTAGGAAAAAATGACGTCATGTCAACGTTTTGACGTCATACGTTAGTCACTTTGGCGCCAAAACCCGTAAATTTCATCTAGAAATATTGTAAACGTTAAGTACATTTTTATCGAAATACGCCTCATAAGTCACTTTATGTGATAGATATAATATCTCATGAGTGTTATTTATTATTCTTTTTAATAAACTAAGCTGAATATGACCTCG